>OV816027.1:114614165-115859103 GCA_929113105.1 Agrypnus murinus
TATATATATATATATATATATATATATATATATATATATATATATGTGTGTGTGTATATATATATATATATATATATATATATATATATATATATATATATATATATATATATATATATATATACACGTGCACTATACTAAATATACAAATAATAATAATAATTTTTACAATCGGGGCGTTTTATAGACGTAGGGTAACGCACCGTAATCGTCAATACGACGGCGCTTTAAAAAGTTCACCCTATATGTTTTTGTCTCGGTCCTCGTTACCACCTCGTGATGTTCCGTACACCGTATGTTACGGGACTCTAACACAATCGTTCGGTCCATATCGTTGATTAGTGTCAACATCGAGTCAAAGTTGATATACTGACTGTTGTTATGGTTCAGGGTGATCCCTTTCACCTTTACGACTGTGTGTAGAAGTCCTGTGGTCGGAGAATACACCTTATAGGTGTAATTTTTGGGCCCGCCAGAGACAAATTCTATAATATATGAACCAGGCCCGTATTCCTCCAGCTCGTCGGTTAGATCTCCCAAGAATAGGCCGGTAGGTAGATCTTTTTGCCCCGACCTTGAGATATATATATTACGGAATCTGTAGCAACAACAACAACATCTGTGACAATACACATGAGATGAATAATAATAATAATCAATTACCTGTTATCATAGTACAAAACCCGTTCTTCCAGCTGCTCTAGGTACGAGTAAAGTTTGAGGCGAGCCTGGGTGGTAACATAGGAAGCAATCACCACGTTGACGGTGCTCAGCGACTCTGAGGCTTCTTCCTTATGCTGCCAGTTTACAGCTATAACTTCCTCGTTAATCTCCTGAAGATGATTAACTTCGATGCTAGGGTTGGACATCAGGTCGAAAAATTCCTTCGGTTCCCTTATAATTGCGGTCTTTGCCTGATTTTCTCGCTGACCGAATTTACCTGTAACAAAGACAAAATAATTAGTAGGGTAACCTACGCAGAAAAGTTGTACCATAACATACCCCAAAATGAATTTAGAATTAACTTGGACATTCTTGAACGAAATAAAAATTTTAAAAGAGCAATTAGCATTAGTTCAATCAAAAAAGATATCTTACAGCCCAATCAATTCTGACGAAGAAGAAGAAATTGTAAATAGAGAAACTGCGTGGTTGTTACCTAAAAACAAAAAACGTAAAGCCGTTTCTTCTCCTGAACAAAACAAAGATAGTCCAGTCAAAAATAAAACCAACGCACTGAAAGTGCAGAAACCTCCCCCGGTAGTAGTAAACAATGTAGAGAACTATCAGGAAATCAAACAAAAGCTCCAACTTATAATGCAACTTTGTTAAACAATAACCAAGTCAAAATTAACGTCAATAACGTAACAAAATATCGTGAATTGACAACAATGATGAATGAAACTAATCAACAATGGCATTCATACGAAAATAAGCAAAAAAGGCCGATTAGGATTATGGTTAGAAACTTGCATCCATCTTGCGATTTGAAAGAAATATCAACTGAATTAAAAGAGAGAGGTTTCAAAGTAATCTCCGTAGAAAATAAATAAAAAAAAAATAAGGAGAATGACAGGGTTGAACATATTAAGCTACCATTGTTCGTTATAACCTTCGATAAAACGGAGGACATCAAAAAAATATTTGAAATACGGTATTTGGCTAACATAAAAGTCAAAATCGAAGCGTTGAAAGCCAACAAGTTAGTACCTCAATGTAAAAAGTGCCAAAGATTTGGTCACACTCAGAAATACTGCCAAAGAAGTCCTGTCTGCGTCAAATGCGCTGGTGGTCACCTCACAGCTGATTGTTCTAAGCTTAGAAGCATGCTAAATGCTCAAATTGTGCTGAAGCTCATCTAGCGAGCTACAGAGGATGTGTTATTGCAAAAGAATTACAAAAACGGAAGATGCAACAAATGCAGAAAAAACCTCAACCCAGAACATTTAGCACTAAGAAAGTATCTAATGAGATTTCATATGCTAATGCTGTTCAAACTCGTAAGGTCCAACCCTCAAATCCTCAATCTTCGACCACATATGAAGAACATGGGTCCATGCAGCAGATGATGAAACAATTGATGGATATGTTTGATCAGTTTGCTATTAGACTAGACCGATTAGAAGCCAGAGCCACTGGTGCTATTCCCAAAAAGAAATAATTCATGGATATAACTGACCTACGAATTGGACTCTGGAATGCCAATGGCATTCTAAATGAAACATGAATTAGAAGTATTCCTTATTAACCAGAACATTGATGTATGCTTAATTTCAGAAACACATTGTACTAATCAGTCATACCTCAAATTTAGTGGATATCAATGCTATCAATGCATACATCCAAGAAACCAAGCTAAAGGAGGTAGTGCAATCTTAATTAAAAACAATATTAATCATTATGAAGAATCAATCTGAAGAAATACAACTTACTGTAGTAGGCATCAAATCAACCAAACAAAAATTTAATTTGGGTGCCGTATACTGTCCACCCAAATATAACCTTAAACGACCGGAATATCTTGAACTTATACATCATATGGGTGAGAGATTCATATTGGGAGGAGACTAAAACGCTAAAAATGTAGATTGGGGATCTCGCCTGACCACAACCAAAGGTAAAGAACTTAGACTGGCAATAGGTGAAACAAGTTGCAATTTTCATTCTACAGGCAAACCCACCTATTGGCCTACAGACTTAAATAAAATACCTGACTTGCTAGATTTTTTTATTACAAGAAAAGTGTCACCAAACTTTGTTGATGTACAGGAAAACTTCGACCTAAACTCTGATCATTCGGCAGTTATTTTAACACTCAGTGAAAGAATAATCAAAAAAGAAACCCAACCAAGATTAGTTAATAGAACTACTGATTGGGAAAGCTTCAAAATTGATCTTGATAATAATATCAACTTGAATGTCAATCTAAAGTCCAAGGACCAATTGGATAATGAAGCTGAGAAGTTCCTCCGAATCATTCAATCGGCGGCGACTAGCAACACCAAAGAAATTACATATGTCACCAAAGGGAATAATTACCCACTGGAAATTAGAGAATTGGTCAAAGATAAAAGAAAGGCTAGAAGAAAATGGCAGCATTCAAGAAACCAGTTGGATAAAACTTTTAAATAATAAAACTCAGAGGCTTAAAAGAGAGATTCAGAAGTTGAAAGAGGACTCCATAAGAAGATATCTCATAGACTTGTCTGCAGATGAAACCACGGACTATTCCTTATGGAAAGCCACCAAAAGAATTAGAAGACCTGTTTCATCTATTCCACCAATTAGGAAGGAAGATGGATCATGGGCTCGTAGTAATAAACAAAAAGCTGATGTGTTTGCTGATCACTTAGCCAATATCTTTAAACCAAATCAAATCCAGTCAGATGTATTACTTGAGGACACATTTGATCCAGTTTCAGAAGAAATAATGTTGGTTACGCCGAAAGAACTTGCCAATGAAATTAAAACTAATCTGAATCCTAAAAAAGCCCCTGGTTTTGATCTCATTACTGGAGAAATCTTTAAACAACTGCCGAAGAAAGGAATAGTGATGCTTACTTATCTCTTCAATGCAGCATTTCGTCTCAGATACGTTCCTGCTATCTGGAAGGTGGCAGAAGTAATTATTTCTCTACTTCCAATTATCTCGAAACTGTTCGAAAAACTACTATTGAAAAGACTGCGGCCTATAATAGAAAACAATAGTTTAATCCCAGATTTTCAGTTTGGATTCCGCCAGAAACACTCCACCATCGATCAAGTGCATCGAATTACTGATGTTATTGAGAGAACTCTTGAAGAAAAATTAGTATGCTCGGCTGTCTTCCTCGATGTTGCCCAGGCTTTCGACAAGGTCTGGCACGATGGTCTAGTCCATAAATTAAAAAGAATGCTACCGAAATAATATGTTGAAGTTTTATCATCATACATATCAGACAGACTATTTCGCATCAAACAAGTAGACGAATATTCAGATCTCAAAGAAATAAGTGCAGGTGTAGCACAGGGAAGCGTCCTGGGACCATTACTTTACCTCCTTTACACCAGTGACTTGCCAGAAACAAGAGATGTGACTACCGCAACATTTGCTGACGACACGGCTTTGCTTGCAGTTGGACACAATTCTGAAACCTTTACCGCTAAGCTGCAAAATGCTAGTAACAGAATTCTTGATTGGACAATAAAATGGAAAATAAAACTAAATGAACTTAAATCTATCCATGTCTACTTCACCAATAAAAGGTTGACGGAACCCCCTACGCTTAATATCAACGGTAACATTGTACCTCATGCAAACAACGCTAAGTACCTTGGTATGAACTTGGATGCTAAGCTACGTTTGTAACGGGTACATTTTCCACCGGCATTTAGTATATAGAATTTTGTATTAATTCTTGTTAAAAATCCTAAGTTCGGTCCTGTGGATCTCGCTTTATTTAAATATGCAGTTCATCAGGCAAACATTTCCTACAGAAAGCATTTATAGGAAGGGAATGTTTAATATTTGCTGTAATTAAAGAATGTAACGTCATAATGATGTCGTTTTTTCCGTATTTTGCTACCTGGCATTTTATTATAATATCAATTGCTTCAGAAAGAAAGCCTTGAAAAGAACCCATGAGAAGCGCTAGTCATCTCATTTATAGAAATATTTCGGTAAACATTTTGAGTGTATACGATTCGTAAATACACTTTACTTTGTCTGTTATTTGCGTTTTAAATTTTAAGTCAATGCGGCGTAGAAATTTCGTCTCGATAGCAGTAGCATTCCACACGTGTGTTTTGGCGCGCAGAATTTTGGTGTTGCTTTTTACACGTAAGGTCTAAAATCCTATAGTAGGCCACGTAACAAACGCCCTTGCCGCATAAACACAGATGTTTTGTCGCGTAGCGAATGGTTGAAAGTTAATAAAAAGGCTTCGCTCAGTTTTGACGGGGAGTTTTGACGATAGCACCCTGCTAGCGAACGGTCGCTATCACGATTCGACCTGGGTGCGCAGTTATATTATCGATCAATAATGATTGATTGCTTTTGAATCAATGTTAACGGATTACAGTTTATTAATCCTTTAGAATTGAAAGAGATTCTATTTACCGTTCTGTATAGTTTTAATGCTCTTTTGTGAATTGTGAAAGTTTTAAAATTAAATGCGTTTTACGTCGTAGGAAGAATTAGTTGAGCAAAACATTTATTTCGTTTCGTGTGGTTTTAAGACCAGAGAGTGTTTACAAAGAAGAATTACTTAACGAAATCCTAAATGTAGTGACCGATTCCTGTGCTTTTGTAAAATTAAAATTCCTCTTAAAGGATTTGAGCGTAATTAATGCAATAAGTGAATTAAAATAACTGGAAGCTCCAGAACAGTTCCATTAGTTTTTCTGGGTGAAAATTAAAGACGTTATTAAGTAATCACAAATTAAAATCTTGGTTATTTTTTTCGTGCTTGACTTTATTGGTTTATGAAACCATATGGGCTGATATTATCAATTAAGATTGGATCACGTTTTGGTATGCAGAATCTATACTTCGATGCAACGGCGAGATTTATCACAATTTCCTCAAATGAAAGGCCGAATTTCCAATTTCTACTGGACTTTATGTATGGTGTTCCATAAGTTTGATGGAAAATATGCAAGGTACTGTAGTCTTAAGGATTTGTTTGTAATTCAGTCAATTAAGAATTTTCTTTTGAGAGCTCTCATAGTTATTTAAAAATCTTTAAACTTTAACTTAATTACAATTCATTTATATTGATACTGTGAACTGATTTAATTTGTCTAATCTCCTTTAGAGATTTGTTTATAAATTTTGTCCAGGAAAAGCTCAGTCAATACAAAGGTTAATATTTAAATTAATGTGTTTTGAACAATTTTGTGGTTGATCTAATCGATTCTTTTGAAATATTTTGCGATCATGATCAGTCAACGTAAATTTCTAATATTGGTAGTATGGCTTTTGAATAATTTTGTGGTCAATCCAATAAGTTTTCCTGTTTGTTTTCTTTAATAAATGAAAAGTTCTTGGTGAATTTTTTTTATTGATTAACTTTTGGACATAATTATAATCCAATAAATCTAGATTGGATTAGTAATAAATATACGAGGTGTGTTTTATTTGTTTATCTTTGTTATGTGTGTTTCAACCATTCTTTTGTTAATAAATGTTATTAATGCAAAACTGATGGATCTACAAAACGGAACCATATTAGTTATGAAGGCTTAGTTTCATTTCTTCAACAATTGTAAGTAAACAAAAATTTTTGTTTCAATTAAATATTTTATTCATTTTCTGGTTAATGAATTTAACAATTTTAATGCTTATTTAATTAACATCTTGATAAGTCAATTAATATCTATGAATAGTTATTAATATAACTTAAAGCATCATAACCAGATGGCGCCCTTTTCAGTTTTTATTGGTGTTTAAACCCCTATCTATTCCTTTTCACAATTTATACAGCTGTGGAACCAATACCTACGACTTGACTAATTAATTTGTAAAGAGAGAGTTTAAATCTCAAGCTGAGGCAGACATATGAGTTTTTAGTTACAGTAAGTATGAGTGTATTTTTATAGCTTTTATAGTTATTTTTTCGGGAGAAAAAACTATTGTTTCACGTTGGAAGGAACATGTTAAGAAGAAACGGTCTGAACTTGATATGAAATACAAAGAATACTATTGGCTCCTTGGTAGAAATTCCAAGCTGTCATTGCACAATAAAATTCTTATTTATAATCAGATTTTAAAACCTATTTGGCTTTATGGAATTCAACTCTGGGGTTGTGCCAAAGATTCCAACATAAAACTAATTCAGACCTTCTAAAACAAAGTGCTGCGTAACATGGTAAATGCTCCATGGTACGTACGCAACCAGGACCTCCATCATGATCTTGGCATCCCAATGGCTCGAGAAGAGATAAAAAGGTTCGCTGGCAAACATCAGCCCAGACTATACCATCACGTCAACGCAGAAGCCCTTCAGCTACTGGATAACCAACATCTTGTCCGAAGACTGAAGAGGACCAAACCGTTTGACCTTGTGCAGCGTTTTGTATAAAAGCAGAGCATTGTGCGCGAGTGAGTAGTATAAGTGTATTTTGCGCAGCCAGTACAAACTAAAGGACATCATTGGGTGAACTCTAGCTTATAAATGTTTAGTTGTTAAGATTTATCAGATTCAAATTATTGGTTAGTCATTTGTGACTAGTTTTAGTATTTCGAACACCATGTAGGTGTTTATTAAGAAAAAAAATCTAAGGATGTCTCTATGTCTATTGATATTACCAGAGGAGTACCGCAAGGATTCATATTAGGTCCTCTGCTGTTTACCTTGCATACCAGAGGTTTTTGTGATTGTGTGAAGCCCTGTAATATTCACATGTACGCAGATGATATACAATTGTATTACTCATTTAGTCCAAATCACATTCAAGATGCAGTTGATACATTGAATAATGATTTGAAAGCTATAAATGAATTTTCTGCTGATCATGCGTTAATAAGAAATCCAACTACGTCTTGTGTTTTGCTTTTCGGTAAATCGGTTAATAATTATCAACTGAAATCCATAAAAATTTGTAGATGTTAATATTCAGATAGTTGAAAGTGCCAAGAATCTAGGGTTAGAGCTTGACAAAACGTTCAGGTTAAAAAAACAAATTAATAAGTATATACAAAAAGCTTACTATAATTTAAAACTTCTTTACCCGCATAAAGACTACCTATGCAAAGACGCAAAGATCTTACTAAGTGAATCGCTTGTATAATCACACTTCAATTATTGTATACCTGTCTATGGCCCTTGTCTTGATTTTGAAACATCACAACGTATACAACGTGTCAAAAACTCTTGTTTACGTT
The DNA here is from genome assembly GCA_929113105.1 of Agrypnus murinus. NCBI lineage: Eukaryota > Metazoa > Arthropoda > Insecta > Coleoptera > Elateridae > Agrypnus > Agrypnus murinus. Next base: position 114,622,030 of record OV816027.1, read on the forward strand.
TTATTTTTGGAATTCCTAAGTTTGCTCATATATCTTCAAAATTACTAGAAGCGGGTTGGCTAGACATGAAGCAACGACGTTATATACGGACAGCAACATTCTACCATAACATAATAATCAACAGGCAGCCACCCTATTTATACAATAAAATAAGGTATAGAACAGATGTACACAATATAAATGTGCGACATAGAGGTTTGTTGACTATACCCAAGCACAACACTACAATCTACGAGCGCTCATTTAGTTACAATGTCACAAAGATTTACAATGATGTACCTTCATCTTTCAAGGCATTATCAGTCGAGTAATTAAAAAAAGCCTTGATTGAACAATTCACACCAAATCATCATTGACACACCAAATCGTAAACAGTCTGACTAACGAACATTAATTAATTTAAATTATGTTATTAATATTTTTGTTTTATATTTTTCTTTTCTCTTATAATTATAAATATTATTATTACCGAATTACGATTCCTAGTTTCACCATGTTTTTTTATGTTTCAATTACTGTACAAGGGGGGAATGGAAGCACAACTTTGTTGAATTCCCTCCTTGAGCTTCTGTATTTTTATGGAATAAATATATTATTATTATTATAATACAGGTAGATAAAAATACGTAAGTATAAGAAAAATTATAGAATCATATACTAAGTAATTAAATGTGAATTCTAATAAACAAAAGATATATCTATGTATAGAAAAATTTAAAATTTAATAAAAAAGGATCTAAATTAACTGATGTGATGCGTTAAAACAACTGATTTACCGACGCTATAATAGTAGTATATTAAATTATATTAATTATTATAAAGCTTAATATTATTGTTTTCTTGTGTTTTAATAAAATACAATTGTCCAACACTAAAAATTTAAATTTTATTTTAAATTTGCTAACTTTTGAAAATTCTTTGTGGTCGTAGGAAAAATAGTGTACAAAACATGTTGGACGTTTTCGTGTACCGGTGGGATGTTTGTCTCACTTTCTGCATTCGTTATGTAAGAAACTACATATTTTTATATTAAGTGACCTTTTTTTATCGTTGCATTAAGAAGCTAAAATCGCTTTTCTTTTTTAGTTAAAATATTTTTACTTCTTACCTATATATTTTAATAATTGTCAGATTTGTTTAAAAAATGATGGAAAGTAAAAGTGTGCCAAAAATATTTTTTTAATCCATTGTAAATAAAATCATGTTTTACGGTTTTGGATGTTTTTGGACGTAAAATTGATCTTATCGTCAAAACAGTGGATTTATTGCATTTGTTTTTTGATTACTGCCTTGGTCTGAAAAATTGTTTGTATTCGATTGTACGTAAAATCATGTTAGGGTTATAATATTTGGATGTCAAATTAACCTTTTCATCAAAAGAGTGGATTTCATTTGTTTTTCATTTTTGATCCATTTGACCCAAACATTTTTTCGGAAATTTGTTTAAAAGGCTTTTAAGGTCTACAGATATTAATATTTAGATTTCTTATTAAATATTAAATCAAAAAGTATTTACATTATTTAAAACTGTGTTTTAAGTAATTAAAACTGTGTTTTAATTAATTGCCGGTAAGGTAGAAATTAGACACAAATTTTATTTTAGGTTTATTACAATCCTTTTAAGTATAAATATTATAATTAATAATTTATAAAGAATTTTTAAAAGTAAATGTAAAAGTAAAAAACACTTACTAATGCCACATTGAATGAAGAAAAATTATGACAGCAAATAAATATATTATTATTTGCTTTTATCTGTGGTAAAATGCGCTTGCTAAAGGTTACTAGACGAAAGAAAAGACAAACGGAAAAGACGAAAAACGAACCGGAAGAATAGCTTTCTTATGTAAAATGCTTCTGTTGGTCTGTCCTATGTAGGGCTCACTGCAATCTTTACAAGGGATCTAGTAAACTCTTTGGCTTACTAATGTTTTTTCTTGTTTTTGCGAATGGAAGTATGTTTCCTATATTTTTGTTGGTGTTAAAATTTAATATATTTTTAGTATTCTCCACTTTATTTTGGATAACGTTGTTAGCTAATCTTTATTTTTGTAACATACTAAAGTAAATTCGTTTTTTAAAAGTTTTTTGACTAGGAGTTTTGTTTACCCTAAACACGCTATTATTGTTTTTACCTAGAGTTTTGTCCGACCTTGAACATTTGGTGTGGAGACATGAATGTCAAGTTTGTTTTACGTGGGGTACCTGTATGAACCTACCCCCACGTCCCTTCCAGAAGGAAGTGATTGGGATACGCCCAATCAGCGCGCAAGTTGCATAACCGGCAGTCGTGCAATTGCTACCAGATCAGCTCACTGGTCGGAGCGAGATTGCCTATCCACCCTCTACTAGCTAAGTCGCACATAGTGACCGAGCAGTTGACTTAACACGCTGCTCACCCGCCGGCACCGGAGTACCTCGTCCAGCAATAGGACTATTTCCCAACTTGACGCTGTTATCAAGAGGGCCCACTGCCCTATCGAATCCAACCTCAAATGTGGCAGGACTTGGTTTTTAAGCGGTTTTGCCACCCCGATCTACCAATTTTAGGCTTGGTGGGCCTCCGACAGAGCTTCTTTTAAGTCTACACGTTATAAACTCCCGGTGCGTACCCGAATTTGGTGAAGTTGTCTTGATAGTGAGAGGCTATGTATTCGCTTCAACTCTCCTTAAGTGTAATGGCTTTCAGAGCTTCTCCCAATCACTGTACCCGGCTGCAGTCCGGATCATCAGGGTGGTCAGGATAGCTCCTAAGCACTTTTACCTGGCGGCTTGCAGTTTCCAATTGCCCAAAAGCGGGATAACCTCACTTCTAGTCACCGCACTAGAGATTCAGTCAAACAGCGGGTTCCTTTGGTGACCATAAATGACCTCGGTCAAACAGCGGGTTCCTTTGGTGACCGTACATGACCTCAGTCATGCAGCGAGTTCCTTGGTGACCATAATTGACCACGGTCAAACAGCGGTTTCCATTGGTGACCATAAATGACCTTGTCCATTAGGCACCCGCCCACACCGGTCTCATCTACCAGGGCTCCCCCTGATCGGTATGAGTAACCGTCGAGAATTCTCACGAATTTCTCTACCACACACTTTATTCTGACAGCTTCATCCGTTGCCCGTCAGCAGGATAGGGTAGAAGACAGCCAGTTCTAAGGGTGAACTTCGTGTGGTCTCCCGTCCACCCAATGGTGTGGAGACAGTCATTTTTGATAGTTTAGACGATGTAGTTTAAACTTGGATGGGCCTGGTGTTTTGTTTAACAAGTGGAAATATTAACAAACTACGCTGTCAAAAATAAACTCGACAGGTTAAACCAAACTAAAAGTAGCTGGTGCAACGAATTTGTCTAAAAAAATTTATTCAAGTAATTATTAATTTTATTTTGAATAGTTGAACAATAAGAAAAATAAGTCTTTAAGTTGTTTGAACGTATTGAATAAAGCAAAGGAATATTTTTATAATGCTTAAAGCATTGAGATATGCAAATAGGCGCCAGAAGTAATGCCGTAGGTCAAGGTACGATCGATGCATAAAAATAGATGTTGTACATAAGGTGGCTTGTTCATGATATCATAAACTTCGACGCTTTTGTTCTGGATTAACTTTAGCAGTTTTGTTGTTGGTCAAGATTTTGGTCCTTCAAAATTAATTTTTAATATGGTTGTTCACATTTGGAAGGGGATCTTTGGGACTGAAAGCGGGATGGGAGTCAGAGCAATAAGATGAGAGCGTGGAGATAAAAAGTGCTAGTTGTAATTCAATCTACTTTTTTTATATTGATACAACCTAGAGTTTACAGAGTCGCCCTGGGAAACTCTATCAATCATCTAGAATTCATTCATTACCTGTGACCTCTATTATTGTACACCTTTGAAAGAAGAAGCAATTTACGTAGATTGTAAGTAAAGTATTGTAGCATACTCTTGTTTTTTAGAATTGTATAATATCCTAGAGCACATTTAACCTAAATGAGTTTTCTTGTAAAAGCAATATAGGAATCTATAGGTTGACAAAAATAAACAAATTTTATTAGAAAATCTTATCTAAAAAAACAAAAATCATTGTGTACTACAGGTTCAAATAGTAGATTCTTCAGCATTTACGATTGGAGTATGTCCTGGATGTCGATACCTATATTGATTGATTTTTGTAAATAATCTGTACAGCACTGGAATTGCCAATTATTCCTTCACTGACGGGTCACTATGCGTTCGAGTTATTAAACTGCCTAATAGACCAATCACAACAACAACCAAGAAATTTAATAGAAGATAATAAAACTCTAAATATCTAAGATGGTTGGGATTTCAGATTATTCATTGACAAACTGAAACCCTTTAGAATAGATGGAAGGTGCTGTACTAGTATTCTTCGACCTCCCTTGCATTTACAAAAGTTCCATTAGCAAGTGTAAAATTGTCATGACAGCCATTAGTGTAAAGTGGTTAGGGTAAATGTTTTATTTCCCCATTCCTAATAACGATAAATAACATTACTGTAAAGGGTGCCATATCACCGCAACAGGCACCCTACAAACTTAAAGTTAACCTTAACAGATATGTAGCTAACCTTCGTCTTTTCAGGACAAATGTTTCTAATACATTTGCTAAATAAAAACGATTTATTATTATTATAACCTCACTTTGACTAAACTAGTTTGTAAACCTATCGCCAAAGCTAAAGGTGTTGTCAGTTTTGGTAGTAATAGAAGCAGTAGTAGCATTAGTAGCAGTAGCAGCAGTGGTAGCATCAGTAGCAGTAGAAGCAGTGATAGCATTAATAAAAGTAGTAGCAATAGGAACAGTTGTAGCGGTAGTAACAATAGTAGCAATCGTAGCAGTAGTAGCAGCAGTAGTAGCAATAATAACAGTAGTAGCGGTAGCAGCAGAAGTATCAGCAATAGTAGCAGTAGCAGTATTAGTAACAGTAGTAGCAGTAGCATTAGTAGTATTAGTAGCACTAGCAGTAGTAGTAGTAGTATCCGTAGTAGCAATAATAAGAGCGGTAGCTATGGTAGCAGTGGCAGCAGTAGCAGTAGTAGCAGCAGTACCAGCCGTAGCAGTAGCAGTAGAGGAAACACAGTAAGTGATTTAAAATTAACCACAAGAGAAGAATTAAGTATAGCAACCGAGAGAATTAAAGGTAATAAAGCGCCGGACCCGGATAGCATAACTCCAGAAGCTAACAAGATCGTATCAAAACAAATACCCAAGATCATAATTAAACAATTGAATAGTTTAACCAAAAAGCAAGAGTTTCCTGAACATTGGAAAAACGTCCAAAATAGTGCTAATATGGAAATGTGGCAAACCAATGGATAATGCCTCATCATACTGACTAATATCCCTACTAGATGTGCTCTAAAAAGTATATCAATGTATCATCAAAGAAAGACTTGAAAAGGAACTAAAAAATCAACGCGGACTATCGCTCTACCAGTTTGACTTCCAAATGGGAAAGTCCACAATTCACGCACTTATTTGTATTCGGAATAAAACAATACTCGCTAAACAACAACGCAAATGGGCCCTATTAATAATATTCGGACATATAGGGATATATTATAAAAGCTGTAAAAGAGTAATAGCAGTAGTCGCAGTATCAGTAGTAGCAGCAGCAGAAGTAGTAAAAGTAGTAGCAGTGGCAACAGCAGCAGTAGTAGTAATCGCAGTAGTGGCAGAAGTCGCAGTGCAAGTAGCAGCAGCAGGAGTAGTAGCAGCATGAGCAGCAGCAGCAGGAGCGGCATTAGTGGCAGTACTAGCAATAGTAGTACTAGTAGCAATAGTAGCAGCAGTAGTAGCAGTAGCAGTAGCAGTAGCAGTAGCAGTAGCAGTAGCAGTAGCAGTAGCAGTAGCAGTAGCAGTAGCAGTAGCAGTAGCAGTAGCAGTAGCAGTAACAGTAGCAGTAGCAGTAGCAGTAGCAGTAGCAGTATCAGTAGCAGTAGCAGTAGCAGTAGCAGTAGCAGTAGCAGTAGCAGTAGCAGTAGCAGTAGCAGTAGCAGTAGCAGTAGCAGTAGCAGTAGCAGTAGCAGTAGCAGTAGCAGTAGCAGTAGCAGTAGCAGAAGCAGTAGCAGTAGCAGTAGCAGTAGCAGTAGCAGTAGCAGTAGCAGTAGCAGTAGCAGTAGCAGTAGCAGTAGCAGTAGCAGTAGCAGTAGCAGTATCAGTAGCAGTAGCAGTAGCAGTAGCAGTAGCAGTAGCAGTAACAGTAGCAGTGGTAGTAGCAGTAGCAGCAGCAGCAGCAGCAGCAGTAGGATTACATCCGAATACATTAGGTAAGAAGTGGAATTTAAAAATGTTGAAAACACACTGTAGAATTATATTTCAGATAAGTATCCACACTAAAACTATTATCATTATTGTACCTAAAACACATGTTGAATAAACCTGAAATAAATAAAACACTAATGCCTGGTACTTCCTTTACTGTGTCCAATACATAATAAGGGATCATTTGATCTTGACTGTCTACCAGTCCAATTGATAACGGATCGCAACTAAAATATTTTGCTTACATCACAAGTCCTAGGAAACAGATAATGGACTTTGTTATTATGCTACCGACACAGAAGCTAATTAGAACTCTGAAAAGCCATAGCTACTATAGCAGGTTAGTATGGCAACGGAAATACTGAAAGTAGTAACTATTGTTCCACGATTGACTTTATTATAAACAATTTAAGGTTGCTATTAATTACCATAATTATGTTTGGTCTACAGGATTTGAGAACTACTATACCTTAACTGAATGCTGGCATATACAGTATGCATCCAAGAATAAAAGTGATTGTAGTAACTCGTCCTAGAATTATACCATATCTTAGTTCAAGATATCCAAAGATATTGTTTACTTTCAGCTTGTAGAAAATTAACAGATACGTATAAATAAATAATAAAATCACAAAAGGAATTGAAAATATTCTAACCCAATACTAAGTTCTATGCATGTATACTTTGGCCGGAATTGCTAGCAAATCAGCCACTGCAATAGAACTATATTCCTTGGTTTTAATTATTACAATTTATAAAAATGTTAGACAAAGTCAAACTTTACCAGGCTATTAAAGACACTAATGCCGGAAAGACATTTAATTGTTTTCCTCCATAAAAGTAGTTCGATAATCCTGCATTGCTTTTATCAAAAATACCGTAGTAGATCCTTATGATAATGCTAAAGCCTGCCACACGCGACGAATTTAAGTAGTTCCACAGTGAACAGGCAAAGTGGTTTTTGTACAAGTAGCAATCTACTATAAAATTGCTTGGCTATGGGCGTCACAAACGATTGTAGCAATTTGCATAAGTAAATAATTAGGTGATTACGCCTCTATGGCTATTTAATGGGATTAATGGAATTTATTAATGAGCTTATTTAAGTACAACAAAAGTATTTTAATAAGGTTTTTAATAGTGTCAATACTATATAGTCAGTAGCATACTATATTTAATAAACCTTTGTTAAATGTATTTTTTTAAAACATGTTTTTATTTAAAAATTATGTTTAAATATTAAATACTTTTTTAATATAAAAAGATATTTATTAAACTTTATCTTACATCGAATAATTTATATTTGAATCTTTATATATCCTACATATTTAATATGTTTTGGACAAACATATAAAAACTTAACATAGGTATTAAAAATGTTTTTATGATATTAAAGGTAGAAAATTAATATTTAAAAGTATACATTTGATAAATATTTCATATACAAATGAAACATAACATAAAACTTAACATGATTAGAAATATTCACTATATATCTGGTTTCGAACAAACAATGTACATTTAAATCTTCGTATTTTATAAATATTTAACTTACATCTTCAAAAAATATTTACAATTTAGGATATATTATAGGTTATATAAATATAACATAGCTCATTTTTAATTTATTATTTTATAATAACACTATTGTATACGTTCAAGTGCAACGATCTGATAGGTACATGACAGATTTTAGATTACTGATAAATATTCTAGTTATATTCGTATCAGATAGTTAGAAACGGTTTATTGTGAAAATAGAATTATATTTTTAAGCTTGAGACTTATAAACGCCAATGTTGTTTCCCTGTGTAATTGATTACGACAATCGGCGTTAGTCCGTTGGAATTACATCACGCGTACCACTAAATAAAAAATTATAGGAAATGATTAAGAGATTATTATTCCTATTTTAAGTATTTATGAAACATACTTACAAATGTTTGTTTTTATTTTAAAAGCTAAGTTGATTAGGTAGCTTCAAAAATGACCCGAGAATGTTTGCATTATTCTAACCTCCTCCCTCCCTGCCGTTCGTTACTGTTTGTTTTAAATGAACTCTCCTTCAAATTTTTCAGCTAACATACTTTTTGAACTAGCCTAATTTTTCTAAATATTTTAACTTTTAACGGTAGATGCTCGGAATCATGCAATAAGAACAGCACAAGTCAATAAGTGATCATAAACCTGCCGACAATAAATAGGGCCGAATGTAACTATTCAGCGGAGAAGAATGAGAAAGAATGTTTGGCGATAGTATGAAGTGTAAATCATTCCCAAAATTATATTTTCGACAAACGGTTTAACGTAATGACTGAGTATCAACCTTTAATTTGCGTAATAAAATAAATATTGTACGACTTGTTCAATAGAAACTTAATACACCTAATGACCTGTTTTAATAAGGCAAACCTCATTTACAAAAGATAGTCAAATAACTTAAAACAACAATAAAAGAAACGTAGACTAGTTATTAATAAATAATTTATTGGAAACGTTATAATAATTATTATTTCGGTTGAAGTGAAACGATAATAATAGTTTCGGTTAAAATACAAAATAAATGTGGATAATTGCAAAATGTTATCTAAGAAAATGTATGATGTACAAGCAATACAGATAAAACAAATATTAGTCTTTAATGTTATAAAAAAGTTTATAGGCAGGCCCGTAGTGTGGAAAAAACTAACATACAAATTTAAATGCAAAATCAACGATAGTTTATATATCCATAGAAAATTTATAAAATAATAATCGATAAGTTTAGATAAATTAAAGACTTCAGATCATTGATAAATTTAGAATACTTAGATCAATAACGCAAATTGCTAATGACGATCAATGCAACTAAATTTAGTTGCAGTTAAAAATCAGAACTAACATTGTTACAACGAGCTAACTAATACTATTTATGAAATTTACTAAATTTAGTTGCAGTAAAAAATTACGAGTAGAACGAATATTGTTACAACTAACTAATACTATTTATGAAATTTTTTATTTAAATAAAAAACTAACTACGTAGGTCATTTAAATATTGACTTGTGAATGCTACTATATTTAATTGCGAACTGTAACTAAATTTAGTTGTAGTTAAAAAAAAGAACTAACATTGTTACAACTAACTAACTAATACTATTTATGAAATTTTGAATTGAAATAAAAAATTATTTACGAAGATCATTCAAATATTGAGTTGGGAATGTAATTAAGGATTGCAACATAAATTTAGTTGCAGTTAAAAATCAGACGAATATAGTTACAACTAACTAACACTATTTCTGAAATTTTCAATTTAAATAAAAAAGTAACTATGTAGATCATTTAAATATTGACTTGTGAGTGCAATTATATTTAATTGCAAACTGCAACTAAATTTAGTTGTATTTAAAAAAAAGAACTAACAGTGTTACAACTAACTAATTAATACTATTTTAAATTTTGAATTTAAATAAAAAATTAATTACGAAGATCATTTGAATATTGAGTTGGAAATGTAATTAAGGATTGCAACTAATTTAGTTGCAGTTAAGAGTCAAAACTAACATTTTTACAACTAACTTATACTATTTATGAAATCTTGAATTTAAATAAAATAACTACGTAGATCATTCAAATATTGACTTGGGAATGCAATTATATTTAATTGCAGACTGCAACTAAATTTAGTTGCAGTTAAAAATCAGAACTAACATTGTTACAACTAACTTATATTATTTATAAAATTTTCAATTTAAATAAAAAACTAACTACGTAGATCATTTAAATATTAAGTTGCGAATACAATTATATTTAATTGTAAACTGCAACTAAATTTAATTGTAATTAAAAAAGAACTAACATTGTTACAACTAACTAACTAATACTATTTATGAAATTTTGGATTTACATAAAAAACTAACTACGTAGATCACTCAAATATTGACTTGGAAATGCAATTATATTTAATTGCAGACTGCAACTAAATTTAGTTGCAGTTAAAAATCAGAACTAACATTGTTACAACTAACTAACTAATACCTACTATTTATGAAATTTGGAATTTAACTAAAAAACTTACTCCGTAGATCATTCAAATATTGACTTGGGAATGCAATTATATTTAATTGCATATTGCAACTAAATTTAGTTGCAGTTAAAAATCAGAACTAACATTGTTACAACTAACTAACTAATATCATCTATGAAATTTTAAATTTAAATGAAAAATTCAAATATTGAGTTTAGAGCAACATGGACCCAAAAAGTCCATTGTCGGTTCATTGTCAACACAATAACTAAAAGACAAGCGAAAACTAGACAAAAAATAAGACAATCAAAAAGCATTCGATTCCTTTCTGTATATGAAGCTAAAGCTAAAGTAGATAAATTTGACGCTTATATAATATATTTGCTATTTCACTTGAGTACATGGGGCATAACTCTATTGATTAAATTCAGAACTCAGTTATACAGCATGGAAGACATAAGACACATTGTGTCTTCTGAAGTTGTGCTAAACCCCTTAGCTGTGAGTTTGAACTGTTATAATACTGTAACATTGCTCAGCATACAGATTTCACTTCTCCAACTGGTTTTAATATTTATTTCTTATAGAGAATCTATTATGTTTGTCGCATCAGTTGCTTTTACATATAGTACTGCATTGGTAAGAGCAAACAAATAGTTTCAAATGGTCTCTTAAAGAACATCAGTTAAATTATTTTACTGGTGAATCATCTCTTTTTAATTCCATGCCTGGGGAATGATACCGGGAACGAAACCAAATTGTTTTCAAAGACGAATCTAGGTTCTGTTTATAGCATTACGATAGATGCTACAATAGGAAACACCAACATTTTGTGTTGAATAAAAACGCGCAAAATTTCTAAGCGTTACTTTAGTTATCGCTTGGTCTTCTGCTTACTGTTTTCCGTCTGTTTACTTTTTGGTTATCTGCATCTTTGTAGAAAAGCAGCAGTTCAGAGCTATTTCAAATTGTAACTGCCGTAAGTTGTAAGTAATGCAATGACGTAAACTTTTGTAGCCATACACTTTGGGTGGCATTTATTTATGCACTGAAACCCTCTTATGTATATGATTTTGCTCCTGAGTCGGCATAATTTTATTTTTTATTTTATTTTTGAAGAGATTTCAATGTTGGATTCTTTGATTGAAGTCTCGTCGTTTATTTGAGATCTGCCAAAATATATTTTAATACCAAACATCAACCTCTAGTGATGTTATACCACTTGATTATATGGACAGGTAAGTTTCTGTTTAATTAATGCGAAAGAATATTTTAAAAGGATAATTTCCTATTTTACCTATCAAGAAGAAATGCTCACCAGTACTTTACACTCAATCTTGTAACCGAATAAGTAACTAAATTAATTCTCTATTTATTTTTATACTACCTGTTTTGATAGGACCTCTATCTGTTGTCTTTGTTATACCATGTTTTTCTTGCAGACCTGTCTTCACCCCCTACTGACGCAGCGACGCACAGTGTGGCCTTTTCATAATCTAGTGAAACTTAATTAATAATTGCCATATAAATGTCTATATGTCATTTATATATTGTACTCTTATATTTTTGCAGTATATGAAAAATAATTGATATCAAACTTTGATATTAACATCTAAACTGACCTTGAGGTTATTTTAAAGTTATTTAATCTTTTGTTGTAAATATGTATGATTTATTCATAACGAAATAGTAATTACACAGTTTTATCGTAAAGCAAACGAAAAATGAATTGTTAAACAAATACTATAACATGTGAAACCTCCCTATAAGCCTTAAGTGCCATAATGGAGACATTATTGACCCTGTCAAATATACAATCCTTAAGTATATGAAGATATGGTAGAGTCAACTTTCTTTGCCGTGTTTCAATTCTCAAGGCTGGTTGTGATTGTGGTACAAACAACAAATTCGAGAACAATGAATTTGCTATTTACGCAATATAGCAAAGTACATAAGTATTGATCAGAAGGTCGCGGTATGAAATACCAAAGGAATTAAAGTAATTTAAATGTTATTTAACAATATATTCACAAATTAAATATTTTGTTAGGATCTTATTTGCATCTTACATCTATGCGGCACACACGACTCCTCATGAATGGGTAGATGGCTCCAGCAATGAATTGATATGTCATATGTCTAATAGAAAGCGTTTTATTATTGTACAAGCTGGTTCGTAAGGATAGTGTATTTTTATATGATTTGATGTTAGTAAATTTACGGTTTCTTTGATGGAGGAAACGGATTTAATCCACAGGTATTACTAATATTTAACTCTGTCCAAAAAAGACGCGATTATTATGATGAGATGTTAGAAAATCAATCGCTTCTCTTTTTGCCTAAAAATTAATAGCATAAGAACCGCAACGTTTTGCTTTCTACCGCAACTTTCTAACCTTTACAAATCTTTCATAGATATATGGCATATACTTTCTGAGATAAAAATTATTTAATTTACTTTTAATAAAATTGTCTCTAAAAATGGATACCTTTTATTATGTATCGTCCGATAAAAACAGAAGTATGACACTTAGAAATGTAATATTTTACTGTTGTATGTAGAAATAAATTTACTATTTGCTTGCTTTAAAATATTTAATTTGGTCCAGTAGTTTGCGAAATACTCTTTCAAAGTCAGAGAACTCTAGAAAAAAATAAATTTTAGTATACAGGGAGTATAATAATTAAAGGGACCACGTCAGTAGTACATAAATCTCTTAATCTGCTTTATCCTTTTTTATGAAATCATGATGTTCCATTTTATTCCTCTTTTTCTTCTTAAGGTGCCGTCTTCTTTTGAAGGTTGGCGATCATCATGATAGTTTGCACTTTGTTAACTGCTGCTCTAAGAAGTTGATTTGTTGAGCAATTAAACCACTCTGTTAGGTTGCGAAGCCATGACATTCTTTTTCGCCCTACACTAGTTTTCCTATAATTTTGCATTGTATAATGATTTGTAGTATTTGACATCTCTTTTCCCTCATTACATGGCCAAGGTACATAAGTTTACGTTTCTTTATTTCATTTGTTAGTTCTAATTCTTTTGATAGTCTTCTTAGAGAACCTCCCTGTTAGTAACTCTGTCAACGCATGATATTCTAACCATCCTTCTGTATAACCACATCTCAAAGGATTCTACTTTCTTTGTCATAGCTTTGCTCAGGGTGGCGGATTCTATACCATATAACAGGATACTGAATATATAACATTTTAACATCCGTATTTTGAGATCGTTGTTTAAGTTTCTATTGCAGAAGAATTGTTTCATTTTTATGAAGCTGCTACGTGCGATTTCAATCCTTGTTCTTAATTCCTTTGCAGAGTCATTATTGCTGTTGATCTGATTCAGGTCGCAGGTATTGTTTCCACAGCTCCAAAATTATAAAAGACATGTTATAGGCTTAAAGACCAAGAAAATACATATTTTTTTGGGCGCCATCTGATTAGGGAAGTCCAGTAATTTCTTATAAAGATATTGACTCGACACCAGTAATCAGAAACTGGAATCAGATCTACTAAATTTAAAATTAATTTTGTTTAGTCTTAATCGGTTACGTCAAAGTTAGGTTGAATAAAATATTTAAACACTTTCATAAATATATGGTCTAGTAATATTCTGTTTAATTAAGCTTAATTGTAGATTTTATTGATAAGTAAAAATAAAACATAAGAAATTTCAGTTTAAACATCGTTGCAAATTTAAATATAAAAAACGATAACCAACGTAAGAACTCTCAACGACAGGAAATAATACATGCAAATAATAATCATAAATTATCAATACACAAAATAATGGATCAACTTACATCAATATTAACAAAATAAATATCCGTTAAGTCACAATACCTTAATCAAGTAGTTCAATCCATCTTCACCTTATAAAGCAATTGAAACAATATTGCTTTTCCCATCAAAACCAACGCCAGTCATCAAGCTCGGCCACTCAATGGAATTTAAAGAATCTGGAAACCATCACTAATGCCGATACAGAAATCAAACGCCAGAACGAAGCTCCAATACTGTCTCTTATTAGAACTATTGTTTAATAACGTTCTCCTTTTCTCATAAAAAAATATAGCCAGCACACCCATATAAGTTCAATTATTAAATGTTTGTTAAAAACACTCTTCATTAATAAAGGTAATACCACCTTAAGTGTATTATTTAGTTGAAAACTTCCGATTTTAAATTATTTTAAAACGGAATCCGATAAAATCTTGATTTACGATAAATTAACTTCGGTAGACACAACTATAAAATGTGGTAACTGTATTTTTGATCAAACAACATCATTCAACAAAATTGAAATGCCTCTGTCAAGCATTAATTGCACTTTGATTATAATCGATAACTAATACGGGAATAATTATTAGGATTCGTTCAAAACAATTTTAATATTATTAATTAAATTTCGGCACTTTTGTCGATAATTTAACATACAATTGAATATTTGGCAAACGCCAACGGCTGTCAACCCCTGTATAACATAATAAGAGTTCCGCACTTTTTCAAGTGTTCCTTACGAACCCTTCTCTTGGACTCTCTGTACGAGACTCAAAACTATTTCGCGGTGGTATGATTTTTTAAGGAGGGCGAAATTATTAAGTAAACCAATAGAAAAATAGCGGGAATTTTTATTAGTCAACAAAGTGCACCTACTCATTTATTCCAGAACAATCTTAACGAGAACTTAAAGGGATTCCCTAGGTGCAGTCTAGACAGCCTGTTCCAGAAAATTCCTTTTGTCGGTATTTGATTTACTAGTAGAATTTCAACGCAATATGTTTTAAAACTAGATATTCAAGGTTATTATATTTTAACCATAACGGAGCTTTTTATTAAGGCTAGTATTATATTTTAGCCCTTGAGGACACAAAATTTAAAAACAACTTTATTCTAGAATGATCCATTTTCTTCAAGAAGTAACACTTGGTCGACGTGGGTACGCCTTAAGATAAATACTAGCATCAATACAAATTTTGCTGGAATACAATATTTTGCTTACAAATATGTTTTGGGGTGACTCTTTTGTACTTGGGGAAACATTATTTAGATTAATGTAATATTTGCAGTTCCAACATAATTGAATTTTACTAAACTGCCAGGACCGTACTGAGATTTCTTTAGTATTTATTGATTTCAAAAACGTGACGTTACACATTGAGTTGAATGTTGGGATCTGGTGAGTTTTAAAAATTAGGAATTACGGTTTATTTAAGTTTAGGTTTAATCTGTATTGAGAACTCACTGTATACACTTTCTGTATCAGTCTTTGCATGTCTTCGATGTTTTATATTATTAGCACGGAATGGTCTGCATACCTTAAATTATTTATTGTCATTCCATTGACAACTACTCCAGCTGTTTCCTTGTATAACGCATCTCTCATAATACAGGGTCATCCAAATTGAATGATGACGGTTTGAATTTACCGCCACGTTCAATTATTGTCACATTGGCAACATGAATACTTTTCTGCTTCTTTTATTTTGCAGCGGCGTCTCAAAAATAATATAGCTTAAATAATTAACGAAGTTTAAAGCTTCGTTAATTTTTAATAATAAGCTTACTTGATAATAAAATCGTGTAGCAAACCATAGTTCAGAAAAAAGACTGTTTTGTAAAATAAGAAAACAAGCGAAATAAAGCAATAATTCAATGAAAACCCGAATAACGTAGCAAAGTACATACAACAATGTAAACGAGAAACTGACAAGTTGACTGTAATTTGACACAACACATTTCAATAGTACTACACTAACAACGTGAAATACACTAAAACCTAAGGCGCGAAATTCAAACCGTCTTCACTCAATTTGGATCTCACTGTAGTTTCCGAATATAGATTAAAGAGTAGCGGGGAAAGAATGCATCTTTACGTCCGTACTCCTCTCTTTATTTTAATATTTTCTGATAAGAGTTCCATCAATTCTGATGTTTGCCTTTTGATGGTAATAAATATTTTCAATGATCCTAATGTCTCGTGTGTCTATTAGTTTTTGTTTTAGTATTTGCATGAGTTGGTTATGTCGAACTCCATGAAATGCTTTTTGATAGACTAGAAAGCATGCGTATGCATCTTTATTAACATCTAAGCATCGTTGCGTTAATACATTTAAGCTAAAAAGGGCTTCTCTGGTGCCGACTCCGTTGCAGAAACCAAACTGTGTTTCACTTATGTCACTATCTAGTTTTTCTAGTCTGTTTGCTTTTTATATCCACCCATAAGTAATTTAATTTTTTTGTGTATGTTGAATGAATCGTGTAGTTTTTGGAGCCCTTCAATTTCCAAGCATTTCTCATTCAACCAGTTCTCTTTTGCCGCTTTAACTTTCTTTTGGATTTGACGGTGTATTATTTTGTATCTCTGATTATCATTGTTTTTAACTTCTCTTCTTTCTTGTATTAACTTTAATATTTCTTAAGTCATCCATTCTTTTTTCTTATCTTCCTCGGCGTGTTTTAGTTCTCTTTTGCTTATCTCAAGTTTTGTTCTCGATATTATTCCATTTATCGTTTACATTTTCTACAACTATATTCGTGTTTTGTATTTTTTGGATTTCATTATTTATTTTTCTTTTATCTTGTGTTCTATTTCCTTATCTCTGAGTTTTGAAAAGTTGATTTTGTTGGTCCTCTGATGTTTTTTAACTCGTTTTAGATTTAATTTGAATATTTCCACTACCGAGTTGTGGTTTGAGGCTATATCTGCTCCGGGCACGTTTTGGCTGTTTCTATACCTTCTTCCAATCATAATATAGTCGATTTGATTTCTGTTTACCTTTCCTTCTGTGTCTTCGGGTGACGTCCAGGTATAGAACCTCCTAGGGGGCAATTTAAATAATGTGTTGGTCACGACCATTTCTCTCTCTTAGACAAATTGGACTAATCGCTCTCCTCTCTCGTTACGTTCACCAAGTCCATATTCTCCTATTAGATCTTCACATTTTCCTTTGCCATTTTTGGCATTTAGGACTCCCATGCTGATAATGACCTCATGTTTCTTCACGGCTTTTAATATTTTATCTATTTGATCATAAGATTCTTCTACTTCGTCCTCTTCGCTTGTCGATATTGGTGCGTAGACTTGTAATATATTTATTTTTACGTTCATTTTTTGTGTTTGCAATTGTAGTAGCATTATTCGTTCTGAGCAGGGAATAAAGCCAACTACTGATCTATTCGTGACTTTAGTCAGTCCAAGTCAGCTCCATGTGGATGCTTTTGTTGATTTATTACAGCCCGAAAAGTAAAAGGTCCCATTCTTAGTAGAACATTTCCTATTATTTGGCCATCTAACTTACAATATATTGATGTTTAGTCTATTCATTTCAAGATCTAGGTTATGCAATTGCCAGCTTGAGAAAGGCTTTTAACATTCCATGAACCTATTCTTAATCTGTTTTTCTCTTTATTAGTATTACGTAGTGTTCGGTGTTTTAGTGTGATTTTAAGTTTGTTTTTATGCGTTTAGCAAGGTTTTCGCAGGATGATGACCGAAGAGGCCTTGCCGTTTCCTCCTATGCCGGTTCTTGGATTTCGTATTTGATTTCTCCGATACCACCCATATTTGGGAGGCATTCCCCTATCCGCTACCTGGGGTGGAGTATGTTGGAAGTAATAAAACCGAGAATTCTGGATATTTTACTAATAATATCTGAAAATAAAACCAAGAAATAAGTTAAAAATAAAAGAAGTCATGGTATTTAATTTTGTGTGTAAGTAATCGTACTTGTACACCATATATTTAATTCCTTTTTCTGTTAATCGCTGTCACTTTTAGATTCTACTTCACTATTATTATGGCGTCGCCATCATCACTATATCCATTATTAAAATTTATAATAATTAGTTCTATATCATCCAACAAATTGTTAATTTCCGACATTTTTCTTTCTGTTGCTATTACGTGGTTTACGTAGTTTTACCATTTCTCTGTCGTAACGACCTGATATACTGCTGTAATTAAATTTCGTATTTCAGCTTCTTTAGAATTCTCGTTGCATCCAGCTATATACCTTTTTACTTTACTTCCAACCATTTCTATCATATTGAGTTCACAGTGATAGGATGAAGCATCAAATTTGGTATTAAGTTATTTTCGAAGGTAGGCCCATCCATTTCGTCATAGTAGTCCAGAGTATTCTGCTTTGCCGAAAAACGTGAGCTGTGCACTAGCAACAAGTCCATTGCTAGATCCTGCGTGCAATAACACGAATTGACCCATGATTTATCCAAATACACTATGTTGTACGCTTCTGCACGGTATTTACAAGTTGCGCGTAAATAACGATGATTTCTGGTTTTTCAGTCAAAACTGAATTTCTGCCAAGTTTTACAAACACAAAATCCATATCACCCAGCAAGCAATGTTGCGTGGCTCGTGAAGAGTTGGGCAAAGTTGCTTCGGCATTTAAAACAGCTAACACGCAGTTTAGCATACCACCGACGGTAGTCGGTGGTATGTTGTCACGAAAAAAATTATGCACTATTTTACGAATATGGCTCCTGGCACCTTCATCGTACTTGTGTCACGAGACGCACCATCTTTCGCTTCTAGAGCCTTCTCTTTAGATGTTGTAGTCCAGCAGGTGATATATGGTGAATATAGCAGGTGAATATTCCTGTCGTACGCAAAACAGAGTCTTTTCGTAAACACCACTCATTTCTGATACTTTCTTAATTACACTTGATACAGAATCGTTGTTATCCTGATTAAAATAATAATTCATAATATTCATTTCCGTTTAACAATTTCTTCTATTTTGAGCTCAAAATTCAATATCCAAAATAACAATATCCAACATCAGAAAATAACAACTGCTAACAACAAATCACAACAGCAGCCACCAAGAAATAATAGTAGTAGCAAAATGATAATAGTACATCCAAGACGTTACAATTAATCGCAACTCGAAAATGTTAACCCTCTCCGAAGAACAAATAAAGACTTCTAATAAACGTATTCTGTACAAGAATCACTGAAATTGCTTTTTAATTACTGAATAACTGAAAAGAAAG
This sequence comes from Agrypnus murinus, assembly GCA_929113105.1. NCBI lineage: Eukaryota > Metazoa > Arthropoda > Insecta > Coleoptera > Elateridae > Agrypnus > Agrypnus murinus. Next base: position 114,641,329 of record OV816027.1, read on the forward strand.
TATTTGAAGTTGATTATCAACCAAAATTACAAATTCCTTACACTCATTATGGTAGTAATTAGAAAGTTATTTTCTAACTGCTAACTGCTAAAGTTCATAAGTTACTATTAGAAACATATTAAATAGTACTGTCACAAACGGAATTATTACGAATTGAATAATTTCATAATTCCTCAACTTGCATTTCGTTCAGTGCAAATGTAACCAAGGTTACACTCGTCTATGCAGCGGCTGCCCGCATAACAAGACCACCTGCAGGAGGTATCACATGTAAATCGCCATTTATATGATAATATATTCAGCTCATTATAAGTAATATATTCAATTATACATTATCTATTTATATATTCATCTCATTATACGTAATATATTCATTTATACATTAAGGCTTCCGCAATATTCATGAGGATACAGTATATAAAAAGCTTGTTTCAAGTCTTCAGTCAGTCGTGAATTGACTCCCATCCGACTATGATCTTGAACCTAGCTTGTAAGTAACTTTACATTTAATCAATTGCAGGAGATCTATAAGCTGGTGTCCAGGGGCACTGCTTACCTGATCCCCTACCGCTGAGTATTAATGATCTAGAAGTTGGTGTCCAGAGGCACTGCTTACCTGATTCCCTAATGATGCTTAGTCGTAGTACTTTATATTAGGAGCCTAGAAGCTGGTGTCCAGGAGCACTGATTACCTGGTTTCCTAATGACGCTTAGTTGTAGGATATTGTTCTAGTATAAGGTGGTTCCGATCACTCTCATATTTAATGTTAATTTTAGGATGACTTGTCCGTTCTCACACTTATGTTTGTAACCCATTGTATTGTAACTTGTTGTTTAGTATATAATTAATTTGTGACCTGTGTTTACTTTCTATCTCTACCTATGATTACGTAAAATTATTAGCAAAAGAGATTTGTAAATTACAGAAAATCTTACGTCAGGCCTTATTGAGATCTCCTGGATTCCGTTTAGTATAAAAGATTTTGTATTTTTTTCTTCTTCATGTATTCATAATACACGCAGTATTTCGATTATATTCATAATCTTTGTCAGGGTATATCTTAAGGATTCACAATTTATTCTATTTTTAAGAGATACAGAGAAAATAAGTGCAGGTATTGAAAGAACAGAAGGAAGTCTTACTGAATTTTATTAGAAACTAATTTTAAGCAGTTCTTAGAAGTAACAAGTTTTTTAATGTTTAAGAATTCGATTCTTCTGCAGTAATATTTAAAACATCTTTGGGATGTTGATACTTATATCTTTTAGTTCTATTAAATAATCTGTATGTTATTGGGCTTATAAGATCTTCATTTACTGGCGGGTCGCTATCTCGTCGAGTGATTAAACTGATGAATAGCCCAATCACAATAACAATCAAAGAATTGCATATCATATAATAATGAAATGAGATTCTAAATATCCAAAGTATTTGGGATTCTACATTGCTGCTTGACGAGCTGAAAAGTATGGATGAGGTAAAATGATCTGAGAAATCTTTGTTCAACTTACCTTGAATCTGTAAAAGTAGCGTTACCTAGCGTAAAATTGAGTTGGCAGCCATCAGTGTGAAGTGGTTTTGGTTCATATTTTATTTCACCATTCCATATGAAAATATTGGCTTTGATGATCAAAAAAGACATGAAAGTAATGGCTGATATACCACCACAATAGGCGCCCTAAAATTATAACTGATTAACACAAATTATTAAATGGTTATACTGATTAACAGGGCCAATTAGGTATTTTAAATAATCACCTTCGTGTTTGCAACAGGAAAGATTAACCCCAACATCGCAATTCCAACTAGAGTTCCTCCACATATTCCACAAAGTGAATACGTTATTTCAAAAATCGATCCTAGCCCCTCTATAAGGTAAACCAAAGCAAGACAGACGAGTCCTATTATAACTGTTAGGCCTTTTGCTACGTAGTCGGCTGTGTTTTCTAATATATTTGGAAATAGAGGCAGAACTGCCTCAGAATATATTAAATACGCAAGGGTATTTAAATACGTTGATAATATACTGAAATATTAGTTTTGAAATATATGTTTGTACGGAAAAACAGACTGTTTTTCTGATTAAGTACCTGAAACACGTACTGAATAAGCCTGAAATAAACAAAACACTAATTCCAGGTATTTGCTTCACTGTGTCCAAAACATAATATGGGATCATTTGATCTGCTCTTTCTACCAGACCAACTGATAAAGGATCGCAGTCAAAATATTTTGCATACATTGTAAGTCCAAGGAAACAAATAATAGACTTGGTTATTATGGTACCGATACAGAAAATTATTAGGGCACTAAAAAAAGCTATATAACTATTAAATGAAACAATAAACATTATAGTCCCTCAAAACCTTTGAGAATGCTTAAATGATTTTAATGAAAGGAAACGTTGAGTTGATACTGGTAGGACACTTGCAATGGCTGTCCAAAGTATTAAACCTCCAAAGAAAACACTCCAAAATGTAGCTCTGATTGTAGGGTCTGGATCCATACTAAAAAATAGTAAAGTTTTCTGATATGAGTTTGAGATTTCAATAGCAAAAGATCAATTGTAACGCTATTTAACACTCTTTGTAGTTTAAATCATGCCATAACTAAGCAGTTCCTACCTGAATAATTCAATTCTTTCTCCATCTTTGGCCAATTTCCAAACGTTTTGCAGTCCTCCAGCATGTATTACTCCCATAACGAGTGACAGAAAAAGGGTAGATACAGTAATTATAAATTGCAAAGTATCTGACCATATAACAGCTTTCAAGCCACCAATAGACGTGTAAAAAATACAAATTGCAGTTATTATCCACGTTAGATAATGTACATTAAAGCCAGTGACTACAGATTGAAAGAAATAATAAGATAAATCACGTTTCATTCACGGTTGCTGGGGTAAAGTAAATGGTAAAGCTTATGTTGAATATAGATGTAGAAAAAAACTTCAATAATTGCCGTCTTTAACTTAGAAGCAAAAAAACTTGATAGTACAAAAAGATTTTATACTTTTACAAAATCAACAAACGTGATGGAAGTCTAAGTAGAAATTTTTGGGTTGAGCTTCCCGCCTATTCAAAGCGATAATAATTTTTTGAATATGACTTCTAGATTAGAGTCGCCTTCTGCACTATTTGGCGGAACTGAATCTCTGACATGCGGACCTTGGGAAAGATAAATTGGCAAAACCAATCTACATACACGTTTTAAAACCCCAGAATACGCTTACGAACATGTAACGCACGCTCAAAAGTGTCAATTTTCAGTGTCTCATGACCATAGTTGCAAGAGACGGGTGGGTGACTGGAAGTCAAATGGGATTTTGATAGGGAGGTCATCAGTGTTAATTAAATATAGTTCTGACGTCATTTTTTCTCGTGCTAGTCCCAGTGTATAGTGGAAAAAGGGTTACTAACAGATGCCAATCAGGGTAGTAGGCTTTTCTGCATACTCTACTTACCAGAACAGTTACCCCTCAACTCATAAATAGGGAAAAGCTATTTGGCAGAATTTACCAAGATTTGGTCACCTTATGGTTATGGTCACCTCGTCCAAACAAACAAATGCCGTTTGACAAAATGACAAAATAAATTAATAACGATTTATCAGTCATGCCTAACTGTGTTAAAGACAGCCATCATTGGATTTTTCTTGTACCTTGACTAAATGCCAGTGCTGGCGTGAAAAGCAATATTGGTACATACAGTACGCCACTAACGGTAAATATCATTGCTGTAGCCCTTCTTATGATTACATCAAACCTTAGTTCAAGGTACTCAAAGACGCTGTTAACGTGCAACTTGTAGATAACTGGCAAATACAGGTAATTTACTATTAAACCCACAACAGGAATTGAAAATATTATAGCCCAATATTGGCTCCCATGGATGTACACTTCTGCAGGAATCGCTAACAAATCGGCAACTGAAAGAGAACTAATTTCCTTTTTTATTATTCAGAGTCTTGTAGTTTTCATCAAACTTAAAATTTACCTGGCTATTAAAGATACTGATACCGGAAGAACTTTTAACTGTTTGTCTCCAAAGAAGTAGTTGGATACTCCTTTATTGGTTTTATCAAATATTCCATAGTAGATTCCAATGGTTATGCTAAAACCTACCATCAAAAAGAAAATAATATAGTCATGCCAAACAAATTTGAGTGGTTCCATAATGAAAAAAACAACTATAAATACTGGTTGAAAATTTTTGCCTTTGGTATGTATTACGAACAGTTTAGCAATATCTTTATTAGCAAGTGTTGGCTAGATATCTAAAATAATTTCATAATTAGAAACTTGTCAATTATGTTTTATTAGCACACCTACCATTAGCTAACAGTAATAATGGGTTTGCAGAAAGTGGGAAAATTAAAGAAAATTTTTAATATCGCTTAATAAGCAATTATTTACTTGTTAACTTCACACCACCAATTCGTTGTATTGTACATATTTTATTCAAAGTTATCAAAAATATGATCAAAACAATACATCAACATTTATAGAAGTACATATTGTAATGCTTTTCCATCATAATATTAATAAGAATTATTTCCCTCAGCTGTTGAAGTTAAAATCATGACTTCTTATTGTTACCCAATAAAGAAAGTTAAATGTTGACTGTTTGCGTTTATCATTAATAATTGTTAATTGAATATTTATAAAGAATTTACTATAACATGATTCAAGTTTGAGCTGATTTATTGATTTGGTACATGCACATAATAATAATTTGGTTAGGGAGGTTATTTTGGGTAGATAGAGTTTTCACTTGCAGTTACATCAGAAATAAAGAAAAGTATAAGTTTAGTAAAATTATAAAACATAACATCTCTCATTGACAAAAATATAACAATACAAAAATAGCCTTGACTACGGTTATTAAAAAACCAATATCTGTCTTGAAATGCAGTTACATGGTTGACAATGATCATGATATTAAAATAATGTCCAAAGACAAGTTATTTTGAATTGAAAGATAAACAGGAAAATATGAAAAATAATTTCAATCGAAAATAATGGGGAGTTATCAAAAGGATGGTTATGTTATTTACATAACATAAGGAGATGAAAAATATTATTAAAATAAAATGGTTGTAAAATTTATTTTTCCTGTAAAAAAATGTTTAAAAGGCAAGAATAATAAAAGTTTAATAGTTTACGAAGCGTAAAAAGATGTGTATTTATTAAACTATAAGAAACGAAAATTTTAAAGAAGAAAAATAAAACTTGACAGTAGACAAGAGAGCAGTGAAGGTGAAGTTCCATGCAACTAGACTTATTTTTGAACGTTGTTCAAGAAGTAGCGTAAAAAGGTGATTTAATTAGGTGCAATTTACCTCAACGTTCTAGTTGCGGCTGAGCATCCAATCCTGAGGAGAGTTCCAGAGTTTAGAAGCAGTAGGCCGATTTCTGTGTGGTGATTTTCCAGACAATAGATGTGACAAATATAAAAGGTATTAATAAAAGCATAACTAGTGCTCTTCTGAAGAAAGAAAAAAAGTGTATCTATTTTAAGATCAAGTTAAATAAGGTTAAAAGAATAATTTCATAATTCCTTAGTAGGTTTGTTTGTGAAATGCAAGTGATAAGCCATATAACCTAAGAATAATAAAAGTTAATTATAATTTTCAAATATTAAAAAAGAAATTAAAACTTACTTGATCGAGTCATCACAGTTGTGCTGTTCACAATTTGGGTTTATGTTAGGAAACAAAAGTCAAAATTGACATTTAGAGGTGCTCAGGGATTTTCCGTTTAACCAAACCATCATAACCTGAAAGAGAGGTAAGCATACCATTTGATAAAATCTTATTTTATCAAAAACGTGAATCAAAAAAAGAATATTTATAATCATAAAGGCGACCTGTGATAGGCATTGTACAGTATCTTTCTATGCAAATGCAGATTAATGAACAAAATAAAATTTGTTATTATTCACAATAAAAAGGCCAGTCTGCAACATTACAATATATGTTTTTCATGTTAAAAGTATTTTCCACACTTTATTGCTAAATGACGTTAAAAATCTGCATTTTCAACTAAATAAATACCGTATATACATCCCAGATTATACAGTGAGCTTATTTATCGTTGCATCGAAAAGGTAAAATTAACTAGCAATTTTCTTTTTAAATATTTAAAACATTTTTATTCACAACCTTTCTCTGCGCAAAATAACCACTAGTTCATTTGTCTAGTACTAATGGGTAAATGCCTCTACCGCTCGATTTCTAGAGACGTGCCTACAACTGTACTTGATACCAGATAATTTAAATAATGTCTATCTCTAGGATTTGACGTTTTGCATTGATAAAGGCTGTAGAACTACCAGTATCTGGTTAACATAAAAATTCATATGTACTTCAGGAGAAAAAGTCACATTCTGGTAAGGTGGACATTTGGGTTTCCATATGGCAGAAAGTATAACGAACAGATGCAAATACATAAATACACAATATACACAAATACAAAAGCTCCATAAATGGGCATCAATTGGAGACATAATAAAAAGCATAAAAAATCTTAAACTTACTCACGCAAAAAATAGCTCCGGCAGAGAATTTTTATTTATATGGATTACATTCAGAGGTCGTGGGTGTTAATTATAAGGACTTACTGATTTCAGAAAGGACAGGAATAAGTGAACAGCATAAAGAGCGCCACCTAAATTGTTTGATGTTAATACATTTTTACTATTTTCTAACTCAATTTATTTTATTAATTTCGTAAATTAAATTATTAAAAATAATTATTAACAAAGTAACTCACTGAAGATGTATTTTGCCAAGAATCTCTTTATTCTTGTACGTTTATTTTAACTTATATATACATTGGCACTCACACATGTAGAGACTAATAACCACAATAACCCAAAGACAAACACCATCCTATATTGAAGATGCTAGAACTAGGACAGCAGTCTGAACTCTGAACCCTTTATAAACAAACTAAACCTTCAGACGTTGCAATTATTTCCAATGTTAGCTTTGTTAAGTTTGTTACTACAAAAGTGATGGTCAGAACTGACATCAATATTGATTTGAAGTTAACTCGTCATTACGAGAACTTTCAAAATCTAATACTATTTATTAGATGCAAAAATTCCCACAAAGGACTCTTTGCTTTAATAAGTATCAGGTGATAACTACGCAAAGGCAAATTTTCTAGTTCCTCGAAGAAAGCTAGGTTACACCATTAATTTTCCTAAACTTTATTACTTCACATTATTAAACGAAACAAACAACAGATGCCAGCAACTCTAAATTCTCACACCTAAAGGTTTAAGTTGTAACCTCAACGGTAGGGTGTGGAAGCGTTTAAACGCTTTTAACAGTAAATCAAAATAATAGCAAAATATCCACTAGAATTTCCACTGACAAAGTACAACAGCAACAACTTGTATTGCTAAAAGCTCAACGACAAAGCCACCCAGACGTATGTCTTTGTACACCCGCTGAAGTCTCGTCACCACATCTTGCTTGATTGACCTAAAGTTTGTATTTTCAGCTCCCTTTTTGAAGTTCTAAGAGGCGAGATTATGTTTTAACTAATCACACAATATTCCTGGCATTATTATTTACCAATTCAAAATTCTTTTAAATTTCCTCCATATTTTTATTAAAAGGTGCAATTAAACCCCATAAAACTTATCAAACACGTTATCAGAATCAAAACTATAATAATGTCATATAAAACACGAGTTATAATTCTAAAAGCGTTTTGTTCCTTTGTGAACATTTTAATATTGAAGAAATTTGACTCAAAATATTTTTGTTAAAACGGATATATTACGGTGTTTTAAAATAATTACTTTTATTTCATTCGTCTTTTTACAATACAATAAGCAGAAATGCTTTACGTACATGACTAAAAAAGGAATACGATTTCTAGAGAACTTGTATATTTTTAGGAAGTTTCAATTTAAAACAAAGCGAATTAAGGATTCAACTTAATGAGCAGCTAACACCAATATATGCTATCTTATCATATTAATATCTACCTTGCTAATGCACTGGTACCGAAGATTAATTAACTTTCTTTCGCTTAATATTTGCATACTACTAGTAAATAATACTTGCACAAAAAATGTCAGTAGTGCAGCTTTTACTACCAGCAGGCTACTTTCGAATCTTAAACTCAATTTATCACACACTCACATTATATTCTATTCTTAGGTAAATTCTTTTGTCGGTCTGTCTTATGTAGGATTCATCGCAATCTTTCCAAGGGATTTTATACACGCCCTAGCTTTCTAATGTTATTTTTTTAAATGTTTTTGCGAATGAAAGCACAATCGCAATAATTTTGTTGGTGTTAAAGATAGAGTCAACGTTATTTATTTTGTCTGTGGTACCTTTGATGTACGATAAGAGTGCTTTCGGTATTAGTTTTTCGTCTTCTTTTGACTTTGTCTTATTTTGTTTCAATGGCAACTTCACTTTTTCTAGGTTTTGATATTTAATCATCAGTCAATAGTTGCGGTCTGCTTATTAATATTTTAACTGCTGACTGCAGTGGAGATGTGACGGCACGTCCAGGTTTCGATTAGTGTGGATTGATTGCCGATGTATTGTGTATCCCAGGCTAGCATTTTATTTCTTGGTTATTGAGACATCTAGGAAATTTAGTTGATTGTCCTCTTTAATCTACATTATAAACTTCTTTGGTGATCAGGAGCTTAGATTTGACGTTTGTTATTTCTATTGTTCAGATTTCTAATTCTATCATGAATACATTGCTACTATTAGTGATAGAGGGGATCCCATGGGTGATACTACAACTTGTTTGTGCCGCTGGTCTTTGTAGATGTCTGTACTTTCGTTATATAATGTCTATTCTTTATTTTACTGATGTAATAATATGTGCATAGAGAATTAACATTATAGCTAACTAGCAGATTTCTTGAAGCAACTTAGTTCTTTAAATGCTCGCTAAAGTGGCTTTCATTCTTGACATTCCGCATCTTTAACATAAGTCTGTAGTTACTTGGTAGAAAAGTAATAAATTAAACGTTGCTATTAGCGTCGCTGATCCGTGAGAGTCTCGGAAATTGCTCAATTCTTTGTTGTCTTGAGGTCTGAAGATTTTATTTACCTTAATTTCTTGAGTAATTTATGAATTAAAGAAAGTTTTAAAGTGTCACATAATACAGTTGGTTTTTTAAATAGTAATCATCTATTTCAAATACCTACAAATTATTTACTTGTCTATAAACAATAATGAAGTTAAAAGGATTAGTTTTAGTAAAAAGTACCGTTAGAAGCGCCGTTAGGCCAGATATCGTAGTACCTGACCAGGTCATTCATTAAATAAACTTGTACTTTTTATTCAATTATATTCAAACATGGTTATCTTATTTATAAACATATACTACTATTTTTAAACAGTAGTCTTCCTAAAGGCCTAAACAGAATATTTTTAATTAAAAACTCACTCATATTGAAGTATGGTCTTGATCATATTAACAAGCAGTCGTATTCAAGAGGTAAGGGGTTCCAAGAAAGGTTTGATAATTTTTGCTAGTGCGCTTTTATAATTATTTACAGTGCGTTTTTGCTACATTTCTGAATTTGTTTCATATGACGTAGAGAAATATTTATAACCACGCAATAATTGTAAGCGCAATATCGGGTATTTTTAAGTAAGAAATAGAAAAGTGGTTTACAAGGATGGACGTATTTAAAACTTTGTTTTGAAATTTTAAATACATTTTTGAAATAATACTTGCTTGACTAAATCATCCTCATATTCAGGAAAATGTCTTGTAAAAGTAATGAATGACTTAAAATTTGCTGGTAAACAGTATAACACTGAACAGAAATGGTTTTACCATAAAGGAGAGAAAAAAGAAATAATTTTGTGATAGGAGAATTTATTTACCTACTGCTGTACTTTTCATTAAATACAGTTATTTTCTAATGGATACTTTTGCAGTGGTGATCAGATATAGGTTTGATAAGTCTTCGCGTATACCTTCCTTGGGTATCCGTCCAGCAGGTTGACAACTGCTCTTAGAATTAGTTGTAATTGTTCTTGACTGAGGCTCGGACTTCAGCTTTGGTAATGTTTTTCGAAGATGTCGTAGGATAATACGTGGAGATTATACATACGTATAATTTCCGCAATGTATTGGTACTTCAACTAAGTGTTTTTTTCTATTGTAATACGGGTTGGCGATACTGCGTAGTTAAATCTCCTTTTATTGCTATGTGGTTTCATCCACAGGTAGATTTGAAAGATTGCAAACTACCTTCGTTGAGTCTACTAACCAGATACATGTTCTGCTGGCACATAAGACCCGACGAATTATAAGAGAGCCTATTGAGAACGAAACACGTCCTAACAATCTAAATACCAGATACCATGCATAGAAACTGCTACTATACAAATACAGAGATATACTAAAAGGATGAGTATTTTGTTAATTCCATTATTTCTATTGCTCCACTTAGAAATTATTCTAAAATGTGTATTCACTAATTATAGAAGATCTCAGCATAAAATCATATTGCCTCTATTTATCATAGCAGGGAAAATCTTTTTATAGTGGTAATTATTTGATTATAATTCTAAAATAAAAACTTCATAAAACATTTGAATTTTTTAAATATTAAACTATAAAAATTACAGTTAAACATGAAACTTTAAAAATACGTAATAGTTGACTGATAGCCAACTGTAAATTTTTAAAAATATTTAGAACTTTCGCAAGAAAAGTGTCTTTAATTTTGTTATTCATCTGGTGGTGTAAGGAACTTACAGGTTTTAGTTTGCAAGATGGGATCTTATCTAGTTTAATTTTAATAAAATTCTTTGGAATATTTGATTCTTATATGTAAAAGAAATTATTCGTATCTTAGTAGAAATTACGTAAGTTTATGAATAATACTGTTGTAAACAACAATTTTTGATAATGTCATGTGATGAATTTTTTTTAATTTCACGTCTACTCTAAGAGGGTCTTATCAGCACTTATGTCATATGTCCCTTATTTTACCTGCATTTCAATTACACACGCACTCATAGTTGAGGGGGCCAAACTTTCCACTTTAAAGAAATCTTGACGCCTAACGTGAGACTCGAACTCAAGACCCTTAAAACACGAGTGATGCACTGACACCACTCGTCTACCGACGCCGACGGCTCTCGATTGTTAAATTATAATAGGATGGAGTAACGTACGTAGAATCGCACTACAGATAAGATCATGTTACATGAGAATTGCTTAAGATAATAAAACTCACGATATCAAATTACAGTTTTTCTGCTAAGTCTATGTTATCTCTATGAGAAATTCTTTGGCATTTATTCTCTCATGATCATGAGAACTGTGTAGGCAGATAAGGTATAAATTACCTCTGTTTTAATCTTAAGTCTTTAGTCTTTATTAAGTATTCATTCAACACACAAGTCTTTATTAAATATTCATTCAACACACAAGTCTTTATTAAATATTCATTCAACACACAAGTCTTTATTAAATATTCATTCAACACACAAGTCCTTATTAAGTATTCAACAAGTGTTTATCCTGAGTGAGTATTAAAACTAGATGTGGATTTTAAAATTGTCTTGCTAGTAAAAACATAAAGGCTCATTCGAGTTTTAATTAATTATTTTGCTTAATGTCATTTAAATGTGAATTCTAAAATTGTTCTGTTAAGTGTGTTAATTCAAATTTAATTATTTAAACTCGTCTTAAACTCCTTAAATAATTACAGACAAAGTAATATTAATATTTGTATTCAAAATGTTAAAAGAGATAAAGTTTTCTCACGATTAAAAATAATAAAATATATTCTACGACTGCAAACGAAATATATAAATGTTTTATTATATTCAATAAATAAAGTTTAAAAAAAAAGCTTCGGCCACAGAATATAATCAAAACTATGGTATTATTAGATAAGTATTAGTAACTTTTATTGTATAATCATTTGCCACTTTTGTATAATTCATTTTTGTAGAAATAAAACCCTAGTTATTATTTAATACTATAGTATATAAAGCGTCTATTTTCAATTTATTAGGTCACTCTTGTATAAATAGGACAGTTTGCTTGAAGTAATCAAAAAGGGCACTTGTTTTAAGCTGTAAACTTAAAATAGTGAACTGTTATAGTGTTTTAAATATGTTTAAGTTTTAAGTAGAGTTTTATTCAAGTTATAATTGAAATTTAATTGAAAAGTGTAAAACTGATTTAAATTAAAAGTGTTGGGTCAAGAGCAATCTAGTTTAATTAATAAACGTACAGTACATCGAATAATGGCGTTTCATTTAAAAAACTATTCTTCGCAATAAAAGGATGCAATAAAAGTCACACGTCGAAATCATACTTCTAGGGGTATTAAATTAAAAAGGCAAAGTTAAACTGTTCTTACGAATAAGAAAGAAGTTGTTAATTAATGATTAGTTTTAGATAGATTTCTTTTTAATTGATACGATTCAACTAACCATTCTGAGAACCTGATATCACCATGAGATAAAAATTTCGTGCTAAAGCATTTTTTAGTGTGGTTAGCTTAATTTGATACAATTTTACAATTAATTACAACAAATTGATTTAAATTTAATGTAATTGTAATTATATTAAAAGTTGAATAGGAATAATTGATTCCAACTGATTTGATAAAAGGTACAAAATATACAAAATATGAATTGAAAGATGCAAAGAAATTCTGATAAATCTTATTAAACTAACTATAAGCAGTTCTTAGATAATATGTTTAATTGCATAATATGTTTAAGGAGTCGGTTCTTCGGCATTATCATTTAAAGCAGTTTTTGGGTGTTGATACTTATAACTTTTAGTTCTATTAAATAATCTATACATTATTGGGCTTATTAGTTCTTCCTTTACTGGAGGGTCGTTATCTTTGCGAGCGATTAAACTGACCAATACTCCAATCACAATAACAATCAAAGCATTGCATACCATATAATAATGAAATGAGATTCTAAATATCCAAGGTACTTCGGATTGTACATTGCTGAACGATGAGCTGAAAAAAGTATCAATAAGTTAAAATGGCCTGAATACGTCTTGAAGTCACCTTAAATCAGCAAAAGTAGTGTTATCAAGTGTAAAATTAAGTTGGCAGCCATCAGTGTAGGTTGGTTTTGGTTCATATTTTATTTCACCATTCCATATGTAGATATTGGCTTTGATGATCAAAACAGACATGAAAGTAATGGCTGATATACAACCACAATAGACACCCTAAAAAACCATAATTGACTAATATAAATTATTAAATGTTGCAAATTTTGTATTTTAAACTATTACCTTGGTATTTGCAACAGGAAAAGTTAACCCCAGCATTAAAATTCCAACTAGGGTCCCCCCTATTATTCCATAAAGCGAATATGTAATTTCAAAGATTGATCCTAGCCCCTCAATAAGATAAACAAAGGCAAGGCAAATTAGTCCCATTACAACCGTCAGGCCTTTTGCTATGTAGTTCTCTGTGTTTTCTAATATATTTGGAAATAGAGGCTGTACTACCTCAGAATACATTAAATACGCAAGAGTATTCAAAAAAGTTGATAATATGCTGAAATATCAGTTTTCAGATAAATGTGTGCAATGAAAAACTTTTTATGAAATGAAGTACCTGAAACACGTACTGAATAAGCTTGAAATAAACAAAACACTCATTCCTGGTACTTGTTTCACAGTGTCCGAAACATAATATGGGACCATTTGATCTGCTCTTTCTACCAGTCCAACTGACAAAGGATCGCAGTTAAAATATTTTGCATACATTGTAAGTCCAAGAAAACAGACAATAGACCTGGTAATGACAGTACCGATATAAAAAATTAATAGAGCACTGAAAAAGCTCTGCTATAAGTATTAAACGAAACAATAGACAACAATAAACCTTTGAGATTCCCTAAATGATTTTACTGAAAGTAATCGCTGAGTGGATAATGGCATCACAGCAGCAATAACAGTCCAAAAGGGTATGCCTCCAAAGAAAACACTCCAAAATGTAGCTCTAATTGTAGGGTCAGGATCCATGCTAATAAAAAGTAGAAACATAAATTGCTGTATTTAAAGTGTCCTAACATGTTCCTACCTAAATAATTCAATTCTTTCTCCAGATTTGGCTATCTTCCAAACGTTTCTTAGTCCTCCAGCATCTACCACCCCCATAACGAGTGACAGAAAAAGGGTAGATACGGTAATTATAAATTGCAAAGTATCTGACCATATAACAGCTTTCAAGCCGCCAATAGATGTGTAAAAAATACAAATTGCAGTTATTATCCATGTTAGGTAATGTAAATTAAACCCAGTGACTGGAAGTTGAAGAAATCATTAGTGAAGATGTCACATTTCATTATTGGTTGTTAGGATAAGTTCAATAGCAAAACTAATGTTAAAAGTAATTGCTGAGAAGAGCTGCAATAATTTATGTCCTTAACACATAAGTAAAAGGCTTGATAATACAAAATGGATTTCTTCTTCTACAGAATCAAGAAATATGATGCACTGGCCATATCTATGACGCAGTCACCCTTCTAAAGTTATAATAATTCTCTGATCTTAAGGTAAGAACTACAAGGTACGTCTAGAAAAGAGAATGACTGTTTCAGAATTCCAAAGCTTGCTTGGTAAATGGAAACTGTCGCATATTGGTAGTCAGGAGTAATATAAAGGTGAACTAAAACTTAGCAGCTACACTTGTCGGACTCTAGGGCACTAAAAATCGTTTCAGAACATTTGTTAAATAGTTTTTGTACTAAGGCTCATAAAGTTTTTGTAACGAAACCAATAACACGGTGGCTGAACTTTCACTTCACGCATAGCTGACACTCAATGATTTTTATTCGCATAAACATCTTACAAAAGACGTGACAAAAAAACAAACTAAAGAACTTGGTAACATCAAGCTCGGTAGCTTTGGTAGATCTGAGACTACCAGCATTAGAACTGTGAATGAGACAATGCAATTTTAACATTATTTTGGATAAAACATTTTAAGAAAATGAGTTTCTTGCTTACAAAAAAAAATAGGAAGAATTGGAATTTACTTAGAAATAACAATTATTTCTGCAATTGAAGATAAGTCTCGAAGGAAAAATGTCATAGCTAGAGAAAAAAAAATAAGGCTAGCTAGAAAGAATCCCTATCAAAGCAAACACACGACACGGAAACAAATTTCGAAAGAATCATTCCACTAGCAGAAATCACAAAGATAAATAGACTCCATAGACGTTTATAAGACCCAAAATACCCCTAAGAACGTATGCCACACGTTTAAAAGCGTCACTTAAGTGGAGGTCCAACAGCAATTCCAGTGTCTTATTGAAAAAGCGTAGCAGATAACAGACGGACAGATCTCACTAAGGTTTATAAGCTTTTTTAGCATCTAGATTTTAGAGTATGTTACATGCTTAAATTAATTAATATTAATTGTTGATTAATTTATATTAATCAATTAATAATACTGCAAATCGTAATATTGTAAAAAAATAAAAAATAAAAGTAATTAATAATAAAAAAGAAACAAACAATAACTATGATAAATGGACATTCACTGAAAAAGAAACGTATGACCGCAGCTACCATGCCCAAGCGCAGGACGCGCTAGATTTCTAATTACTAAACACAAGTTTAAATCACAGTTTATTTGGGTAGTTTTTTAAGTAATATTATGAAATATTTAATATATTTTATAAATAAACATTTTTTTTATAAATTAATATTTATAAAACGGAATAATTAGTAAAATTATCCCTTAATTCTATAGTCATTGTTTAAACTGTATATGTATTTAAATGATACGCACAAAGGAAAATTATACTTTGCCCCACGCTTTGATGCTATTTAAAACTGAAATTATATTAGCAAAAAGAATATATAAAGTGACACAATTTTTGTGCCCTATTTTATCAACACAAAAAGAAAAAAAAAACAAAATAACAGAACAAATAAAGAAATTCCCAGCTAAACTACAAAAAAATGTTGGGTTTCGAAATAAAATCAAAATCTCAAAACTCATGTATTTTATCAAGTTTATAAATTGTATTTTTGATTAGCCAGTATAAAGAATTTATTTATCACTTACGATTTTCCGCACAGTCACTTTTCCCTACCGTTGCAGCGAGTCGCTATAATAACCACCGCCAAATTATATTATTGAAGACTTAGCACAATGCAGTAAGTATAATATTTTTAAATTCTTAAAATTTATTTTTCATATAACCTCACTTCTTCCTGTAAAATATTCCTATAAAATTGATTTGTAGTCCAGAAAGAACACAACCTTCCCTCTTTACGCTTTAGAGACATTGATTGTGTTTTTTAGATTCTGATTAAAGACACAACGAAACAAAGGAATGTTGCAAACATGAAAGCAACCCAAGGATTGGATTTGACATTTACAATTTACAAAAACTATCCAAAACTATACGTTTAATTTCACAAATTACGACTCTAACAACATATAACACCTAGGTATTTAACACAATAATTAATGTACGATTTAAGTCCTACGATCAAATGTCAAGACTTTACTAAACTCGCAATAATTCTTAGAATATAAAACTGTAGGATGGAGCGTAACGACGGATATGACGTCACACTGGCCACCATTAGACACCACCTAAATCTGTTTTTCTCTCAAACTCCGACAAATACGAAGAAGGGAATTATATTTCATAAGTAAGTATCGTTTGCTTAAAATATTAATTATAAAATGTGTACTCTAAGATTAACTTCAAAATACGATGTTTTAGAATTGAGGTTATGTAGTTTATGTGCGCATTTCGAAACAGTGAGAACCGCCAATAGAAATATCTCATTGCAAAACCGGAAACACCTGCTACGCCATATTGAGGCCCCATCTCGGTCGTATGTGGTAAATGATTATGTTCCTTCCTACAGTTTTATATCCTAAGTAATAATTCTATTCATTCGTGTTCCCATACCAATTTAATCTATGAAATTTTTACATTACATGTTTACTTAACTTTTTTTTATTAGTTTTAAATAAAAATATATACTTACGATAGAAGACATAACAAAATAATTTCATGGCATTTCATTTTTCAATTGCAACGCAGGTATGTAAACATTTTTGAATAGAATTTAGATTGAAAGAAAAAACTCTTGCTAAACTAAAAATAGTTCATACACTTTGCTCAGCCAAGATACTGTTTAACAAACCTCTAACAAAACAACGTCATTGAAATGAATTGAAACGATGCTTTAACAAACAACATCAAAAATCGTAACAAGGAAATCACCTGTACTTCGAAATTATTTAAGGTAAGTAACTTTTTTTATGCAAACCTACTCATAATCGCCCGTTTTGTTTACCAAGGGGGAAAAATCCCATATCTCCTACCTAAACTTAAATAGTATCCTGTAATTGAAATATCTAAATTTAGTTGCATGTTAACATAACATGAATAAAATTGTTCCACTAAGGAAACCCGTTTCGAAAATTATTTACAGTATTCTAGGTTATGAAAATAAATAGATCGGAATTTTGCATGAAATGTAATTTTAAAAATCAAACTAAGCCTGTATTTCTACTAACGCCTGTCTTTAACTTGCCTCACATGTAAACTTTAAACTGAAAAATAAACCTTTCAAGTTGAAACTTGTTTTAAAACAGAATTTTTAATTCGTATTATAGAGCTTAATGAAGAATATCGCAGTATTTTTATGTTAGTTAAAAATAAAACTAAACGATTACTGGTGCAATAGCCACCATATCAAAGACAATTTGCCTACCAAGCAGGACTACAGACACAGCATTCCACCATCTTACCAGACTCGCGGAACACAAAAAGATCCTTCTAGGAGCATTTCTAGATATAGGAGGAGCCTTTGAGAACACACCCTTTAACTCTATAACTTATTATGTATATAATTTATATATATATATATATATTATATATATATATATATATATATATATATATATATATATATATATATATATATATATATATATATATATATATTGCTGTGGATGGTAGTTTCAAAATTTTGGAAAATTTTGAAAATTTTGTGAAAATCTAAAATCTTTGCTAAATACTAACACTTTTGAAATATTTTTATCAACTTTTCCAGTTAAAAATAATTTTAAGTTATTTAATGGAGTGTCATTGATTATACAATCAATGTGTATACTTTTTAATAAGATTAAATAATACATGTTTGTTTATTTATTATCAAATAGCTTACTCATCGATTACTTAAGTGTACGTAACATCCAGTTGTTCGAAAGTTTTTGTTGTGATGTAATTCAATTATGTATAATTTCAAATGTGTATATCGACGGGTTATGTGATTCTTTAAGGTTTTTGTTAATGTAAATAGATCGTTATTATTGCGTAAAAGTATTGTGTAATTAATGTGTAATAGATGTGTCACTTTTATAAGAATATTAATCTGCTATTATGTATCATATGAGTGTACAGTTTGTATTAGTTTGTAAGGTGACGTCAAATTGTGTAATATAATTATGTAAATAGTCTATAGTATATAAGCTTAGAAAATCATAGTTTTAAGGCACTTACTGATAGAAAGCGACGGTGTAAAGTAGTGTAAGATAAAAGACACTTACTGTTAAACAACGAAAGAGTAAAGATATTATAGTATATCAAGCGACAAAGTAAATTCGTGGCTGATAATATTGTAAAAATTTAAATAGTCTAGAATTAAGTAGACAAGTTAAGTTAGTTGGTGATTTGAATACGGCGAAGGTGTAATAAGTATAAATTGTAAAAGTGTATATGATTATAAAGAACCACCTTTAAGATAAATTACTTGCTAAAGTTAGGCAAGATAATAAATCAACGTTAAAACCATAAACGGGTGTTTTATTTAATTAAACACAAAAACAACTATAAGTATTCTACGAAAAAGGGAAATTGAACCCGCAGTTAATACACAAAAGTGAGTTCCAAAGTCAAGTGTGTGGATGAGATTATATGGAAAATCCATGCAAAAGGAAGAAAGTCAACCCTGAATTGGAAACCAGCCCTGGGTCAACATAAAGTGATCTACTCTGCCTATGGTTTGGGAAAGAGGACATCTATACTAAAAGAAGGAAAAAAGAAGTATTATAAAAAGGTAGGAAGTTATTTCCTTTTTGTATTGGCATTTGCTGAAGAAAAGACTATCGTTTGTAAAGTGTAGTAAAGTGATTTGAACAATTTAGTAATAGTTAAAATTAATTAAGATTTCAATTTTAAAAGTGATTTCAAATTTCAATTTGTATATTTGTTATACCACAAGAAACCACATTCACCCTGAGATGAGTCTTTATTAAATATAATTCTGTTAATTTAAGTTATTTAACTGGCGCCCAACTCTCTTACGTAAACTTGAGTTAATCAAGAACTAACGTAACATTAATTTTATATAACCATTGCATTATTAAATCTATTAAAAGGTATTTTCAAATCATATTAGAATTTATAAAAGAGGGAAGTTGAGAAGCATTTCCAAAGTTCACAGTCATTTTAAAAAATCAATTTAATTATAAAGTAATTATCTACGATCGAACGGCAATTATTCACAGTTTCAAAATATATTATAATTTTTTTAAAAATAATTTTTATTTTTAATTAGCCAATATTACTGCAATATATATATATATATATATATATATATATATATATATATATATATATATATATATATATATATATATATATATATATATATATATATATATATATATATATATATATATATATATATATATATATATATATTGATAAAGGGTACCTTGTCACCTCCAAAGTAGATACCCAGCATACGTTGTCACCTCATATATAACGTTGTGACCTCCGTTTTCGGAGGTCACAACGTTTTGCCCTGTTTTCGACTGTATAAGCATATAGATGGTGTTAGAAGCCTAAATTCAAATTTTTGTCTGGAGGTCATAACGTTATACTTATACTCACAAAATTAATTTTTAGTTCAGCTGTAGATCGCTGGCGTTGCCGTCGCTGTTAGTTGTATAATTGCCAATACGATGTCACCTCCGCCTGTATATGTTGTTTTTTGTATCATGTACGGTACGTTGCAGGCTCCACACATTGGCAACGTTGTGTACAAGACCTAAACCACTCAGGTATATAGAATTCCATCGAAACCAGTACCCCTGGCGTAGTTTCGGCCATTTCACGCTACCTGAATTTTTACAGACACTTTTTGGGTATAGTAGCAGCATTTAAATAAATATTTGTAAACTACTCAGAAAATTTAAGGGATCTCTTGAATTGTACGTCATTTTTAAATAGTTAATGATACTTAAGAACAATAAAATAATAATTTTATTTCATTTAAAAAGTTTTGAATTGAAAACGACTTTCTTTGAGATATGAAAAAAATTAAATAGGAAATACGTTTTAGTCGTAATTATGTATAAATAAAAAATTCATCTTTTTACAAAATGATCATTTCGGATTTACTGGATTTTTATTATTTGATTATTATTTTAGGAATTGTCATATGACATATGATATATTCATTCTCGCATCCACAAAGAAAGATTTAAAATCTTTAAAATCTTCAATATTTTTAGTATTACAATTAATATAATAATTAATATAATTTTCAAAGAAAAATAATTTTACTAAGCAAAATAATGTAACATTTGGTATGTAGTTTGCAAATTTCACCAAATTACCCGGTTAATAAAGTTTTCATTGACATTCTAACTATGTTTACATTTGATGAAGGAAAGAATAAGTCTGAAATATTAATTTTGTAATATATATTATGTAATTAGGAGATCAAGCGATATTTTAAATCCAAGAAGATGTTTAACGCCGAGGCGTTATAACATCTTTGAGGATTTAAAGAAGCTTGATCTCCGTATTGCATAAGTTGTTTTATTTTATTTCGTATTTCAATCCTAATTTCTCCCTTTTAAAATCCATCCGAATTTATTGTATAAAGAAGCAAGTTGCCTTGTCTGTGTCATCATACGCGTAACTAAGGAGATAAAAAGCAGCATGCATGCATGCATGTGGCTATAATGCAACATCAAATTATTTACGTTGCCAACAACAACGGAGATCAAGAACGTCTTGAACTCCGGTATCATTGACAACGGAGATCAAGATATACTTTATATTACTAATTGTGGTATATAAAGAATTGTTTGAAATACGAAATGAAATAAAAAATATTAACTGTCTATATTTTTACATAATTACAACTAAAACATATTTTCTATTAAATTCCATATTGTAGCGGAAAATAAAACCTTACGTCATAATCTTGACATGAAGCTTTACGTACTGAAAGGCTTAAACAAACGTCAGTTTAACATAAAGTGTCGTATTTTTATTATTAGTATAGTCAATTTTTGCATTAAGTTCTTATTTTTTACTATCTAAAGATAGAGACTTGAAATCTTTTCTAATGCCTTTAGTACTGGACCAATATAAAATGTAATATGTTTAATATGGGGGCACGCCCCCCTGGTGGTTGAGACCCCCATTTTGTACCCCTGATTTAATAACGAAACCAAATTGAGCAAAGTTGTGTTGGGAGTGTTCTTGGGGTCGCTGATTATGAATCCAATGAGAAAATTAAAAGATTCAAATAGCAGACCCAAAATGGCGGCTCTAAAATAACGGCCTTTGATATTGAGAATGCGATTTACGCCATTTCTATTGATTCTAGAGAGAAATTCAAAGAATCAAAAAGTGTTTATAATGTGATTTTGCAAAGGACTACGCTATTTTGGTTACCTTATTATGTAACCCCTTCGCTCTGCCCTAGTAGTAGAGTCAATTTCTGCATTAAGTTTTTATTTTTTACTATCTAAAGATAGAGACTTGAAATCTTTTGTAATGCCTTCAGTACTAGACCAATATCAAATGTAATATGTTTAAGATAGAGACTTCCCATTTTAAATTCCCAATTTAACAACTCGGGAACTTTTCAACCAACTTGAGCAAAACCTATGTTGGAGGGAGCTGTGAGGTCATTGATTATGAATCAAATAAGAAAATCACAAAATTCAAAATGGCGGACATAAAATGGCGGTATTTTAGATTGAAAATGCGATTTACGCCGGTCCTATTGATTTTAGAGAAAAATGAGAAAAGCCAGAAAGTGTTTAGAATGTGATTCTGCATAGGAATACATAATTCCGGTTACCTTATTATGTAACCCCTTCACTCTCCCCTACTGAGAAGCCCACTAGGGTTGATTGAAGGGGGTTACATAATAAGGTAACCAAAATAATGTATTCCTATGCAAGATTACATTCTAAACACTTTTTGACTCTTTGGATTTTTCTCTAAAATCAATAGAAACGGGCGTAAATCGCATTTTCAATCTCAAATACCGCCATTTTGAGTTCGCCATTTTGTATTTCTTAATTTTCTCATTGGACTAATAATCAGGAACACCAAAACCCCCCCAACATGAATTTCACTCAAGTTAATGGAAAACTTCCCGAGTTATTAAATTGGGAGTGTAAAATGGGGGTTTCAACCCCCCGAGGAGTAAAACCGCCATTTTAAACATATTACATTTTATATTGGTTCAGTACTGAAGGCATTAGAAAAGATCTCAAGTCTCTATCTTTAGATAGTAAAAAATAGGAACTTATGCAAAAATTGACTTTACTACTAGGGCAGAGCAAAGGGGTTACATAATAAGGTAATCGAAATAGTGTATTCCTTTGCAAAATCACATGAATTTTTCTCTAAAATTAATAGAAACGGCGTAAATCGCATTCTGAATCTCAAAGGCCGTTATTTTAGGACCGCCATTTTTAATTTTTCAATTTTCTCATTGGATTCATAATCAGTGACTCCAAGAACCCTCCCAACATAAATTTCGCTCAATTTGTTTGCGTTATTAAATTAAGGGTACAAAATGGGGGTCTCAACCACTAGGGAGGGGGCGTGCCCCCATTTTAAACATAGTACATTTTATACTGGTCCAGTACTGAAGGCATTACAGAAGATTTCAAGTCTCTATCTTTAGATAGTAAAAAATAAGAACTTAGGCATGTTTTTTGCAAAAATTTACTCTACTATATAGAATGACTAGATTATTATAAAGCAGGGGATGAATGAACTTTCGTTCAAAGAGAAAAAATTGCAACACATGAAAAAAAACGTTATAGGTCCTGTAAATGATTCTCCTTAGTTATCGTTTCAAGATTTCAGACGCGACTTCTGTCTTCCTTCAGAGATCAAACTCGTTCTGTAAAGTTTCATTGCCGGATTTATAACATAAATAACTATAAATCAAAAATGTTTCTTTTTATAACATTCTATTCGTAAAAAAATCCTATACTAACATCCTATCCTATTCGTTTGTTGGCGAAGGAAATGGACATGAGCTCCAGATCTATGTCGCCACTGATCAAGGAAGACCTTAGTATGAGGACTGGACACTTGTTAACAGCTCGACATAATGAAATAAGAAGAGTTGGAGACAAGTCTCATTTGCAGAGATAGGTGAAAAATTTTCATCGCCCAATCTTGTTTCCCTGCATTTTATATTTGGATTTAGGATTGATGCATTATGATTACAATTAAAGTAATTGTCAAACAATCCACATAGTTGATTTGGAAAACCCGTTTGCACATCGCAGCTAGAATGCGTGAACTCTCCTAAAGTCATTCTATTTAGATTCCTTATAGGAATCGAGCCCAATTAAGTAAAATACTTGTATTTACCCTATATCGGAGTTGTTCACATGATAAGATTATTATTTATTTATTATTTAGGCGGAGTTATTTATCGCTCGTAAATAGCAACAAACAAAGTCACTTTAAATCCAAATAAAACATACTATTTTTTTCCACTAGGTAAAAGTGCCTCCTCTCTATGATTAGAAGTTTAGTCTAGCAATACCAACAATTTTTTATTAGAAGAAAAAAAATTAAAACAAAGGTCTTTGAATAAACCCCAGCGTGGCTGAATACTGGACAGTCAAATGTCGTTTTCTCGACATTGATCCAAGTGTAGGCGAATTTTCAGATATCGAATCTTGGTTCTCTAACTCATGTTTAATATGTATTTATTTTTAAGCGTTTTATATGTATAAAATGATGATGTACTTCAAACAATATTATTGCTTGGGTGATTGTTAAATCTAAGACGGCTGTGAAAACTGCTGCAGCGCTATATTTCCAGCGGTGTGTTGGACGCACCGATTTTCACCCACGTTTCAAGCAATTTTCAGATTCTGAGTCTCGGTTGTTTAATTGTCACTCGAGGGTTAATCAACAACCTGATACTAATTTTCGGTTCACTAAACGTTGTACAAGTCGGAGCCAATGTTCAGAAACCGTTTCAGGGTTCCTTACAACTTGCCCAAGCTTCAGCCAATTTTCACCCGTTAGGTCAATGCCAGTTACCCATAGAATATACTTAAGTCAAATATCAGATACTATTTCGCTAATTTGCTTTAGCTAGTCTAAAGCTAAGTACTCACAGCAGCGGATCCGCAGGCGGATGTCATACGATTGGTCGGATTGAGTCGATTTGACTCAAACCGACAAATCGTTTGACATCCGCCTGTGGATCTGCTGCTGTGAGTACTTACCTTTAGTCAATCTCTACATATCAAGTGCCGGTTACATACTTATCACCCAAAACCTTAGCCAACTTTGAATCTTAGGTTCGCTAAACTAACTCCAGTTTTAGCAATCTTCAAAATTCAAAATCTTGGTTTCTTACCCTTCGGCTAAGGTTGGGTCAATATTCATATTATATTTTGCTAAATTTCTGTAAATGTGGTTTATTGTAAAGATGGATTAGTGGTTGCTAACCTACTGAATTTTTATGAACTTAAACTTACACTGGCAAGACTAAAGTGTAAACTATATTGACTTTCCGACTGTACATATGTATTTGCACAAGAAGACGTACACTATGAAAGTGTTAGGTTTGTACGGTCTCAATATGTGTTGAGAGTCTAAGACATTAATCATTTATACGAATTTTCGATTTCTTCGTATTTATTTTGTTAATGAACATTTTATATCCAACACAAAAATCGACTTTGCATTCAGTTACGGCGAAACAGTAATGGTAGACTTCGTTGCTTGTTTGCACTAGCATTCATTAAAGGAAAAGGATTGTGTAATAGTTGCTTTGTTTCTCAATTACCAGCCTTGGTACTACATTAACATTCAAGATCGGTCCAAGACTAACTTTAGTTTTATTGCGATATCGGTGTCATTTATTGTCCAAAACATTGCATAACGTATTGGTTTTAGCCAATAACAACCAATATTGGGTAACTCTGATCTTTCCATGTCTGAGACCAAGCTTGGTATCAAATTATCATCCCTACTTTAGTCTAGCAGTGGGCCATTTTCGGATATTAAGGTTGTGCCAAGGTTGATAAACATTGTTTCAAACAAAAGCTTATAGTGGTATTTTGTTTTAAATGGAGAGCCGCGATTGCTAACATAATTAAGTGTCAAATAAACTGCCACTTTTAATTCTGATAACGCAATATACCTACTATTTATCTATGGTTTATACAATGTTATCAAAAAAGACTACATTAAGTTAAACCTGTCTTTAATGTGGACTTAAAGTACACGTTCCATAAAACGTACATGTTTTGTCGTTAGTAAATGCTTTATTTCAAACATAAGTTAAAACATAAATTTACAAGAGGTAGGTACATGTATAACAGTGTAACATACGTATTCTGTATTTCGTTAGATCAACAAATGCTGGAAAAAATGTCTTAAGCAAAAATTCTATAAAAATGTTGATTAATTTGTTGTGTTTCGATTTGTTTTAATCTTAATAAAGTTGGTAACTCTTTTTGTTAATCAAATCACGGGAAATTCAATGGTCCTACATGATACGTGCGTGACTTCGGAAACAACAAGCATTTGTTGTAAAAAACACAATATTTAATTTGTTTATATTAAACTCTTATCGAGTTTAGTAAAAATTAAAAGAGTATCTGCCTTTATTTCAATCGAAATGGAATCTGGATAAAAGCATATTCAATTTAACCGTTATTCCCGAGATTAAAAGAAACTTTGTAGAATATCATATTTATACAAATACTACGTTACATAACTGATTTATGTCTAATACATATAAATTTCAAAAATGTGCTATACTAATTATACGCAATATTGGTACTGGTTGCGTTCTTATTGACTTTTATTGACAATAACAAAAGAATTCCCTTTTTCTGGTTTTGTTATACTTTTAATTCATTATAGAAAGAAATTTCTTTCTAATATATAACCGATCTAAGTATTTCTAATCAAATTACTAAAGTTTTCATTTAAAAAATACAACTTTATGAAGTAAACCAGAAATCAATGATTATAATTAGAAAAGCCTCATTCAACTAGTCAGTGCTACTCATAAAGACGCTTTAATAGTGTCGAAACGGCTTTTTAATATCTTTAATAACAATTCATAAGAAATACAAAAACGACAATTTCCTATAACTCAAAAAATAAAAAATAAGTAAATCGAGAATGCTCGCTTGTTTTCTTTTGTTATCTGGCCACTAAAATGCCCTCGGCGAGCAATTTAAACCACCCGATTTCAACATCTGGAGACCCACAAGAGAACCTTTTTATGAAATGTGCATCTATGGAATGTGGAGTCAACGCTCTGTATATATAACTGCACATAACGGTGGTATCTTCTGACCTCCGAACACTTGGCAGCGCTGCTGGAGGTAACAGCGAACTATAAGTATCTTCTTATATATAAATTTTGGAGGTCGGTTCGTATCTTCTGTATACTCTATATATGACAAAATAAAACAAGGGAAATAATTTCCCCTTTCTTGAGATTCGGATTCTAGAGGTTCCCCTCATCACAAATATAACAAATTTTTAGCAATATATCCACGGGAATACCCGGAAGTCAGGCCGTCTCCTCTGTATGACGGAGGTGACAGCTTAACAGGCATCAATATATATATATATATATATATATATATATATATATATATATATATATATATATATATATATATATATTATATAAGAAAGTGTTATAATAATGGGATATCGCGCAACAGAGAAGAAAGAAATCATAAGTTGCAGCCGTCTACACGTGTTTCACACTTATTAGTGATCATCAGGACGGCATAGCAGATGGAATAAATATAAAAGCAACTAACTCAGAAAGATGTAACAACACAAGGTTTCACTGATAGCAGCCAACCGCACATTTGCAGTATCGGCCTGAAGACACTGAGTTTTCAGTGCAACAACAAACGTCACTACGGAGGCAGCTAAAGCCACTACCGTGAGACAACCAATCCCAAAGTATAATATCAATGATTAGAAGTAATAATGCGCGTAGAGATATACAAGAAAGTGTTATAATAATGGGATATCGCGCAACAGAGAAGAAAGAAATCATAAGTTGCAGCCGTCTACACGTGTTTCACACTTATTAGTGATCATCAGGACGGCATAGCAGATGGAATAAATATAAAAGCAACTAACTCAGAAAGATGTAACAACACAAGGCTTCACTGATAGCAGCCAACCGCACATTTGCAGTATCGGCCTGAAGACACTGAGTTTTCAGTGCAACAACAATGTAACCTCGCGCACTTACCGTACATCAAAGGGACCACGGACAAAATAAGTAGAGTGCTAAGAAAACACAACATCGACACCATCTTCAACACCGACAAGAAGATTGGAAACATGCTTCCATCCGCAAAAGCAAAAATACCACTAGAAAGCCAAGGAGTATACGAGATCCCTTGTAAAGACTGCGGGGAATCCTACATAGGGCAGACCAACAGAAGAATTCAAGTAAAAAGAGAAGAACACCGAAATGCAGTCAACAAAAATGAGAGAACGTCTTCACTAGCACAACATGTAAGTGGTACATCTCATAACATAGATTTCGAAAATACAAAAGTTTTAGCGAATATACAACATAAGACCCGACGAACCATAAGAGAAGCCATTGAGATCGAGAAACGTCCGAACAATCTTAATACCAGGGACGATACACAGCGACTACCATCAGCTTGGAAACCAGCTATAACCAGCATCACCGTCAAGAAGCGAAAACCAGCACAGCAGAACGATAAAAGGGAAAGCGAGAGAAAGCCACCGGATCAAGCGAGACCAATGACACGCAGCCGCGCCAGAAACCAGCCGACCGCAACCATGCGCAACACCGTAACCGTATATAAAGACCAACCGCTACAGCAAGACGTCAGTCTACATCGTGTAACCACGCGAAGCAGAAGGAAGTTAGAAGTGACCTGAAGATGGCAAGTGTGATCTTGCCGAAACGTCGTCAACCATTGTCTGGTTCCTCTAGGAGCCGAATAGTGAATACGCGGAGTGAAACCCGGAAAAGTAGTGAAGTATCATATAATCTCCGCGGAAACTTAAAATGTAACATATATATATATATATATATATATATATATATATATATATATATATATATATATATATATATATATATATATATATATATATATATATATATATATATATATATATATATATATATATATATATATATATATATATATATATATATATATATATATATATATATATATATATATATATATATATATATATATATATATATCTATAGAGGCCTACCATGCGTCCGGACCAAAAGCGTAGCGCCCAGCGTCCGGCGTATATAAGTGTATATAAATGATGGTATCAGTCAGCGTCTTTTGCAAGCTATAGGTTTATTCAGCGTCTGTTTATTTTATGCAACCTATAGGTTTATACAGCGTCCATTTATTTTTTCAGTATTGGCCAGCCTGCTTGAATTCCTTTGCCTGTCTGCGGTGTCGAGTTACTCTCTGCATTTCTGAGTAAAGATTGCGTCATCTCAACTGGCAAAAATAATTCTATTTTATTAACGCTATGTAATAAATACTTTTAGTTTCGTTTCTGTATGTGTATGAATTTTATTTAAAAGGCTTTCAGATTTATGCATAAAAACATCATAAAACTCGAAATATTATTGGATTTGTATGAAATTTTCTACAAAGGGGTTTTTCAGGTCGCTGATTTCAAATTTGATGTCAACGTTTGCAAATTTAAAGCGCGGATGAAATATGGCGGCCATAATAATTAAAATTTGATTTATTTGCATAAAACTTAACATCTGGGAGTATATTCGAAACTCTCTGCGTTGCCAAAATACTATGTGTGTTTCTCAGTAAGGATTGCGTCATTTAAAGTGACAAAAATAATTTTATTAAAGCTACTTAATAAATCTTTCACTTCCATTCAATTGTGTCTGAATTTTATTTAATTCAGTTGAATTTAGTTGATTTTAATATGTATTTTCTAGATGAAAACTATTTAAATGGTGTAGGTTAATTTATTATTATAGGTTAAATGCATATAAAAAATTGTGATGATACTTATTGCTACTAATACCTAGTTCTATATTTTAAAGAGCCAAGCGATTTAATGTGTTAATTAGAGCTTCCAGTTTTTTAAGTTCTTCCAGTGGTTTAAATCGTTATATCTCTAAACATATTTGAGCTAGAAAGCTGATTCATTTTTTAAATTAAACCTTAAAAATGAGCGCATGCAACAATATTATCAAATATTGCCTAAAGAGAAATTTGGCAAAAAAAGTTTGGGTAGTGATAAAGATAGTTTAGATGGGAATTTCAAGGTCCAGCGGTCAGTGCAGATGTATTGTTTTGTATTTATGTTTGTTTATGTACTAGAAACTACGTTTTACATGTCTATTAAAGCAAACTATAAAAAGGAATTTGTAGTTCTTCTTAAATTATCTTCTTTCTGTCACTGTTTTACAAAACAGTTACTATTCGATCGCACAAGGTAAAACTTATTGGTTATTTATAACGACTAATAATTGATTTTATGAAATAATGAAATATATTGATTTTTGATTGACTTGTTAATTTTTATTGGGAACGCATTTTAATTTCAATACCTAATTAAAAATATCAGATTCGTTGTTTTATTTCTTATTGACATTCTGTAGTACATTTTCTCGTTCTA
Organism: Agrypnus murinus; assembly: GCA_929113105.1. Classification (NCBI taxonomy): domain Eukaryota; kingdom Metazoa; phylum Arthropoda; class Insecta; order Coleoptera; family Elateridae; genus Agrypnus; species Agrypnus murinus. The sequence continues at coordinate 114,671,322 of OV816027.1, forward strand.
TATTTTATAGAGCCGAGCGATTTAATGTGTTAATTAGAGCTTTCAGTTTTTTAAGTTCTTCCAGTGGTTTAAATCGTTATATCTCCAAACATATTTGAGCTAGAAAGCTGATTCTTTTTTTAAATTAAACCTTAAAAATGAGCGCATGCAACAATATTATCAAATATTGCCTAAAGAGAAATTTGACAAAAAAAGTTTGGGTAGTGATAAAGATAGTTTAGAAGGGAATTTCAAGGTCCAGCGGTCAGTGCAGATGTATTTTTATGTAATTTAAAAATATTTAAATAAAGATGCAACAAAAATATTATTGACTAGCAATCTCTTAAAATGACGTTTTTGTTTTCGTTATTAGTGCTTACTTTATTTTAATCAATTACTGATTTTTTATAAATTGAAACCATTATTAGTTTCAGAAGAAAACAGCTGTGCATTCATAATACGTAGTAAATAATATCATATCTAAAATGTAAGATCATGCTAATCTATTCACCTATTTTTGGTATTAAACACATTTCTTGTAACCTTGTTATATATAATTGTTTATTTCGGATCATTTTCATTTGTGTTTGGAATAATATTTTGAGAAAGAAATTTTTATTACTTGCAAATTTTAGTTTCATGAGCAACCTTTATTTATTTTATTTACCTTTTAAATATACATTCTGGTATTAAGTTATCGATGTTCCTCTGTGAAATTTACAAAACATGTACGAGCCCTAACAACTAAATATGTATTTGGACAGTTTCATGAATTCTGTGTTTATTTTTCCTACTAGTGTTCCAAATTACACCATTTTCAAACAATAACCATTAACTTCTGTAAAAAAAGATCTGCAGAAAACAATTTTCAAAAATTCAATAAAACTCGCTGACAACTAAATATTCAGATAGCAGTTTATAAATACAATTCAATAAGATTTAACATCTCGCTTTGCTTTATTCGCCTCTTAAATTTTGGCTGACATACTTCTAACTTGGGGATTACAATTATCTAAATTGGATAATGCCCCACTTGCTGATAATTTCAAATTCAATAACACTAAAGATCCGAACTGCTTGAGGATCATTCAACAACTTTGAAATTATGATTTTCAAACCATTTTTTGGTCGTTTTTGATGTGTGGTAAGAAGCACCATCTTGTTGAAAGATTAAATCGCGGTCAAGATCGATTTTTAACGATTGGTAACAAGTTTGCGTTAAGAATTTGCTGATACTTTTCAACATTAACTGTGCCGTCTATGGACTGAAATCATTCTAACCCTCCAGCTGACATATAGCTCTAAACTATTGCACCTTGAGGAAACCTAACCGTACGTTTTAAGCAGTACTTATGGAATGCTTCATGTTTAGCTCCGATCAGTCTTTTGCGAGAGTAACCAACGAAAACACCAGACTTTGACTAGTCGCTGAATATGACCTTATACCAGTCATTCTCTGGAACATTGTCTAGGACAACTACATATTTAGTCCATGTCACTCGTCGTTGTTCTTGTTTCTCGGTTAGAAGTTTTACTTTGACTAAATACAAAAACCGTTTATGTTACAAAGATAGTTAAGGAATACTCAATGCATCAAAGTTTAAAGATAACTAACTACCTTATTAAAGAATGGAGAGTCTATCTGAAAACAAATAAACTGTTTGGATTCTTGGCAATTGTTGCGACAGAAAGGTAAAGACAGGATTAAGTGTGCCCAAATAGCTGCAGGACATGATCTGGACTTGCAGAAATACATAGAACAAAATTAAATAGCTTATCGGTATGTCCAACGTAAATGACTGCTTCTTCACGGCTTGCTCCAAAATGATGAGTCTGGATTTCTTCAGCTAGTTTGCAAGGATAATTTTCAGAGAAGACTATATGGAGTAACCCTTCACTCTTACTAAGACTCTTTTTCAGTGTGTTGTAAGCAGCATTTTTATTTCTAATGTTAAATTTATATTTATTTTTAAAGTTTTCATTTCTTCTTGAACCTCTCCCTGCAACTCTTGAACTTCTGCTGAGCCATACCTAAGACTGATAATGGAGGGCAAGATTGAGGGTAGAAGAGAACTGGCAGGAGACAAGGCTCATGGTTGAGAAATGTGAGAGACTGCACTGGCCTAAACTCACAGTTATTACTAAGAATAGCAAAAGATAGTGAACGATTTGCCGAAGTTGTTGTTAACCTTCTATAAGAAGATAGCACCTTAAGAAAAAGAAGATGTAAAAAAGGCCGCAAAGTTAGAAAATGTAACAGTTTTATCGAGCTTACTGAATATTTCTGAATTTGTTTCTCGTCATGCAGTTCTATGCAATATCGACTCCTTTGCCTTCTTCAACATACCAACACAAATTAGCTTGGGGCAACGTATGATAGCCTAATAAAAACAGGATGCCAATAAAACTGAAAAGTTTTTCCCTTGTAAATATAAAATCGTGTGTATTATTTGAGCCCACTAAATACAAAACTCTGCGTTTACATTGTTAGTGAACTTGAGTCTTGCACCTAACAATCTCACATTTCCCGTGAGTTTTGCATCTGATGATGACTTTTACATGATTTTATAAGCGTGAAGTTTTACATTTATAAAACACCAAAGTTTGCATCTCATACATTTATCAGCACTGCAAGTCCATAAAACAAGACAACCAATAATATCGATATCTAAATTGTTATAATTATTTTTGTAAATAATTACAAAGTTTTGCATTTAGCGAGTTCATTTATCATGAGCCTACTTTACAAAAAATCGCAATACTATATCTTGAACTTCATCATCAAAAAGTTTTAGAAAAATATCCAGCGGTGATTGACCTGCCAAATGATTTTTTAGCTGTTCAATTTTTTTGTGTTCTCTTCGTCCGGCAAGTTCAGATACAAAAAGAAACCTCTCTGCACTTGGGTTTCTGGCTATTTGTTTTGAGCAAACTTGAGAATGTGAAAAGAAGAAGAAAGCATTTAAGTAGAAAAAAACTGAAAACAATACAGTTATGAAAACACCTGAAGAAAAACTAATGCCCATCTCTGAATAAAAAAAAACTGCAGGGAAACGTTTTGTTGGACTTGGACCTGGAAAAGGAAAAAGCAATGAGGAATAAGCAATCCGTACTCTAGTTTTGCATGACTCGCTGGTGAAACCTTGGAGAGTTGCTGGAGGTCAAAAAAACCAACGGAAAATATTTTTAAATGCTTTGTTGATGTACATTGATATAGGACACTACCGTCTTTATAGTTTAGCAAATAAAACAATTGGCCTTGCACACAAAACAAAAATATCCTACAGTACATTCTCTCGATGCCATCCCTATGTTATTACCGTCTATATTATGTATGCAAACCTAATGAAATAAACAGAGCTACCTGCTTGTACAAGCAACGTGCAAACATAAGCTTCAAACCACAAAAACTAAAGCCACTAAAACTTGTAGATAATGAAAATTCATATGAACTCCTGTAACATGTAGTAAGGCTTCCGCATTGCATATGTATGGCAGGCCTCTGAAATGTCAAAATAAAATGAAGAAAAGGTTCAATTTAATGTTAAGATTGCAGCTAAAATCAATGTTACTAAACCTGTCCGAGAGTTGGAGGGAGAGGTTCAAGAAGAAATGAAAACTTTAAAAATAAATATAAATTTAACATTAAAAATGAAAATGCTGCTTAGAACACACTGAAAAACAGTCTTAGTAAGAATGAAGGGTTACTACATATAGACTTCTCTGAAAATTATGCTTGCAAACTAGCTGAAGAAATCCAGACTTATAATTTTGGAGCAAGCCGTGAGGAAGCAACATTGTACGCAGGAGTCACTTACACTGGAGATACCGATAAGCTATTTAATTTTGTTTTATGTATTTCTGCTAGTCCTAGGACCTTGAACTGCTTCTCTAGTTCCAATGCCTAAGCGAAAACCAAATTGTTCTTCTCCTACATATTGTCCGCATTTTGTGTGTACTCGTTGATGCATGTTCTTAGCATTATCTACTGTACATGGCTCATCAGGCTAATCAATCGGTACTGTGAGCACTGTTTTACTCCGCTCTTTTTAGGTATCGGAATAAAAGTAAGTTGGGTCCAGTCGTGTGGTACGATTCCTGTATAGTATATTCTATTTAAGAAAGATGTTAAGATGTTGAGGCTTTCATCGTCTAATACTTTACGCATCTCAGTATAGATGTTATCTTCACCTGAGACTCTACGTGGTTTGATAGTTTTATTGCGTGTTTCACTTCTGCTATAATAATTCTCAATGGCTAATCTTCTTGATCTATTTCTCTTGGTTCTGGTTACATTCTGATATCATCAAAAAGCTCTTGTATATAGCTTGTCAAAATCTCTTCTATCTCGTTTGGGTCTATTGTTTTTTTGTTACTATCTGTGACTAAGATATCGTGTTGATGGGTTTTATTTCCAGTTATTTCTTTTATCTTCTTTTTTGTGTGTTAAAGAAATCATGCTTTCTTGGCAGCTCTTCGAGTACTTGACAACGTTTCTCCATCCAGGTCTCCTTTGCCTCTCTTATAAGCCTTGTAATCTTTTTATGGATTTCTTTATATTTATTATAGTCTTTATGTTTGTACTTCCTTCTTTCGTTCATCAATAAAAGGATTTCTTCCGTCATCCATCTCTGTTTTGCTCTCTGCTCTTGGTTTTCCAATTCATTTTCTTGTACTTCATGTTTACATTTTTAACAGACTGCCAAAAGTTTTCCATTGTTTCTGTTTCCAATTATACCGTTTCCCTAAACTTACTATTCAAAACTCGTGTTATTTCCTCTTTTATTTGTGGTTCCCCCAGTTTCTCAAAGTTAGGTCTTGTTTTATTTCTCTTCCGGATTTTCTTCAATTTAATCTCACGTTTTTCAGCTACGGGGTTCTGATCAGATCATATGTCTGATCCAGGATAAGTTCTTACAACTTTAATTCCGTTTCTATATCGTTTATCAATCAGTATATAATCTATTTGATTTTTTATGATATTTCCTTCATTGTCTCCTGGTCCTAAGTACACTTCTAAGTGTACAATCGCCTTTCTGGAAGTTGGAACCAGGTGTTTGCTACCATTAAGTTTTCTTCATTACAGAACTGTACCAGATATCCCCCCTATCGTTTCGTTTGCAAATACCATGGTCTTCAACAATATATTGCACTCTTCCTTTACCTATCTTTCCGTTGAAGTCACCCATGATTATATTCACTTCATTCTTTTTGGTAAATCTTAGTAGGTAATTTTTACATCATGAATGAAAAACTCATGCAGTATGGAGTATTCTCGTGCAACTTATATTACTAGATGAACAGATAGTTCCATATTTTGAACGGCACTCGCAACAAAATGCTTCTAAAAGTGAAACCGGTAAGATTCGGTTTCAAATTATGGTATATCTGTTCAGATGAAGGGTACTGATACAAGTTATCCTCCAAATAATAAAAAATCCAGACTTGGGTTGGGAGGTGACTTTGTTTTTTATCTACTATCTATTGTAGAGAATAACCCTAATCATAATATTTTCCTTGACAACTTCTTTTCTTCATATAAATTATTCGACAATAACACACTATGGTGTTGGAAAATTGAAAACTGCAAAAAATTATGACACAAAGGAAAAGAAAAAACTACTGTACTGCTCAAAAGCTACTGTACTATCAAAACAAAAGGAAATAGTGACGTTAACGAAGAAAATGAAGTAAAAACCTTCCCAAGGATCTTGTATGGTTTCTCTATTTCTTAGAAAATCAAATGTAACTGAACTAAAGGGTTCATTGTGATGCAATGAAGAAGTACATCACATGCTCAAATAAATTCAGTGTGTCTAACAAAAATCCCAACCTATTGCTTGGTCTTGGAGGGATTCATCTCCTAAAAGTAGTACTCTCATGCATTGGGCTATACCTCAAAGACAGTGGAGCTTCGAAAATCCTTGTTGAGACAGTATAATTGGAATGCTGTTTTCCATTTTGAAACGCTTACGGTGTTATACCAGTGTACGAAGATCAACGCTTGTTGGACAAATTTAAATTGCTATAAACTACACATAGTGACATAAAAAATATTTTGAGAAACTCGTAGAAAATGACAGGCAGAAAAAAACTGGGGCCTGCGTGCATGCAGTATAAGAGAGTGTTTGCCACTTTCCTTCTTCTTTGATAGAAAAAATTATGCACGATGGTACATTTTATACTACAATGATTGCTTGAAGCTGGACGAAGGTCCTATAATTTATAATTCCATGTCAGTCTTTTAAACAAAAAATAATAATCTTAATTCAATCCTATTAACGCATTTAAAACAATAATTATTCAAGACTTTTTAACCAAAATTTGTTTAGGTGGTTTCAAGTGTAAACAATTAAAATATTTTCAAAAAATTTCAGATTCAAGAATATAAAGAAAAATTTAAAATCTGGCAGCATAAATAATTAAGATTTTGCAATGGGCAACTAAAATCTTCAGTAACATGATATTTGATACGATGTTTGATGACGCGACGTCAAATTGTTCATCATACAATTCTGAGAACCTAAAATGTTTACTTTAATTCTTAAATGCTCCGAATGAATGCTGCATAAATGAATTGTTTTTTACATTTACTTATATGTACAGCTGTAACCGTTATCAAATTCATAATTGCAAAAGAGAACCTCTACTCCTTGGAAAATCCCCGAAAAACGAGTGTTAAAAGGAACACGATTAAAAATTTGTAAACACAACTGACCGAAAAAAGTTATATACAAGAATACACAGGTTGGGTCTATTAGCAGACAATTTTAAGTTCTTTTTCCAGCTTCAAGCAATCATTCTAGTATATAAAATGTACCATCGTGCATAATTTGAAAAAAATGGAATTTCTGGCAATAGCCCAATATCAGAATCTATTCGCTAACTAGAATTCGAATTAAGTGTCATTTTACACAATAATTAGCTTTTGTTTTTTACGTGTGCGTTATAGCATACACAAAATTACGTCACTTTATAGACTTGCACACCTGCAATGAAATTTAATCCATGCTTACAAGGAAATATTCTCTTGCTAACAACATTAACTTTTTATAAGGACGTCTTTTAAACTATAATATTGAGTTATATTCCTGATTATCTAATATCCATTTTTTTCTCGGGTCCTCTGACTTTAATAAAGCATATTATATTTCTAAATGCTATAGCTACTTTTGTTTTTATCAGACAATAGGTAATAAAAGTTACCCATTTTTAGGGACAATTTTATTAAAAACAAATTAGTTTTTATCTCAGAAAGTACATGCCATATATCTATGAAATTTTTGTAGGGGTTATAGAAAGAAACCTTGGGTTCTAATTTTCAGACCAAAAAGCAATTCATTTAAGATTTATATAAAAAATAGGGAATTATGTTTTCTTGTTTATTAATTTTTTGATTTCGTTTTGGTTAAATGAACACTTTTCATGTAGGCATTATTTTTCTCAAAGAAATGTTCCTAATTTTAACAATAACAGTGCAATAACATAAAAACCAATTTTTTGTCCAAACCGCTTGTCACTAAATTAATTTTTCTGCGATTCAGAGGAAGATATTGAATACTATACAGGGTGTCCTGTTTAACAGTCTACACTGAATCATTCCAACAAGCTTGTGACTATAGCAGTGGAATTAAAAGAACTTTGTATCCTTTGACCTCCAGTTTACGAAATCAGAACACATCTTAGAACTTGTGCTGGTGCTGGATATCATCATCAGGATTTTTTTAAATGGAACGATTAGATTTGAAGTATGGAAATCGATAGCAAGTGGGATTCTGAATAAAAATGTAATAAGGTACTACAGGTTTAAAGTGAATGATAATGAAATAATAAAGTGAATGTATTCTAATACTGTTTTCGTAAACAAGAAGCCGAAATCTACGAAGTTCTTTTAATTCCATTACTATAACCAAAAGCTTGTCCGGATGATTGAGTGTAGACTGTTAAATAGGCCAGAACCCGTTAAGTGGCTAAGTGTTTACTATTTTTTTCACATTTAAACATTTGAAGTACGACTTTGAAATCTGAATTTTGCAAAATCTAAAAAGTATCTTGTATATTATTAACCATAAAATATGCGACTTCTTATGTTTTTTCATGATAACCATGAAAATGAAGCGCAACAAAAATCGTTGCTATTTTTTCACATTTAGAAATTCTAAGGGTTGGCTGCTACCCCCTTATATCCTGAATTTCGCAAAATCGGTGAAGCATGTGCGTTTTTATGTTCTTTCACGCAACCCATTCAACAATGAAACGCAAATAAACTGCTTTACTATTTTCTCCACATTTGCAAATTCTAAGGGATGGCTGGCTACCCCTTAGACCCTTAATGTCGCAAAATCCGTAAAGTATGTAACTTTTTATGTTCTTTCACGTCACCCATTCAAATATGAACCGCAACAAAGATTATTTACTATTTTTCCCGTATTTCAAAATTCTAAGGGTTGGTTGCTACCCCCTTAGACCCTCAACTTCGCAAAATCTATAAAATAGGTGACTTTTTATGTTCTTTCACGGCACCCGTTCGAAAATCAAACGCAAAGATTGTTTACTATTCTTCCCGTGTGTAGAAATTCTAAGAGGTGGCTGCTACCCAAAACAGAACAAAATTTTGAAAATATAAATATGGGTTTTTTTAACGTTTTTTTAATTTTTCGCTAGACGAGAATCCGAAACTCTGTAAATATACCAAATTTCAAGTTTGTATGTACTCTAGAAATTCGAAAGTTATAAAGACTATTTAATTTCATTACTTAAATACATAAAGTGAAGTCCCGTTTTACAACCCCTAAAGGGGTAGCGGAGGGTTAACATAATAACGATTTTTTATATTTTTCTTTACGAGAACTCTAAACCCTATAACTAAACCAAATTCTAAGTTTTTATGTCATCTAGAAGTTTTACAACCCCCAAATGGAATACGGGGGTTGATTTAATAATTTTTTTAAATTTTTCTTTAGGAGAGTCCTAAATTCTATCGCTATACCAAGTTTCAAGTTTGTATGTCATCTAGAAGTTTTACAACCCTAAAAGGGGATGCGGGGTTGACATAATAACATTTTTTTTAATTTTTATTTACTAGAATCCTAAACCCTATAAATATACCAAATTTCAAGTTTGTGTGTGATCTAGAAGTATTACAACCCCCAAATAAATTGCAGGGGTTGACTTAATAAGATTTTTTATGTTTTTCTTTACGAGAGTCTTAAACCCTATCACTATACAAAATTTCAAGTTTGTATGTCATCTAGAAGTTTTACAACCCCCAAATGGAATATGGGGGTTGATTTAATAATTTTTTTAAAATTTTTATTTAGGAGAGTCCTAAATTCCATCGCTATACCAAATTTCAAGTTTGTATGTCATCTAGAAGTTTTACAACCCCCAAATGGAATATGGGGGTTGATTTAATAATTTTTTTTAAATTTTTCTTTAGGAGAGTCCTAAATTCCATCGCTATACCAAATTTCAAGTTTGTATGTGATCTAGAAGTTTTACAACCCCCAAATGGAATATGGGGGTTGATTTAATAATTTTTTTTAATTTTTCTTTAGGAGAGTCCTAAATTCCATCGCTATACCAAATTTCAAATTTGTATGTCATCTAGAAGTTTTACAACCCTAAAAGGGGATGCGGGGTTGACATAATAACATTTTTTTTAATTTTTATTTACTAGAATCCTAAACCCTATAAATATACCAAATTTCAAGTTTGTGTGTGATCTAGAAGTATTACAACCCCCAAATAAAGTGCGGGGGTTGACTTAATAAAATTTTTTGTTTTTCTTTACGAGAGTCTTAAACCCTATCACTATACCAAATTTCAAGTTTGTATGTCATCTAGAAGTTTTGCAACCCCCAAATGGAATATGGGGGTTGATTTAATAATTTTTTTAAATTTTTCTTTAGGAGAGTCCTAAATTCCATCGCTATACTAAATTTCAAGTTTCTATGTCATCTAGAACTTTTACAACCCCCAAATGGAATATGGGGGTTGATTTAATAATTTTTTTAAAATTTTTATTTAGGAGAGTCCTAAATTCCATCGCTATACCAAATTTCAAGTTTGTATGTCATCTAGAAGTTTTACAACCCCCAAATGGAATATGAGGGTTGATTTAATAATTTTTTTAAATTTTTCTTTAGGAGAGTCCTAAATTCCATCGCTATACCAAATTTCAAGTTTGTATGTGATCTAGAAGTTTTACAACCCCCAAATGGAATATGGGGGTTGATTTAATAATTTTTTTTTAATTTTTATTTAGGAGAGTCCTAAATTCCATCGCTATACCAAATTTCAAGTTTGTATGTCATCTAGAAGTTTTGCAACCCCCAAATGGAATATGGGGGTTGATTTAATAATTTTTTTAAATTTTTCTTTAGGAGAGTCCTAAATTCCATCGCTATACTAAATTTCAAGTTTCTATGTCATCTAGAACTTTTACAACCCCCAAATGGAATATGGGGGTTGATTTAATAATTTTTTTAAAATTTTTATTTAGGAGAGTCCTAAATTCCATCGCTATACCAAATTTCAAGTTTGTATGTCATCTAGAAGTTTTACAACCCCCAAATGGAATATGGGGGTTGATTTAATAATTTTTTTAAATTTTTCTTTAGGAGAGTCCTAAATTCCATCGCTATACCAAATTTCAAGTTTGTATGTGATCTAGAAGTTTTACAACCCCCAAATGGAATATGGGGGTTGATTTAATAATTTTTTTTTAATTTTTATTTAGGAGAGTCCTAAATTCCATCGCTATACCAAATTTCAAGTTTGTATGTCATCTAGAAGTTTTACAACCCCCAAATGGAATATGGGGGTTGATTTAATAATTTTTTTAAATTTTTCTTTAGGAGAGTCCTAAATTCCATCGCTATACCAAATTTCAAGTTTGTATGTGATCTAGAAGCTTTGCAACCCCCGAATGGAATATGGGGGTTGATTTAATAATTTTTTTAAATTTTTCTTTAGGAGAGTCCTAAATTCCATCGCTATACTAAATTTCAAGTTTGTATGTCATCTAGAACTTTTACAACCCCCAAATGGAATATGGGGGTTGATTTAATAATTTTTTTAAAATTTTTCTTTACGAGAGTCTTAAACCCTATCACTATACCAAATTTCAAGTTTGTATGTCATCTAGAAGTTTTGCAACCCCCAAATGGAATATGGGGGTTGATTTAATAATTTTTTTAAATTTTTCTTTAGGAGAGTCCTAAATTCCATCGCTATACCAAATTTCAAGTTTGTATGTGATCTAGAAGTTTTGCAACCCCCAAATGGAATATGGGGGTTGATTTAATAATTTTTTTAAATTTTTCTTTAGGAGAGTCCTAAATTCCATCGCTATACTAAATTTCAAGTTTCTATGTCATCTAGAACTTTTACAACCCCCAAATGGAATATGGGGGTTGATTTAATAATTTTTTTAAAATTTTTATTTAGGAGAGTCCTAAATTCCATCGCTATACCAAATTTCAAGTTTGTATGTCATCTAGAAGTTTTACAACCCCCAAATGGAATATGGGGGTTGATTTAATAATTTTTTTAAATTTTTCTTTAGGAGAGTCCTAAATTCCATCGCTATACCAAATTTCAAGTTTGTATGTGATCTAGAAGTTTTACAACCCCCAAATGGAATATGGGGGTTGATTTAATAATTTTTTTTTAATTTTTATTTAGGAGAGTCCTAAATTCCATCGCTATACCAAATTTCAAGTTTGTATGTCATCTAGAAGTTTTGCAACCCCAGAACGGGGTGCAGGGGTTGACATGATAACATTTTTTTTATATTTTTCTTTATAATAATCTTAAATCCTATAATTACACCAAATTTCAAGTTTCTAAGTCATCTAGAAGTTTTACAACTCCTAACAGGGGGTGCGAGGGTTGACATAAATATATTTTTTTATTTTCCTACTTACAAGAATCCCAATTCCTATAATTGTGCCAAATCTCAAGTTTGTATGTCATCTAACAAATTAGAAGTTGTAAAAGTTATTTAATTTCAATATTTTAATGCATAAGAAGTCCCGTTTGAAATGATGTCACTGTCTGCCTCACAAACATATGTGTTTTAAAAATTTTAAAATATAATATGGGATAAGATTAAACAGCCAGATTTATTACTAGCTAACAGCATCAGTGATTGATTAAATACTGAATGATAATATAATAATGGTTACGTTTGTTTCACTTAAATCAATAGAGCTTTGAATTAAATCTTACGATTTTATTAAAATTATCGCCCATTTGTAGGAGCAATTAAAACCGGTTTAAACGAAATTTACATGACGCATAAATGAAACGTATTAAAAGTGTTTCTTAAATAGCTTTAACAAAATATAATATGTACGAATTTTTGTCACCTTAAATGACGCAATCTTTACTAAGAAATACAATGCATAAAGTGAAGTCCCGTTGAAATGACGTCACTGTCTAGCCACAAAGGAATCAGTGTTACCAACACAATTCTTGTTAAATATGCGGACGCAGGGTAAACCTATGCCATAAATTTGTATACAAATGTATACAAATCCCGCGCTATTAGCGCTGCGTGTGGCAAACGCTCGAACTACGATTTTATACACGAATCAGGAATGGGTGTCAAACTGCGCACAGCTAATTTTTACATTTTCGCCATCTAGACACTTTAAGCTTCATATGGTGCAATTTTGAGGCACAAGTCACCCAGCGTCCGTATATCCGGACGCCGAGTGACTTCGGACGCTGCTTGAACCTAAGATTTTACATGGGGGGACGCATAGTGGTGCCCTATAGATATATATATATATATATATATATATATATATATATATATATATATATATATATTTATTATATATTATGTATATAATTTATTTTCTTGTAAATAAAGACATTATTATTATTATTATAATAGCTACTCTTCAAGATCGTGGGCTAGAGAAGATCTGCTGTAGGTGGATTGTCTGCATGCTCAAAGGTAGAATGGTTTACTCATCCTTGTTTAACGAGGATGGACTTGGTGGTCCATGTATCAGGGGGCTGTACGAATGGTGGAGTTTTTTTCCCGCTGCTGTGGATCGTTGTGATGGATTCTTAGGGATCTCATCAGTAAAGATACGCTGACGATCTAAAAAGCAACAGAACTTTTCTTAAGTAGGTTGCAACTGAAGATCATTATGGGTTTCCTAACAGGTCATACTACCGTTAAGGAACAACTGTGTACGACCGGGAAATTTAATGGAGACTCAACAAGGAACTAGAACCAGCTGTGTATATTTTATTCAACTGCGATGCGCTGAGTAGGAAAAGACAGCGCATTTTCGGACAACTCTACTTGGAACCGAAAAACTTCAAATGCATCTAGCAAAGAAACCTGTATATATTGCTACAGGGTACTACCGTTACAGACTGGTTGTGATTGCATAAAGTACCAATCGAAGCCTTCATTTTCGGTAAACCATATAGGGAGTTCCATTTGAAAAAACTCAGGTAAATGAATAATGACAGCAAGCAACAATCTGTTGATATGTAGCAATGGAGTCCACTAGAACAATTCTAAATAGACGAAGTATCAGTACACATCAGTGGAATAATTATCTTTCATATTAAATATGAAAGATAAATTGGATCGAAAGTATTACCGTAGGTCTCAAGTTAATCCGATCTTATACGTAAAAACTTCTTACTGAAAAGATATCTACCGAGAGTTAGCTACATTACTATAGTAAGAGTACTTCGTCACTGATATTTCGTACAAACGAATAAATCATTTAAAAAAATATGTTATTAACATTAACAATTCAATCAATCATACCCTACTGTGTTAAGGACAGGCTTTATTGAATTTCCTTCGCACCTTGATTAAATGCCAGTGCTGGCATGAAAATCACTATCGATGCATACGGTATGTAAGCGATGGTAAAAATAATTGTTGCAGCCCTTCTTACAGTTACGTCAAACCTTAGTTCAAGATACTCAAAGACACTGTTTACGCGCAACCTGTAGATAACTGGCAAATACAGGTAATTTACTATTAAACCTACAACAGGAATTGACAGTACTATAGCCCAATATTGGCTCCCATGTATGTACACTTCTGCAGGAATCGCTAACAAATCGGCAACTGAAAGAGAACTAATTTGCTTTCATATTATTCGGATTCTTGTAGTGTTCATCTTAACTTAAAGTTTACCTGGCTATCAAAGATATTGATACTGGAAGGACTTTTAATTGTTTTCCCCCAAAGAAGTAGTTGGATACTCCTTCATTGTTTTTATCAAATATCCCGTAGTAGATTCCAATGGCAAAGCTAAAACCCACCATCAGGAAGAAAATAATATAGTCATGCCAAACAAATTTCAATGGTTCCATAACGAAAAGATAATGGTTAGTAGTGTAAAAGACTTTTCACTACTTTCTTATGTTTGGTACTACGGAGCAATTTCGCAATTTTTTTAGCAAGTATTAGCTACATATTTAAAATAATTTCATAAATAGCACATAACTTATGTTTTAGCACCAATGCCATCAATTAATGAGTTTGTTACCATAACATAAGGAAAATTAAATAAATTAATTTTAATAAAGGTTAATGATAATAGCAATAAAGTTATGTACCTAGAAGTTAGTTGATATAATTAATTATTGCACATCTACAAATTTGTTGTTTTGTACGTATTCTATACAAAGTGATTAAAGATAATTGGCCAGAAAAAGGGATTACCATTTAGAAAATTGTACATATGTTTTTCATATCAATAGTGTTTTCCACATGTCTCTAGTAAACCTGCTTTTTCAACCATATAAATACCGTACACGACTAAGCTTTATGCATATACTAGGGAAACCCTGACAAAACATGGCGGTCAAAACGCTGATTTATTGAAGGATTTCATTATAGGTATACAACGTTCGATGTGTGATTACAATTCTTCCGGTTTCCAAGAGAGATTATTTAACATTAATACTATTAAATAAACGCAATTGAACAAAAACAGTTGAAAATACTAAGCTTACCATTCTCAGATAAAATTCTGAGCCCCCCACCACCACCAACCGCGACCTTTCCTGTCTTAGTTACCCCCATCTTGCTCTTTTTTCTGGTTTACTTCATCCAACTTATCTATTACTTATTATTAACTAATTATAAATAACCTATACAATAAAGTTCAATCAGGCCAATGTATTCAATATCGAAGGACACAAGATTTTCGTAATCTAAAGCAGTTTTAATGGAAACACGATAATAAGTGTGATCGTAAATAATGAAATCTTTATAATAATCGCTTCAGTCATTTATAACAACTTGCAAATGCATCTCAGGATAATTTGTTTTGTTCAAAACTCCAAACAATATGAAACAGCTAGAATTAAGCAATTACCATCACCTAATATTTTATAATTTATCTGCTTTCTGTGGTTTTTAACTATGCAGGTTTGCCTACGCAACCTAATAACAAATCAAACAGAAAACACTTTAATGATGCAAGTGGTGGGTTGATGCAAACTGGGAAAACTTTTATAATCGTGAATAGATAGAATAGTAGATCTACACAACAAAAGCTTCAATATAAACAAAGAATGCCGTAAACCGGTCCAGTAGAACTCTCAAACGAACTGGATCAAAAATAAGCCTTGCGTTTTAAATATATAGATTGGAGGTGATTTCGTAACCTTCAAGTAATGACAGGAAGAGCTCAAAATCGTCTTTGAGGTGCCATTTGCAAAAACAGTATAATGCAGTGCTCACAACGAACGTACAGTACAAGGTTAGCCTGCGTCTACCATGCGCGTGGTGTACATATTGACATAATCTGCAATAATGTAAAAATTATTGCACCAAGTAGAATGACGTGCAAATGGTCTGGCATTAGGTTTCACATTTGGTAGGGTTAAACTGTTCACAAACACCCATCTTTTGGCATGAGTTTGGTTTGATTTATCAATTGAACCTTGCATTTCATTCTATCTCTAACCCTTAGCAGCGACCCTAGTCACGACAGCTCCTTCACGTCACAGTACCTTGCCTAAAAAATTAAATTATTTCTCCGTCTTCGGAAATCTTCCAGCCAGTTTTCATTACTCTCGAATTCATGATACCAATGACAATCTTAAGAAAAAGCGTCGATACAGTAATTCCAAATTGCAAATAGTGAAAATAGTTTTTGCAATTGGGCTTTATCCTAAATACTACAGGCAAGTTACTAAAGGTATCATTTGCTCATTTGGTCTATTGGTTTTAAAAAAGTATTATACATACCTCAACTAAATGCTAGTGCTGGTGTAAAAAGGTACAACACTGGTACATACTGTATGCATCTAAGAATAAAAACAAAGAAGAAAAACCAAGAATGTCAACTTTGAGTCCTTAGAGAACTGGCAGATATAAATAATTTATAATTATAAATGGAAGTGAAGATATGGTAACCCAATATTGAGTTCTATGCATGTATATTTTGCCCGGAATTGCTAACAAATCCGCAACTAAACTAAAACTTTAGTTCTTGGGGTTGTATGATGATTAATTGAGCACACGTGTGATAAAGAGCTACCAAAATATATTGAGGTGAAATAAAGATAAAAAAAATTAAAATATAGAAATCCTTGCATCACGTTGACAGCGTCATAAAATATCTGTGGTGAAATTTAATAAAATAAAATAAAATAATACACCCCAATATTTTTCCTTTTTCCTAATTGGCTAACTCAGGTTTAAATCGATAGAGTATGAAATAAATGAGATAATAAAATCTTATTGATTCTTATACCTGGAAGAAAAGAACTTACTATCAAAACACTTGGACTTCCGCAACTGGACAACAGCAAGCTAAACTCTATATGTGAGAAGAAAAAGAAATGGATGCTTGTATACACATCAAATAAACACATAGAAAATTAAAAACACAGTCTTTATTTTTATTAATGAGAGTAAAAAAAATTTAATTCAAGAAAAAATAAAAAGAAAATTATTTTGAACGGAACAGTAAAGTAAAATAGGAAATTCTTTCCTGAGCTTGCTCAAATGTGTTAATTAGTCGTTATTAACCTGACATAGGGCTATAACAATTCTCCATTTGAGCAACTGACATCAATCAATGTAATCAAATAAAAATATTTACAAATGTTAAGATAAATTTAATTTGTGATAATTAAATTTTAATAAAGAAACTTAAATTGTTTTATTCGTAAGAATTTTTATTCATTAAAACTTTTAAAGTGAAAAAAAATGAATTCTGAAATTATTCAGATTGTCTTTCTAATTTTGTTATTGAAATTTAATCAAAAACTTTTATTTTGACCAACCTTGTATATAAAGTACGTTGAGATCCACTTCAATCTTTTTTAAATTGGTAGTACTGCGTTCAAATCTGTCAGATGATTTTATAATGTAAATCCGTCGATTATTTAAGTCGATATTGGAAATAAAATCTTCTTGATTTAGTTCAATAAATAACTCGTTCACATTTCCAAACAATTGTCGAATAACTAGTATAAATCTTCCTTAATTTGAAATGTTCAGGTAAATATTCCTTAAACTTTGTTGAATTTTCTTTTGTTGACATACAACCATATGGTTAACACTTTTAACCTCACTTAATTTACAGATTTTTGGTCTCGAGCCGAGCGTGGATTCTCCAAGAGCTTTTTATCGATTGAGATTGTTAATTTTTGCTGGGCTTTATATATGATTTGACAAAACAATTGCCGACTACGTCAATTTTTAGAAACAACCGCACCTCGAATGTTTTTATGACGTCACTTTACAAACACAGCTGATAATAATTAACACTAATCTTAATTCTAAAAAGATAGGATTGTAGTAAAAACGATTGACAATAAACAAATCTCATTAAAGCTTAATTATACACACAACTCATTAAATTCAGCTTTATCCTTTAAAAAATGAATACATAATTACACTATATAACTAATACATATACAATTTACACGAGGACATCTTTACAATAAAAGAAAAACATACATAAAAATTCCTCTCTACGATATGATAGACCCAAGTATTCATCCGTATAACGGCGCCGCTGGCGTTGTTATTTATTTCAAATTAACACCAGAGAAAAGTGCTGCTTGTAAACTGATCTGAACTCATATTTACACAGATGTTGATCATATCCTGACCTAGATTTCTTATTTACTGTTTTTAAAAACCTTTTGTAATAAAAAGCTATAAAACGTGCTTCATTTAGCTTTTTCAGTAAAACAACGGCTATCATCGTACGTTTGTTTAGACTAACCGATCTTAATTCTAAAACAAGTTCAAGACCTTCAGTTGCAGAATGCGATTATACTTAAGCAAGGTTGCCAGATATGGCAATGGTTTTTTTTAAATTACTCGAAAGCCTGTTAACATAGAAAAAAAATTATTAATACTTTTTTGTTCCTTTTGATGTCTTCTATCACCCCTTAAAATAAATGCCTTCTATCTCATGACACCCTGTATGAGTGGTTTCTAGTGTACTAGGGCAGTCCATCTTCCTCTTCAATGCCATTTTGATTGAATATTTCTTAAATCACACGATAGTTTAACTATAGGTATTACAATACCTTTGTGTTTGCAAAAGGAAATAGTAAACCCATCAATACTAGACCAACTAGTGTTCCTCCTACTACGCCAGTCATTGCATAAATAATTTCGATTATCGATTCTAGCCTTTTAATAACAGACACCAAACCAATATATGTTAGTCCTACCAGAACTGTTATACCTTTAGTAAGGTAACTACCCTTCTCTTCTGATATTCCCGGATATAATGGCAGCGCCAAATCTGTATATATCATATACGCGAGAACGTTTAAAACAGTTGATAAGACACTGAAATATTTTTAAGTTAATCATACTCAAAATACTATTTCCTTTTATACCTAAGGCCCATGCTACATAAACCTGAAATGAATAAAACACTGATTACTGGTATCTAGCATACATTAAAAGTCCTAGGAAACCTATAATGCATCTCGTGATCATCATTCCGATGCAATAAATCAGTAGAGCACTGAAAAAAGGAAGCATTACAAATCAAACAGTAAAGACGTTATGTCCAAATAACTTTTGAGCATCTTTAAATGTTTTTAATGAAAATAAACGCTGAGTAGATGCAGTATGGACACCCGTGCTAGCAGTCCAAACGAATATATTTCCAACGAAAACACTCCAGAAAGTAGCTCTAATTGTAGGGTCACGATCCATGCTATAATAAATAAAATTAAATAAAAAGTAACAATCACATTTATAAATTTCTTACTTAAAAAACTCAATTCTTTGTCCTTCTTTTGCTAAATTCCAAACATTATTAAGTCCTCCAGCTGCTATAATAGCCATAACGAGTGAAATAAGAAGGGTACATATGGTAATTACAAATTGAAAGGTGTCTGACCAGAGTACAGCTTTCAATCCACCAATAGTTGTATAAAATATACAAACTAGAGTTATTATCCACCTCACATAATGTGTATTAAATCCAGTAACTGTGGCGGGATATAGAAGAAAATTTCTGAAAATTAGCTTAGGGGTAGTGTCTATGGTGTTTTAATGACTATGCCCAACAAACATTTTTTACTACTTAAGGTTATATAAAGGTATTGAAAGTTTTTAAAAAGATTCCACAGGTATATCAGAGTTTTAAAAGACTACTATAAGCTCTGGGTATATAAAGAATTGATATAAATATTTTCATTGACATTTAACATAACTTATAGTAACACTTACAATAGTGTAAATAACAGATTGATATACGGTTTGCCATTACCTAATTACAAAACAAATATTTGTGTAGTTTCAAGTTATTTAGCAACGCTTTCATTTACGTTAAGAATGTATAGAGAACTAACAGTTCTGTAACAACGCCATTTAGTGTTATGTACTTAAATCTAAGGTTAAATCTAATGGCATAAGGTTACTATTGGTGATATTACAGTTTCCAGTGTTTATAAGAGTATTTACGACGGTATATGCCATATTTTAAAAAATGCTTTATATGGGAATTATTTAAAAATGAATTTTTAACTTATTATGAAAAAATTAGCATTTTTTTGAATAAATGTTTAAAAAACTACATATACTACAATCTTTAACAATACTGAATATTTTAAGGGTTCCTTTAGTTTTTGAAGGTAACTTGTTCATGTTTGCAGTAGAATATTTCGCAAAGTAGGTAATTATGTGCACATTTTTATTTTATTAAACGAGCGAGATAAAGTGTCTACTAAGATTTTTAGAGTGAAAGTCAGAAAGTGAGGCAATATAATAACTATCCAAAAGGAGATTGTGATGTGTAATTGTGAGATGGAACGAGTAATAAAAACTTGCTAACTAAAATATTACCAACACCATTATATGCGAAGTTTATAAGACTAGAACTACATTTTATCACTCAAGGTTTCTAATTATTTCTATTTAATTGCGGTTGTATACAAATGTATATAGTGGTAACGAAATCGTTGCTGCTACTATCACACTGCCACAATGCTCAGCAAAGCTAAAGATTGTCGTACCGGAGTAAACGCTAGTGTTAGTGTAAAAATCACCAATGGCCCATACACGAGGCAAGTACAGGCAAATATAAATATCCCAGTTCGTCTTATTATTTTATCAAATCTCAATTCAAGGTATTCAAAAGAACTATTTAAGTCTAATTTGTAAACAATAGGTAGATACAAATAATTGATTATTAAACCCATAAAAGAAAGTGACAGTATCACTGCCCAAAGTTAAGTCCCATGCATATACACTTCTGTAGGAATCGCTAGCAAATCCACAACTGAAAGACAACTATTATTCTCATTTATATACCAATTCTTGTAATCTTAAGTGTATTAAATTTTACCTGGCTAGTAAAGAAACAGACATTGGAAGTAGACTTAACTGTTTTCCACCAGAAAAGTAATTGGATACTCCTACATTGTTTTTGTCGAAAAATCCATAGTAAATCCCTATAAAACTGCTAAAACCTACCATGAAAACGACAATTATATAATCGTACCAGGAGAAATGAAGTGCTTTCATCGTGAAAATGAAATAAATAATTAAATATAGAGATATAAAGTTATTACAGTTTATTGGATATCTAAAGTAGATAATTGACAATTGCAAGTGTTTTACGAGTATGTTCTCCTGCCTACAGTAAATTCATCAAATTAATGTGATATTTTTAGTGAGCAGCTAATGATAACGCTTAGCAGCCAATTAGTATTTTTTAAGTTTTATTTAAATTGTTAATTAACGAGAAATTACAATTTACCACATTTTGAAATAAGCAGATTTTTGTACTTGTGTAGTACTCCGTTTGCTTTATTTTTTGCAAGAAGATTATAGTTTCAATTCAACAAAAAACCATTAACTATCAAATTTCACAAGACATGGCTATTGAAGTTTGATTCGAAATCCAAGATGTGTGAAAAACAATGTAAATATCAAATTGCCAGTTGGGTCGAGCAAAAAAGCACAAAGACAATTTCAAATCGCATATTCAGTAATAAAAGAATACTGATGGATTCAAACCCGGTAAGAAAAATACCCTAGGTCAATATTAGTCATTTATGCATTGCAATACCTCAAAATAATACTTTCTAATCTTGGAGCGGTGGTACAACCATTCTATTCTTCATTTAAGATTACTAAAATTTAAAAATGAAACGATTCCGGCAGTAGATATGCTAGGACAGTTCTGCGGCAATCCTTATGGAAATTAACATGGGAAATCGCTAAGGTCCAACGTAGAATTTTTGGTCAATTTCAAGGTCATCCGCGACCAGTCTCAACGCGCGCCAGCGCAACGTATACGCATTAACTCTACATATTACGCAGTGATTGATGCAGTCGTCTGAGATCATAAGGATTTTATAATGACGACATCACGGCATTCTAGGGCTTCACCCCAGTAACAGGGCCTCATGGCAAGTGAAAATGATTATATTTCTAAGCTCACATCTAACTACCCACGTGATCAAGATCGTGTTTAAGCATTTCTAGCCGATGAGATCATGAAATTTAAAGAAACCGACAGTCCTTGACACAACTGCGAGGTTTGCAGGCTCGTCTAACCGTTATATCTATGTCAGTAGCTACCCTTCGTAAAGGGCTTTCGGATCTCAAGCTTATGAAAAATATTATTATTGAAATATTATATAATTACTATGTTAATAAATAAATACTAATCATGTGCTGACGGCATCAACTACACGACAGAGCTGGCTATGTATTCTCACTCGACATGTAATACTTATATGGTTATACATATATTATTTAATAATGAGCTGTAAATAAAACACACAAATATGGTTTATGTTGGCTGGCAAACATCTTTGAAGAACACTCTGATTCGACCATCTGTTATCCCGATGACGTTATAGGACGCCATTATGAAGTCGTACTAATATATGAAAATGATATACTATATGATAAATAAATTTTACACTAAAGGGGGAAACCTTAATGAAATGTATATTGCCGAGCTCTGCTAGCGAGCCTTAATTGTTTGTAAATTATAATGAGTTAACCTTTAAGTTTGGATGTATACAGACAGGATGGTGCGAGAATTTGACCTGTCAGAACTTGCATATCGTCTTATATAAACGGCTGGGCTATAATACAGAAGCCTCATTATTAGTTTGCAACAGCTGTATGTATGTTTACATTGAGTGATTATTTTGTTCATGCCGTGGTTTATTGTTTTAAACTATTTTTAGCTGAAATTAAACATTGAAAGTTATACAGAATACGTGCGCTTCATTGGTTATTTGTGTATAATTACAGTTACATATATATTAGAAATTATTTTATAGAGGATTTAACGATATTTTAATCAGTGTCTAAAATATGCAGTTTTCTGAATTAATTTAATAGTGTTTATAAAAATATTCCTACTTGGAGATAAGTCTATTATTATATATTTTCTGAATAACGCTTATTTGTTTAGTATTATTTAGAGCTAGTGATCATTTTCAGTTTGCTATAATGCAATAATCAGATATATCATTTTTTGATTAAAATTATATATAATTAATTTTTATAACACAAAGATATTTTTAATTTGATTAAAACTAGGAGTATCTATTGTTAAAAATTTAATTAACTTAAAGCGTCAAAAGAGACAAATCTAGACGGCTATGTATTGCAGTGCCATGAAAATCAAATAAATATCCTAGCGATACAAGAAGTGAGATGGGACGGAGGTGGAATCTTAGACACCAAAGATTATTTTAGAAGGATATTTAATAAAGCTATAAACGATAAAAATTTTCGAAACAATTCTCAGATAGATTAGCATTTACCTGTAGAATTTGCCTATCAGAACAAGATATCATTAAGTAGGTCATTAACGCAGTTGTATATCTAGCATGCCATAATATTATAACAACCTTTTTTAATAAGCTACTGACCACGGCCTAATTTGATAAGTTATCTAATTCCCAATAGTTTTCTCTTTCTATTAAAACAATCCGGTTAATTTATATATATTTTAAAGTATGTTTGCAGTTAGAGTCTAATAATTATATGTTAGGATAATCTAATTTAATACATATCAACTAGTTTTATTATTTTAATTATGAATGCAGATCATTGATACATAGTAGATGTTTTAAATATATAATAGAATCATTAATTTTATTTTAACGGAAAAATCGCCATAATACGTTTATGTTGAAATTAGAAATGTAGTTCTATTCATACGGTTAATACAGTCTTAATACCCTGCTTTGATGACTGTCGTAACAATGCCAGCAAAAAGAAGCTCTAAAAATAAGACCTAGCTTTAACTAAACTGTATGTAAGAGCTTTCGTCTCTTTACAGGTAGAACAATATGACACATCGTTTTGATATTATATTTTACAAATAGGTTTACCAGAGCGCCATTTAAAAATGTATATACAAGCTAAAGACGGACGGTGTTACGCACTGAGAGTAATACAATTTAATTTAACTCTATGTTTCTATGTAAAGCTTTATAAACCTAATCTATGCGTTCGTTTTTTGACCATTAAATCAGATGTTGTAACACTATAATAGCATTATCAAAAAGAGTCTTATTTGGATGCTGTCTTAAAATTGTATGATATCTTCATTCCGTCTAATTAGCATATGCCTACAGGTTATTGACCCTTTATCCTTTTTTTCGATAACAATCAAGGCTATACGTCTATATCAAGTCGGAATCGCATTCTTCTTCTTCTTCTTCTTCTTCTTCTTCTTCTTCTTCTTCTTCTTCTTCTTCTTCTTCTTCTTCCTCTTCTTCTTCATCATCATCATCTTCAACAGATGTAACTGAATATGCTTGTTCAAGTTTCGGTGAGAGATAAACGGTCCCCGGTCGAGGTTTAGTTTTATCACCGTAAAAGTAGGCTAATTTATTACGTATAGCATTACGAGCGTTTATTATTTCATCATCATTATCATCGAGCCTTATTTCTTTATTTGTGCCACGGGGTTCATTGGCATGCATACGTTTCCGACCCGCGTCTTTAATTATTACATCATTTCTAGGCTTTGTCTTATTATCATTATTATTCACACCTATGGTACAATGGATTGTTTTCAAATGCCTTTTATAACTACTATTACGTGAAAAAGATTTGAAATATTTAGTACATGGGACTTTGTGTCCACGGTGTATATCCATATGGCTTGCATATCCTGAGCGTCTAATGCTCAGTCCAAATATATCACACAATCGTTGTTTTATACCGTCTAATGAATGATCAGGAACAAAGTTCCTGTTTATATAGTCCAGTTACATGTACATACACGCGCAATTTCAAACAGATACACGCACAAACGTACATTATAAGTATATACACGCGCAATTTGAAGTTTATACTCGCACACACGTACATTATAAGTATATACACGCGCAATTTGAAGTATATACACGCACAGACGTACATAATAAAGTATAAACATGCGCAATTTGAAGTATATACACGCGCAGACGTACATAATAAAGATAAACACGCGCGATTTCAAACAGATACACGCACAGACGTACATTATAAGTATATACACGCGCAATTTGAAGTATATACACGCACAGACGTACATAATAAAGTATAAACATGCGCAATTTGAAGTATATACACGCCCAGACGTACATAATAAAGCTTATACACGCGCGATTTCAAACAGATACACGCACAGACGTACATAATAAAGCATAAACACGCGCAATTTCAAACAGATACACGCACAGACGTACATTATAAGTATATACACGCGCAATTTGAAAGTATATACACGCACAGACGTACATAATAAGACATAAACACGCGCAATTTCAAACAGATACACGCACAGACGTGACCTCCATAACGAAGGAAGATTTTAAGTAATCTATGTTACTACAGTGTGTTTTGAATGCATCGAGTATAGAAAATGCGTTATCGTTTTCTTTGATGTTCGACACACTATCGTTAACTATCTCATAGATGTATTATTTGTCATATTATTAGCCTACGTCTATGCTCAGTATTGCAAGAACAATAAAAGTTATAAAGGAAAACGTAAACGCCAACATGCTCAAAATCAGTCATTTTTGTACACTTTAGAGGGGCACAACTCAAGAACCGTTTGTGTTCTTCGACCTGAAGACCCAGCAAGAGGTACACTATACGGTTGAATAACCTTTACATCTTTTGTAGATTTTTTAAAAACTTTGTTCAGCGGAGACGAATCACACTGTACACTATACGGTTCCCATCTATTATTATTATTATTATGTTGAACAGCTTTGTAGAATGCCCTGGATAGGCAGTAGCAGCAGCAACACAGTCGAATCGTGACTAAATAAGTAGGCTTGCTGCTATTTATTACCTTCTGAAGAGGGATGGAGGAAATCATCATTAAAACGTCCGTAATACAACGGCTCACAGGTTTCTACTTGTCTCAACTTGTTGGATCGTGTTGCATAGTATTCGTAGTCGGCGTAATTACCTGTAGGCATGGAATCATACTTGGCGTCCTGCATAGTATAATTATTCTGTCGAAAGGAGCATAACATAAACCGATTGTACCTACTCCTTTGTATAATATAAATTATAATCGATTAGGATCATGTACCCCGTATTTTCATGAATATTTGCGTTTTCACCATATAGGATTAATTTTTAGCTCTAATTTTATATATATGGCGTTTTGTATAGATCTCTCACGATAATTTATTGTCATATACTGTCTTTGAAATTACATATATACAGACTTATATAACACACACAAGATATACATGTAAACTTAACTATTTTTCTAAATTATCATCGTTAGAAATCCTACTATAATAATTTCTCCAGCTATCGCTGACCGCTGGTGTATGTCGGCGTAAATAAATATCTTTAAACTTATTGATTTTAATTGTACCTACATCTACTTATTCCAGGTAGGTTGATTGTATGCATATGTAGTGCTGCCAATAGAGGGCGTCATGCTACAATTAGTATGTATTGCTAATAGAGGGAGTCATGAAGAAATAGCGTAGTATAATTATTCTGTGGAAGGGAGCATAACATAAACCGATTGTACCTACTCCTTCGTATAATATAAATTATAATCGATTAGGATCATGTACCCCAATATTTTCATGAATATTTGCGTTTTCACCATATAGGATTAATTTCTAGCTTTAATTTTATATATATATATATAGCGTTTTGTATAGATCTCTCACGATAATTTATTGTCATATACTGTATTTGAATATTCTAAAACAGCTAAAAGCTATCCATGTTAGGAATTTTTAAATAACGAAATTTTTATTGAAGTGGTGAGGTGAAGCTCGCTAGC
Source organism: Agrypnus murinus (assembly GCA_929113105.1). Lineage (NCBI taxonomy): Eukaryota > Metazoa > Arthropoda > Insecta > Coleoptera > Elateridae > Agrypnus > Agrypnus murinus. The sequence goes on from OV816027.1 coordinate 114,698,078, forward strand.
AGAGCTCTGCAATATACATTTCATTAAGGTTTCCCCCTTTAGTGTAAAATTTATTTATCATATAGTATATCATTTTCATATATTAGTACGACTTCATAATGGCGTCCTATAACGTCATCGGGATAACAGATGGTCGAATCAGAGTGTTCTTCAAAGATGTTTGCCAGCCAACATAAACCATATTTGTGTGTTTTATTTACAGCTCATTATTAAATAATATATGTATAACCATATAAGTATTACATGTCGAGTGAGAATAGATAGCCAGCTCTGTCGTGTAGTTGATGCCGTCAGCACATGATTAGTATTTATTTATTAACATAGTAATTATATAATATTTCAATAATAATATTTTTCATAAGCTTGAGATCCGAAAGCCCTTCACGAAGGGTAGCTACTGACATAGATATAACGATTAGACGAGCCTGCAAACCTCGCAGTTGTGTCAAGGACTGTCGGTTTCTTTAAATTTCATGATCTCATCGGCTAGAAATGCTTAAACACGATCTTGATCACGTGGGCAGTTAGATGTGAGCGTAGAAGTATAATCATTTTCACTTGCCATGGGGCCCTGTTACTGGGGTGAAGTCTTAGAACGCCGTAATGCCGTCATTATAAAATCCTTATGATCTCAGACGACTGCATCAATCAAGACTGGTCGCGGATGACCTTGAAATTGACCAAAAATTTTACGTTGGACCTTAGCGATTTCCCATGTTAATTTCCATAAGGATTGCCGCAGAACTCTTGCTGCATATCTACTTCCGGTGTTTTTTTGCTACGCCACCCAAATCTTTTGATGTTATGAAATAGTGAAGATTGGGAAATAAATCATTTGAGATAGGATTTCCTTTAAAATTTATGTAACATTTATTTGAACGATCTTTCTTTTAATATTAAAATTTAGTTTATGAATGGAATAGTAACAATTTGTCGTGCCGAAGTATAGCACTGATTGTTAACTTTAAAATCTGTATATTGAGATAAGTAAAAAAATATCTATTACGCGATAAAGACACTCATAATAATAACACAGCCCAACACACATTTTGGTGCCAGGGTTTTGTAACTGTTTCTATGTAAGTTTTGGGTGCAGAATCCAAAACTGTCTTCAAATTTGGTCTATCAGATCTAGTTTTTTAGATACTGTATATTAGCCTTTTTTTAGAAAGAAATAGTCTAATTTTTTAACTTTTATACTTTTACGTTATTACTATTACTATATGCTCCAATTGCACCAAAAAAACACAAAAAATTTAAAGTAAGGTATTTATTTCATAAAATAAACAAATAAGTATATATTTACATATCATTTAAAACTTTTCTTTTATATAACTTTCTAGCATGGTAGTTACTAGGACAGTCTCGCTGAAGGCTCCAGCAGTAGTCGGCCATCATGAGGCTACCCCATCTTCCTTGATATCGATCTTCCATAGTTTTAATGTCCTGATGGAATCTTTCCCCCGTTCTTCACTCAAATCACCTAGGTTTTCTGGAAACCGATCTAAGTGTCTGTAGAGGTAGTGTACTTTTATGCTCATGTTACAACCGAGAATATTAAAGTTTGAACGCATATTTTCCACTAATTCTATATAATTCTTTGCCTTATGATTTCCAAGAAAATTTTGTACTCCTTGAACAAATGAACACCAAGCGTTAGATACAATCTCATTCATTGATGCGGTAAATTGTGGATCTTTAACAAGCTGCGTTCTCTGAGGACCATCGAATATTCCGGCTTTCAGTTTTTCCGTGCTAATCCCAGGAAATTTACGAATCAAGTAGCCAAAACAAAGTCCATCTCGATTTAAAGCCTTCACAAATTGCTTCATAAGTCCCAACTTGATATGCAAAGGTAGAAATACGATTTTCTCTCTCGCAACCAAAGGTTCGTTGATTACGTTTTGCTTTCCTTGAATCATAACATTTCTTAAAGGCCAATTTCTGTTAACCTCTGTTGGGTTTTACACTAATGAATAATACCAAGTAACGCAAACTGGCTAATTAGATTCTAATTTCCTTATATAAACTGTACCTCGTAAAGCAGAGATATATATACGTGATAATATGACGTATTAATTAATTTTTTATTGGTGAATAGGAATGTCGGGTTTTACAGTAATGAATAATACCAAGTAACTCAAACTAGCTCATTAGATTTTAATTATTTAGGTATGAAATTTCACTTTTGGCCTCTAAAGATATCACTATTTCAATATTTTTGCGTTTTATCAGAACTAATATCAATTAGCTAGTATATCAAAAACTGGAGCTACTACGAAAGATAGCTAAGTATTTTTGGAATCAGCACATCAAAAATATTCAAAATCAGTTCTTACTTTTCCGGCACCAAGACAAAAATTTTATTTTGTTGAGCAGTGTAATAAATAAGAAAATCTACTAGCATTATTATTTCATACATTTTAGCTTATTTTTGGGATCCCATTCTAAATACTTTTTTTAATCAAATTACTAATCTAGCAAGAATCTAAAATTTCACTATCAACCAAAGCAATTTCGACAAAACATTTGTAAATGTTTATTTACATAAAACATGTGTGACATTAATTCTTTTGTAACAGCTCTCCTTAGCAACTCCTTATTTTACAATAACCTCGCAAATAAATGCTTAATTCGCTCAAACAAAAGCTTAATGATTATACAAAATGAAATATCACTGACACTGCAATCTGAAGGAAACCATAAACTTGAATTTCAACAATTTTACATTAGCAACAGAATTTTCAAACGCTATATAATCTCCAATGATATTTTAAATAAGTTTTCTAGAAAAACACATTATTTAAACGGTATAACACTGCAAATCAAATTTTCCATGTCCTCGAAATGCACTAAATCATACTATTCAATCTCTTCGTTAATTTAATTCAAAAAGAAGGAATAACTGCTACTAGATCTGCATACAAATACTAGACTTTACATAGACCGACAATACAACACGAAAATGCATGCATAAAATGCGTGCAAAGTAATGCCTTGCACAAAAGTTGATATCTAACTAGTCCTATATTACGATACGGGATGTATACCCTGCAAGAGGATTGAGTTCCTGACGGGACAATTTAAACGATGTTCCGTTTCAGCAAGACGGCACTTGATGATATTTTTGCAAACAGGTAAAAGTAGAGTGTACATGAACAGACCAAATACACTAGAGACTAGACGCCTTAAACGGATATTAATTCGTCCTGAGGCTATTTAATGCGCCATTCAAAGTGTTTATCAGGTACAGTTGCGATCATTCGCTAAGGAACAATGAAGGAATAGCGATACCCGGCATTCCAGTGTTTTGTACAATGCACAAATTTTACGCTTGTAATTTGATCTGATTATGGATTGGGCAATTATAATACTTAAAATAAAATGTTCTTGATTACCATGTAATAAACTATCATTTATATTGCGGTGTATTAAAGCTTAAATAAATAAAATGCAAAACGTTCAAAATAAACATAAATTATATGCAGTGAATTAAAAAAAAATACACCCCAAATATTTTTCTTTTTCCCAATCGTCCAACTCAGGGTTTATTCGATAGAGCATGAATTGTTTGAATTATTAGACTCTTATTAACTCTTACACCTGAAAAAGGGGAAAAACTTATGCTGCAGACACTTGGGTTCCTGCAAACTGGACAACCACTGCTAAAATCTAAATGCAAAAAGAAAAAGAACTGGCTGCTTGTATGTGCATCAATTAAACACATGAATAGTTTAAAACACACAAACTTTATTTAATTAAAAAAAATAAATAGAAATTTAAATTGAAGAAATAAAAAGAAAAATTGTTCAAATTAGTACAATAAGACAATTGGGAAATTTATTCCCAAGCTTGCTCAAGTGTAATTAAAATCGTAATAGCCTGACATAGGGCTATTACAGTCATTCACTAACAAACTAACACAAATCAAAATTATTCACAAATGTTAAAATGTTTATCTTTATGAAAAATAAATTTAGATAAAAAGAAATTGAATTGTTTTATTTTTAGAAAAATAAATTTAAAATAAACCTTAAAAAACCTTTAATGTTAAACAAAATAATTCTGAAATTATTCAGGATAAACTTTATAAATTTTAATATTGTCAATCAAATTTAAAAAGCCTTTTATTACGACCAACCTGGTATATTATAAAAAGAGTTTCCTTTAAATACTATCCTCAATTGGTATCACTGTATTAACAGTTGTCAGCTGATTTGTTGTTTTAAAACGTCAATATGTAAAATCAATAATGGAAAATAAATTCTCCAGTATTTATTTAAAACTTCTCGTTCGACTTCCAAATAGTTTTTTAAACAACAATAAAATCTTCTTTAAACTTTATAATAAATCAGGTAAACACTTCAATTTAACTTTAATCTTGTTTATTTTTACTGTTGACATCACACGGAAAATGTTTATGACGTCATCATTTTTCTCAGCTGTTCATTTTTCTCACGAAACTTCATTCTATAAACACAAGATTGTATCTAATAAAACAAGGATTAAAACAATATCACACACTTATGTCCTAAAATGCATCGTAACGAAGATATGAGGCAAAAACGATTGACAATGCACAAATCTCATTATAGCTTAATTGCATACAAAATTAAATAAATCCAGGTTTATCCTTTACAAAATAGAAGCATAATTACACAATACAGCTAATACATATTAAATTTCCACAGGAACATCTTTACAATTTAAGAGAAACATGAATTACAGTCCGTTACAACATCGAATCAACCAAATAATGCATTTACAAGTTCCAACATTAATATTGATTCAAATGAAGTCAATTTATGATCAAATTGTCCAGCATACAGTCCTCCAAGTGTTTACATAAAAACAATGGTGAAGAAAATAGTATAAGAGTCAATAATCGTCAAACTGAAGCATAACAACAAGATCGAAACCTTCAGTAATAAAAATGCTCAGGATTATTATATAAGAGTTTAAAAACTTATTGTGCTATATAAGACATAACAAGATTGACCTAATTTATCTGTTTTCAGTTAACTGACAGCGCGAAACTAAGTTGGTTTTTTGGAAAGTAGAAAAATCCATCCTACGTTAAAGATCGTAGACTCGAAATTTATATAAGAAGATTTCATCTTCTCTACAAATAAAAAACCCATCCCAATATGCTACTTGGGTGGTATAAACATGTGTTATCATAAAACAGTCTAAATGATTGATATCCTTTTTTTAAAAATCAAACCTTTTATATGCATATGAATTGAGGTTATGTTTGCATGAAATTTTATTTTTGATTTCTATTTTTAATATTGATGAACCTAACTGTGACCCTATATGTAGCTTTTAGATTAATTATGCCTATCCCCTAGCATACCCATCTTTTATTTTGAATTTGATGTGTGAAATATTTGTTTTCACATTTACGATCGTTAAATAGAATTTTCAATGAAGTGGACTTATTACACCTCAATATTGTACAAAAAAACTGAAGAATCGGCTTTCATTTTTTCATTGTTTAATTGGTCATGTTGTAGTTAAAAAATAAATAATAATAATAACATTAATAAGTTAAAAACAGGAAATGATTGTAAAGTTAAAAGATCTACTTAATGCAAAAAATTCAGAATTCAGCAATTGCGATCCTGTATTCTTCTAGCAGCAACTTCAGTTTTTTGTATTGTTTAAATAAAGGCCATGAAGTGTTATAGTGTTTTTTTTTTGTTTAATGTTGAAATCGAATTTACCTTAAGTCATTTTGTTAAATAAATTTCAAAGCGTTAATGTGTTCTTTATTTATATAATATTAAATTTGTATTTTAGAAAAAATATCCTCCAAAGGTTTACTGTGTAATTATCGTTAATTTCTTCGTGTATCAAACAATAAGAAAATGTAGCTATACTATATTTGTCATGTGTATAGTTGTGCATTTTATTTAAAAATAATGAACCTTTTTGCTCTTGAACTAATGAACAAGAATTAAAAATAATAACCACCTGTTATAGATCATTTCACAATTATATCACAATCACATCCCATCTAGCGCCAATATGGTAAATAGAACAACACTAAAAAAAAGAAATGATATCATGTAAGATTGAGAGGCTAGTAAGAGTGTGAGTTGCACGTATAGATTAGTCACAGGCAAGAGGATCCATAAAAAAGCACACGTAAGAAATTTTGTCAAAATGTGACAACTTGAACGGGAATCTGTAAAGATTACAGCATCCGCGATTTATCTATACCTGAGAAAGTCGCACATATCTACAGTACGTATTGGTAGCCAATTTAGTGGTTCTATAATAAATAGTCAATATTGGCAAATAGTATAAATACAATATTTCAATAAAACTGTTACTTCTGGAAATTATTTAACCTATAGGACCCGTGGTAGATGAATGGTGCATTCTGAATGTAGTGAGTTCATGTTCCACTTAAGCCGACAGGATTTTCCAGATTACTTCAACCCTGAGTATGTGTGTAAAACGCTCAAAAAGCTACCAAAATAAGACCTCAAGATTGGGTCGCTAATTGTAACGCTTAAAAATACTACCAGCCCCTCAAATAGGGCGTCAATTGTAAGCAGCTGTTCTCTAGACAGTTTTTAATTTGTAATAATAAGATTAAAGCAGAAACGAATGCTGCAAAAACACGATACTTACGTTAAAGCTTACGTTCCGTCAGAGACATCTCATGAAATCAAATTATTTAACAATAAAACTATAAATAAATATTTATAGTATTTATAGTAATTCGAAACGCAAAGTCGGATTAATTATATCATAATTAAGAAATAATCTCAAGACTATTCCGACAAACGAATGTGTGTGTACAAATTGTAGATGATACTCCGATGCAGTTATTTCAACCATAAGGTTGAAATAACTGACTGCATCGGACTGATCAGAGCAAATAATTGCTCTGATCAGTCGCGGATAATCATTTCCAATTTGCACACACCATCCAGGGCTTTAAATATAAACTCCAAATTTACATTAATACCAAGTAGTATCAATGCCGACATCTGTGAAAGACCACCCCACCTCCTAGAGAGTGAGGTTTCGTCTATCGAAACGGACCACGTTCTGCCATATCTAAACGGATCGCTCCTGGCGGGTTGGTACACAGCGAATTGTCTCGTATTCCATCACCAGTTACAGTTAAAATACGATTGCAGGATATGAATGTATAATCCCGTATCGTAATGTAGAACTAGTTAAATATCAATTTTTGTGCAAGGCATTGCTTTGCACGCGTTTTATGCATGCATTTCCGTGTTGTATTGTCGGTCTATGTAAAGACTAGTATTTGTATGCAGATCTAGTAGCAGTTAATCCTTGTTTTTGAATTAAATTACCGAAGGGATTGAGTTGTGTGATTTAGTGCATCTCGAGCACATGGAAAATTTGTTTTTGCAGTGTTATACCGTTTAAATAATGTGTTTTTCTAGAAAACTTATTTAAAATATCATTGGAAATTATTGCAGCGTTTGAAAATTTCGTTGCTAATGTAAAATTGTTGAACTCCAAGTATATGGTTTCCTTCAGATTGCAGTGTCTGTGATATTTCGTTTTGTGCAATCATTAAGCTTTTGTTTGAGCGAATTAAGCATTTATTTGCGAGGCTATTGTAAATAAGGAGTTGCTAAGGAGAGCTGTTACGAAAGAATTAATGTCACACATGTTTTATGTAAACAAACGTTTACAAATATTTTGTCGAAATTGCTTTGGTTGATAGTGAAATTTTGGATTCTTGCTAGATTAGTAATTTGAATAAAAAATGTATTAAGAATGGGATCGCAAAAATAAGCTAAAATGTATGGAATAATACTGCAAGTAGATTTTCTTATTTATTATTATTATGAGTGTCTATATCGTGTAATAGATATTTTTTTACTTATCTCAATATACAGATTTTAAAGCTAACAATCAATGCTATACTTCGGCACGACAAATTGTTACTGTTCCATTCATAAACTAAATTTTAATATTAAAAGAAAGATCGTTCAAATAAATGTTACATAAATTTTAAGGGAAATCCTATTTCAAATGATTTATGTCCCAATCTTCACTATTCCATAACATCAAAAGATTTGGGTGGCGTAACAAAAACACCGGAATCTTTTCATTTTTCTTAAATTTTAGTAATCTTAAATGAAGAATAGAATGGTTGTACCACCGCTCCAAGATAACGTTCTTTGCCTGGGAATGTTTTCTGCGGCTTAGAAAGTGTTATTTCGAGGTCTTGCAATGCATAAATGGCTAATATCGACCTAGGGTATTTTTCTTACCGGGTTTGAATCCATCAGTATTTCTTTGCTACTGAATATGCGATTTGAAATTGTCTTTGTGCTTTTTTGCTTGACCTAACTGGCAATTTGATATTTATATTATTTTTTACACATTTGAATTTCGAATCAAACTTCAACAGCCATGTCTTGTGAAATTTGATAGTTGATGGTTTTTTTGGAGAATTGAAACTATGATTTTATTGCAAAAAAATGAAGTAAATGAAGTACTTCACACGTATAAAAATCTGCTTACTTTCAAAATGTGATAAATTGTAATTTCTCGTTAATTAACAATTTAAATAAAACTTAAAAAATACTAATTGGCTGCTAAGGGTTCTCATTAGCTGCTCACTAATAATTACAAATTAATTTGAGTATTTATTTAATTTACTGTATGTTTACTGTATAATTTACTGTAGGCAGAACTCGTAAAATACTTGCAATTGTCAATTATCTACTTTAGATATCCAATAAACTATAATAATTGTCTGGCTCTCTAATGATTTATTTCACTTTCTCGATGGAAGCAGTACGATTATATAATTGTCGTTTTAATGGTAGGTTTTAGCAGTTTATAGGAATTTACTATGGATTTTTCGACAAAAACAATATAGGAGCATGCAATTATTTTTCTGGTGGAAAACAGTTAAGCCTACTTCCAATGTCTGTTTCTTTACTAGCCAGGTAAAAATTAATACACTTAAGATTACATGAATTGGTATATAAATGAGAATAATAGTTGTCTTTCAGTTGTGGATTTGTTAGCGACAGAAGTGTATATGCATGGTACTCAACTTTGGGCAGTGATACTGTCAGTTCCTTTTATGAGTTTAATAATCAATTACTTGTATCTACCTATTGTTTACAAATTAGACTTAAATAGTTCTTTTGAATATCTTGAATTGAGATTTGATAAAATAATAAGACGAACTGGGCTATTTATATTTGCCTGTACTTGCGTGATATATGGGCCATTGGAGATTTTTACACTAACACTAACGTTTACTCAAGGTACGACAATCTTTAGCTTTGCTGAGCATTACGGCAGTGTGATAGTAGCAGCAACGTTTTCGTTACCGCTATATACCTTTGTATACAACCGCGATTAAATAGAAATAATTAGAAACCTTGAGTGATAAAAAGTAGTTTTGCATCAATAGCGGTTACTCTTATAAGTTTCTCATATAATGGTGTTGGTAATATTTTAGTTACTAAGTTTTTATTACTCGTTCCATCTCACAATTACACATCACAATCTTCTTTTGGTTAGTTATTATATTGCCTCACTTTCTGACTTTTACTCTAAAAATCTTAGTAGACATTTTATCTCGCTCGTTTAATAAAATAAAAATATTAAAATAATTACGTACTTTGCGAAATATTCTACTGCAAACATGAACAAGTTACCTTTAAAAACTAAAGGGACCCTTAAAATGTTCAGTATTGTTAATGATTGTAGTGAGCTAATCTTTTCATAAGTTAAAAATTCATGTTTAAATAATTCCCATATAATAGTTATTTATGGTACAAGTGAGTTAAGTAAGATATTATCCACGAACGAAAAATTTACCCTCGAGGGCCGGGAGGCCCGAGAGGGTTAATTTTTCTGAGTGGATAATATCTTTAACTCACGCGTGCCATACAAAATTTTATCCAACACCTCTTTATTTAAGTTTAAACATCGAATTTGCAATGTATAGTTAGTCTGTAGTTTTGACGGTAATACTCTAGCACGATGACTGGATTTTAATAATATTAAGTAACGTAAGCTGGTGATTGGTTGTTATCTTTCAAAGAGTGAGTTTTTTAAAAATAACCCACGTTGCTAGGGGCAACGTAGGTTATAATGTCCCATAAGAGTAAACAATCACTTTCCTTATTTAAAATGACCATAGTAAACATGGTATTTATATAGAGGTGTTGGATAAAGCATTTTTTTCTAATTTTGGCATTTACCGTGATAAATACTCTTATAAACACTGGAAACTGTAATATCACCAATAGTAACCTTATATAGATTTAAGTAACACTAAAAGGTGTGGTTACAGAACTGTTGGTTCTCTATACATTCTTAAACGTTATAATGTAAATGAAAGCGTTGCTAAATAACTTGAAACTAAACAAATATTTGTTTTGTAATTAGGTAATGACAAACCGTTAATAAATTTGCTATTTCTACTATTGGAAGTGCTACTATAAGTTTTGCTAAATGGCAATGAAAATATTTATTCACCTCTTTATATACCCAAACCTTATAGTAGTCTTTTAAAACCTTATGTACTTGTAGAATCTTTTTAAAAATTTTCGTTATCTTTATATACCCTTAAGTAGTAAAACATGTTTGTTGGGCATAGTCATTAAAACACCATAGACACTACCCCTGAGCTAATTTTCAAACATTTTCTTCTATATGCCGCCACAGTTATTGGATTTAATACACATTATGTGAGGTGGATAATAACTCTAATTTGTATATTTTATACAACTATTGGTGGATTGAAAGCTGTACTCTGGTCAGACACCTTTCAATTTGCAATTACCATATGTACCCTTCTTATTTCACTCGTTATGGGTGTCATAGCAGCTGGAGGACTTAATAATGTTTGGAATTTAGCCAAAGAAGGACAAAGAATTGAGTTTTTTAAGTAATAAATTTATAAATGTAGTTATTATTTTTTATTTCATTTTATTTATTATAGCATGGATCCTGACCCTACAATTAGAGCTACTTTCTGGAGTGTTTTCGTTGGAAATATATTCGTTTGGACTGCTAGCACGGGTGTTCATATTGCATCTACTCAGCGTTTATTTTCATTAAAGATATTTAAAGATGCTCAAAAGTTATTTGAACATAACGTCTTTACTGCTTGATCTGTGATGTTTCTTTTTTCAGTGCTCTACTGATTTATTGCATCGGAATGATGATCGTGAGATGCATTATAGGTTTCCTAGGACTTGTCATGTATGCTAGATATTCTAAATGCGACCCTTTATCTATCGGGCTAATAGAAAACGCGGATCAAATTCTTCCTTACTATGTGCTGGATGCCGTAAAACAAATACCAATAATCAGTGTTTTATTCATTTCAGGGTTATGCAGCATGGGCCTTAGGTATAAAAAGAAATAGTATTTTGAGTGTGATTAACTTAACTAAAAATATTTCAGTGTCTTATCAACTATTTTAAATGTTCTCGCGTATATGATATATACAGATTTGGTGCTGCCATTACACCCCAGAATATCAAAAGAGAAGGGTAGTTACCTTACTAAAGGTATAACAGTTCTGGTAGGGCTAACGTATATTGGTTTGGTGTCTGTTGTTGAAAGGCTAGAATCGCTAATCGAAATTATTTATGCAATGACTGGCGTAGTAGGAGGAACACTAGTTGGTCTACTGTTGATGGGGTTACTATTTCCTTTTGCAAACACGAAGGTATTGTAATACCTATAGTTAAAATATCTAGCGATTTAAGATAATTTCAATCAAAATGGTATTGAATAGGAAGATGGACTGTCTAAGTATACTAGAAACCACTCATATACTGATGAATGACAATTATTTGAAATATATCATTCCATCAGTTACAGATGTTTGTACTGACATTTATCAATTTGCATCTTTTTGTTACTGAAGATTTCTTCATGCATCATATATTGTAAACCTGTTTGTTAAGCAGTTCATGCCATAGACGACTCAAAAATGCTTTTCTAAATGAAGAATTTATCTACTTATTCAAATGAACTGGAATAGTTCAGATAGCTACATATTGTCATTACTTGTCTATTACTGCTTAAAACTGACATAAATGTAAAAATCGATGTTATAATTGCAGGGTGCTTATTGTGGAGGTGTAACATCCGTTGCACTAATGTCTTTTATTATCATTAAAACCAACACTTACATATGGAATGGTGATCTAAAATATGAACCAAAACCACTTCATACAGGGTGTTTTGAAAAAGATGCCTTTCCCGTTAAAGGGCAATAGAGAAACATGACATGTGTAGAGTAACATCTTACTAACAATTTCCTGAAATCCCCCTTTGAAATGACAACCCCCCTTATAAAAATAATAGGCACGCCACTGCAAATAGTAGATAAAGCTGTATGAAATGAAAATTGTGTCTACTAATACATACTCTTAAATGTCATGGACAAATAAGCCATAAACTAACCCAAGCAGGTAGCAGGATAAATATTTATAAATTCTTCGGGAGATTGTAATCACCACCAAATAGCAGTACGTGCTTTTAAAACGTTTTTAACTATAAATAATAACACTCATTTGGAACATCTGTAATAACTGTTACTGACTCAGATCTTTGAGATTTGTAACTGCAGTATGCAGTTTGTCGTCAACTTTCTTTGTGTTAGGTGGTGGTAAACTTGAGTTTCGATTAATACACGTTTTTTAGAATTAATAACTTGCATTAGGTAGTGTTAAGTGTTTGTTTTAGTGATATGTAAGATAATTAGCCAGGTAAATCAAAAGCCGATAATCCAATCTTTAATGTTTAATATAAAAATGTATCAATACATGGACCGAATTCGACCAGTGTTAACTAATAACTAAAACTTCCCTTTCTTTTAATAATCGTCTTGCCGTTACATGGCAGACGTTCAGCATCGTTAAGCATTTACGACCCTTAAAAGTTATGTATAAAATCAGAACGTTTCACATGTTTCAGACCAAACATTAGTAAGCGTGAATAAAATAACCAATGGTAGAAATATAAAGGGCTTATTCATTCTCGTATCCATACAGATAAGTAGTTTATTTAAGTGTATTTAGTTACTGTTTAAATTATGGCAGAACCAAACACGCCTGTTAAATGAACGGAACTTTTCAAATCAACCATTTTTTAAAGTACACTTATACCGCGAGTGCAATTTTGCCAATGGCTATTGGAACACAAACAGGAAAATCCCCAGTTTGCACAAAATTGTTTTACTCATTTTGTTAAAATGATATTCGTAAAATGAAAAACAGGCAATGTTTCCATCACAATTAGGTCAACGAACGTATGTTACATTTTATTTACCGACCTTAATAAATGATCAAGTCATCAAGGTAGTGAGTCACTAGGCAATCGCTGCTGAAATTCAATTCTGTTGTTTCTGTAAATTGATACGTACGTAGCGGAAGTCAGTTACTATTGTTTGCTTTATCAGTAATTCAGGGTCAACATCTTACAAACAATCCATAGTCGACTCGTGACTTGTAAAAAATACGGAAAAATCCGTAATTTTTTTTAATTCTTTATTTTTATTTTATGAGTTTTGGGGTCTCTATATGGTCACCTTTCACCCCCTTATTCACCCCCATATTTGTCCGGAGCACCCTGTATAGATGGCTGTCATGACAATTTTACGCTAGGGAGTATGCCCTTAATAAATTCAACGTAAGCTTATAGGATTATTTAATACCTTTTATATATACTTATGCCTTTCAGTTTACTAATCAGTGCCGCAAAAAGTCAACCACTCTGGTTGTTCAGGATTTCCTTCCATTATTACACCTTGATTGGTAGTGTGGTTGTCATTTTCGTTGGTTTACTGGTGAGCTTAATAACTCGAAGGAATCATGACACTCTAGTGAAACAGGAATTGTTAAGTCCGATAATATGTAAATTATGTTACAAAATTAATAAATATAGATATCATCATCCATTACGTACCGTAAAAGTTAGTGATGAAGAACGGACTATTTGAATTTTGAGAGTTGTTTTATATACTGTCAGTTATCAATAAAGTTCTTTGCATTTCACATCTTTTTACGTCTAGTCCCCATCATGACCTTACTAAGAAACGCATAAAGTGGTATGAAATAATAAAAACACAACCCATAAGTTGCTCTGGAATAAAAGATATTTCTAACGTAGTTCAAAGGAAAAATTTGTTCTCAGGATCAGATTATAAAATAGTGTTATGGTAATTTTCAGATTATCTGAATAAAAGATAAGTCTTAATTTAAATAAAAAAATAACACATAGAACTTGCTTAAAAATAAAAATTTATATAGTGTCATTTAAAAAAATTATCAACATATTACTATGATGTGGGGGTGGGGAGGTAAAAAATAAAATATTTATGACAAACAAACAAACAAAAGATAATTACCATTGATTGATCCTTAGTTCAACCAAGAACTTTAACTAGTTGATTAGAAGCACAAAACACATTAGATGAATAGCATTTATCAGTACCATTTTGTCTAACATTCGTTCGATAGCTATCTGAACACAACTTACGATTTGCTTCAGTTAACGGATAACTTTTAGATTTAGTAGCAATGAACACAATGCAAAGAAAACAGAATAGATTAGGTAATTTATTACACTTTAAATTGTTCATTGAAGAATGTGGCGTATTATCCATTTTATCGACTATTCCCAACAACTACAAATAAGCCCAAGGGTAACAAAATCTGGATGATAATTGATTGAAAACAAAATGTAATATGATAAAATGAATAACGAACCCCTCTAAGTAGGTGAAACAATTCTATGTATATTTATATATAATGTAACCGCAATTACAAGAATTGAACGAAGATGTAAAACGAGATTGTAAAATACAACGAGGATCCCATAGACACCCTAAAAGATAAGTTTGATAAACCATAAGATAAACGAACGATGAGTTTGCGATGTGCAGTAATGTCCCAAACAGATTTTAATCAATAAATAATATTTAGGGTTTATGCGGTCATTCATAAGTCTTAACCAAAAAACAATTTGTGCAGTGTGTCTTTATGAATACACTATCTTAATACAATGAAAAGTAAGTATCTTAAGCCAAATATCTATTAAACAAACAAAAAAATGTAGAATTTTTGTTTGTGTGCCATTTTTCCACAAAAAATATATTTCCCTTTAATAAATTGCAAATATATGTTCCGAAAACAATTTCATAGAAAAACATTCATAGATTTTTTTACATATAAATTTTCAAAATTTTTTTCAACTACTACTTATCTTATTTTTCTCATTTTTTGGTATTTTACTAAAACGAATCTGCTCTTTACAGTGAGCACCTTAAAAAAGGAAAACGTTCTAGAACTTTGTTCTAAGACCTTTTCAAAAAGTTCTAAAAATCTTAGAACCAAGTTCTAGAACTTTTTCAAAAACATTTTTATACACGCCTTTAGAACTCACTCTTAGCTTTAAATATACCCCAAGATCATTAAAATCGGACAAGCGGTTACGTTATACAACTTAGCTATGCCTCGGCTTAGCTTAAATACCATAAAATGAGAACTTTCTCTCCCTTTTGAGATAAAGGCAGGGCAATACTGCGAAAATGCGTACTATGTTCTTATTAGGTTTAAAGTTTATTACAATTACTTAAAAAAATTTAATTCAGAATCTCATAAAAATTTACTTATTTTCATATCAAAAGTTTTCTTTAAATTGCAACTTTAAAATTTCTATCACATGATTTTCACATTTCACTCTTAAATTTTGATAAATGTTAAAATTAATTAACGCTTCCAAAAAAAGGATATAAAGAACCCACCTGGTTATTTTTATACACTTAATTTGGATTACAAATGTTACGTTTAGCGACGAGATGGTCACCAGGTTATTGAGGACCTTTCGGAAAAGGTTTCCAATTATTCACTTAATTCTCAGGATTTCAAAACTATATTTTTACCCCATTAACATCAAACAAACAAAGGTGAAGCTCGCAGTTTCAGCTATGGAAATTCAACAGCAATTAGGTTTTAAAATCTATCGATTTTCTTAACACGATTGCAAGCCTGGATCAATATTATCGAATTAAAATATGTGTCGACTTTTTTTAAATAAAAATCTGATTTATTTTCTTGAACTAAAGTCCGTATCGAAGTTTCCTCTTCGAAAGGGATTTAAGTTGGACGACGAATCGTGACGAAGAAAACTCTAATTTCGTTATCATCCTAACATTCAAAAATGATTTTATAAATCACAAAACCATTTTATGCGCTAATCAAATTATAATTGACCCCTCAAAACGGGTATTCACTATGAAAAACCAAAAGTTTAATTAACCACTAAAATTAACATCTTGCATTTTCAAGGGAACCTTACAAGACTGATCGTGTTGTAGAGTACCAATGGGTCACAGGGGGAATTGTTTCCCGCCGCAAGAAGCGTCTATAGCTTTATATATTATTTGTTAACGAATTAGAACGTCAGAAAACAAATAGGGATTATTGAAAAATCGATATTTTATAGTTAAAATAACAAACCGAGATAGTGTTGCAAATAAACATTGATCGTCGAATTTGTTTTAGTATACCGAGTATCTTAAAAAAATAACCCAATAATATTTTTGATAATATACAAGGTGTTTTTGAAATAAAAGAAAGAGACAGAAAAATTACATAGTGCAATTACACATACATTTTTTAATACTTACGTTAATCTCAAATCTGCTTACCACGGTTAATATAGTGAGTAGATAGAGAGGCGCGAAGCGCCAAGGGCAGCAATTGCTCGAAGCGTAATGGCTTCCCGCCGAGGTATGTATACTATTTTATTCACAATCGTACATAATTATGTTCTTACATTGATACCTTATACTTGATATATGTAGGACACAACACCAGCGTTTTTATTCGGGTGGCGATAAAATAACAATTGCTGCAACAATTGTCAAAGTAAATTCGTGTCACTACTAAACCAAATTTAATTACATTGCTCCTAATTGCAATTTACAGGATTTAAAATGCCTGATATTGAAACTGATGTAAGTTGCACACCACCGGAATAGCGAGAAGTTGCTAAAACAGTGACTGACTGTTTGTTACCTGCTAAAAGTAAAGATAGATACGAAAACTACTGCCATCTGTTGAGAATACTTAGAACGAGCAAAAGGTAAGTAATTGATATTACTAACCAAGAGAACTCATTACTAACCAAGAGAACTTATTATTGACTCTGATGTATAATAAACTACTTTCTAACTTTTTAAACGTCAGTAATGAACACATTATGTATCGATTGTAAATAATACACTTTTATTTTATTTAGCTATTATACATTTCAAGTTAAATTATTTACGTATCTACTACAACCATAATTAAAAACGTTATATTGTATAAGCATCATCAGTTTAAACTAAACTACCTATTAAGAAATACTAATTATCAAGACTAAGTAAGGACTTTTGGTAATATCTTACAGACAAAGAATATTATATTCAATCATTAACATAGAAACATTAAACTAAATATATTTACTTAATTATTATTAAAATACATAGTTATATGACTAACTTTATCTTATACTAGTTAAATATTAAATTATTTCACAAAAATTTAAATTCTTTTAGCTAGAAAATCTACGGTTTCCTGTCCTTCGAACTTGAAGCAGTAACAGAATGAGAATTGTTTCGAAAGCTACGCTCAGATAAATGTTTACTTCAATCATTATTACTAATGTGTGAATTACGTACAAGACAATTATAAGCCAATTATGATTATTATCATAAGCCATTATGATGAGACAATTAGCCTTATATGAGCCAATCGTGAAGAAACTCAAGAAATTTTTCTTGATACATCTTAGATCACGTTGAAACAAATATTAGGTATGACTCAAGTCAGTTTAAATTAATTATAAATCTAAACATATGTACTGTTTAAAATATATGTGTTATAAAATTCTTCAAATATTTCAAGTTCAAAATAACACGTAAATTAATTCTTCGTGAAGAAACTCAAGAAATTTTTCTAGATACGTCTTAGATCACGTTGAAACAATTATTAGGTATGACTCAAGTCAGTTTAAATTAATTGTAAATTTAAACATATGTACTGGTTAAAATATATGTATTATAAAATTCTTCAAATATTTCAAGTTCAAAATAACACGTAAATTAATTCTATTTGAAAGAAAGCAATTAACACTTTCTAGTATTAAAACAAGTTTCTTTGTTACGAGATTTGAATCATTAATAACACCGAATGACAATAGTTGAAAGCGTTAGATTGAAAATGGGAGTTTTAAAAGAATAAAACTTTTTGAATGTTACTGAATAATTATTCCTTGTTTATGTCTGAACGAACCATACTACGTAGATGATGTATGAAACTTACCGGTACAAAGCACAGACGAGGTAGCATCACCCTCTATCACCATCAAATACCCCGATGAATTAACAATGAGCTAGCGGGATGTTGATGTCTCTTATATACCCTCTACAGGTGTTATCGAGAAGACGATGTAAAGATGCGCCAATAAATTTAAGAACTTGGGGTACTTTCCCTAGGAACCTGCGAAAAAAATATTAAAGATTATAGTATGCGAGATAGTTAAAGAAATGATGCTTTTTAGCTAGACAATAAAGGTTTGCTGAGATTATATACCTTATAAGTTACTTCTATTAACAAGTTATGAACTATCAAATACTATTAGAAGACTGATACTATTAGCCAAAACTGTCTGAACAACCACACTTACTATCAGTCAGTATGAAGTATGAATACGAAGGCGTATAAATTCACATATAAACAGACATTAATCAATACAAATCATTTAAACGATCACAGATAAACACATACGTTTGCCTACTATAAATATATTCAAACTACTTATACATACTATAAACATGAGGAGCAGAACTATGAATCCATATAAACACATACAAACATAGACATAGTAATCCATATGAATACATATAAGTGCATACATATAAACACGTAAGTATACATACTATAAAATAATATATTTAAACGCATGCAATCATGTAAACGGATGCAAAGTATGAACACGAAGACATACTAACATGCAAAACAGATATTATTATAAAGAGCCTATAATAGAATAGAATAGAAGTTAAAACGAGTATTATTTACATTTACATTTACTGCGGTAGCAATGCAAATTTGCTTTTAAATATATTTTATATTGATATACATTATCAGAAAAGAATTTTAATATCAAGCAAGTTGAAAAACTAAGCAACATTACAAGGACTACAGTAGTTCTGAAAAAAATTAACAATTAAAAGAATCAGATTAGATGTTTAGATCTATCAATCAATATTTCTCAATATTTTAAAGATTCGCCGACAAACTTACTGAAGATAAAGTGGTCGATCTCAACCAGAAGATAGCGCATAAAGCTCTGTCTCTAGGATTGGTTTACCTAGGTAAAGTAAAGACAGAAAGATATCAACCGTATGCTGACTGTATGTTTATCGAAACAAATAAGGTATGAAATGTAACAGGTAGTCTATTCAATGAACATTGCCTAATACTTTTTTTCTGATTCTTCTTCTAGCCTATGGATCCGCAGTTAGAAACACGGGCCTGCTAAATGCTTGCAATTCACCTACCCTATCAATATGTCGTACATTGCAAACATTTAATATTATTATTAAAATTTTATAAATAAAACGATAAAACAAGTTTATAGTTTTTCATTTATTTTTATGGTAAACATATACGGTAGCAAGATCTAGAATACTCCTACCCTTAGAAGTGAAGGTCTTCAGCAGATTCAGATCAGCAAATTAAAACTTGATACAGTCAACATCTAACTCTGAATGTCATACAGATCTATCAACTAAATCATATACAGCTTTTGCTTAATTGTATGAATAACTCGTTCGATTATTGAAGTCTTAATCCCGGAACACGTAGAGTAGTGATTTATGTTGTATTCATTCATTAACTTTAACTCGATATATACAAATTCATATATGAGAGAAATGTTATGTATCTCAATACATACCTAAAACGTATTCTTCGTATATTCAGTAAGAGCTACCCATTTTTCTAGACATTCGAATTTTGAACAGATTGATAACATGTTTTCTCATTTAATCATAATTAGGGTCAAGTTGAATAGCAAAATAAAGTACATAAAAGTTAACAGGTTAAAATAGAAATTCATTTTTGCTACTTTTATATGTGCTAAGTAAAATAATAAACAGATATTTCGAAAATTTTACATATTCTTGAGAGAACAGGGTATAATATTTAAAACACACTGTAGAAAACATATCAGCAGAGAAAGGGATTACATAAATACAGTATGTTTTGTATGATGAGGTGTCGTCAGTTTAAAAGAAATGAGTTTAATGTTGCACGTATTACAACAATTGTATCTGTACATAACAAAGGTATACATTTCTCTTATTAAATTGTCACGAACATATGTAGTATACTTCTAAATTCA
Organism: Agrypnus murinus; assembly: GCA_929113105.1. Lineage (NCBI taxonomy): Eukaryota > Metazoa > Arthropoda > Insecta > Coleoptera > Elateridae > Agrypnus > Agrypnus murinus. Next base: position 114,718,520 of record OV816027.1, read on the forward strand.
TGAATACCCTATACAAGTATTCTAACTAGACAATAAAGGTTTACTGAGATTATATACTCGAAGTCGCATGAGTTGTTACCGGCTCTTTAACAAGCGTATGCTACAATTCTCTAATTTTCTAGTTTCTAGACATAATGTAGTTTTGAACAGATTTTAGCCTTTTTCGTTATATCTACTACCTTGTAAACTGTTTCTACATATGTGTTCTTATTGTTTATGCATCATATAGATATTCGATGAATATATAGATATACAATGAAATGTGTTTTGAAAAAACACGATGAAACGTTATGTATATTAATGCAGGAGTTCTGTTAACGCATTCGTTATTTAGAGATTTACTTAAGTACACTATCTATTTAGTTGATTCAATAAGAATTTCATTATTTAATAAACTAATCAGTCTGAGGCGGAATATATATTTTATATTATACAAACGGAGAGAAAAGAATAGGTACAATCGGATTATGTTCATACCAGGCTCACCATGATTATTATAAACATCTTAACAGAATAAAAAGGGCGATATGAATATAACTTATAGGATTTAATCAAACTAGAAAAATATCGATATATATCCTGCGTTGAGAAAATAATTATACTATGCAAGCATCAATACGCTACATACGATTACGAGCCTAAGTATAAACATGAAGTTATACTTTAAGCGCTAACAAATACTATGCATATTTCGAATAGAGTATGCGGAAAACAGCATCAGTTAGGGATATAGGAACCTACAGACCGTATCAAACAGGATCCAACGAGTTGAGACAAGCAGAAATCGTTTAGTAGGAGAACCGTTGTATTAAATGTTTACGTATAGGGGAAATGTAAACGTTTTAGTGATTCCTCCCTTCCTCCTTAGACGGTAATAAATAACAGCAGCAGCAGACCTACTTATTTAGTCACGATTTATCGGTGTTGCTGTTTATTCATAGTTAAAATGTCATTCTACAAAGCTGAACGCATTGAACATAATAGTAGATGTGAACCGTATAGTGTGCCTAGGAAGTGTGATTCACCTCAATTTCAACCGAATAGCGATGATATCAAAAGTTTTAAAAAGTTTGCAAAAGAAACATACGATATACAAGCTCAGGATCATGAAAAAATTCTAAACTACGAAATATCAAGACTTCTTTGTGAAATACAGCTGCCGTTAAACAACAGCGGGTCGAAATATTTACATCTTGGACTGGATTCTTTCAAGAATTTTGATGTGTGTATAAGAATCTTAAAGAAAGGCACTGATCTAGGTGTGCAGTTTAACGAAGACTCATTTAAAGATTTTATAGAGGATGCGTCGTACATATTAGGATGTCTGAAACACAACGAACTTGATGGATACGTATTGACCGATTATACGCTTCATAGTGTAGGAAACAAGTGTCTCAAATTTGTTTCAAAAAATAATCAAAGTTTTGAACTTTACATTTCCGAATTAAGTCTAGGGAGATTATACACGAGATGAAAACCTTTTTATGGAAAAATATTGATAGTATTAAAACTATGCATCGCAATTACGAATGCTTCGCCGAAGAAGTCCTGGACGCAGCTATAAAAGTTAGAACAACGCTTGTAGACAATACTATTTTATTAAGTGTGTTAAATTCTTCTTGTATATATAAGGATGATTTATTTTTAAATGAATTAGTTTATAAGTTTAATAGGAAAACTATTGTAGATTTGCAGAACGACCTTGATTTAGATGATAGACTTAAATTAATTACATCTGGATATAATGTATAATAAATATAATATAATAAATGTATTTAAAACTTATTGTTTTTTTATTACATCACAGGTTAGAGCATACGAATATAATTTAGGTTAGATTAGGTTAGAGCCTACGAATACATTTTTTAGAACGGAACGTAGGGAGCAGAATAAGTACAAAACAACATACTTTCATACAAGAACGTTTATTGATACGAGCAGTTTCGACGCTACTTAAAACATAATACATAACTTAAATATAATATCTATTAAAATAGTACATTTCGTATACACTAATAATGGTACTACATACCCGACTATAAAGTAAACATGGTAAGTATAACAGCAGTTTAAAAGAATAGATAGTAAAATTTAATAGTTAAATAGATAGTGTACTTAAGTGAATCTCTAAATAACGAATGCGTTAACAGAACTCCTGCATTAATATACATAACGTTTCATCGTGTTTTTTCAAAACACATTTCATTGTAAAAGAATAAGAATAATTTCAATTTTATTTATCAGGCGATATACATTATATTATTTTCATATATTAGTATGCAAAGTTATCGTTTCAATAAAAGTTAAACATTTATCTGATTTATTTCTCCAGGTTAAGTCTTCAGGGTTCTCATAACTGTAGATATTGCAAGAGGTAACTACCCTGTGTTTCAAAGTTATAAAGACGTATTACAAACATATGTTATAGACTTATATTTCGATGGTATCGAAAATGATTACAGATTATTATTAATCATACGAGTTTACTATAGATACGATGAATATCCTACAAGAGTATATAGTATATTATGACATATCTGCGTATTTCAAAGCTATTGAAAATGTATGATATATTGTAAAATAACGTTTAAATATGGCGACGAATATCTATATGATGCATAAACAATAAGAACACAAATGTAGAAACAGTTTACAAGGTAGTAGATATAACGAAAAAGGCTAAAATCTGTTCAAAACTACATTATGTCTAGAAACTAGAAAATTAGAGAATTGTAGCATACGCTTGTTAAAGAGCCGGTAACAACTCATGCGCCTTCGAGTATATAATCTCAGTAAACCTTTATTGTCTAGTTAGAATACTTGTATAGGGTATTCATGAATTTAGAAGTATACTACATAAGTTCGTGACAATCTAATAAGAGGGATGTATATCTTTGTTATGTACAGATACAATTAATGTAATACGTGCAACATTAAACTCATTTCTTTTAAACTGACGACACCTCATCATACAAAACATACTGTATTTATGTAATCCCTTTCTCTGCTGATATGTTTTCTACAGTGTGTTTTAAATATTATACCCTGTTCTCTCAAGAATATGTAAAATTTTCGAAATATCTGTTTATTATTTTACTTAGCACATATAAAAGTAGCAAAAATGAATTTCTATTTTAACCTGTTAACTTTTATGTACTTTATTTTGCTATTCAACTTGAACCTAATTATGATTAAATGAGAAAACATGTTATCAATCTGTTCAAAATTCGAATGTCTAGAAAAATGGGTAGCTCTTACTGAATATATGAAGAATACGTTTTAGGTATGTATTGAGATACATAACATTTCTCTCATTTATGAATTTGTATATATCGAGTTAAAGTTAATGAATGAATACAACATAAATCACTACTCTACGTGTTCCGTGATTAAGACTTCAATAATCGAACGAGTTATTCATACAATTAAGCAAAAGCTGTATATGATTTAGTTGATAGATCTGTATGACATTCAGAGTTGGATGTTGACTCTATCAAGTTTTAATTTGCTGATCTGAATCTGCTGAAGACCTTCACTTCTGAGGGTAGGAGCATTCTAGATCTTGCTACCGTATATGTTTAAGTATAATTATATAATATATAATTATTTATATATTATAATTTTTTCAGAACCACTGTAGTCCTTGTAATGTTGCTTAGTTTTTCAACTAGCGGTTGCTTGATATTAAAATTCTGTTATGATAATGTATATCAATATAAAATATATTTAAAAGCAAATTTGCATTGCTACCACAGTAAATGTAAATGTAAATAATACTCGTTTTAACTTCTATTCTATTCTATTATAGGCTATTTATAATACTATCTGTTTTGCATGTGTTAGTATGTCTTCGGTTTCATACTTTGCATCCGTTTACATGATTGCATGCGTTTAAATATATTATTTTATAGTATGTATACTTACGTGTTTATATGTATGTATTTATATGTATTCATATGGATTACTATGTCTATGTTTGTATGTGTTTATATGGATTCATAGTTCTGCTCCTCATGTTTATAGTATGTATGAGTAGTTTGAATATATTTATAGTAGGCGATAAACGTATGTGTTTATCTGTGATTGTTTAAATGATTTGTATTGATTAATGTCTGTTTATATGTGAATTTATACTCCTTAGTATTCATACTTCATACTGACTGATAGTAAATGTGGTTGTTCAGACAGTTTTGGCTAATAGTATCAGTCTTTTAATAGTATTTGATAGTTCATAACTTGTTAATAGAAGTAACTTATAAGGTATATAATCTTAGCAAACCTTTATTGTCTAGCTAAAAAGCATCATTTCTTTAACTATCTTACATACTATAATCTTCAATATTTTTTTGCAGGTTCCTAGGGAAACTACCCCAAATTCTTAAATTTATTGGCGCATCTTTACATCGTCTTCTCGGTAACACCTGTAGAGGGTATATAAGAGACATCAATATCCCGCTAGCTCATTGTTAATTCATCGGGGTATTTGATGGTGATCGAGGGTGATGCTACCTCGTCTGTGCTTTGTACCGGTAAGTTTGATACATCATCTACTTAGTATGGTTCGTTCAGACCTAAACAAGGAATAATTATTCAGTAACATTCAAAAGGTTTTATTCTTTTAAAACTCCCATTTTCAATCTAACGCTTTCAACTATTGTCATTCGGTGTTATTAATGATTCAAATCTCGTAACAAAGAAACTTGTTTTAATACTAGAAAGTGTTAATTGCTTTCTTTCAAATAGAATTAATTTACGTGTTATTTTGAACTTGAAATATTTGAAGAATTTTATAACACATATATTTTAACCAGTATATGTTTAGATTTATAATTAATTTAAACTGACTTGAGTCATACCTAATAATTGTTTCAACGTAATCTAAGTTGTATCAAGAAACATTTCTTGAGTTTCTTCACGAAGAATTAATTTACGTGTTATTTTGAACTTGAAATATTTGAAGAATTTTATAACACATATATTTTAAACAGTACATATGTTTAGATTTATAATTAATTTAAACTGACTTGAGTCATACCTAATAATTGTTTCAACGTGATCTAAGATGTATCAAGAAAAATTTCTTGAGTTTCTTCACGATTGGCTCATATAAGGCTAATAATTGTCTCATCATAATGGCTCATGATAATAATCATAATTGGCTTATAATTGTTTTGTACGTATTTCACACATTAGTAATAATGATTGAAGTAAACATTTATCTGAGCGTAGCTTTCGAAACAATTCTCATTCTGTTACTGCTTCAAGTTCGAAGGACAGGAAACCGTAGATTTTCTAGCTAAAAGAATTTAAATTTTTGTGAAATAATTTAATATTTAACTAGTATAAGATAAAGTTAGTCATATAACTATGTATTTTAATAATAATTAAGTAAATATATTTAGTTTAATGTTTCTATGTTAATGATTGAATATAATATTCTTTGTCTGTAAGATATTACTAAAAGTTCTTACTTACTCTTGATAATTAGTATGTCTTAATAGGTAGTTTAGTTTAAACTGATGATGCTTATACAATATAACGTTTGTAATTATGGTTGTAGTAGATAAGTGAATAATTTAACTTGAAATGTATAATAGCTAAATAAAATAAAAGTGTATTAACCATATTTGTGTGTTTTATTTACATCTCTTATCAATTTACATATAAGCAATGGGTATTATCTGTCAAGCGAAAGTAGATGTCTACCAGCAGAAGGTCCTCGCAGCTGATGAACAATAATTATAAGCCTTCAATTTTAAAATACATTCTTTCAATTAATCTAATACCTTTTAAATCTAAAAGAGAAAAATAGCGGTTAAACGCAAGCCTTGTTAATCGTGTTCAATTTAGAGTATTTTCAGGAATTTATTTGAATTCATTGTCAATATAAAATTCTAATAAGAGATGTAAGAGCGTTTTGTTTATTTATAATTGAAAGCAGTTTTAAGGAATGATGAAAAACAACGTGACTAACTACCTTGTACGTATTTTCATGCAATATTAGTTTGAAAGTAACTTCAAAGATTTTAACCTGTTAATTGCTTTTACATCTCTTAACAAATTTTTAGAAAATCTAAATTCCTTTGAATTGTTCAGTCTTCTGTAAGAGCTTTTTGTTTATTTATAGTTGAATGCAGTTTTAAGGAATGTTTGTCAGTCGTATGAAACAATACATTTTTTTACTAGATAATTATAAATGAAAAGATGCTATGATAATAATTACATGACCATTATTGATTTACTTGTAGACTGTATTTTAAATGTTTATGGCGTATATTTAAACATGTTAAAATGCAATAGAGATAATCCGACTGGTGATTGACAGTAACCTTTAGAGGTAGTTACTTTGTATACTTGAAAATAAATTTTTCTCGTATTATTACTCTAGATGCTTCTACATGTTAATTACGCATATATCTATATTTAAATATCAATTAGTAATGACAATATAAGATTTATTTTAAAATAAATTTATGAGAGAAAGAGATGACAGATCCAAATGATATATAAAAATGAAATGTACAAATGAGATATGAGTTATGTAAATGAAAGATGAGATATGTAAACGATACCGTGAATTAATTTAATTCGCGCATGCATATGAGATATAAAAATGAGCTTGGCAAATGAGAGATGAGATATGCAAATGATACCGTGAATTAATTTAATTCGCGTATGCATGTGAGAGATGATATATGTAAATGAGAGATGAACTATGCAAATCATATCGTGCAGTCATAATGTAATATGTAAATTTGATTTGTATACGTTGTGATGTCAATCGGTGAGGTCACACGCTAGACCGCGGGTGACCTTGAGATTGACCAAAAATTACTACTTTGGACCTTAGCGATTTCCCATGTTAATTTCCATAAGGATTGGGCTCGAACTCTCCTAGCATATCTACTATAGTGGCAACATTGAAAGATTGACTGATTCAAATAGAACTATGATTGCTTATGAGCGCCAGCATTTTTGAAACTAGTATTAACAATTACGTAGTTTATCGTTAAATTTCCCCAACATCGGAAGACAACTTCAAACGGTTTGTTTTCGAGTTAAACAAGCAGTTTTTCGAATGTAACCTTTTGCAACATAGAAATAAACGTATAATAAATTAAAAAACAATAATTTTCATACATTTATTATGTCATATAAAGAAATCGAGAAAAATTATCAATCCGAACATTTTATTTAAATTTACAGAGGCTTTTAAGAGGAATATTACAATGGTCAAACAGCTTATTACAAATAAATATTTTATTGTTTCAAAACTAAATAAAAGTCAAATAAATTAATTTTACCCCACAAGGAGTATTACAAAGATTGGTCTAAGTTTTTTAAAATGTCACCCAAAATAAAATTACACTTAAACTTCACATTTTTGTTAAAACACATTAACCTTAAATTATATGATTTTAAGTTAATTTTCCTCTTTTATAAATTTTGACTCTTTAATGATCGCCGAATAACATTCTTAGTTTTTTTACGCAATAGGTTCAAACAATTTAATGTCTATCACTTACGTTTGTTATTGTACAATCAGTAGTAATAGTAATTTCATTTGAATATATTCTTAACCAAACGATGCAATAATAATTTACTACGAACGAGTCAAATTATTATCTTGTATACATGATAATTTGTAACCTGATACTAATCTGTTACCTTCTAAGGACCTAGAGATCTTCCAAAAAAAGAATTATAGATATGTGATAATAGCTTCTATAAATTGACAGAGAAAATATGAAGATTATTCAAATATTTGTTTATTAAAATATACGATTTCCTCTATAATACAGTCTAATATAAAGGATTTATTAAGAATAATAAGTTAACAAAGAGAAATACGAGACCGCGGTCTTTTTTATGTATTTTTATTAATATAGTAGATAGATTAGAAAGAGAATTTTAGTTACGCACTAGATAAGATTAAACAGATAATTTAAGCAATAAAACTTTATTCCGTTTATTCCATACTTTAAAACTTTATTCCAAATTGAACAGCAACCGAAGCTAAACTGTATTTGTGACCCCTCTCAAAACAAAAAAGCAAAAGTAATATCAACAATGGTAAGTATAATACTTCAAAATCCAGTTCCACTGATCAAATAAAATTTTCAAACATTTTGCTTGTTAAAACAAATCAATTTATCTAATTTAAAAATTCGTTTAAATGTTGGCACTTATTTAAACATTTTCTTTCACAACTTCAAATTAATTTATTTTGACGTTTCTCAAAAATAATTGTAACCTCCAATATTTGACACTTGTTTATATTTTTAACCATTACCTTAATTTCATTTAAGCTCAACAAGATGTCTGCTCCCTTTGAATAATAAACCAAAATAAATTAATTCTGAAAAAAATGTACAAAACAAAAGAATCTTGACATCTGGAAAATTTCTTAAGCCTATTATTATTTATAATTTTTCATTAATACAAAAACTAATTAGATAAATTTAGAGAAAATATAATTCTGAATTTAATGATATACAATACTTGGGTCAACAAATAAAATTAACTTTTTTAAGTAACTTTTAACTTTTAAAGTAAATGTCGATGGGATGATAATTTTTTAATTCTAATTAATGGCTTAATTATCTAATAACATCTTTTAATTCATAATCCATTCATAATTCTTTCTTTACGAAACTAAACATTACATCATTAATAATATTATCTGCTTGTTTTTTAGGTGCCAAAAACTGTGACTTACAAACCATTTTAAAATTTCAAATGAACGTTAGAAAAGCGTACCTCAACAGTATGTTTCTATGAGCTACTATCAATAAAATCCCTCCTCAACATAAAATAGTGTATCAATTCTGTGGATATAATGTTGCTTTACAAATTCTCACAAAACAAGTTAGCAAATAGCATTAAAATTATGAAATACATCAAAACTGCATTCTCAAGATATATCGTTAATATGAAAACAAAGTTTCAACTAAATAGAATTCTACAAGGTAAGTTACTACATATTTGCATACATTCCTAATACAATACATTTGTCTGTTTCAGATGAATTATTTTTTTAAAATAGAATCAAACTTAAATAAGTTGAAAAAATGTCAAAACCACAACTAAATCGTCAAATTATAAGAAATAACAACTAAATACTATGAAAAAGGGGATTCCCTAATATCTGTTATCTGCATAAAAAGCTCCAGTGGTTAATAATAATTGTTTATTTCCCAATAGGTTAGATATACCCCAAAAAATGGGAAAAATTAAATATAAAAAAAAGTTACAAGCAAAAGACAATAATAATTACTCACTAAATCTATTTTACATTACATTACAAGATTCACCTGATTATTAATAATGGTAACATGTAATATTATTATAATTATAAAGGAATCTTATGCTACTTAGAATTCTCCTTATTTGTAAAAGCATCCATTTTAAATATATTCAGTTTAACGTTAACCTCATGTTAAAGTTAATTAACCAATTTATATTTCATAAAAGTAACTTTTATCAAAATTAATTAATTAAAAAGTGCGGTTATGCAATCATTGAATCGGATAAAGTAAACATTGCATATATTTATAAAATCTTAAACCATTTCATGGGTATAGCAGCAATTAAAACAACTAGAATAAAAATTCTAATAATTTTGAGAGGTACAGAATTTCAAACAAAACACCCCCAGACAATTGTTTCGCCCTTACTCTGGGCTCCTCAGTAGGGGAAGCTTTGTCTGAAACACTGCACCTCTCAAATCGTCGCTTGTTTATATGTAAATTTCGAATTGCCATATAATTACGTTATAAGTCCGTTTATATCTGATACCCTTATGAATATCGCGTAAGCCGTTGATGCATAATTGAAATTATTACTTATAATAAGATGAATATATAAATGCATATTTATATAACGAGTAATTATAAACCCTCGACTCTCAGTTGCTGAGAAATTTAAAACATATGTGTTTTATTATTCCGCGGTAATCTTTTGAACGTCAAATAAATTATATAAATTGTCAATGTCAGTATAGAGTGCTATTAGCGTACTCTATAAAACACCTACGTTCTATTTTTCATAGAAACCGAGATGTCGACAGTTTATAATCACTCGTTATTATCATAATACGATATATTATTACGTAAATGACAGCGCGTAGGCGATAAGGTTCCACGTATTGGGCAGTACTTCTTTGTAAAACATGCAGGTGGTCCTATGGTGTAGGCTGACGTTAGACGGACGAGTGTAACCATGGTAGCATTTGCACTGGACGGATTGCAAGTTGAGGAATTATGAAATTATTAAATTCTAAATAATTCCGTTTGTGACAATAAATTATCCTAGGCTATCAAGTTTTATTACTTGTTGTTACCGTTTCAAATTGATAAATTTCTTTTAGATGTACTTATTATGTAGTAAGAAATTCTGCATCTTGTAAGAATTATTATTGGATTTAGGAATGCTGCATTTAATTAATTGTTTTTTGTGTAATGTATTTTTAACCTTTATTTTCTTATTCAAATATACAAACTTCAAATTTTGCAGTCATTGATATAGTTCGGCTCAACCAACTGCTGATGTTTCTGTCATATCCAACACTTTTATTTAAGAATTGTTTAGATCAATTTAACGTAAAATTTAAGGGAAGTCTTTTCGCAGACTGTGAACCAACACGATTTTCCTTCCTTACGTAAACATCTAATCAGTGTAGGTGGTGCTTTTTATTTTTTATTATTTATTCCTGTGTTCTATTTTCCAATCAAAAGCCTTTGTATATAACACCCACAACGCCTGAGCTATAATTTGACTAAATAAGATGTCTCTGCTGGAGCATATAGTTTAGGATGGATATAGAAGCATTTTGTGTTCGAGTGTTTGCTTAATTTTAAACTATGATTAATCCAGATTTTTCTGCATATTTTGGTGATAGAAAAGTTTTGTTATAATCTTTGTTTTCCATCAAAAAAAATAATTAGATACTTTTACATTATTTTTGTTATAAATTCCATAGTAATTCCATAGTCCTATAATACTACAAAAACCTACCTTTAAAACTGTATTACCTTTAGTAATAAATAATAGAGACATCTAATTATTATAATTTATAGGATATGTACAGTAATAATGTAATAATAATTACAAGTATCTTCACAGACCTTCATTAAATTAATATTAGCTATGAGCAGCTAATAAAATGATTTTGTTTTTTGTACTTAAAAAAAACGTTTTGTTAATAAGTCGTTCTTGAATACGAGAAGCTTTATTGCAAAATGATCTTTATTGATTACTTATGACATGTTCAAATAATTCATTCTTCAGCCACAATATTTATATCATTTATTGGCAGATGATATTTCAATTTATCCATTCTATTAAATAATCTGTATGTTATTGGGCTTATCAACTCTTCTTTGAGTGGAGGGTCGTGAATTCTTCGGGTTATTAGGCTAATTAATAAACCAATCAAAATAACAATGGAGGCACCGATTCCACTGTAATAATGAAATGACAATCTAAATATCCAGTGGGGTTGGCTGTTTTCGCTACTGATTAATGAACTGAAAAATATTCTAAAATTAATAAAAGGTATTCGATTAGAACGCTGCTATGTATACGTTGAGTTTGCATAATTTGTGTTCTCAAATGTAAAATTCATGTGGCAACCATCAGTACGAAACGGTTTTGTTTCATATTTTGTATCCCCAGTCCATATGTAGTAATTCGATTTAAAGACGATAAAGGCCATAATTAAGATAGATGCTATACCACCACCATAGGCACCCTGCAAGTTTAATGGTGTAGTAGTTTAAATACTTACTTAAGATAGGTAATATAATATTACAACCTTTGTATTTGCAGAAGGAAAAATTAATCCTAGTAACAAGAGACCTGTTAGTGTTCCTCCTAGTAGTCCACATAGAGTATAAGTAGTTTCAAGGATCGATCGAAGTTTTTCTATAACATAAACTAAAGCAAGGCACGTTAAGCCTATTAGAACCGTTAGGCCTTTCGTTACGTAGTTGCTTCTTTTATCTGACATCTTTGGAAACATTGGTAATACTAAACCTGAGTACATTAAATAAGCCAGAGTATTTAAAAAAGTTGATAGTACACTACAAAGTTGTTTTACAGATAAATATTTCGATAAATCAGTTATTTAATTCTTATACCTGAAGTTCATACTGAATAAACCGGAAATGAACAAAACACTGAGCCCTGGCACTTCTTTGACTGTGTCAAGTACAAAATAAGGTATCATTTGGTCTGACCTTTCTACCAGTCCAACAGACATCGGATCGCAATTGAAATATCTTGCATACACTACAAGTCCAAGGAAATAGATTATAGATTTTGTTATAACAGTACCAATACAAAAATTAATGAAAACCCTGAAAAACAAGTTTAAATTTGATTGAAACAGTAGACAGAAGTTAAAGAAAACCTTTGAATACTTTTAAAGTCTTCAACTGAAAATAGACGCTGGGTGGATGTTGGATTGATCGATGTGAGTGTTATCCAATAGAATATGTTTCCAACAAAGACACTCCAAAATGTAGCTCTAACTGTAGGATTGGGATCCATTCTAATATACAGACAAAGAAACGTATACCGTTAAAATTAATCTGCTTTTTTGATCATTTTGTATTTACAGTATGTTGTGAAAATGTACTAATATTTGACATATATTTTGTAGATAAGATTTTTAAAGTAATGCCAAAAAGATATTCTTACCTAAAGAATTCGATTCTTTTACCGTATGTAGCTAATTTCCAAACCTTTTCTAATCCTCCAGTTGCTACAACTCCCATAATGAGCGAAATAAAAAGAGTTGATACAGTAATTACAAATTGCAACGTATCTGACCATATTACTGCTTTAAATCCACCAATTGTTGTGTAAAAGATGCAAATTACAGTGATTATCCACATTATATGATGCGCATTAAAACCAGAAACTGTTGGTAAAAAAACATATCATTAAGACAGCACTTATAAAGAGAAGTATTTTAAATCTTTAAAGTAATCTTTTGTTTGTTGTTCCACCTAGTTTGTCGTAAGGGAGTAAGTCTTCCACAAAATGTTCTTTTTGGATAGCTCCAGAAACTGATTTTAGTGTCCAAGATTCTTTCAACACTACACATAAACTGCAGACAGTGTTGCTTCAATCATCCATTAAATACAATATAAAAAATTCCCTATATAATAAGAATACGACTATGTGTCGAAAATATCTAATCAGAATAATAGGGCAACCACTCTTGCCATTTTATTATTATAATTTAACTGATGCATCAAAAGAATAATAAGGGATTCTTACTGACATTAATAAATAACTAGGGAAACCCCGTCAAGACATGACGGTCAAAACGCTAATTGATTCAAGGATTTCCTTGTATACAAGGTTCGTTGTGCGATTACAATCGATTTTCATGAGTGATTACTTAAACAAACGCAACCAAACATAACCAGTTGAAAATTCTAAGCCTTGCACTTCCTTCTACCAGCTTACCCTGCTCTCCCCCGACATATTGCCCTATCCGACTTATCCCTCTCCATCGATTTATTTGACGTACATACTGTGATGGTTAGATATTAAATTTATCTAAAGCATCCCGTTTTATTTAATAACCTTAAATAATGACATATGACATATTGTTTTGGCATATAAATAAAATTTTATTTACTGATGTCAGATTCTACTGTCTGAGTACTCTTATGTTATGTTGAATGCAGGTAGGGATGATTAACTGCATTAGACACAGTCTGCATTTACCAAATTACATGTGCTTTACAATAACCATTTTGTATTTACGTTTATTATACCACACCTTCACTGACCTGTTATATAGGATATTTATTTTACGGTGAGAAATCAACACACAATCACAATTAACAATTCACCTCTCTTCTTTCTATGTTTCAGACAAACCAAAACCTTAGCATGACATATCAGCTCTATCGATAGGCAGACTTAATCTTATCTTAATCTAAATCCTGTCATAAAGACATAACTCCAGCTGGACACAATATTTCCATTCTTGGCTAATTAAATTTACTTCCTTCTTATTTTTTTTCTTTTTACAATTTCACAAAGAGAAAATTTTATAATGTAATTTCTAACAATTTTTATCCAAATTTATACAAATATGAAGAGAATCTGAAGAGAAAATTAATACATTCAGAAGCAAACGGATAGACAGATAGACACTTATATCGAATCTCGTGAAAATGCTCTACAGCGAATGCTACTTATAACATTCGGCTAAGAATTGTTTGTGATATGATTTGTAAGTAAGCCATCAGTAACGCAGAAAGCAAGTGGAGAGCGAATGTTTAGTTCCGAAACGCGACAATGCGAGTGATGTAAGTAAACAATCGGTCCTGAGCGTATAGAAATACATCGATTACAAATAACACTTTTATAAATATAAATACATAATTAAGAAATCGCAAAACTAGGCAGAGCTGGCAAATCTACAGCGTAAAACCTTTAACTTAAAGTTTCGTAGGTCGGCCTAGTAGAACTCTGAAACGAAGCGTCAAGTGGCTTTAATTTATGCTTTTAAAAAGTTAAAGATTAAATAAAATTTAATGTCAAAACTTATAAAGAAAAATTGGCAAATCGATCTTGTAGAAGTTGGAAAGGAGAACTGTAGCGGCTTGCAAAAGTTTGTCTATACAGCCTAGACTATGAGAAAAATTCTTGGACACGTCTATTAGTACAGATTTCAAAAACAAAACGATAAAAACTCAAAATTGAGTGCCTTAATCCACAAATAACTACATATATTTGCTATTTTGAATTTTTATCCACTGTTTTAAAATTTTTATATTTTTTGAGTCTTATAACCGCTGAAATAAAATAAAATTACAGCACATATCGACGGCTTCGATTCTAGACGCTAATGGTGATGGAAATGGTCTGTCTGTAAAAGTAGTTCCAAAAGTTAACACGATGGGATTTAAGATGGCGCCCAGAATGAATGTCGATCTCGTGCGTCTCGAATTAAACACTTCAGATTTATTTAATTAAAAAAAATAAAAATGAAAAAATTTATAAGTGCAATATAATAAAATATATGCAACAGTCGTATAAACTTTCTGAATCAAACGATTTAAAAAGAATAGGGGCTCATACGCTTATGCCTTTATGTTATTATTTAATTATAATCATTGCTGATGATTTAGTCTATATACTTTTAAGGTATTATACCTTGACTAAGCGCCAATGCTGGTGTAAAAATCAGTACTGGTGTATATATTATTAAGATGCAAATAAAAGCTATTGTCGTAGCCGTTCTTGTAATACTATTGTATCTCAATCCAAAGTATTCTAGGCTAGTAGTTACATTTAACTTGTACATAACTGGTAAGTACAAATAATTTACAATTAAAGCCATGACAGGAATCGATAGCAGTGCTACCCAATATTGAGTTCCATGTACGTAGATTTCAGCAGGAATTGCTAACAAATCAGCCACTGAAACGCAACTGTTTTTTATTCTAGTGTTCAGTTCTTGTAAGTTCAAGCTAAAGTAAACTTTACCTGGCTATTAAAGATACAGAAGTGGGAAACACTTTTAAGCGTCTCCCTCCATGGAAATAATCAGATATTCGTGTGTTGCTTTTATCAAAAATTCCATAGTACAGGCCGATGGCAATACTGACACTCACCATTAAAACGAAAATAACATAATCGTACCAAACAAATCGAAGTAGCTCCATACTGAAATGGTAAAATTGGTAAATAGCATAAATGTGTTTTATCAATGGGAACTTATATATAAAGAATAGGTCTATCAGCTATGGAGCAATTTTTGTTAACTATGTAATTAAAATAATTTATATAAGTATGAGCGATAATAGATGATTTAAAAAATGCTTTTCAACGCTTTGCTATTAGTTAATTGGTTATTAGGTTTAGAATAACTAAAGTAAGTAATTTAGTTGTCAGCTTCGGTTATTCGTGCAATTTTTGTAACAATGACGAGTAATTGAAAAAAACCATGGTTGTGCTAGCGTTTTTTTAAATAAATGGCAATCAGTATTGTGACAATTAGTTAGCAAATAAATAGCAAAAAAATATAAAGTAGCTTTCATTTGGTTGTGATGATTTGTTAGTTCCAGCTTTATCCAGCTGATACAGTGACGTCATTTAACATTTTTTTAAATGGAACTACATACATTTGTTTAGGTCATTATAAGCCGCATTAGTCAAGGATTATAATATTGTGTCACTGGTTACAAAAAGTTGACAAAAGTAATTTAAGTTTCACGTAGATTACCATTTTGCAATCGGTTTTTTAATAGTCGGTACCAGTTCATAGATCTCGTACAACAGTTGATTTTATTATTTGTAATACAAACCATAGCTTACCACTAAATTTAAATTAAAGCTTCTTCTTTAAATCTCAAGTGTACTCTGAGATCAGTATCCTATCAGGGACAATGTTTAAATAGCTATTTGAGTAATTTATAACTTACAATTTCTGACGGTAGATTAATTACTTTAAAATCAATGATAGTTAAATAAATTCTCAAAACAGATATGTAACTACATAATGCTCTTACGACGATGCTTACATTAGATTTTATTGCTCCGGCAGAGACATCTTAATAAATCAAATTATACTTAGGCGTCGTGGATATTTATCAAAAAACACTTTGATTAGAAATTCAAACACAAGAACAAGTAAAAAGATAGAGGGCGTCACTCAAACTGATTAGATGTTATCACTGTTTTAAACAAAAAAGGCGAGAAGTCCACAGTCTGAGAAAAGACAAAATGATCAGAATAACTTTCTAATAAATATTTATATTGTGTCAGAAAGATCAGCAGTTTGTTGAGCCAAACTATATCAAAGATTATTAAATTTGAAGTCTGTTTATTGAATAAAACTTTGAAAATAAATTACACATAAAAACACAATTTCTGAAAATTCTTAAAAAAGATTCCTAACTACAAAAATTATTCCTAAAAAAATTTTACATTAAATTTCGGAATCCCAAGCAAAATAAATTTTACACAAGTAGCTTATTTAAACATTAAACTATTTGAAATTTTCACAAATAAACCAGGACAATCTTATTATCCTTTAAACAGTTATTCAAGATTTTAATTTAATTTTTTTAATTTTACTAAACACACAACAATGGCTTAAACCATTAAAACTGAAAACCAATAACCATAACACAAAACTTTACAAAGAACTGCTAATTGGAGCTTGCAATAATTTCCATTACAAAATATGTTCATTATGATCATTAACCTTAACTAGAACTATGCCTAAAAAACTAATTTGAATGTTACTTAATGTTTGTTACGTGCTAATTTCGTAAGTAGGTATTGGGACACCTGGGCCAGACAGAAATTGACATGCTATGTGGCATGCCAATGGCATGGCTCCTCCCCCTGCTTCTGATTGGCTACCCCCACTCCTGTAGCTCCTCCCCTTGCTTCTGATTGGTCGCCGCCATCTTGGATTTCCCCGCCTACTTCTCTCTGATTGGTTAACCCCCACCCCTGTAGCTCCTCCCCTTGCTTCTGATTGGTTGAAGGCAGCCATTTTGGAACGTCTGGCTCCATTCTACCACGCCCTGGCGCCAGGCTACCACGCCCGCCGCCATTACGGGAATCTGTATTACCGGCAAACTGAGTGCTACCAATAGAGGGCGTAATGCTACAATTAGTGTGTATTGCTAAGAGAGGGCGTCATGAAGGGATCTGTATTATCGATGCGTTGTGTACTACTACTAGGTGGCGTGTCATGAAGAAGAAGAAATCTGTATTACTAAAGAGAGGCAACCATTTTATATCACAGCATCTTGCGTGCGCGCGCGCTAAATTTGAATCCGTCAATTTTAAATATTTGTCATTTTTGCATATGTCATTTTTAAATCAGTCAATTTTACTGCTGTCGTTTTTACATCTGTCATTTTAAATCTGTCAATTTTGCTTCTGTCATTTTAAATTTGTCATTTTTGCATCTGTCATTTAAATCTGTCATTTTGAATTTGTCATTTTTTTTGCATATGTCATTTAAATCTGTCATTCTTAAAGCAACCATCTTACCAGATTTGAATTTTAGCGCTAACTCTGGGATTGGATCCTTTCACTAAGCTGAAACGTTTCTACCACTACCTTTTCTAGAAGAAATAATAAAGCCATATAGGAATTAAAAAAAAATTATGTTTATTAATATAGTGTTAAGGCTACATTTAATTTATAATAAAAAAAAAATGTTGATAGAATGCTGGTGCTTGAGGACTTCAGGACTGACCTCTGTTTTCTATTTGCGGTTCCAGGGGCTGTAACAACAACGACAACAATAGAACATTAAAAAGGGGTTTATTGTATAAACTTGATGTTTACTCGTACCTTATTTAACTCCACAAACAGGCAGTCATCATAACAGTTTGTTTTCCCCATGTACATCAAACCTAGAGAAATCGTTTTAGCTTCAATCTGCTGGTTAAGCTCGGTAACCCTTTGATCTGTTAACTTATCGCTGATTCGCTTTGGTAGAAATGTAACATGCTTTTCAGCAACAATAATCACACTTTGACGCTTATCACGGCAAACGACTCTTTTGAATTGTAGTATCTCTGCAATTTCTTTTATTTTGTAATCACATAACTTCTTGATTAGCTTCTGGCTAACGGGAGATTTGTTCAATTGTTGTATTAGCAAATCCATTTTTTTCTATGTAAAAAAATAGACAAAAACTTAACACTCACAAGAATAATAAATGATTATTTTAACTTACCTAGTTCAAGCAAACAATAACAATATTACTATCACCGTAACCGATGTCAAGAACCAACTAAAACGGAAGGGGGTTTGACTGAGCTTTTATAAACTTCGAACCTGCGCGAATGAACATGATTTTAGATAAAATCTTAATTTATTACCCTTCAGAACAAAAAGGGTATTGTTAAAAAAAACCTGCACTGTCAATTAATTACTTGAGACCAGATAAAAATCTAAATTTATTACCCTCGAAGATCGGTCACATAGATAAGTGCTACCTACATTTACAGCGCAGGTGTTCTTTAGGGTATTGTTAAAAAAGGGATCGACACCTGCACTGTCAAAGTAACACGAGTAGATCAAATCTAAATTTATTACCGTCGGAGCAAAAGGATATCATTAAAAAAGGTAGACACCTGCACTGTCAGGTAACACGAGTAGATAAAATCTTAATTTATTACCCTTCGGAACAAAAAGGGTATTGTTAAAAAAAAGGGATCGACACCTGCACTGTCATGTAACACGATTAGATAAAAATTTAAATTTATTACCCTCGGTGTCGTTTTTATAATTTACTACAACATTAAAAATTTTAAATTCAACTTTTAGATGTAACTATTGATAACCATTTAATTTATTACACACACACACACAGACCCTGATCAAAGAAACTCGTTAACGAACAAAAGAACACCTGCGCTGTAAATGTAGGTAGCACTTATCTATGCGACCGATCTTCTAAATAAAGGTTGACTGTGTTAGAGCATTAAAAGTATTTTTTGTCATACTTTAGACATTTTTTATTAAAAATATACCTATTTAAAGATATGGTTTTTTCGATTTATCATAATCACATTTAACAGAAAAGTTTCAATAGATTATAATATTGATATACTGTAATAGCAACTTTTCTGTCATTAATGACAGAAAAGTCATTTATTTCTACAAGAAAGAAATTGGATGATTTTGGGAATTTTAAGAATTATAATAACGTGTTCATGGGTGGTTAGAAGAAGGAGTAGTTAAAGAAGTGCCAAATAATAAGTTCAATGACATTGGCTGGTACTTGTCTCATCGCTCTGTCTTCAAGCCTTTTTGTGTCACGACAAAAGATAGACCTGTTTTCGACGGCTCAGTGAGGCAGAAAAAATTGCCGTCCTTGTACGATTGTCTGGAAAAAGGACCGAATTTGATTAAACTCGTCCCATCCATGTTGTTGAGATTTAGGGAAAAAAAATTGGCATTATCTTAAATATTCGGAAGAGCTTTTCTTCAAATTGCGCTAAAGGAAAGCAATAGTGATTTTTTTGAAATTTCTCTGGTGAAGGAACAAGAAAGGCCGACAGGTAAGAATTTTTTGTCATCGTTGTGTGGTGGTCCGCATGAATTGTAATCCTTTCCTGTTGGGAGCAGTGATTGAGCTTCATGTTAAAAATGCACTGCCAGAATTAAAATTAACTGGAGATAAATTATCAAAATCCTTCTACGTGGATAATTGTGTCACTTCAGTTGACTCGGAAGGTGATTTGATTAGTTTCATCAAAGATGTGACTGAGTTACTGTCCACCACCAAATTTGATCTAAGGTTGTGGGAATCCACTTTTCAGAGTGGATGCAACATTTCTCAAGTATTTGGTTTGCTTTAGGATAAGCAGGAGGATGTTTTGTTGTGTCATGTCAAGGACATTTAAGAACCATTTCCTATTCCTACCCGAAGAAACATATTATCTGTAGTTCAAGGTTTTTGACCCCATTGGTTTCACTGTTTTGCGTATGAAGATATTCTACTTCAATCTAGTTGGGGAATGAAAACTAGTTGGATTGAAGTATTACCTCAAGAGTTGGGAACAAAGTTTACAAAATTGGATGAGCGAATTGAAACTGCCGCCGTCAATCAGAATCCCTCGATGTTTGTCATCTTATGCATTTCCCAAGGATGGGTGGAAGCTACATACGTTTGGCGATGGTAGTGGTTTTGCATATTAGTCCGTTGTCTTCGTGAGATGCGAACTCAATTATCAAGTGGAATTGAAGTTCCTACAAGCAACGACAAGAATTGCACCTTTGAAAAGGTTGCCAATCCCACGATTGCAATTATTGGCTGTCACAATTGGAAGTCACAACAGAAGAAATTATTTTTCGAAATGTTCAGGTATTGTCAAAATGGTGGGTTGGATGCTAAGATTTTTGAACAATTCCCGCAATGGAGAAGATAATCGTAAAACTGGCATGGTAAATGTTTTGTATGTCTATTACTGCTTTATCTGCGAATATATTCTACAGGTAAGCAAACCTACTTATTTGTACTTGCAGTTACAGGTAGTGCTATTATTACTGAGGTATCGAAGCAGCTCAGGTACCGACTTGTAGTTCACTTGCGAGTGATAAACCAGCAGGAACAACTTGTAAAGCAGGTATCTGCGCATTTCTCTGACACACATGAGAAACACATGTAAGGCAACATCATCACATATATTTATGCTACTTCTTCTGTAACTGATAAAAGACATGTTCAAATCAATTTTAAGACTTTGATTTATTGTTTCTAGCCTTATTTGGTGAAACTCCATAATCAATTACTAAATAAAACTGATTTGTTAATACTTTTACATATTTATTATAATCTACCTGACAATTGTTTCGATTGTTTAGATCTGCTATATTATATCCTATTGGACAAACACTTCGAAGTTTGAACATAAGATATAAAGAGCACCTACGTTGTTACAGAAGTAAATATCCAAAAAATATCTACGCCAAACGCCTTTTTAGAACAAAATCACACAATGCTTTCCCAAAATAATATTAAATTCCTACATTTTTGTTAATAACAAACGCAAATTAGACATTTTAGGAACTTTGGAGATATTATACAAACACAAACTCTGGGTACTTTTAATGAATGAACAGATTGAGCTCAGTAATTCTCCGGTACTAGAAGTGTTAGATATTTAATATATATTTTTTATCTAGTTATCTATTTTTTGCATTTACCTTAGCGACGTGTTTGTTTATATTTACATTACCTTTGATAATGACAGCTCAGCTGTCGAAACATATGTCAGAGAGATTATATAAATTTGTGAAACTTTTAACTAAATAATCAGTTTTATTTGTTTCGCAATTTTAAGAAAGTTCTTATAATAAACATTTCCTTAAAAAAGTACGTAAAATAAAAGTTGTATTCTTATAATAACATTTAGATGTTTTGCATCTTCATCGAAGCTAAAACATAACAATTTGTAAAATATAAAAATCAGTTGATTGACAGTTTTTTCTATATCCAAACAAAATAAGACTAAATCTAATAACAATCTAACATTTAAATGTACTGTTGCTAATCATAGAGCTAACCTACTACTATTATGTTATTAAAGCCGAGTTCAGCAGAATCAATACTCAGATTAATGATTGATCTGATTACTCAAGTAATTGGAGAGAGGAAGACAATTGTTTTAATAATAGTTGCTAAGGCTGGTTACTCGAGCGATCAAATACCTTCGATGCAATTACCAAACTTAGCTTTAATTTATTTTTACCCTTTTGAAATGTGTTAATTGTAATCATTAACAATGCATATTATAATTTTCCCCTTTTGCAATATATAAACGTAATATATTTATTTATTTAGGAATGGGTGACATTATCTGAAACATTATAATAAAACTAACAGCCAGCTGACTGTCTATTTAAAATTCGCTACTGTTTGTATTTACAAAATATATAGAATGCATGAATACACTTCTCAAGTGCAAATTCGCGTTCTTGGGAAACCCGTCTTATGACGTCATGCTTCGACGCCACCACATGCTTCCGAACCAATCAAATAAGAGAATCTAAAAATAGATGTCTAAAAATAGACGGACGCTCAATGAAACACTAAGTAGTTCATGACGCTCAGTAATCGCTTAAAATGATTTACTACTTACACACGGTGTATAAGTGTGGACGCTCAGCTACAAACTTTCTATACTGACGCTCAATGGTACGACAGATATATATATATATATATATATATATATATATATATATATATATATATATATATATATATATATATATATATATATATATATATATATATATATATATATATATATATATATATATAATTTTATCACATGTTACTTATTTTATTACATTGTTAGTAATATTTGCGAGTGAATACGTATGACTTTGCTCCGTAATGAATTTGTTAAACAATTAAAATCTGACGATTAATAATTGCGCAATCTACATCGCAGGTATTCGCGTTAATTTACCGTGCCTGCTACATTTTTGAGACTTGACGTCAAGTCAGATTTAGAGTAAATAAATCGCTAGCATCAATCCTCACCCAGATCAAATTTGTATATAGAAATCAATAATTTGCATTTAATTTTTGCGAAAGCTATTTGTCCTTGATTAAAATATAACCTTACTTGATTGATTTATGTTAATTGATCTACCTGATAATTTGTTTAGTTGTTAATAAAGCACTGTACATCCCTTACTTGACGACTTATTATTTATATGTTTGGTATTTGGGGTTTATACTTTCAGCTATCGAGTAGCCATTATTGGGAAAAGTCGACGACATTGGTAGTAGCCGCAAATGTGTTGTTCTTTTCAGATTTTGTCGGCCTATACTGTAGCTATTTTAGACGATTCTTGGCGTCCATTACAGAAGACGTTTAGTGAGACCCACGACCTCACACTAGTTAGCTGGCTGCCGACGGATTTAACTGCGGTTAAAAGTTGTTACCGTTTCCCAATAAACAGTCCCCATTTTGTGGGTAACAAGTTTTATTGAAAAGTCCTCTGTTACGTGCTAATTTCGTAGCACCCTGTATAGCTATGCTTTTGTGTTGTTTGTATAGCGTTTAGAGATTTTCGCATTTTCTCTCCTTTTAGTTGCCATTTTGTTTGGAACTAACGTCTGGTTGTTTTCGATAAGGCAGTCACTTTGTTCGATCCGTTTGTGAGTCGACTTCTTTAAAGAATATTTAGTGGACATCGCCGTTTAGTTAATCTTTTCCTTTGTGTTGTGAATTGGGCATTGCCTTGGTGCAGATCTATGATTAATTTGTAGCGGTATTTTTCCAATTGTTAGATTGGAACCTTAAAGGGATTTTTCCACTGGTTCTTTTTTGAAGGTTAGCAGCTCACGTTCTCGTAAGTTTATAGGTTAACTTTTCTATTATTCAGTCTCTTATACTTACTTCTTTGGATAGGTTTTGATTTATAATCGTCGTTAGCTGCATATGGAGGTGATATAATTATCTCTTAAGGTCATATTACACCGCAGGTATTTATAAAGTGTTTGTGTAGTGCATTCTGGTAATTTGATTCTATTTGTTACAGACCTTTTTCTTTTGGGTTTATCTTTACTCATTTTATAACTTCCTGGTTGTCTTACAATAATTACATACACTCCGTCGTATATTTGGGTTGTTAAAAGACCATTACGCTGACTTGGTTGCTTTTGTTTCGTTGGATTACGCTACATTCGACCTGGTTGGTGCCGTTCCTCTTCAGTTCAAAGAACACACATATCTGTATCGTGAGTCAGATATATTGTAGCAACTATTTACAACAACAATAACGTCCGACAACCCTTATTGTATATAAAACATTTCTGTATATTATAATTTTGTGTTAAATGGTTTTTCCCCAGTGTGCGTGTAGCACTTATATCTAGGTGTCTATTTCATATATACAATTTTATCGCATAGTATTTATTTTATTATTTTGTTAGGAATATTTGGGAGTGAATACGTATGACTTTGCTCCGTAATGAGTTGGTTAAACAATTAAAATCTGAGGTTAACGATTGCGCAATCTACATCTCAGGTATTCGCGTTAATTTACCGTGCCAGTTGCATTTTTGAGACTTGAAGTCAAGTCAGATCTACAGTAAATAAATCGCTTGCGTCAATCCTCACCCAGATCAAATTTGTAAATAGAAATCAATAACTTGCGTTTAATTTCTGCCAAGGCTATATGTCATTGATTAAGATATAACCATACTTGCCTGATTTATTTTAATTGATCTACCTGATAATTTGTTTAATTAATAATAAAGCGCTGTACATCCCTTACTTGACGACTTATTATTTATATATTTGGTATTTGGGGTTTATATTTATATATATCAGCTACCGAGGAGCCAATATTGGGAAAAGTCGACGACATCAGTAGTAGTCGCAAATGTGTTGTTCTTTTCAGATTCTGTCGACCTATACTGTAGCTATTTTAGACAATTCTTGGCGCCCATTACAGAAGACCTTTAGTGAGACCCACGACCTCATACTAGTTAGCTGGCAGCCGACAGATTTAACTGCGGTTAAGGGTTGTTACCGTTTCCCAATAAGCAGTCCCCATTTTGTGGGTAACACCTCGTAGAAAACATAAAACGTCATTTGATTAGTAATTAGACTAACTGTTTTAACATAAAAATGTTGTTGAATCCTATAGACTAACACTTCACAAACAACAACAAGATTCAGTGAACAAACGGGGTTTCTATTGACTGGATTATACCAAAATATAATTTAATTCTTTGCACGATAAAACTGTGAATCTATACTTATCTTAAGACTAAACGAGGAGCACAAATTCATACCTACTAGTGCCAAACGAGATTGACTATACTGGAATTATAAACTAATCTTCTTGATTAACTTTGTAAGTACGAAAACTATTTACCACGCTTAGCTCAAGGGGGAGCGGCGTCGGGCGAACGCTTTCGCTTAAAACTTGAAAAAGCGCTCTTTGACTAGACTAAAGAGGGTACAAAATTCTTGCATTTTTGCGAACTAAAGGGAAGGGATTCTATAAGTTTTCAATGGAATAAAAACTGAAAATAGCAGAACCTAATAAAAAAACTAGAAGATTTCTCTCTTATCAACTTCTACCGAAGTCTACAAAGTCAATAAATTATTTTTATATGACACCTGTACGTGCTTTTCGCCCAAAACGAGGCCCATGTTTTATTATTTAGCAAAATTATTATGAATTTCGTCTGCAAGAACTATCTTAACCATAAGAAGCGATATAAACACTATTTTAATTGAACTGTTTGCAACTTTGAAATTTTATTACAATACAGTTGTCTTTAATTATTTGACAAGCACGCATATTAAAGGTGGGAATTGAATTTCAACTTAACCCAAATAAAATATCTCAGTAAACACAGGGCCGTACTCTTTTATATAATAAATACTCAAATTTTTTGCACGTTACAAAGTGAGCCTTTTATGCTTTGATCATATCTGTTCTACGACTATTTGAAAAACCAGACTAAGTAGACGAAAGTATTTTTAAAGTGTTGAATTTACAGTTTTTATTTTAATGCTGTAGCAAATTTCAATTTTTCTGCTTAAATACTTTAAAAATTAGTTTAATGGGTACTGATTTGTTTGTAAATAATAATAAACGCAATACATACATACCTACATACATACATACATACATGCATACATAATCCATTTCCTTTTTACCGCAATTCGCAGTGTCGGGGTTTCACAAAAACTCTTATGGGAGTGCAACGGAGGTAATGGAGCTATTGTAGCAAGTATATTACTCTCCCCCATACTTTACCACTCATACAACATTCATACCTTAACATAAGGAGCTCAAACATGATAGTACTAAATTTTTAAAATTCAGTTGCAACCGAGGTGTGAACCCCTGTCCCTCTGAACGAGAAGTAGGATCTCTACCACTCGACCACGGAGGGCCATATAAACGCAATACAACAATAATATAATAATTCATTACGTGATCTTCAGGCGAAATCTAGCCAAGGGCTACTCATTTTAATCCGAAAATCAGGCAAAATATAATTTATACAACAAAAACAAAATATTGTTAAGGCAATACAATATTTAATATAATAAAAGTCAATATAAAATAAAAATAAATATATGTACATACGAAGATAATGAGACCAAAGGCGCAAGCTTAAATTATTGCATTTGTATAAAATCTTTTTTCAGAACAGGTTTAACCTTTTAGCAGAGCAGATCTTTATATCCATAAAGATAATAAAGGTAAGGTAAAGAGTTGTAGAGTCTTACTACATTATAGGCAAAACTTCAACGAAATAAAAATAATGAGTGTTTTGGCATATTAAGCATGTTAGTTATTATAGCGAATGGTCACAGATTGAATCTAGGTATCAGTTTTGAGCTAAGAGATGTGGACTTTTTCAATGTGAATAGTATATGTGTAAACGATCCCAACTGATACTTCCACGGTTTTCTATGTTCAGCCGCCCGAGTTCTTTAATTCTTTGGGAAATATGATTATATCGACTTAAATTAAAGATAAATCTACAGCACCAATTCTGAATCTGTTGTATTTGTTGTTTATCAACTGCGTTAAGACAAGGACCATAAATCAAATTACAGTAATTAAAATGTGACAATACTAAACTCTCGGAAAGCATTTTTTTGAGTAAAATCTAATATATTTTTATTAGCATATAATACTTTTAAAAATGAGTGGGTTTTTTGTAATAGCTTGCAAACATACTGTTTAATCGTAAATTTGTAGCAGATTCCATCGTAGGCAACTTTTCGTTGTTTACGTGTATATTGTGATCATTTTTAACAATATTTATTTGGTTTTTATTTCCAAACAATAACAAATGTAATTTTCAGTATTAAGCATTAAATTATGTTCATGTGACAGTACTATAACGATCTGGGTTTGGTTTACCAGTAGTAATATCGTATTGCTTAGAAGTTATATATTTTGTATTATTAGCTGGAATAAATAAAATACGTGTAGATTGATGAGATTTTTATTTTATTACTTGTTATTGATTCTGGTTGTCATGGCAATATCCCCATCATTCAATGCCTTCCTGATGGGATATGTATGTAATGATTGGTTGTGACTACTGCATGAATAGAAGATCATTACATAACACTCCCGGTAAAAAAGGCTGAATATGTATCAACAGGAATGAGCCAGAAGTCAGAAGGGCATTTAATGCATTCCGCAACAAAAAAAATAACATACATTAATGTCGTACTTGTATGTATCGGCACGTTTAACGTACACTAGCTACAAAAAATTGAGGTGGTTTGCATCTTTTCAAGAAATTCTTTACATGTTATGACAATAAAACTTATGCTAGGAATAGTAATGCTAAGCAAAGACATGAAAGGCCTTAGCCGCGGATGGCAAGTAGGCATCAATTGCTGATGGCAAAAACACGTATTGCTGATGGCGAAGTAATGTGGCAAACTTAACCTAAGTAAAACAAACTTGAAGAATATACAATTGAACATTTAAACTGAAATTGAATAATTAAATTGAACAATTAAAACTTGTTATTGATTCTGGTTGTGATGGCAATATCCCCATCATTCAATGGCTTCCTGATGGGATATGTATGTAATGATTGGGACTACTGCATGAATAGAAGATCATTACAGTACCATAATCATGTCAAGATCTTTATGAATGCCAACATATTCCTGAGCTCTGTCTGTAAAAGTAAAAGATTTGTAAATTTGCGTATCATCAGCAAATGCTTGTACTTTGCAATACTGTAGAGCTTTTAAGATATCAGAAGTAGGTATATATAACAAGTAGTAGGGGCCTAAAATAGAATCCTGTGGGACGTGATAGGAAATGTATTGAAAGATTGATTGCCATTCTTAATAATTAACAATCTATCCTCTAAATAAGATTTAATGAAATTAACAGCCGAATTTTCAAATCCGTAATAGCTTCATTTAGCACAAACAAGTTGATGAGTAATTGTGTCAAAAGCTTTTGAGAAATCCAGCAAAATTAACACGGTAATACTTTTTTGTCAGTTGCATCTATGATATCATTCGTAACACTAGCTAGATAATAATCAATCAAATAGCGTTTAAGTTATTTAGATAAAATTTAGTAGATAATGTCTGAATTTTCTAATATACAGTGCTATTTATTTACCATGCAATAATGTAAAGCGTACAAGAAAGCGTGCTGTATATTTGTTGCCTATGTGTGCATAATGGTTTGAGTCGATTATTTTCAAATTCAACAAAGGGAAATGCACATATTGGAATTTAATTAATAACCCTGTAAATTGTTATGATATAACATACTTGAGTAGTGCAGAAATGCATATATGCAGGATGTGTTGCCTATCTGACAGGCGACTGAATTTTTAATTTAAAAAATAGATTTAACTTATTTAAATTTGGTTCAATTTATGAAGGATACACATTACAATACTGTGAAATGGAAAGGAATAAATTTTAAACAGATTCTTCACTTGAATTTCACAGACTCAATTTCATAATGGACGATCCTATGTCGTTGGTTGATAGTCTTACATTTACCTATTTGAAAGTTATTGAAGGCATAGGTTAGAGGGTATACACAAGTATTTATTACTTTACTTACAGTTTTTATTATTGAATTTCAAAAAAATGTTCTATCTCTTTGACGATTCATGATTTTCCATAGTATATGGATGTTAATTAATGTTATTTGAATTTCTAACTAAAATGTTTTGCTGCAGTGTTGTTAAGCAAGTTTTGGATTGCTTTTGAGGAACTATTTTAAGAGAAGGGTTAGGCCTTTGAAATCCCAAAATTGTAACGTTTCAGCATGGTCTGCTAGAATGTTAAAATTTAGTTTATATTTGTAATTTTGGCGTTAAAATTTATATAATTTTTGTTTGATAGTATCTTAGGATTAATTTTATGATAAGAAAAGGATGTGGAAATATGTTAAAATGTTTTTATTTGAATTTTTGTAAAGTAATGATTGTGAGGAAATTCAAGATGATTGTTATTGAATCCTGGTGTTAATTTTGCATCAAGACATTAATGTTGGGTATTGTTAGAAAGTAGAAATCCTCCTCTTTATAACATTTGTTTAAACAATTAGTTTAATTTATTATTAACAATGTGGTTATGAAAATTTTAGCGTAAAAGACACTCTTCTGTTTTCCAGTAACTTACTAAATTAATCTAGTTTCTAACTAGAAATATCACTAGCGATTCGCAATTGTTTTCTAATTATTATAAAAACACCACGGAAATTGGGTTACTCTCTCTTAAAATTCCATACAAAGCAAAAGTCATGTCAGGTTGTACGCTATTTTAATAAAATCTCCAGGTTATGTTGGTGAATTCTACGTCACTTAACTGTTAACATTTAAATGTTTAAAAAGAAATTTATTTGTGTCTGGTTCATTAACAATGTTTTACAGATTTAATTTAAATAGCTTACTAATTAATTAGCGACCAGCCTGATTTCGTCTCATGCATTTATGGAATTTGCTTACTAGTTTAGAAATTATAGCCGGAGAATTTTTTTGATGATAAAGGTAAGTGATATTTAGTTGTGTATATTTTCAGACTGTTTTACCATGATTTTGTGTTTGTGAATTTCAACAATATTATTCCTAACAATAAATATTAATCTAGCCTCATCTATATCATCTCAATATATAGAAGAACTGACAATTTAATCAGTTTAATTACGATTGCCGCTAAAAGCAAAAACTTGTTTATTCGCAATTAGAAACTTAAAATAAGTAAATAATTAAAGAGTAAAAAACTAAAGCGACGGTGAATCAGTAAAGAATCTTTGCTAGCATATTGCGATCAAACATCCCGGGTTCTCAAAGGCTCCGTGCTATAGAGTCTTTACTAAATGTTATGAACACATTATCAGCTAATAGAAGCCCCTCGACGTAAAGACTGAAACAGACTGAAGATGTTATAAATATTGTCAATGGCGTCATAAATTAAACTTTTTGTGTAGTTTTTACATTATCGTACTTGTACAAAAAATTAAACTATTTAATGAAATAATGAATATGTTTCGCCCCACGTTGACTTGCGACATTTCTTTGTGATGTGATTAATGATTATTTTGTTTTGTCTTTATTGCATTAAATTATTTGATTTGCCCCCACGATGCTGGCCTTCCATTTATTTCAGTTATGAAGTTCATATAAATAAAATAAATGCACCTTATAGACCTCTGGTAAGTTTCAAGAACACTTTACCAACTTAATTTTATTTCTAAGAAAAATCTACTCAAATATTTATTTGCTTTTCACGTCAAATACCTCCTTCGTGTAGAAAGAAAAAGAAAAGTACTTCCTTTGGGTTAAAGGCATTATACAATCCAGTATAACTAGATTATTGTCACTGATTAAGGAGAATCTTTGAAGTTCTTGTAAACCCAAGTTTATTAGGATTGAAAGCACTTGCTAAAATTATGTTCCGAAGTAAATGACCTGAAATCTTTTTCTTCGCCTGCTTTGAACAGTGATACATTTCCAATAGCTTCTAGTTGGATATTAATGCGTTATGCAAATGCAAAAAGGTACACTGTTAAAGGTATTTATTTTCTTGTTTTATCTTGTTAAATATTTACAAATTCTTGGTTTAGTATAGAGAAAATTATTTCCCAACTTAGAAGGAATTTATTATTTTTCTATTCAATTATTTAACCTTTAGCAACAATTAATAACAAATTTTAACAATATAAAATATTAGAAAAATTAAATCGTCAAAGAAACCAAACTATCAAACTAGCAACAACTTTTATTAAAAAAGTTCTTCTAAATGAACATACAATGTTTTTATTATTTATATTATTGGGAAGCTTTCAAAAGTATCTAATCTTATATGAAAAAATATTAAAAAAAAATAAATAAAGGAAACCAAGTCGTACTTAAACGACAATGAAACGTAAAAAAAGAAAATGATAACCAATTTATGCAAAATTCTTAATTATTTTCCTAGTTTAAATCAAAGACGTTTTCTAATGGTAGTAGAAAAAATATTTTAAAACTAAAGTCATTTGAAATTCGGTCAAAGACCTTGTGACAGCTGTTGTTTGCTCAAGTTTTAATGCATTTGATGTGTTATTTTAATAATTAAACATATGAGTTTTATATTCAGGAAATCTGCATGTTCAGAAATGTAAAATTCGCACTATGTAGTATTTATTGTTTTATTTTATATAAAATCAATATCAGCTAATTGCAACAAAAAGGATATATGGATTGCTAAGTGACACTAATAATTAACTAATTACATATCAACGCTATATTATTATTAAAGTTGCCTATGTTACTATATCTAAATATTAATTAATTTTTTGCACTCGCTACTTGTCGTCACACTACATGTAAACCACTAGTAGTTTTGACACTATTATAAATATCTTGGTAATTGCTTGCTATAAGTTTGCAAATGTAATTTTTTTTGTCTAACCAATGTAAGACAGTTTAACAGACTCTTCTTTACATTTTTGACTTACAATTATGAAACCGATTAAATTTATATGGTATGATTATGTTATCTTTATTTTAATGGTTGGCTTTAGCATAACCATAGGCCTCTACTATGGAATTTTTGATAAAAGCAGTGCAGGAGCATCCAATTATTTTTCTGGGGGAAAACAACTGAAAGTACTTCCAATATCTATATCTTTAATCGCTAGGTAAAACATAACATATGTAACAAGAATTAAACAAAATAAGAAACATAGTTTCCTTACAGTTACCGATTTGTTAGCTATTCCTGCGGAGGTGTACATGCATGGTACCCAGTATTGGGTAACAATATTTTCGGTTCCTGTTATGGGTTTATTTATAAATTACATCTACTTGCCAGTTGCCTACAAATTGGGTGTGAACAGTACATTTGAGTATCTGGAATTGAGATTTGATAAAACCATTAAACAGGCTGGGACAATCATCTTTACCTTATGTTGCATCTTGTATGCACCATTATTAGTTCTTACGCCAAAACTGGCGTTTAGTCAAGGTATAATTATTTTTTGTACGTAACTAAACGAGTATACGACAAATGCTTTCGATTTGGGTGTAAATATTACCGTCCGTCTCTAAGACTATTGTTTGTACACAACTGTACGATGTACTATTTCGTAGCATTCTTACGAATGTGATTTAATGACTTAAAATCATATCAATTTTGAAAATATAAAAGGTAACAATTAATCAATTTTTGACAATATGCCGTATAGCATCATTGACAACATAACGTGTACCGTCACCGACAAAAAAGCGTATCATTACTGACATTACAACGTGTACCTTTACTGATAGTATAACATGTGACAGTTCTAACACGCTGAGTTACAATAACCTACGTTATGCGCTTTGCCATTGATGGTACACATTGTTCTATTAGTGATTTATTTTACCTCTACTGAATTCCAGGAGCTAATAGATATGTTCTAAGTAGTTAAAGTTTCGTCTTGCTTGATCAGCTGGATGTACCTGTAAATAGTTTTCTGTTTCCTTTACAGCTAGGAACAGCAGGTAGAGTCACGTAGTTCATGCTTGAGGTAGTTGCACTTCCTCTTGCCATAGATGGTACAACCAAAACAGCCAGAATAATATTTTTAGACTCTATCTCAGCTCCTCTTTCTTTAAGTACTGATTGGTGTTATTTATTTGGACTTTAAAGGTCTATTTCAAGTCGGAACGTTTTATTTCGTTTACGTGTATATTATTATACCATTAGATAATTCACAAATTTGTCTGTTATGAAGATGGTTAGGTAATTATAATTAACATGCACACTAGTGCGCTATAGTCAGATAAAGTTTATCTGGAAAACTAATTTTTCCATATAATTTAGTTAATTTTCCTTGTCCACAACGTTGTGTTTTTAATTTACCTAAATGAAGTTTAAGCCAAATTTAAAATAAAATCTAACTTAAAACAGAAAGGTGTATTGTAATGAGGAAGTATACAAGTATTTGCTACCTTACCTTAGCCATCAATAGTAAAAAATGTGTTTTCATGGTAATGAGATTTCTCAGTTGTAATAAGTTTCTTGTATTTCAAGATTTTACAGCTCTTAGTTAAATGATTTTGGTGGAGGATTGTAAAGCTGCTTCGTTACCACATAATTGTTAATTGTTATCATAAATGTATGGGCTGCTTTTCATTAATGATATCAGATAAACAACATATAAATATGTTGTGCTTTTGGATCGCACATTGAAATACTGTAATTGGCTTGAATTTTCATTTTGTTATGCCTAAAATTATTGAAATAATGTTTATTAGGATATAATGTTTAAATTTGTGAAGATTGAACAGTGTAAACAATCTACGTGTAAAAATCAAGTGTAAAAAATTTACTTACCACGATTATACAAATATACGGATTTGGAATTCCAATTAGTAAAGCTCTTATGTGAAAATATTTGAAAGAGGTCGTTGACACACTTTCTTGATTTCTTTGTCGAGACGAATGAAAGCAGAGAGCTGATATTTCTAAATTTATAAAAAGAAAATTGGCAATCTTGCGGCGGCAAATATTTAAAAAGAATTAAAATATAAACGTGAGTTTTTAATAGTAGTCAGTTTTATTTTTAGTAATTAAGTATCAAGATGATACCAAAAGTATTAATCTCTAAATAAAGAATACTGAACTATTTTGGAATTAATATAAAAAAAATTAATGATAGGATTTAAAAGATATAATTTCAATATTTAGCAATAAATTCAGAATTAAGAAGCGTTTCTATCTTTCTACTTCACAAAAATAAAAACCTATTTTTGTTTTTTTGTTCTTCGGTATTTGATAAATTAAAAAATAAAGTTGTGTTGTTATTATTTCGATAATTACTGTGTATATCTGTTTTTATATTACTGTGTCCTTAAATTAAGAGTTTAGTTATCTATTGATGCGACCCGCCTGAGAGAGTCTCAATTTATGGAGAGTTAGGCTTTTCACAACAATATATTTAGCCGAAGCATTTATTTCATTTAAAGATAAGCAAGAGTTGTGTATTTCATCTTTGTTACGATAACATCTAGCGTGATTGTCTGAATGGATATATATAAAAAAACAAAACAAATAAAATATTATAACAATATGTATGTTGTTGATGTTTTGTTGTTATATTTGTAAAAAAATAAATCAAATGAAATCTTTTTATATAACATAAACATATAGGTAGTAAAATATGTTTACTATATCATGTGCCTTTTCTTCAAACAGAAAATTTCGTAATGTTAAAATATATGTCTTGTGGAAAGTGGCAAGTAGCCACACAATAATCTTAATTTTGAGAACCACTGTTAAAACATCTTACCATATAACTCAATATATTTTACCCTAACAAAATATTGATATATGATAATCTGGTTGCTTGAAAATCTTCAGCTAATCTTCAAGAATTATAGTTTGAAGTTTTTTTCTCTTCTGTTAAGAGAAATTGGTCAAAGTATTTTCGAGAGAGCAGAATTATAGAATGAGATGACAGGGCAAATATAGAAAATAGGGATAGATATGTAAAATCCCACTTACCTATCCGAACAAAGCAGCCATGGAGCACAAGTTTGTCACGCCTATGCGAAAGCGAGAAATTTAGTTGTCAGGAGCCGGTGGGCTCTTTGGAACAGCACATACAGTAAGAAAATTAGGAGTGGGAACGGCGGATGATGCTTAGATGGAAAAGATCTATTTACAGAATCTGCTGTGTGAGTCGAAGTTGGAGGGTCGCTAGCTTTATTCAACACTTCTTCCGCTTCTGATTTCTGGGACACTGTGATTTTGAATCATATCTTGATATCAGTACGCTCTACTATTGCACTCTCTTCAGGAAAATTGGTTGTATTTCTTTTCCTTAGCTTAACGTTCTTGTGTTACGGTTTTCGGTACATATCGGCATCTGTTTTGTACGTTCTACTTGCTTCTGTCCAGTTTGTTCAATTCTGCCAAAATTAGTTACATGATAAAAATTGTTAATTTTTAATTTCTTAAACTATTTTATTTATACTAAACTATTTGTCACGATTGGGGGTTGTCGTTGCATGGAACGAAGTTAAGGGTAGTTAGAGTTAGAATAAACAAAACTTAAATTGAACAAGGTTCAACTGGTTCTTTTGGAGCAAAAACCTCTGGTTATATACGTTTTGTAAATGCAAAGATTCGTAGAACTAGCGAGTGGGGATTATAAAGTGCGAGATTTCTAAGCGCATGTTTAAAGGCACACGTGTGCAAGCAGTTCTCTCTCGAAAAGACAGGATGCAAGTGTACAGTTCAGCTGCATGCCAGGTGTTATTTTTAGCGGTATGCTCGCATGAGATTAGAACTATGTGTGCATTGTGCAACCTTGGAGAACATTTATACTAGTTAAGATACAGCTTGAAAAATAATGAATAATTTAATTTTGAATTATTTCGTCAGAAACTATTGAAGGATATTTTTTAATTCACAGTTACTGGATTTAATACCCATTATGTAAGATGGATAGTCACCTTGATTTGCATTTTTTATACAACCATTGGTGGATTAAAAGCTGTAATTTGGTCAGACACTTTGCAATTCGTAATTACTGTATTAACACTTATTCTTTCACTTGTTGTGGGAGTCACAAATGCTGGAGGATTTGTAAACGTTTGGAGTTTAGCCAAACAAGGAAGTAGGATTGAATTCTTTAGGTAAGACAATTTTAGTTTGTTATTTAATGGAGTTGATTCAAATACCCTATACATTCTTATCGGTTTGAATGATATACTGCTTTGATATCATTTCTTGATTATTTGATATTCGCCTGAAATCCAAGCACACGAGTTAATGTTCACAGAATTATCATGAGAGAATTAACTTACTTGATTTCAAAAGTTGATTTATTTGAATTAATCTTCTTTTCAATAAACGAGATTATTATGTAACAGCATTTATAAATTTATTTTATGTATTTTGCCCAATGTTTTATTAAAGTCTCTTCAATTTTTGTATAAACCCCAAGAACTGTTTGGAATCTTTTTAGTTTAAGTTGTTTAAATTCATACAAAACTTGACCAAAAGTCATACAATCAGAACGTTTAATCGATAAAACAATTTGTAAAAGTTTCTATTATGTGTTTGGGTGTGCATGTTATAGCTAATCAGAAGAATTAATAAATGGTATAATGCAGATGTAGAATCCTGTATTTAGAATATAATCAACATTGTAATAATGTATTTGGCAGTTGTCATTGACGTTGATTTACAGCCTTATTTGTTAATTTAAAATAGAAGTATTGATCGATGCGTTCAGTTGCTTTGAAAGCTCTATTGCTGTACTTACAATTATTTACAACAATGGATACTATAGAGATCCAGGTTTTAGAGTAAATAGATCTGAAATACCGAACGTATTTTTTAAGACTTATTGTTGCAAATATTAAAGTTTATAATAAAAGTTTATATCATTGTTTTATTTTAGGTGTATTTTAATTTAAAATTGAATAACGAATTATAATAATTTGATTTAGCAGTTACTCAAAATTTAATTAAACCTTTCGTATTTAAATCATAATTAATGTAAAACAAACCAAACTAAGACTAAATAAATAAGACTAAATTAGCTTATCGGGTAAACGAGTTATTGGGGTGTTTTATTTAAGATAGCCAACTAAATTATTTTATTATTCAAATGTTATCCCTAATATATTTTTTGTGTTGTGTTTTTTTTAACAGAATTGATCCTGATCCTACACTCAGAGCAACATTTTGGAGCGTGTTCATTGGAAATACATTCTATTGGACTGCTCTTACAACTGTACATCCAGCATCCACTCAACGTTTATTATCAGTTAAAACGCTTAAGGATGCTCGAAGGTATTGTCTAACTACATTCGACTGTATCCATTATCAGAAATGTGTTAACCTTTTCAGCGTTCTACTTATCTTCTGTGCTGGAATGATAATAACAAAGTCCATTGTCTGTTTGCTAGGACTTGTAATGTATGCAAAGTATTCTAATTGTGATCCTTTATCTATTGGACTGATAGAGAGAGCAGATCAAATTGTTCCATTTTATGTGTTGGACACAGTGAGGCAAATACCAGGAATTCGTGTTTTATTTATTTCAGGTTTATTCAGTATGTGCTTCAGGTATACAAAAAAAGTAATGGTTGTAGAAACCAACGTGAACAATTATTTTACAGTGTGCTATCAACTTTTTTAAATATTCTTGCTTATTTAGTGTACTCAGATGTAGTATTGAAAATATTTCCAAGAATGTCAGACAAAATGGGCAGTTATGCGACGAAGGGACTAACAGTTCTAATGGGACTAATCTCTGTTGGTTTGATTTCTGTTGTTGAAAGGCTAGGATCAATTTTTGAAGTTACCTATATAGTCAGTGGGATAATAGCAGGAGCACTCTTTGGTCTATTGGTGTTGGGCTTAATATTTCCTTGTTCGAATACCAAGGTATTGTGTAGAGCACATTTTATAAAACCAATGTACATCACTAAAATCGCTTCCAAATTAATTGCAGGGTGCCTATTGTGGTGGTATAGCATCAGTTACGTTAATGTCTTTCATTATCTTCAAAACGAATACCTACATATGGAATGGCGACATAAAACATCAAACAAAACCACTTCACATTGATGGTTGTCATGTCAATTTCACGGTTGAAAGTAATTATGTAAACTCTAGGTAAGTTGAAGAGTAAGTAAGTAAGTAAGTGAGTAGGTAAGTTTTCATTACAAAAGTAATGAAATACTTTTTACTGTGATGTCTTGCAGTTACTCTATTTCCAATGAAAAAGGTCAACCAATTTGGCTATTTAGAATATCATTTCATTACTACATCTTAATTGGTAGTTTGATCGTTATTGTGGTTGGTTTATTAACCAGTTTACTAACACGAAGAAATTGTAACTCTTCAGTGAAAGAAGAACTAATATGCCCAATAATACTCAGATTGCTCAAAAGAAATAATATTTATAAGTATCATCATCCAGTGATTGAAATAAAAGTTAATGAAGAATCAACTATTTGAATTTATCATATGGAAACAACAACTTTATATGATATACTCAAATGTATTATACTTTGTAGCTATTAATAGTTAGAAAATAAATAATTTATTGAAATAGTTACTTTATTGCTTTTGAATTGGTTAGGATGCATAAATTTTCTTTCCGTGGCCTTGTTGATTAGTAAAAATCAAAATTAACAACTGCGTTACAAGTGTCCTATAATTAATAAAGTATAACCCACAACCATCCATGAAATATTTCACGAGTTTTTATGCATGGTTTGACTTAAAGTCAAATAGTTTGAATTATAAGGTTAGAAATAATTTTGATTTACATACAGATTTTATCTTACATCATTAATGCTTTAATGATAACGAACGCCTTATACAGTTGAGAAAATCCAACTATCTTTCAAGACGATTAATTGAATTTTAAGG
The DNA here is from genome assembly GCA_929113105.1 of Agrypnus murinus. Taxonomy (NCBI): domain Eukaryota; kingdom Metazoa; phylum Arthropoda; class Insecta; order Coleoptera; family Elateridae; genus Agrypnus; species Agrypnus murinus. Next base: position 114,757,441 of record OV816027.1, read on the forward strand.
TGTACTATTGAAAGGTAAGTTGGACAATAAATTCCTCCTGTAATTTATAATTATATAAAGTATAATTTTTTATTATTTTAAATTTTTATTTTAATTATTATAAAGTGTAAAATACCTTTACATCAATTTAAAATACCATAAATTTAAAAAGTTTAGAAATAGAAGTATTTACCAAAAAAAGACATTCATGAGATTGAACTGCCAATAAGATTTGGATGTCGTATTTCTTATATAGCGTTTGGAGATACCATTTGGAAAATAAATCTTCGGTTTTCTTAACGCTTGATCTAATCGGTAAGAACGGTGTCATCAGCTGATTTCAAAGAAAGGGGAGGAGTGAAAGTTCTCTGCATTCATTACCCTGTTGGAAGGTTGTTTGTGTTTTTAGTGCTAAAATAAAGCAAAAAGCATTATTATTGAAAATTGGTGCAAGAAAAGGAGAGTTAATATTACTTACCTGTTAATAATCAGGTCACTGTAAAGTAAGTTGCAAACTTGACTAATAATTGAAGTTATTGCCTTAAATTATTAATTAAATTTATTTAATCAATAACAAAATCAATTGAAAAAAATTAAAACTAAGATAAAGTGAGGTTATTCTTTTGTTGAAAGCTTGGTATTTTTTTCATAATTAACTCAATAAAGGGTGCTTTTTTGATAGCGAAAACCATTTAAAATGTTATTTATTGTTGTTTGGAAGAACTGGATTTTTAAAAAGGTACCAGAATCCCATCTTGTTTAAAGATTATTATTATTATTATTATATCCTTTATATTTTTTTCTCAATATAATGAGGATCTAACAATAAACAAGGGACACATTTAAATATTAAATTTATATTATTTCAAGTCATACAAGGTACTTTATAGAACAAGAGGTTGGAGTCTCTATATGAAGATACGGAATAATAATTATTATTTTGGGATACACGAGGGCGCTCCAGGTGGTGATAGCACGTGGTCATAGATTGCTACTCATAAAAATGAACTCATTCAGGTCATCTCTGATTGGAAGAAAATTCTTTCGTCGCTCGGTTGGCGTTTGAATGTTGAAAAACTTAATTTGAGCATGAGAACAACGGTAAGTAACTTGCTCGATATCTTTATCTTTATTTGCATTATATTTCAACTCAACAAAGCACACATCTTTCAAGCTTAGCCTGATCGGGGCGATCATGTCTTGAGGGATCTTCAAGACAAAACAACCTATCCTGCAGAACTACGCACGTTAAAAATGAATCTATTTTGGTACACATTTGTACCCGATATTTATCCTTGGGTCTGCATGAGCGGTGCCGCGGCAATGAGTTGAAGTCACTTACCAACTTCTTCCATATGGTATACGAAAATGAATATTCACTTACAACACCAATTTCAATGAAACTTGGTAGGCACTTGGAAACTTAGGCAACACTTTCATTGGAGATTATCGAAAAACCACCTCCATAAACCACCGAAAATGTCAATGTTTGAAAATTCAGGAAATATTGAAATGTTTTTTTGCATTTAAAAGACAATAATGACCTGACAATTTTCAGGATTTTTATTTAACGCACCTAGTACCCCTGAGCCATCTCTAGTTTAACACAAAATAGGTGGACTCTTAGTTTATAACGAGACCTGGTTTTCTTTTGGGAAAGATCCCAAAAAAGCGATAGCCAGTCATCAACCTCTTTAATGTTTTTTAATTGCTCCAAAATTCCTGTTCGATCATAGTGAATCAGCATAAATTAAAGTTTTGAAAATGCATTTATTCTACGAGTATTTATTTATTTTTGGGCGAAGAATCTGGATGGCGAAGCATCCTTCGACGCCGGATATTTGGGGGCGGCCATTTCGGCGCGGCATCTCGGAGCGGCCGTTTCGTCGCGAAGACAGTTGGGCGCCGGACAGTTCGGCGCAAGGACACTTCGGCGCCGGGACACTTAGGCGCAGACACATTTCGACGAAAAACGTAAATTTTCCCGTGACAAATTGAATGATCATTTTACCCTGATCTGATCATTTAGCCAACCCCATTAGAATTTAACTGAATCAGAGAAAATTCCACCCCCAGTAGGGATTTCTATCGTGCCAAATGACCTATATCGTATCATATTGACACGGTACCTACAGTTTTACTTCCTATCCGAGAAAAATACATGTATTTTAGTTTTTCTCCATTATAAAATTACCAGCTCGGCCAAGGATCGAACCCGCAAACCTTGGATTATGAATCAAACATGCAAACCACTAATCCATTGAGATTCGTTTATTCATTTGCCAAATCAATTATTCATTTCTCGATTAATTGAATCATTTACTAATTCACTCGTCCATTGAGCCATTTATTTATTTCTTCATGTAATTCATTTAATCATCCATCAATTCCTCGAATCATTTATTAATTTAACGACTTATTTCTTTATGGAATTATTTATTCTTTCACCTATCTATTCATTCATTAGTACATTTATTCAATGATTTATTAGTTTAAGTTCTGATTCAAACAATCAATCATTCGTTATTAATTTCAATTATTCACTGATTCGTTCAATTATTCATCGTATTATTTGTTGTTTGTTTATCTAACACATAAATAACACGTGAAACAAAAATATACCTCTAATCTCTAATATACCGGGTGATTATAAACAATGTGTAGTATTTGATAGTGAATAATTTGCGACAGTTAGCAGATGTTGATTTCAAATTTTGACCAAAGTCAATATATTAGAAAACTAGTATTTCAAACGTGAACATGTACTAATTTACTTAAGATAAAAGAACAAGTTAATGTCAAATATAAACAATTGAATTTGACTTCTATTTCAATGGCCTTCAACTTAAGTGATCGCCACCTAGACTCCACCATGGTCAAAATAGTTTCAAAGTAAAAACATATTGTTACCCACAAAATGGGGACTGCTTATTGGGAAACGGTAACAACCTTTAACCGCAGTTAAATCTGTCGGCTGCCAGCTAACTAGTGGGAGGTCGTGGGATTCACTAAAGGTCTTCTGTAATGGGCGCCAAGAATCGTCTAAATTAGCTACAGTATTATAATAATAATAATAATAATAATAATAATAATTGCTACAACCCGTAGCCTGGAAACCAGGCCCCAGACGCTATAAGCTTGTGCGGGAGGGAGGGGGCGATTATTATTATTACGTAGGCCCTAAGTGCGGCTGCAGCCGACTTACAGATGGAACAGCGCAAATCCCACATTTGTGTCACAGCTAAGGAAAACTGCAGAAAACCTTAACCAGATCTGCCGGCACCAGGTATCGACCTCGGGCCGCTTGGGTGAAAGTCCAGCACTCTAGACATTACACTACCAAGGCTATTTTACACTACCAAGACTACCTATTGGCCGATAAAATTTGAAAAGAACAACGCATTTGCGACTACTACCAATGTGGTCGACTTTTCCCAATAATGGCTTCTCTATGGCTGAAAATATAAACTCCAAATTCCACACATACAAATAATAAATCTTCAAGTAAGATATATACAGTGCTTTATTATCAAATAAACAAATTATCAATTAAAACAAATTAATCAATGTGAAATAACCTTGGCAAAAATTGAATATTGGTTATTGAATTCTATACACAAATTGAAAGGGAAAAGGATTAATGCGAACGCGATTACTTACTCTAGAGTCGACTTGACTTCAAGTCTCAAAAACTCAATAAGCAAAGGGCACGGTAAAATTTAACAGGTACCAATCAGATTGCGCAATCATCAACTCCAGTAGTGGGCTATTCAACTATTACGGAGCAAAGCTTATACGTACTCACTCGCAAATATTTCTAACTATACGATACAGTAAACAATATGTGACAAAATTATATAAATCAAACAGATACTAGATATGAGTGCTACACGCACACTGGGGAAAAACCATTTAACATAAATTTATAATATACAAATATACAGAAATGTTATATATACAAAAAGGGGTTGTCGAACGTTGCTGATGTCGTAACCAGTTGCTATATTATAATTGACTCACGATACGGTGTCTTCGAACTGAAGAGGAACGTCACCAACCAGGTCGAAAGTAGCGTGATCGAACGAGGCAGTACCAACCAAATCTCAGTAATGGTCTTGTAACAACCCAAATACACAACATAGTGTATGTAATTGTTGTAAGACAACCAGCAAGTTATAAAATGAGTAAAGATAAACCTAAAATAAAAAAAGGTCTGCAACAAATAGAATCAAATTACCAGAATGCACTAACGAACACTTTATAAATACCTTCGGTGTAGGGTGACCTTAAGAGATAATTGTATCGCCTCCAAATTCTGCTAACGATAATTATACATCAAAACTTATCAAAAGAATTAAGTATAAGGGACTGAATGATAGAAAAGTTAACCTATAAACACTTACGAGCACGTGAACTTCTAACCTCTAACAAGAACAAGTGGAAATATCCCATAACGGCTTCCAAACTAAATTGGAAATCAGCGCCAAAACTAATCACAAATCTGCACTAAGGCAATTCCCAATACACAACACAAGGAGATAGATTAATTAAACGGCGATGTCCACCAAAATATTCTTGATAAAAGACTAGCTTGTCAAGCGCACGAAATCGTAGTGAGTGTTCTGCTATCAACACAGAAAATTAGTTCCACAACAAAATGGCAACTACAAGGAGAGAAAATGCAAAAATCCCTAAACGCAACACAAACTTAACTTAACACAAAAACATAGCTATACAAGGTGCTACGAAATTAGCACGTAACAATATCCATTATTCAGAAAATTTTTGCCTTTACATCGATTTTTCAGTAGAAAGAAGTTCTTTCGCTGGTGAAAAGAGTCAACTTTAAAAACTTGAAAACTTCAGTATATGGAAATATATGTACTGATATGGTCATATATATCTAACTCAATATTTATAAGTCGAAAATCAATAAGCGAAGTGTAATCCCTTATTGAAACCTTTCAACCTGTTAACTCTCAATTAACGTTCGGGATAAAAATAAAAATTATCACATCCATTAAGGCCTTGATGTAAATCGAATAGTATAAATCAATAATATTTTAAATTCTCGTACTCATTAGCCACCGAACCTCAAAATTTCTTCACTAATAATATTTATTACAAAACCTTAAGTTTTTAAACTTATCCCTACAAGCGAATGCCAGATAAATTGAATGCAAATTATTATTTACAACTTTTTGTATGTTTTGACAGAACAGAATAATCAATTTTTTGGGTTGACATATGTTGATCATAAATGTCTTGATTGTTAATGTTACCACCTGCTTGTAAATTGGTCTTAAAAAGCCCTATAATATATGACAAACAAGTCAGTCAAAACTCAAACCTCAAAACCGGTTAGCCTCGAAGTAGCAGCCAATTGATTTTCTGTATTGAATTATTTTACAGAATTACAATCTGATATCATATGATTTAAAAAGGTATACATTCAAAAACTAAATGGTTCCACATAAAATAGCGTAGAAATTCAGCTTCAAAGTAGGAAAAACTCTAGAGAACAAGTAAAGGTAGTGGAAAACCTTAAAAGCAGCAAACAATAATTAAAAATAGATAAACAAGAACAAAAAGATTGCTTTAAGGAGGTTACAGCGGATCTTTGCGGGGTGAAGGGCAAGGGGATATCTCCTATGCTTTTACATAGGCTCTAACAAGAAATACCAATCGATAAAAAAATAAATTAACATTCTTAAGACTGAACAAAATCATTTTATTATGAATGCCTATAATGAATTTATTAATTATTTGTATATATTAAAATAATTTAAGTCGATTGGAGTGCATTTGTTCAATTGTTGAAAGTGTAAATATAAATGTAAATAGGTTAAGAATCGTGGCAACACCTCAAAGAAATCAATCGATTTTGTTGGTAGCAGTGTTAGCAATGTCGATTGACTTGACATCCTAACCTCCAAATGTCAATCCCAAGATATAAGTGGAAACATGTTGAATGTTTTGTAATTTTGTATGCAATTACAGATGGGAATATTCTATTTTTTAACTTTTGTATAGTCTAAAGATTACAATCTGCTAAGCAGATACAAGAAATATATAAAAAGTTGTTGAGGTTTAATACATATATTTTTAAGATTAGTGTGTTTGTATTACTGATTTCGTGGATATTCTGATTGTGATGATAAATTGTATTCATCACATTGCAAAAGGTAATTTTACATTTTGCAATATTTCCGTCGAATTAACATTTGTATTCTGATATTATTAACGCAGAAGACTGAATTGTTCAACATAATTTGATTAATAAAATATATGATTATTAGTTAATACAATAAAATATAGATTATTATAACAGTCATTATATGTCATCTTTCTGTTCTGTTATTTGAATTCGCGCGCTATGTGGTGTTGTCACATCTCTGCTGTCTTTTCACATATGTCGTGAAAAATTCTTGTTTTGTTTACTTTAAATTATTATTGTGGATTAACTAGACACAAGATTTCAAAAATATTGGGTAGCATTGTTCTTCGAATATGAGAGTATGTCATTTTAGTTTTTTATCAGATTCCCTACATTTCTTCATCATAATTTTTCGTTAAAACTGCTAAAGGTTAGATGGTCTCCATAAGAGCCCATGTTAAATTCTGGATTTTATTTTCCATTTTTCTCGGTAATGGTACACAAGAAAATTATAAAAAAAAGTTACCGAATAGAATCAATGTCAAAGAACTCGAGGTTTAAATTTCACGTCATTCTCTACATTTTTACATTTCGCTGTATCCTCCTTAATCAAAATAAATTGTTTTAGAAATGCAAATTCTTTAGGCCAAGAAAACTACAATTTGCTCATATAACTTTTCATAACTGTGTAACTAATGAGTTAATTTTAAATGTGACATTAGTTAGCTGTAGACTAACACATTGCTTCTGCGGTTACAGAAATTTGTACACGTACTCTCTACAGAATGAAAATACTAATATGTCAGCACTAATAGATTTTGAAGAATCCAAATCTAATAGAAGTCTGATTAGAAGTCGTGCTTTAATGACCTCGCACATCGTACCTCCGAGCGATTTACCACCCCCCCCCCGACTTTCTCACCATCCATCCAACTTACCCACCTACTCTCATCATAAAATTATATAAAATATACCATATACTTACTCAATATACCAGCTTCCTAAACTTTGTCCGTCATTTTGGCCAGGTTCCTTAAAAGAGAACAGACATTATCCCTTCAGACATACCTATGCTACTTTTTTATAAAATATACAAACTGAAGTTTTCAAGTTTTTAAAGTTGACTCTTTTCACCAGCGAAAGAACTTCTTTCTACTGAAAAATCGATGTAAAGGCAAAAATTTTCTGAATAATGGATATTGTTACGTGCTAATTTCGTAGCACCTTGTATAGCTATGTTTTTGTGTTAAGTTAAGTTTGTGTTGCGTTTAGGGATTTTTGCATTTTCTCTCCTTGTAGTTGCCATTTTGTTGTGGAACTAATTTTCTGTGTTGATAGCAGAACACTCACTACGATTTCGTGCGCTTGACAAGCTAGTCTTTTATCAAGAATATTTTGGTGGACATCGCCGTTTAATTAATCTATCTCCTTGTGTTGTGTATTGGGAATTGCCTTAGTGCAGATTTGTGATTAGTTTTGGCGCTGATTTCCAATTTAGTTTGGAAGCCGTTATGGGATATTTCCACTTGTTCTTGTTAGAGGTTAGAAGTTCACGTGCTCGTAAGTGTTTATAGGTTAACTTTTCTATCATTCAGTCCCTTATACTTAATTCTTTTGATAAGTTTTGATGTATAATTATCGTTAGCAGAATTTGGAGGCGATACAATTATCTCTTAAGGTCACCCTACACCGAAGGTATTTATAAAGTGTTCGTTAGTGCATTCTGGTAATTTGATTCTATTTGTTGCAGACCTTTTTTTATTTTAGGTTTATCTTTACTCATTTTATAACTTGCTGGTTGTCTTACAACAATTACATACACTATGTTGTGTATTTGGGTTGTTACAAGACCATTACTGAGATTTGGTTGGTACTGCCTCGTTCGATCACGCTACTTTCGACCTGGTTGGTGACGTTCCTCTTCAGTTCGAAGACACCGTATCGTGAGTCAATTATAATATAGCAACTGGTTACGACATCAGCAACGTTCGACAACCCCTTTTTGTATATATAACATTTCTGTATATTTGTATATTATAAATTTATGTTAAATGGTTTTTCCCCAGTGTGCGTGTAGCACTCATATCTAGTATCTGTTTGATTTATATAATTTTGTCACATATTGTTTACTGTATCGTATAGTTAGAAATATTTGCGAGTGAGTACGTATAAGCTTTGCTCCGTAATAGTTGAATAGCCCACTACTGGAGTTGATGATTGCGCAATCTGATTGGTACCTGTTAAATTTTACCGTGCCCTTTGCTTATTGAGTTTTTGAGACTTGAAGTCAAGTCGACTCTAGAGTAAGTAATCGCGTTCGCATTAATCCTTTTCCCTTTCAATTTGTGTATAGAATTCAATAACCAATATTCAATTTTTGCCAAGGTTATTTCACATTGATTAATTTGTTTTAATTGATAATTTGTTTATTTGATAATAAAGCACTGTATATATCTTACTTGAAGATTTATTATTTGTATGTGTGGAATTTGGAGTTTATATTTTCAGCCATAGAGAAGCCATTATTGGGAAAAGTCGACCACATTGGTAGTAGTCGCAAATGCGTTGTTCTTTTCAAATTTTATCGGCCAATAGGTAGTCTTGGTAGTGTAAAATAGCCTTGGTAGTGTAATGTCTAGAGTGCTGGACTTTCACCCAAGCGGCCCGAGGTCGATACCTGGTGCCGGCAGATCTGGTTAAGGTTTTCTGCAGTTTTCCTTAGCTGTGACACAAATGTGGGATTTGCGCTGTTCCATCTGTAAGTCGGCTGCAGCCGCACTTAGGGCCTACGTAATAATAATAATCGCCCTAACGCGATCCCTAAACGCAACACAAACTTAACTTAACACAAAAACATAGCTATACAAGGTGCTACGAAATTAGCACGTAACAATATCCATTATTCAGAAAATTTTTGCCTTTACATCGATTTTTCAGTAGAAAGAAGTTCTTTCGCTGGTGAAAAGAGTCAACTTTAAAAACTTGAAAACTTCAGTTTGTATATTTTATAAAAAAGTAGCATAGGTATGTCTGAAGGGATAATGTCTGTTCTCTTTTAAGGAACCTGGCCAAAATGACGGACAAAGTTTAGGAAGCTGGTATATTGAGTAAGTATATGGTATATTTTATATAATTTTATGATGAGAGTAGGTGGGTAAGTTGGATGGATGGTGAGAAAGTCGGGGGGGGGGTGGTAAATCGCTCGGAGGTACGATGTGCGAGGTCATTAAAGCACGACTTCTAATCAGACTTCTATTAGATTTGGATTCTTCAAAATCTATTAGTGCTGACATATTAGTATTTTCATTCTGTAGAGAGTACGTGTACAAATTTCTGTAACCGCAGAAGCAATGTGTTAGTCTACAGCTAACTAATGTCACATTTAAAATTAACTCATTAGTTACACAGTTATGAAAAGTTATATGAGCAAATTGTAGTTTTCTTGGCCTAAAGAATTTGCATTTCTAAAACAATTTATTTTGATTAAGGAGGATACAGCGAAATGTAAAAATGTAGAGAATGACGTGAAATTTAAACCTCGAGTTCTTTGACATTGATTCTATTCGGTAACTTTTTTTTATAATTTTCTTGTGTACCATTACCGAGAAAAATGGAAAATAAAATCCAGAATTTAACATGGGCTCTTATGGAGACCATCTAACCTTTAGCAGTTTTAACGAAAAATTATGATGAAGAAATGTAGGGAATCTGATAAAAAACTAAAATGACATACTCTCATATTCGAAGAACAATGCTACCCAATATTTTTGAAATCTTGTGTCTAGTTAATCCACAATAATAATTTAAAGTAAACAAAACAAGAATTTTTCACGACATATGTGAAAAGACAGCAGAGATGTGACAACACCACATAGCGCGCGAATTCAAATAACAGAACAGAAAGATGACATATAATGACTGTTATAATAATCTATATTTTATTGTATTAACTAATAATCATATATTTTATTAATCAAATTATGTTGAACAATTCAGTCTTCTGCGTTAATAATATCAGAATACAAATGTTAATTCGACGGAAATATTGCAAAATGTAAAATTACCTTTTGCAATGTGATGAATACAATTTATCATCACAATCAGAATATCCACGAAATCAGTAATACAAACACACTAATCTTAAAAATATATGTATTAAACCTCAACAACTTTTTATATATTTCTTGTATCTGCTTAGCAGATTGTAATCTTTAGACTATACAAAAGTTAAAAAATAGAATATTCCCATCTGTAATTGCATACAAAATTACAAAACATTCAACATGTTTCCACTTATATCTTGGGATTGACATTTGGAGGTTAGGATGTCAAGTCAATCGACATTGCTAACACTGCTACCAACAAAATCGATTGATTTCTTTGAGGTGTTGCCACGATTCTTAACCTATTTACATTTATATTTACACTTTCAACAATTGAACAAATGCACTCCAATCGACTTAAATTATTTTAATATATACAAATAATTAATAAATTCATTATAGGCATTCATAATAAAATGATTTTGTTCAGTCTTAAGAATGTTAATTTATTTTTTTATCGATTGGTATTTCTTGTTAGAGCCTATGTAAAAGCATAGGAGATATCCCATTCCAACATTAGGATGTTTTACTAAAACAACTTCTAAGATGCGTGAGGCGACTGTTGAATGTAAGATTTAAAAAAATTGTGTCAGAAGTCCTTGCGAGATTTATAGTTTTTAGTTAAGCTAGATATTCTTAGATTTTCTAATTTAAAACTTTAAAGGTTGCAGTGTTTCATAGATTCAGAGAGACAGACAGACAGATAGAAGAAGAAAGGAAAAATAAAGCTAGTTTTAATGGGAATAGTATAGAAAGCGTATGACGTTTTGTGTCATGAAACTTCCTCTTGTATTACTCTAAATTATGCTAAAAATACTATAACAAAATATACGCCACGCGATGGACGCAACTGTATCCTTCATAAAAACTCAAATACTTCCTGAAAAGCTTATAAATACGATACTTACTGAACGGTAAATGCTCCGATTTTTAAGACATCTTTTGACAAATTATAACTCAGGACGTAGGTATTGATTTCCATAACATACCAATTGTAAGGAGAAGCAAGGCTTAATAGACACAATAAAAGGAAATCGGCGTCAGTTATTCGAAGTCATTTCAGTTTATCACACACCCGAATAACAAAGGGTTAGATTATATTAATTAAAGAAAAAAACAGATCTAGTAAACATTAGTTTGATTGACGTTGACACAAGTTAAATTATTAAATAACTTTAATTAATGCTAGGTCCATTATCTTTATGGTTAAATTTAATTAAATGTATATTTATTCACAAATAGAATATTCAATAGTCTCCAATGACAATAGTAAGGTTTTGATGGTAATAATTTTGATAATAATACCCTAATAAGAATTCCTAGAAAGGAACACACAGTACATAAGTTTACAAAGAATATTAAAAAAATGATACAGATAAGTTTCACATTTACATAAACTTACTTTTAGCAAACAAGTATCCTTAAGTCCTTGATACACTAATATAGTAGAATTTTATAATTCTTTAAAATGTCACAAACAACACTTGCACAAAAAATGACCTTAATTCACTTAATATTAGGTATAGCACTTCACAAGTTATAGCTGCAAAATGAAAAGAACTTTGCATTTTGGTAAAGATGCTGCAACAATGAACTAGAATTTGATGTTAGGAAAATTATTTCTAAAATAATTCGACACTAATCCACGATAATAAAACACTTAGCATAAAACTGCAATAGTTCCAATATTTCAACTGTTAATTACAAATTTTCTCTATAACTGAAATTCGTTATTAGAAGGTTGTATTATTTCAGCTCAATAACTTTTATAAGGCTGACACTAATTCAGCAAATTGACTATATTATTTATAACTTAATTTTCAAAGGACGGTAAGCTGAATTATTTGTGTTAATTTGTGTTAACACCGAAAATTAAACGATAAATTGAAGCAAATAAGCTTCCTGTACGTTACGGAACTTCACAAAACGGTAATAGCACAACTAGTTCGTATTTTTCAACTAATAAATTTGTTCCATACATTAAAAACTGTAATTTTAGGAACGCTAAATAACATAAATCTCTACCGGAAGCTCCTCCGAGTGGAGCTCTAGGTGACACGTGAAATTGCTTTCCGCTCAGTCCGTCCTTTTACTCTGCTAGACTAAATTTTACTTACTTATTTGGGGATGCAAATCTGTACTGTACTTGAATTTTAAAAGGGGAAAATTTTTTAACTAACCTATTACGAATAGCCTAACTTTAATAAGCCAAGCAAGAACAAGCATTCATAAAAGCTTCGAGAGAATTCCATACAATTTCAAGGGACTTCACCGTAACTAAAATCTGCTTACTGAAAAGAACTCGATATCCACACGTGTTTATCAACTATATATTTTTTTGTCTGCCTTCGGAGAATTTATTCTTTGAAAAACGAAAAGTATCACGTAGAAGGAAATATAATTTTAACTAAATATTTTTTTTACATTAAATTTCTTAGTTAGGAAAAAACAATATTGTTCTTGTACTTTCAAACTTAATTTTTCATCTGTAATTTGGCAATACTACATCTGAATACAGAATATAAGCAAGAACATTTAAAACAGTTGACAGTACACTGTAATGTTATTGTTAAGCATTCGCACTTAAAGCAACTTTTCTTTTTTAAACCTGAAAGACATGCTAAATAATCCTGAAATGAATAAAACGCTGACTACTGGCATCTCCTTCTCAAGATTTCGCTACGAGATGCAGTTTGCATCCGTGAGAATGCCTTAAATTGAACTTTAACATTTACAAAGACGTCAACACGTTGATTTTAGGAGCAATATTATCTGTAATTTTATTCCAGAAGGAATGTCCTTTGTATGAAAACATTTTAGGGTAACCCCTGATATTTAAAAGAACACCATTTGATTTCAATAAAGTCTACAGTTTTGTAACTCGACTAAAATGTATTGAAATACGCAGGGCCAAACTAAGATTATTTACTGTTCATGCATTTAAAGTTGCATTAATATAAATTTGGGAATTTGAGCATGTTACCGTCAATAGTATAGCAACAGACACGCACCCTTTCAAGACCGTATTTATCAAATGAATATGTTCCGTGCAAACAATAATTGCTTTAGGTATGTACTAAAAGTTCTAAAGTTCATTATTAGTTACTGCCGTCAGTCTTGTTGATAGCATGTATTTACTCGTTTTTCATAATCAGTAATGGAATACTGACTAGGGCTGCACGATTATCGAAATCAATAATCTAAAATCGTTTAAACCGATTAATCGGATAATTGATCAATCGATTCATCGGATTAATCGATCAACGATTCATCGAATTAATCACTTGTTTTGATAATTCGTGTCTTCTACATTATAGTATAAAGCCTTTTTTCTATTGACATAATTAATACCGTTAACATAATATTTGCTCGATTCTCTGACCAAATACCATAGTGCAAGCATATACCTGAAAATTTTGCTTGCTTCTGTTTCACGTGTGTCTATTATTCCTAGCAAACTTCTCTCGTGCTTAAAAGTTGAAACTCTAGCATGTTCGTTTCAATAACCGATTTTATGAAGTTTTGCAACTCACCTTGTGCTTATAGTAGGAATACGACATCACTAATTTTGTGCTTTTAGTGGCCGTTGTTAATGCTAACCAAAGCTTGAGAAGCAACTAGGTTTGTGCGATTATGGACATCAATAACAGAAAATCGATTAATCGATTGATCGATTAATTGGACCTACGATTATTTTAATTAAAATAGTTGAATAATCGATAAATCGATTAAAACGATCAAGTTAATTGATTAATCGATTATTTAAAAAATAAAGGTCCGATTAATCGATTGTTATACACATCCTTAATACTGTGATCATGAGATTCCAGTAAAGGTTAACTGTCTGCGATAGCTATGGTGCCGTTAAGAATAAAATTGACAAACTCGATAATGATTGAAATGTCACATTATTGTGACGTAACAAGTTTGCTTAATAGTTGACTACTTACTCAATGAACGACACAGCAGAACTGCATTGGAACAATTAGTCTACAACATTTAACTGGATACTTTCCTTATATTCATGAGAATGATTGTCCACTATTAGTAACTTTCCTAACAGAGACAACAAAGACATCTCTTATGACGCTCTCGTCTGCACTCTCACTCTCACTCGTCTCACGATCGGGCAAGTCAAGAACGGAGTTTCTGGATTGTATGAAGCCTTGTTCTAACTTTCGATTACCCTATTGAATCGAAGTTCTAAAAAACTCGTAATTACATCACACACACCTCCGGGTGTTGACGAAAACGTTAGAAGAAAGGTTTGAAAGGGCTTTCAGAAAAATATTTTTGGGTCATAGTATGGTGATAAAATGACGTTTCTGTCAGTTAGTTGGATTTGGTTTAGCAGTAGTTGGTTTTGAAGCGTTTTCGAATCGATCCAAAAAAGTGTAGATTATCGCTCAAAAGATTTTGCAATGTGTTCTTTGCAGGGTGCCTATTATGGTGGTATAGGAGCAATTACATTAATGTCATTCATAATCTTCAAAACCAACACCTACGTATGGAATGGAGAAATACAATCTGAAACAAAACCACTTAATACAGATGGATGTCTTACCAATTTTACGCTTGGAAGCACAATTGTTTCGAATTCCAGGTAAATTAGCGAAAGGCCTAATTAAACACCTTTTTACTATTTTATGCTTTTCAGTTCACCAATCAGTGATGAAAAAAGTCAACCACCTTGGTTGTTTAGAATTTCATTTTATTATTACACGTTAATGGGTTGTGTGATTGTTATTGTCATTGGTTTATTAGTTAGTTTAATAACTCGAAGGGTTGATGATCTTCCGGTCAAACATGAGTTGATCAGTCCAGTAATATGTAAATTAATTGACAAAACTGATTTTTCAACCTCAATTTCAAAATAAGAATTTTGAGTAAAATAATCTACTATGAAGCCAGAAACGGTTTTATTTTAATTAACATGCACACTAGGTAGTAAAAACATATTTGTAAAGTTGATTTTCCTAGAATTTAGGTAATATTTCATTGTGCAGCTAACAATATGTGACGTTGACCTGATAAAGCATTTAAATTAGGTGAGGCCATATTTAAGGCAAGATTTAACCTAAGACAGACAAGGTGTGTTGTAATGGAGGTGTATACAAGTATTTACTACCTTATCTGAGTTATTTACAAGAAAGAATTATGTTCCAAGTTAACAAGATATTGGATATCATTAATTTATCTTCTATTTAAAATTTTACAGCTCGTGGCTAAAATGTTTTGATGCTGTATTGTCAAATGGTTTCTTTAGCACAGAATTGAAACTATCTTGAATGTAAGGGCTGCTTTTTGCAAATGATATCAGTGGAATAAAATACAAGTAATTGTATTTTACCTACTTACTCCTCAGATTAAAAGCATTTCATTTCTTGGGATTGATATTTCAAGTTTATATTAAACAGAAATCATGTATTTAGCTTGAATTCTCATTTTGATGATATCTGAAAGTATGTAAATAATGTTTATTAGTATTTAAGGTTTAATTTTGTATTAAGGTTTAAGGTAATTTTAAGTAATTAGGTCAATTTTAGTTATGCAAGAGTTGTGTAATTTGGGTTTGATCGACATTCAGTGGTGGCCTTATTTTGCAATGTGAACATGAATGCTATACATCAATGGAAAGGGAATTTTGTAAGCTATCTGATTGGTTAATCAGTTTAAAAATAATTAAAATTCAGAAACTATAATTTAGTTATGATATATATAATTTGTAAAAGTACAATTGTTCTCACCAAAATGTCCAGCAGAGGGGTATAAAAAATCATTTTACAACTTCCAAACAGTGCACACCTGTTGAGAGCAAAAATTTAAATTGTAAGGTTATGTTGTAAGCAGAAAAATGTAAACAAATCAGATGTTATTATTTTTAGGTTATAATTTTGGTTAAAATGTCGAAGTGTCTATTTTTTATCAAAAGTAAGTGAATACAAGTGTTTTTAAGTATAACAACATATAATTACAATAATTAATAAGTGTATTAAATTTATTAATGTGACATAAAAAAGAAATGGCATTTTTTTCATTTCATAATAAATTTTATCAAATCGTCGTTAGAATTGGAGACTTACCACAATTTAAACAACCAGCTGGAATTGGAATTCGTTTTATTAAAGCTATTTATTTCGGAATAATTGAAAGATATGTGTTTAACCTTTTCCCATCATTTTATTGTTTAAACATATGGAAGCAGAGAATTAATGATTTATAATAATCCAGTTGGCAAACTGTTGGCGCCAAATAGTGGAATATTTAAAAGTGGAGGTTTTTAAATTAGTTTAAGTAATCTTTAGTAACTAATAATTCTGTCGATACCAGAAACATTAGTCCTCAGATAAAAAGCATTTAATATCTTGGGATTGATATTTCAAGTTTATGGTATCCTGAGTTTATTTCCCATTATTAGTTTTTTGTTAGTGTTTTTAATTAAATACATTTACGTCATTTTAAATCAGAAAAATTGTTTTATATTTTTTGCATATTACTATTGTTCCTAGATCTATAAAATTATTAGTGCCCTATTAAAGCGTCCGACCTGATATTCTCAATCTTGTGAGGAGTTTGAAACTTCACAACAATCTTAATTAGCCGGAGCAAATATTTATTTTAAAAGCAAAGGTAGGTGGGCTATATTTTATAAGCATCACTGTATTACCACCGCAGTCTGTGTATTATTTTTTTGTGTGCCCAATATTGTAGCAATATGTACCCTTTTCAACAAAATATAGTACTTTCCAGTCAGTACGTACAATATTTTTCTGTTTCTAATAAAATAAAAAAGACAAAACCAAATATAACTTCTTTTAACAGCCTATTACATTGGCTAGAGCAGTTTAAAACCCCGTTCTAGGCAAACACCTGCTCGATTAAGACAAATCTTGCTTATATTGAATATTCGCGCAAAGGAATCAAGTGTTTCTGAAAACATAATTCATGTTTGCTAGACAGTTGATAGTTTTAGAAAGTGACTGATTGTTGATAAAGTTGTTCTCCTTTAATGATTTTTTGCACCGTTTAATAAAATAAAAAAAGAATTTCGTCTAAGGTTATTATTGGTGATGCATGTTGTCATACTCAAGTTTGATGGGTTAAACACATCCAGCCACTCTTAAAACTTTAAAAAACGAAATTAGGGTTTACCATTTCATATTGTGGATTGTCTGGAGGTTGTTTAGATTCGCGGCGAATTTGTCCCCGGTTGTGCTAAAATAATCTGGAAGCAATTATAGTAACATTAGTTCGGTTTGTTGCAAAAGAGTTTTTTGGAATTTCCATATCGTGTATTTAGTGAAAGACCAATTTTTGTAGATATGTTCTGTATAATAATTTGGTGCGGCTTTCTCTGTTAAATTTAACGAAGGGAATAATTCGTACGACTTAGTTCACCTCAAGAAACTGGAGAATTTGCCTTAACTAGATTAGTACCGATTAAAAAGAGTGCTTGTAAAATATCTAAATCATTAAGAGGCTTATAATCCGTGAGAAAATCACGCGTATTTGTAATAACGAACTAACATTCAAGATCTCATTCAGAGGATGAGTAATAACGTGCTAAAACAGTTTTAATGACATTTGTTTTGACCGAAGTTGAAGTTAAAATTTAAAACAAATTAATAACAAAAGTTTAAGAATGGAGATTACTGCAACGTCTAAAGGTGTAATTCTGGGGTAAAGAGGTCACAAAATTCAGTAAGTCGTTAGTTCTCGCCACATTATTTATATTATATAGTGTTGTGAGTGATATTTGTTTGGTATATGTAATCAAGTGAGGTGGGTCTTTATTTGCGAGTGTTAATGTGGAATAATAAACTACAAGAAGTACTAGTATAAAAAGATTACTGCCACACCTATTTTATGTAAGTTACTTGTAACTATTGTTATTGAAATTTAATTTCAAATTTTCTTCAGACGAAGACTTATATTGGTTCTTAATTGACCAATTTAAATAAAAACGTATTTAGAATGAGATTCCAAATTAAGCTAATGTCTAGAAATCTATGCTGCGATATCATTATGGAGTGAGAGCAATAAACTTTTATTGTACTGAGTGCAACAAAGTGGCACTTTCTATACTATTTAATATAATATGATTTAGTTATATGATTATAATATTAAGAATATGATTTAAAACAATAATAAGATTACCACACGCATGATAAGAGAGTATATTAAGAGTATTTAAATTTTAGGTTAGTGCATTTCACGTAAATAACTAGAAAAACTAAAATAAACGTGTTTATAAAAAGCATTTGCAACAAAATATGTTACTTTTATCATAAACATACTATTATTAGTAGTAATATTTATTGTAAGCGAACAATCTTAGAATTATAGAAAGTTTCATTCACTCACCTCATGTTAATTTGTCGTCATACTAACGCCAAAAGAAGTTACCATATACATAATAAATCTCTTTATATCAACACGTCATCGAATAAGTTTGTATTGTTGTTGCTCAATTGAACTGAATTGACTTAAAACTCCAATTAGCTGACTTAGCTTACTTATTAGAGACTTAACGGTGTGGTAGGGGAATATCTGGAAGTCAAAAATAGAATTTTGTTAAAATTTTACAAATATTTTCAGTTCAAACACGTTCTTCCATTTCGTGACAACGATGGATCATGGGCGCGCACTAATACGAGTAAGCCCGAAACATTTGCTGCTCATCTCCAGGATATATTCCAGCCGCTACCTTCAAATGACGATGATAATGATATTGACGCTTTCCTATCAGCCCCTTTTCAACTTTCACTTCCTATTAAACCTTGCGCCTCCTCAGAAGTTGAAACAATGATTGCTACACGAGTAAACTGCAGAAAAACGTCAGGTTACGACGTAATCACTGGACGAATACTTAAAGAACTGCCCCCTAAAGCTATCAGATTAATAACGCTGCTCTTCAATAGTATTCTCCGGACAGGAATGTTCCCTGCCCAGTGGAAAGTTGCCCAACTGATTCTAATCCTGAAGCCTGGGAAACCAAGCAATGATCCAACTTCCTACAGACCCATAAGTTTGCTCCCACTGCTTTCCAAACTTTTCGAACGTCTGTTCCTAAAACGACTCTCCCCCATCCTAGCTGAACAAGAGCTCATTCCCGAGCACCAATGTGGTTTCCGCAGCGCTCATTCCACAATAGAACAGATCCACAAAGTGGTAGATACCATTAATTCTGCCTTTGAAGACAGGAAATACTGCACCGCAGTCTTCCTTGACGTCAGCCAGGCCTTTGACAAGGTCTGGCATAAAGGTCTCCTGTTCAAGTTAAAGAGGATTCTCCCATACCCTTATTACAGTATTATTAAATCCTACCTGGAAGAACGACACTTCCAAATCAAATTTGGAGAAGCTCTCTCTGACCTCTTACCAATCAAGTCTGGCGTCCCTCAGGGAAGCGTATTGGGACCAGTTTTATACACTTTATACACTGCTGACATTCCCATCAGCCCCAGTGCAACTATTGCGACATACGCTGACGATACGGCCATCCTTGCCACACATCCGGATTCTAATTTAGCTGCTCAAACCTTACAGCAGACCCTTAACACTGTCTCTGAATGGTTCACAAAATGGCGATTCAAATTAAACAGTCAAAAGTCGGTACAAATCACCTTCACTAAACGTAGAGGCCAAGTCCCTGAGGTTACAATAAATAATCAAGCCTTACCGCAATTACTTTGTGTGAAATATTGTCTAATATATAAACTCAAGTCCTATTACTAGCTACTAGGTCGTAACTCCAAGCTATCACTTTCCAATAAACTCCTGGTCTATAAAACCATTATCAAACCAATATGGAGTTACGGAATCCAGCTCTGGGGTACTGCGGCAAACTCCAACATTGAGATACTAGAACGGTTCCAGTTGAAGTCTCGAACCATCTGTGATGCCCCTTACTACATCCCAAACAAAGAAATCCGAGAAGACCGTAACATAAAATCAGTCAAAGAAGAAGTAGTACAGTGTAGTGCTAAATACCTACAGCGATTAGAACTTCACCCCAATCCTCTCGCGTTGACTCTGCTTGATAACAGTGACCAAGTGCCTAGACTTAATCGTTTTAAGCCATTGGATCTGCCTTACCGCTTTTAATCTATACCATATGTTACATATACGTTTGTAAGTTAGTTTATTAGGAGGAATGCCATTGGACGTTTTCTCCTCATGTATATGTCACAGTAACTTACTCTCCTGTTAATTCAATTTGCTTATTGTTATAATTAACATATTGCAAATAAATGTTATTAAAAAAACACACATTTAAACAACCACAACTAAAACCGGCTTAAAAATTAAAAAAACTCTCAAGCGCACAACCGCATCATATCGAAAGCACTGGCACTATTGTTGTATACTGTCTCCTACCCAATACACCACAAGACAGGAAATCAACCCGATAACATGTATCGAACGAGGAAGAGATGTCTATCGAAGATTTTGGATGCGGCAGCATTATCATGATGTTAGGATCAACCAATGATAAATAAACGAAATTTGCTTGTATTAGTATGTTTTTATAATCATGGATTTTCATTTTTCTTAAAGCTATCAAATTTTATCATAAGGATAAACTGATATAAATAAACCCAGAATCAGCTTCATATTAAATTTATTGCAATAAACAAGAAATAAATACGAAATATTATGATATAGGCTTCATTTAATAAATATATTTACTGTATATTTATACTTTCAAGGCTATCATCAAATAAGCGTCACAGTGTCGCCACTGAGCTGCAAAAACATCGGACTAATTTTCATGTATCTTTCTCATAAAATAACTAACTAGATGACAAGTTTGGGATTCGGAATGGCCTGACTTGATGTAGTTGATGAGTCTAAAGACATATTCTAAGTGTTTGCAGAAGGTACTTTGTTTGAAGTCATACCTACATCAACTAGAAGCTTTTAAGCTTGAGTAGAGGGCCTGGCGCGTGCTGGGTCAATTTTAGGGCCCGGGAAAATATTTCCTAAGAGGCCCCCACACCCCACTTTGGTTAATCTTTTAAAGATAATTTATTTATTTAGATTAATTATTGTATCATCTATTATATGGGATTCATTAGTAACTGTCCGTACAACTTTTACGTTGTTCTTGCGGAAAGAAACTTGCAGAGAATGAAGGTTCTTGTGACCCCGAATCTAGGAGATGAAAGAGCCATGGAAGCCCCTTCCACCACAAACTTTGATTTAGCAATTATGAGGGCAAAAGTCCGCATGAGGGACTATCAATCAAATTATCTGCTGACGGAACGTAATACCATGACGAAGTAGCGACAGTATCTTGAATGAAAGCTACTCGGTAAGTCACAAATGTCTTGGTGTCTGGGAATCTTGCAAGCCATCGTATCGTCAAACGTGATCTGCTTCTTCAAAGCATCAATGAGACTTTACACCAATTCTGCTGCCAACACTGCAACGTGTTAAAATTCCAAATGCAATTTTAAATGCATTAATTGTAAATAATCTTAGGACGGCCCTGTACATTTAAGTATATTTTAGTTGGTTTAAAATTACAGATTTTATTTTAAATCAAATGGTGTTTTCGTTAACGTGAAAGGTCATCCTAAAGCGTTCTCATGCAGATGAAATTTGTTTTTGTAAGAAAAATACGAGATAAAATTGACTTCTTAACAAAATGATATGTCTAAAAACACATTTAATTCAAATTTATGTATTCCGCACATGTCTATTTTAGTTTTTGAAGAATAGATTCTTCGAAAATACTCATATAAAAAACAGTCTGGAATATTCTGTAAATATCTGTCCTGTCTTGTCCTGACCGTGGAAGGTTCTAGAACAATTTTTCTATTGGTATTATATGTGTCAGTGTAGTTTTCGATAGGGTGGTTATTTTTCCCTTTCTTAAAAATATTAGCCCAAAAATAGTTTTGCATCAAAATTCAGTCGAGCAGAGAGTCGGGTCTGATATAGTCCAGCGGAGAAATCTGAAATAACTTGCGGATCAGAACGTACGCGAGGGTTGAAATAAGTTCGCCTCGTCGGGCACATAGAGAAAGCCCGTTAGTAATCAGTCAAGCGCAACCAGTAAAGATATGAGTTTGTTTCGCGGCCTTTTTTCGTCTCGTTTACCGTAATAAAAATGTAAGCTAAAGATTTTATAATGCAGTTTGGTTTAACGAGTATTAGATTTAACAATTAATCTAAAGACTTTATAGTACAGTTTATTCCGTTTTATAACAATTTAAACAATTAATACAGCATTTAGTTGTGACAATTTACGAATGGAATTCAATTTTAAAATTAAAAGTTTAAGGGTAGCATCTGACAATTTATGTAATAAATTTAATAATAAATTTAATGTCTATGCTATTGAATTTTTTCGGTGATAATAAATTCGTTATAATAAATACATCGTGGAATTTCAGAATTTCGCAGTAAATTTTAGTATCGTTGCGTTGAAACAATTCTGCAGTTTGGCAATAATAAGTACTGTTTTTGTGGGATCATGTGAGTTCAAAGGTTTTTATTAATGAAAGATAATAATCAATTGATTAACGACATTATTTCCGCAAGCTTCAGTTTTAAAATTCAGTCATTAGCCTGAGCATCGTTACCAGTGTTCACAATTCTTCATTCTATAAGAATTTTGATGTATTTGGTGTCTACAGCTTATTGTAATTTGATGTGAATACAAAAGGCATTAAAGTGGAGTGAGATTTTGAATGATTAAATAGATATTATCATCTATCTAGGATTATTTGATGAACTTAATTACCTAAGTAAATTGTTTTTAGTTTTTAAGATTGTTATATTTATCCATTATATTCAAACTGCTAGTATAAACAATTACTCTTAATATATACAAAGGATCCTTCTTATCATAATAAATAAATTTTGGTTTTATTGTTTATTAAACAATATTTATTGAAGTTTGAATAAATCAATTTAAACTAACATTGTGTGATGATGTTGGACCTTTCACTTGTGGAAGTTATTGAAATACATTAATCTACCTAACATTAATTTGACTAATTAGTTGAATTCAATCAATATAATCAGAATCCTTTTTTGTTTGCGGATTTTGTGAATGTATTATTGATTTGCAAGCAAATGGCGCCCATAATCCTTATTATTTTTACCAACCCTAATTTTTTTTACAATCTATAAGCTATAGAGACCAGTACCTACGTCTGAGTGATAATTTGTCATCAAAAAGAAATCTTAAGTCGGTGCATTATAGTACAGTAAGTATTGTTATTGGTTTTTAGTAAGTATTTTACTATACACCACCGCACAATTCCAAACGTGGGATGGAGATTTCTTTGAGAGGTACAACTCTACTTGATGTGCGGGAACATCAAGAAAACTGATATAGCCGTCAGAATATAGAACCTTTAAATATGCTACAGCACTGAAACCAATTCCAGACGCATCCGAGAATGTATGAAGTTCTTTTATGACGGCTGAGTCTAAACTAATGCACCTAGACAATTTTAAATTTGAAAGTTTAGGAAGTTCCAACTTGAACAAATTTCAGTTATTGATCACTGCATCAGGAACAGGTTTGTCCCAATCTATTTTCGCCATCCATGATTGCTGTAGCAACCTTTTTGCAAAGAGAACCAATGGGGTTAAAAATCTTAAAGGATCGTAAATTTTTGCTACTTCCGAAAAGATATTCATGATATATTCAAGTAGTAAACACTTCGGTCATGGGGTCCCAATAAAGACTTAAAATCTTAATAAAGATAGGTTCTTCTTTGTCGAATTCAACTGGCATTTGGACATCAGCCGATGGTACAGCCGCCGGAAGTTCCGGACAGTTACTTGCCTACTTACGCAACTCAAATTCAACGGATCGTATAACCTGTATTAACTCCAATTGAAGTTTCTAGGCAGAACCTACAAAATATCCGATACGCAACGCGTTTGAAATCTTAGGATACTTCGATTCTTTTAAATTAGCGAGTTCTTGGATCGTTCGCAAGACTATAAATTGGGAAGAAAATTAGATTAGACAGTCAGGAGTAAATAAATACAATTTTGTTTGTATATCCCTGTAGTCCAAAATATCCAAAGAGAGAATTTCTTCTCCAGTAAGACCTCGACCCATATTGTTGTTCATGTTACTACGTGCTTTTTGTAGCTTTTGCTACATTTAATTTGAATGTTAGGGATTTAAGCTTTGGCAACCGATTATCGACAGGCTTGCTCATAGCTGAAAGCCTTTTTATAACTATTACTACTAACGTAAATCTCTTGTAATTGATCGCTCATTCAAATGAGAATATATATATATATATATATATATATATATATATATATATATATATATATATATATCTATAGGGCCCCACTATGCGTCCCCCCATGTAAAATCTTAGGTTCAAGCAGCGTCCGAAGTCACTCGGCGTCCGGATATACGGACGCTGGGTGACTAGTGCCTCAAAATTGCACCATATGAAGCTTAAAGTGTCTAGATGACGAAAATGTAAAAATTAGCTGTGCGCAGTTTGACACCCATTTCTGATTCGTGTATAAAATCGTAGTTCGAGCGTTTGCAACACGCAGCGCTAATAGCGCGCGATTTGTATACACTTGTATACAAATCGGCAACGGTTTACCCTGCGTCCCCACACATAACAGTAATTTTGTTGGTAACACTGATGGCTTTATCGCTAGACAGTGACGTCATTTCAACGGGACTTCACTTTATGCATTGTATTTCTGAGTAAAGATTGCGTCATTTATGGTGACAAAAATTCTTTCATATTATATTTTGTTAAAGCTAATAAACACTTTTAATACATTTTATTTATGCGTTATTTAAACTTCGTTATTAAAACGGATTTGCTTGCTACTACAAATGGGCGATAATTTTAATAAAATTGTAAGATTTAATAAGATGGATAGAATTTAAGGATATTCTTTGGTTCTCAAAATATGTGTGGGATATTTACACGTAATTGAAAGCTTTATTTATTTAAATTAAACAAACATTATGAATTATTATATTATCATTCGGTATTTAATCAATCACTGATGCTGTTAGATAATAATAAATCAAAATATACAATTAAAATATAATTTTATGGCATTTATTATATTACGTTAATTTGAACAAACTTTAAAATAAATATATAGAATGTCGATTTTTAAAATCTTCACAATTCTTATCTATCAGATTGTTGACTTTACAACATTTTTTTAAGTTGCCGTGTAAAACAAAAACGTCAATTTTGCACCCCTTGTGTTTTATGTAAATAAATAAGCAATACAGTCCACTCAATCTGTCATTTGACAACATAAGATATGTACAAAAATAAATTAGGCAATTTCTGTTGATAGATGATTCTTACATATTATATTTTGTTAAAGCTATTTAAGAAACACTTTTTATACATTTCATTTATGCGTCATTTAAATTTCGTTATTAAAACAGATTTTCTTATTGCTACTACAAATGGGCGATAATTTTAATAAAATTGTAAGATTTAATAAGATGGATAAGAATTTAAGGATATTCTTTCGTTCTCAAAATATGTGTGGGATATTTCCACGTAATTAAAAGCTTTATTTATTTAAATTAAACAAACATGACGCATTATTATATTATCATTCAGTATTTAATCAATCACTGATGCTGTTAGATAATAATAAATCAAAATATACAATTAAAACATAATTTTATGGCATTTATTATATTACGCTAATTTGAATAAACTTTAAAATAAATATGTAGAATGTCGATTTTTAAAATCTTCACAATTCTTATCTATCAGATTTTGACTATACAACAATTTTTTAAGTTGCCGTGTAAAACAAAAACGTCAATTTTGCACCCCTTGTGTTTTATGTAAATAAATAAGTAGTACGCTTTTTGTTTTCTTTTTCTAATATTGTTGGTTCCTGAAATGGTAAAATATAGTTGAGGAATGTTCCTCCTCCTTTTTCTCTTCTTTTTTTTGCATAATATAAAAAAGTGCATAAAACTTGGATCTGAGATAGTTGATTTCAAATATAATAATAAATGAAAAACAATATGTCAACAACACAAAAAAGAATCCTTTCATGTTAAAAAATTCATGGTTTTTCTGTGAACAAAAAACCAATTTAATGTTACTTTATGTATATGAAGATCCTTTGAAGAAGGAGTCAATTCTAAGTTAAGTAAAACCCCCAGGGGGAATTTGGATAAACCCATCAAGTTTATATTTTAATAATTGATGACAGATGGAATTCAGTCGAATAGTACTGCTCAATTTTTATTATAATCATAATGAAACATAAACTCTGCAAGCAGAATTGGAGGTCTCGTAAATGGCATCCTGTAAGTAATTTGTATTGTTAATACGATCCAGATTTGTGGAGTTTAAGGATCAGAAACTTAAAAGGTGTTTAGTAAAGTGAGTGCCTAAAAGCTTCCAAATTTAGAACAAGAAAAACTAAATTGTAATAACAAACATTATGCTGGTAACTTGTGATAAAGTAGTTAAAAACTGTATTTAAATCTTTACTTATATTTAATAATTGTTGTGTAACTCTATCAGAAAGGGTTATATTCTTGTACTTTTTGTAATAAATTTAAGAAATTATTTTATGCAATCTCTGTGTTTTCTTTATGTGTAAAGGATCTTTAAGATGCACCAACCACCCTGTAGATTTACTTTTCACTAATTTCAAAACTTTTAAACAAAACCTCTTCTTGTTTGTGTGGGCAATCATTGTCTGTCACGAAACAAAGTGGTCCTTCGACCCGGATGGTCAATAACAATTCTTCAGTTTGAGAATGCATAAAACAATTTCAACCTTAGCTTTTAATGTTAGTATATAGTAACCTTTTTGGGCGTGCAAATTTTTTTAACTTTTTTTGTTAACTTCTCTAGAAATCTTTTACTAAAGGTCTAATTTCAAAATGAATTACGAAGCACTAAAGATTAGTCGTACAAGTGCCAAAGCTACTATTACTCGAATTTCAAATTGGGTAGTTTCAAATAAAGATAGAGAGACACATGTTTTTCAGTTCCGAACTAGAGAAAAGAATTTGCAAACAGCCTTTGAAAGGTATTCTGAAGCACAAGATAACATTGAACTTCTAGTGAATTCTGAAGCTCATGATGATGCTGAAAATCGTGACGCAATTGAAGAGTAATATTATTTAACATTAACCGAAATATTAGAACGTATAGAAGAATTATCTTCACCTATGTTAACTAAACCAGAGCGATCAGAGCCAAAGACGGTGATTCTGCAACAACAAGCTACACCTTTGATTAGGTTACCCGAAGTTAATCTACAACTATTCACAGGAAATGTTGCAGAATGGCAGTCTTTCTATCAACTTTTTACTGCTTTGGTATCCAATAACTCCTCATTGACTGACGTGCAAAGGTTTTTTTATTTAAATTTGCGTGATGAACCATTAAAACTAATAGAAAATTTACAAATAACTAATGAAAACTTTTCCACGGCAATTAATATTTTAAAAGGAAGGTATGAAAATAAGATATCAGTGATCAATGCACATTTAGTTTCTCTTTTGGATATAAGTTCCATAAACAAAGGCTCTGCAATACAATTAAGAGAATTTGTAACTAACACAATGAAGAAACTACACACTAACTACACTGACAAACAGCTTTTTGATTTCCTATTAATTTATTCGCTTGAACGTATGCTCGACTATGCAAGTAGACGCAGTTTTGAGACTGATCGTAAGATTGATTCATTACCTAACCTTACAGAATTTTTTGAATTTTTGAACAAAAGGTGTACCATTTTAGAAAATCTATCAACAACCGAGATTTCATCAACCAAAAAGGTGATGAAAACCTCCTTACATGCAAACATAAAGGAAAATCACATGACAATTAAATAATTGTATTTTTTGTAATGAAAAATTTCATAAAATTTATTCTTGTAACAAATTTAAATTATTACCACATGCAAAAAGAATAAACTTTGTCAGGTCCAAAAGATTGTGCTTCAATTGTTTTGCCTCTTCCCATATGTCACCTCAGTGCAGAAGTATCTCCTGTAAGCAGTGTAATTAAAGACATCATACTCTTCTTCACAATAATAATGTTAACAGCAACACAACCAGTAATTCTCAAGGAAATCAAGGACCTCACCATAATAATAATGTACTTTCTAATAGGTCAAATTCTTTCAATAAATATTTAAAAACACAAAGTTTGCCTGAGCAGGGTGATGACAAAACAAATTCTCAAATTAATACAATTCCTTCTGGTTCTCAAGAATTGATACAGCATAATACTCAAGGTATGTCACTTACTTCTAATACTCTCTCTGCCTTATCGATCAAAAATGTTCATGTACTATTGGCTACAGCTTGTGTTACTATTTACAATTCTCAGGGAGTCCCTATCACAGCTAAGGTGTTACTTGATTCTGCCAGTCAAAGTTCTTTCATCTCAGAAAACTTAGTTAAAAAACTTAACTTCAATCCTTATTGTAAAACATTAAATATTTCAGGAATATCTGGAAGTACCATAATTTCTGACAGAATGATTAATTTAGTTATGCATTCCAATGTGTATGAAAACAAAAATTTTAGAATTTCTTGTTCTATATTACCCCGAATAACTTGTATGCTTCCACAAGTTAATATTAATACTAGTAAATTTAATATTCCAGATAAAATAATCCTTGCTAATCCCTTCTTTTACAAACCATCTTAAATAGATATTTTAATTGGAGCAGATTGCTATTATAATCTTTTGAAAAAAGGTGTATTCCATCTTGGAAAAAACCTCCCAGTACTTCAAAGTACTCATTTAGGATGGGTAATTGCAGGTACAGTTCCGTTTCTCAATTCTCAACAAAGAAATTTATTACCTAAAGTATACACTTCCTCCTCCATAATAAATAATCAACCTGTAGTATCTATGTTTACTCAAGTACGAGACTCACCATCTCTTGATCAATTAGTTACTAAATTCTGGAATACAGAAGAGATTCCGGAAAAGGTCCCTCTAGCCATGGAAAATGAGCTAGCTGAAAAAATGTTCGTATCTACAACTACCATCTCAAATGATGGTAGGTTTCAAGTGAATGTTCCTTTGAGAACCCCTCAAGAAAACTTAAAGCTTGGTGATTCTCTGTCGATTGCAAAGAAACGATTTTTTAATTTAGAAAAAAGATTTCAACAAAGTCCTTCTTATTTCGTTGAATATAAAAGATTTATTGACGAATACGTTGAATTGAATCATGGAAGATTCGTTCCCCTTACTCAAACAATTAAATCGTCACATCAGAAATATTTTTTACCCCACCATGCAGTGATTCGTGAGAATAGTGTCTCAACGAAACTTCGAGTTGTCTTTGATGCTTCATGCAAAACCACTTCAGGTTTGTCATTGAATGACATCACTCTTAAAGGTTATCAGGTACAACCTGATCTCTATGATATTTTGTGTAGATTTAGATCTTTCAAGTTTGTGTTAACTACAGACATTGAAAAAATGTTCCGACAGATAAGAATAAATCCATCTCAAACCTTTCTGTTAAACATCTTGTGGCGAGACAATCCTGATAAACCACTCATGTGTATTGAACTTTTGACAGTAACATATGGAACAAATTCCGCTCCATTTCTATCAACCCGTGTACTACAGGAAATAGCATTAAAATATGAATCTGATTTTTCTCTCGCCGCAGAAGCTTTGATGAAACAAACCTGCGTAGATGACATTCTTTGTGGTTGTGATGACCTTACAAACTTAGAAAAACTCTATAATGAATTAAATACTCTTTTAAACTATCATGGATTCAAGGTCCATAAATGGTGTTCTAATTCAGAAACATTTTTGAGTACATTTTCTGAAGAAAGGATTCTCGAATATGATATTAATTTTGATGATACTCCTAATAAGGTGCTCGGATTAAAGTGGAACCCTGTAGCAGATTTTTTGTGTATTTCAATTCCCAAAGTTTCTTCAAACTCATTGCAAGGTCCTATAACTAAAAGAAAAATCCTTCCAACTGTAGCTCAGTGCTATGATCCTCTAGGATTGCTCTCTGTCGTCATAGTTGTAGGAAAACTATTGATTCAGACACTTTGGTCTTTAAAATTAGGATGGGATACAGTTGTTACTGATAATCTCGTACAGGAGTGGCAAAAATTTGTAAATAATCTTTCTGTTTTATCAAAACTAAAGATACCTCGGTATTTATATTTAAATAAATCTATAAAGAGCGTAGAGTTTCAGCATGTGTATATATTCGTACTTTGTATTTGGATGGATCTATATCTTGTAATTTAGTGTCTTCAAAATCTAGAATAGCACCTCTAAAGGTAATCTCTTCCTCGTTTGGAATTGTGTGCTATGCTTCTTCTTTCAAGATTAACGAAAAAACTTTTGCCTATTTATGAAAACAGATTTACAATAAATTCTGTGAGTTTGTGGTCAGATTCCCAAATAGCTTTATTCTGGATAACTTCTCATGCTTCACGTTGGACAGTTTTTGTAGCTAACAGAGTATCACAAATACAAGAATTAACAACAGGATTCAAGTGGTATTATGTCAAATCCAGCGAAAATCCTTCCGACCTTCCTTCCAGAGGGATGTTACCTCAAGACGTTTTAAACTGTGAAATTTGGTGGTGCGGGCCTTCTTTTCTAAAGAATCCTAATTTAGACATTTCTGAATTTGCCAAAAATCCTGTTGTGCCAGAAATATCGGAAGAAAGGAAAATATCTCTTGTTACTACAATAAATAACAGATCAGTCTGCCTTTTGGGAACCTATATTTTTAAAATTTTCAATTTTCTCTAGGCTTCAACGTACTGTTTCATATTGTTTGCGTTTTATTCAAAACACAAAATTTATTTCAAACAAATTTTCTGGCCCTTTAAATGTAAATGAATTGAAAGATGCAACATACTTCATTCTAAGAATACTACAGGTTAAATATTTTTCAAAGGAAATCTCTGAACTGCAAAATAAAAAACTTCTTAGTAATAAGAATTTGCTTTCTCTTAACCCCTTTTTTGATGAAAAGATGGTATCTTGCGCGTTGGTGGCAGGTTAGAAAATGCGGATGTTAACTTTGATCAGAAACACCCAGTTTTGCTTCCTTCTCATAATTATGTTGTAATTCTTATGTTAACCCAAGAGCACACACGTTTGGGACATGCTGGTGCTCAAACAGTTTTATCGAATTTCAGATTAAGGTTTTGGCCGTTAAATGGATTAAGAGAAATAAAAAGAATAATCAGAAACTGTGTAACTTGTTATAGATTCAGAGCTCAGCCAGCTCAACAATTAATGGCAAGCTTACCCAAAGATAGAGTTAACGTTACAAGACCTTTTCAAAAGGTAGGTGTGGATTATGGTGGTCCCTTCATGATTAAATCGTCAAAGGTAAGGAAGGCGCCTTTAATCAAGGCATACATAGCTATTTTTGTTTGTATGGTAACCAAATCGGTTCATATTGAATTGGTCACGAATCTATCATCTGAAGCCTTTCTTATGACATTGAAAAGATTCATTTCTCGAAGAGGAAATCCCTCTTTAGTCTACAGCGACAATGCTTCCAATTTCTTAGGGGCAAAGAATCAGTTAAAGGAATTACATAATTTTTTTTGCACTCAAAGTAATTTAAAAGGAATCCAAGACTATTGTGCTCAAACCCAAATTACATTTAAGTTCATTCCTACTAGAAGTCCCCACTGGGGTGGAATTTGGGAAGCAGCAATAAAAAGTTGTAAATATCATCTAAAGAGATTAGTAGGTAATTCCACTTTTACCTTTGAAGAATTTTATACAATTCTAACCGAAATAGAAGCCATTCTAAACTCACGCCCCATCTGTCCATTATCTAATGACCCAAATGATTTGCAATGTTTGACCCCTGGACATTTCTTGATAGGATTAAGTTTAGTAGCTCATCCAGAAAAAAGTGTAACTTCCATTTCTGAAAACCGACTTACCCTTTATCAAAGGATTTCTCAAATTCAACAATTATTTTGGAGACGATGGTCTATTGAGTACCTCAATCGCTTGCAAAATCGACCTAAATGGGTTTACAATGTTCCAAACTTAAAAGTAAATGATTTGGTTCTGCTAAAGGAAGATGATAATCCTCCTCTTAAATGGCCGCTGGCATGAATAATAGAGATTATTTTAAGTCCTGACAAGAAGGTCAGGGTAGTTAAAGTTAAAACTCAAAATGGTTGTTTCACACGATCCATAACTAAGATTTGTCCTCTTCCACAAGATAAATTAATTGAAGAATTTCCCGCAGAAATTTAGAAAAAAATAATAATACGAACTTAATATTTCTTTTTGTTTTTGTTCAATCTATCTTTTAATATGAAATAAATAAATTTGTTTATTAATTATAATCCCTTTGAGGTTAGAACCCTCAAGGCCGGGGAGGATGTTCGGGAAACAATCCCTTCATCAGTTCTAGTTCAACTTTGTTTCACCCTGTATATATTTATTTTGCGGCGAACTGTTAACTTGCCACTTGTTTTTTTTATACGTTTTTGCGCGTTGCTGACGTCTGTACGCTTTTTGTTTTCGTTTTCTAATATTGTTGGTTCCTGAAATGGTAAAATATAATTGAGGAATGTTCCTCCTCCTTTTTCGCTTCTTTTTTTGCATAATATAAAAAGTGCATAAAACTTGGATCTGAGATAGTTGATTTCAAATATAAAAAAAATGAAAAACAATATGTCAACAACACAAAAAAGAATCCTTTCATGTTAAAAAATTAATGGTTTTTCTGTGAACAAAAAAACCAATTTAATGATACTTTATGTATATGAAGATCCTTTGAAGAAGGAGTCAACTCTAAGTTAAGTAAAACCCCCAGGGGGAATTTGGATAAACCCATCAAGTTTATATTTTAATAATTGATGACAGATGGAATTCAGTCGAATAGTACTGCTCAATTTTTATTATAATCATAATGAAACATAAACTCTGCAAGCAGAATTGGAGGTCTCGTAAATGGCATCCTGTAAGTAATTTGTATTGTCAATACGATCCAGATTTGTGGAGTTTAAGGATCAGAAACAAAAGGTATTTAGTAAAGTGAGTGCCTAAAAGCTTCCAAATTTAGAACAAGAAAAAACTAAATTGTAATAACAAACATTATGCTGGTAACTTGTGATAAAGTAGTTAAAAACTGTATTTAAATCTTTACTTATATTTAATAATTGTTGTGTAACTCTATCAGAAAGGGTTATGTTCTTGTACTTTTTGTAATAAATTTAAGAAATTATTTTATGCAATCTCTGTGTTTTCTTTATGTGTAAAGGATCTTTAAGATGCACCAACCACCCTGTAGATTTACTTTTCACTAATTTCAAAACTTTTAAACAAAACCTCTTCTTGTTTGTGTGGGCAATCATTGTCTGTCACGAAACACATCCAAGGTTCTAGGTTTCACATTTCAGTTATACCTATTTATTATATTAAAAACAACAGACCAAACACTATTTAAATATCTTTTAAACAGTTCCAATCCCAAGAATTTAATGGTTAACAACCTGTCGTTTTGCGTTGCTACGGTTGCTATTCAAAAAATGATATCATATCACTGAAGGACATCGACATTTAGTACATTGAATGCACAGCTGTTTTTCTTTTTAAAATAAATAATTGCAAACAATAAAATATCACTTTACTGAATTGGATAAAAACTGTTTCAGATAACGTTGGACATTTTATAATAAAATCGAAATTTTTATTTCTTATAACGTTGAAATTTTTTATTTTTGTTTGTGCTGTAGTTAAAATCTATTATAATATAAATTTTTTTTGTAAATTCGTTATCTTTAACGTTTCTAATTTTATATTCCTAACAATATAATAAATAGTTACTTAACGTAAAAATGTAAAGTCACTATTCGGTTTAACGAACAACTTTTAACAAAACATCTGGACCAGGATTGTTTTAGATTTATTATATATCAATTTTCTTTTCCTAAATCAGCATCAGTAATCGATTAAATATAGTGAAAGATAATAATTGTTAATTTATGTTTAACTTGAATCAATAAATCTTTGAATTCCTTGTAAAAACCCTTGTCTATATCCAACCTCGTGCACCTAAAAAATGAAGTAAGCACTAATAACGAAAACAAAAATGTCATTTTAAAAGATTCGCAGTCAATAATATTTCTTGTTACATAACATAAATTAAGTAAAACGGTTTTTTGATCCTTGATAATCGGCGATCTTACTTTTTACGCTTTATTACTAATTACTAAAGACGATAGCTTATATATGTAAACCCATTTCTACAGCAATAATTGTTGGAAATCGTCGATGGAAAACTTTAAATATAAACGAAAACAAAATGTTTTAAAATACTTTAGTATTTTAGATTTTAATTATTATGGCCGCCATATTTCATCCGTCCTTTAAAATTTGCAAACGTTGACATCAAATTTGAAATTAGCGACCTTGAAAACCGCTTTGTAGAAAATTTCATACAAATCCAATTATATTTCGAGTTTTATGATGTTTTTACTTAATATGTAAAAGATAGAGCATTTTAAATATGAAAGCCTTTTAAATAAAATGCATACACATAAAGAAACGGAACTAAAAGAATTTATTAAGTAGCATTAATCAAATAGAAATGTTTTTGTCAGTTTAAATGACGTAATCTTCTCAGAAATACAGCGAGTAACATGACACCGCAGACAGGCAAGCAAGCTGCTAAACTTTAGAAAAATAAAATGGACGCTGAATAAACCTATAGTTTGCTAACGCTGACACTGACGCTGACTGATACCATCATTTATATACACTTTATATACGCAGGACGCTGGGCGCTACGCTTTTGGTCCGGACGCATGGTAGGCCTTTATAGATATATATATATATATATATATATATATATATATATATATATATATATATATATATATATATATATATATATATATATATATATATATATATATATATATACAGGGTCTTCATTAAGTTTGGAACCGGCTTAATATCTTCAAAACTATTAACTGGATTAAATTGAAATTTGGGGTGTGCATTTTATAAATTAATATCTATTGTGCCTAATTTTTTCACCTGCTTTGCATCGTTACTTTACGAGATACACAGCCAACTTGATTTTTTTTAAATAGCAATGGGGGTCAAATTTGACATCATTTGAAAGCTTATTTTTTTCTGAGTACCATTATGTAATACACGTGTTGTATCATTTTGACAAAAATCGCCAAAAAAATTAAAATCAACGAAACATGTTTTATCCACAAAATTAAATTTATTACTTAAAATTTACTTTTACTTAAAATTACTTAAATATTTACTGTCAATGTGTAACTTTTGACATTTCTATGAATTTTGTAAGATCACTAGATATTTTAATTTTTAATTTATTCAACACTTTTGATTTTGTGGATAAAACATGTTTCGTTGATTTTAATTTTTTTGGCGATTTTTGTCAAAATGATACAACACGTGTATTACATAATGGTACTCAGAAAAATATAAGCTTTCAAATGATGTCAAATTTGACCCCCATTGCTATTTAAAAAAAATCAAGTTGGCTGTGTATCTCGTAAAGTAACAATGCAAAGCAGGTGAAAAAATTAGGCACAATAGATATTAATTTATAAAATGCACACCCCAAATTTCAATTTAATCCAGTTAATAGTTTTGAAGATATTAAGCCGGTTCCAAACTTAATGAAGACTCTGTATATATATATATATATATATATATATATATATATATATATATATATATATATATATATATATATATATATCTATTTTCGTAACAAGTTGAGATCCGAATAAATTTAGGACAACCCGAGATCCACCAAAAGATAAAGAGTTACGTATGTATATTTTCTGTTAATAGATTTATAATTTACGACTTAACCACTACCCCCTCAGAGGGGCACAGATTTTGCAATTAAAATTTTATTTATAAATTCATAACGAAGCGAGATCCGCAACAAGTCGAGGTCCATTTTTGTATATAGCATAATATGTATACCAACGTGAGATCCTGCAGCGTTGCCACCGTATTCGACAGATATTTACCACAAAATTCACAAACGAGGGTCATTATGACAACCAGATGTTGTAAAAGGGACTGTTAAAATGACTTGACCTGGAATTTCATACAATAGAAAAAGGACAAGTTTTGTTTGAAAGTATAAAATTATTATTCATGTTATTCTGCATGTTAGGTTTAATATGATATATGTTAGTTATCTGTTAATAATTTTATACAATACAATTATTTAAAGATGTACTATTGTTTTCATTATGATCTAGGACAGCAAGGCTATTTTTTATTATTTTATGCTATACGTTTACACTAAAAGAAATAAATTAAATAGCATTATATTAGCCTTGTTGCTCGAGATCATTATGAAATCAATACTACATATTAACTTTTAATGTTTTTAACTTCCTTAAAAATATTTCATTTAAAAGTAAAAGAAGCGAAAAAGTTAAAAATATGAAAGGTTGTTATGTACATCTTTAAATTGCATTATATAAAATTATTAACAGATAACTATATTATATTAAACCTAACATGCCACCCGCCTTGAAACTATTGATTTTAAAAATAAAGCAAATAAAGATTATTGAAATTGAAAGACTAAAATATAAGATTGTTTTTAATTAATACCATTTTCATATTTTATTTTTGTACGTATGTATAATTAATCGCATCACGCACAATACAGCTTTACGTGCATTTTGTTTCAAACCCTAATATTATCTCCCCTAATTATGTCAAATGAAAGATATTAAGGAATGCTATAAAGAAAAAAATACGAATTGAATGATGCCTTTGGTTACGGATTGCATTTGATTATAACCGGAAAAGGTAAAGAAAAGAAAACTTCTCTTTATGCAAAAAACCAGCTATGCCAAGGAAACATTGGAATGATCAGAAATCACTTATTTCAATTTGAAAACATTAGAACGGCGGAGAAAATATTTGCTTCATACTTATACATACAAAATTATTTTGAAAGATTGAATTCGTTGTGTTTTGCGGTATTTTTGAATATAATATCAAGGGATGTACTTTGTTTATAATGTTTATATGCTCTAATAAAATTATTGCTTTCGCAACCTTTAAGAATCTTTATTTCAAGAATCTTACAATTTGTTGCCTAAACTATCAGTCATAAGTACATATTGTATGTGGAGTGTTCGATTGCAACTTCGTTCGTTATATGTAATGCAAATCCAATAGTCAAACAGTTCAATATAATCTAACAAATGACATTTAGGTGGCAAATATTTTCCCTTAATTGTTCCAATGTGTTGTTTCCAATACTGTTGTATATAAAAATAATACAGTCAGAGAATCGGACGTTATAAACTCCATTATCAACAATTGGAATAAGGAAATATGAAAATAATTATGTTAAAAGTTGATATTGATAATTTAATACAGGAAAATAATAAAATATAATATTAAATATACGAATCAAAAAAAGACCTTAACAAATATAAAAATTGTAAGACAACGGCAATTATATCACAAAAATCAACCATAAATAATGCAAACATTAATGATAAAAATACAAATATTAAAACCAAGGTTTTGATATTAGCGGACAGTCATGATCTGAGTCATAACGGACAAATTTCAATTAAACCTTGATAGTATGTCGGTATGATAGATCGGGTATGTTCTGATTTCAAAAAGGAAGACTATATTATAATTTTCGTAGGTTCAAATAATTCAGTAAAAGGCAATAAGATTAGAGCTGATTCTGTACCGAAATTACGTAAAATTACTCATACAAACGTGATAATTGTAACTGTTCCGTACAGGACCTTCAATCGTACGGGTGTTTAATAATTTCATCTACGAAAATAACGTTCATTTGTACAGTGAAATTATTGTAAAAACTAATTTTCTTCTGTTTGATTTAAATCCAATAGTTACGAAAGCTGATTATACTATTCATGGTCATCTTAATTTGAACGGTAAAGAAAAACTATGCTGTAATTTGGTTAATTTTATTATGAACATTAAAGCCTCAACAAAAAGTGAAACAAAAGCGAAAGATAACAAATGTGCATGGGTAAACAATTCAAATCTAATAGTTGCTATTAGGTGTAACCGAAATGTGGGTGACAAAAACAGTTTCGGCTCATATTCCCAACAGACTGCATCACTTTATCCTAATCTACCACGTTCGAATGAAGAATTACAACCATCTTTGCTCAACAATCGGTTTTTTAAATTGTTCGTCGTCAATACATTCAAGCAAATTGGAACCTACATTTGGGGTATATTACTTAAACATTTGTAGTTTCTTAGCACACAAATATGAAGTACATCGATTTATAGCTGAGTTTCAACCTTCAGTGTTTGCTTATCAGAAACTAGAGTTACTGCGGATATTTTAGAATGTGAGACAGAAATAAAGGGGTATCACGCTGTTGTATGCTTTTCTGATAATAGGTACACGGGTGGTGTTATAATGTTTATAAACCGTAAATATAATTTTAAGATTATGGATAATATTACTGTTGCCAATACGTTTTGGTTGTTAGTTGTAAACGTAAATAAAATAATGGTTGAAACTGTATATCGCTCGTCGAATTCAAGTGCTATATAGTTATTTTATAAATTATTTCAGTAACTTGTTGGATGACGAGTCTTACTATAAAGGTCGTGTTATTCTTACATGAGATTTTAATATTGATATGAGGACAGATAATTTGGACAACAGAAAATTAAAAAATATTGTTAATAATATAGGTATGAAACAAATAGTTAACGTTCCCACTCGTACTACACCTAACTCGTAAGTACAATTGATCTTGTGATAACGAACGATCCTTACTAAACGTTATAGTAAAATATACGCCAAAAATTACAGATCACGATATTGTGCTTGTAACAGTTATTAACAAGCAATCTGCGTCTATTGAAACAGAAAAATATAAAAAAATGTAATAAACGATGAGGTAATAGCGGAAATGAGAAACAAACTATCTGAATGTAACTGGAAGTATGATACGTCTAATGTTAATGTTATTATCGATAATTTTCGTAACAATATTGTCAATTTGTTAGATACATATGCTGCACTTAAAACCTACAAAATTAGAAGTAATTTAAAACCATGGTTCAATAAATAACATTAAGAAAATTCAAATAAAGCGGGATAAAGCATATAAAACTTTTAAATCTACTAATGATCCTCAAAACTGGATTAATTATAAAATTTTGAGAAATGAACTCGTTAGTGTAATAAGATCAGAAAAATTAGAGTGTTATAGATTACAGATTGATAACAATAAGGGGAATTCTCGCGCTATGTGGAAAAAATTAATTGGAAAATCAAACAACGATCTCCCAGATGACATTGATTTTAAAAAAATTAAACTGAAATTACAATACCGAATAAATTAAATGAATACTTTATTAGCAATTTAAATGATACTGTTAATAGCATAATCCCACTTAATTGTGATAATCCTCCTGTATTAAATAATAGATCTTGTAGGTTAGTCAAATTTGAAAAAAATTGATATTAAGTTTTTAGAAAAAATTATAAAACTTGAAACGGTCAAGTCTAGTCCAGATGAATTCGGGCCATCCATTATTAAGCCACTCATTGACAGTTTAAGTTATACATTAATGCATCTTATTAATTCTTCCCTGGAAACTGGTTGTTTTCCAGATAGTTTAATAGTTATTTTTGTATCAAGTACCTAAAATACAGTTTTTTCGGACGAATCTTGCTGTTTACGGACGAGGCGAAGCCGAGTCCTGAATAGCAGATGAGTCCGAAAAATCTGCAGTTTAGGTACGTGGCACAAACAACATTTTTTTGTTAAAGCTCCCAAAATTCACAAGAACACATTCAAACCTCTTATTATGGATGATTAATGTGATCAGAGCAAATATTTCTCAAAAACAGTGAGCTTCGCAATGTAATTATAGCAACCAGATTGTTTAATGTAAACACGAAAAAACGTTGAGTTTTTTTTCGCATAAAATGCAGAATCCAGCGAATATTTCTGAAAAATCAAAGAAAATTGTGTTAAATTTACTTCCAGTGAAGTCTCGTCAACTATATGAAAAGGAGTACGAAGCATTTATTCGATGGAAAGAAATGAACAACATTGTAATTGTAGACGAAGATGCGATGTTGAACTATCTACATGAAAAGGTAAGTACCGCTATACTTTATACATTCAATATTAATAAGTTATTGTCATAAATATTTTCGTATTTTCCTGTTACAGTCGCAAGAAGTAAAACCATCTACACTCTGGCCAAAATATTCCATGATAAAAGCTGTTTTGTCTGTCAAAGAAAATATTGAAATAAACAAGTTCGCTAGAGTCATAGCTTTTTTGAAGCGAAATTCAGTAGGCTACGAGCCCACAAAGTCAAAAGTTTTGACGCGCCAAGAAATTAATACATTTTTGATAAATGCAGACGATGAGCAGTATTTATTAATCAAAGTAAGTTTAAAATCATACTTTAATGATAATATGAATCAGTTTCATATTGTAACTTCGTAGATTGCTCTTCTCATTGGCGTGTGTGGTGCATGCAGGCGTGAAGAGCTACATTCACTAAAAATCCAAGATATTGTCCAAAAAGACGCAGAATGTCTTCTTATAACGATCCCCGATACGAAGAGCAACATCAAGAGAGTGTTTCCGGTGGTAGCTGAAGGTGAAGCTGCTAATTCTCTTGCATTGTACCAGAAATATCTTCGACTACGGCCAGCGAAAATTGAACACGATTATTTTTTTATTTCCTATCGTAAGGGGAAATGTACGGTACAACGTGTAGGAATCCATTCTTTTGCGAAGATGCCCTCTATTGTTGCTGAATTTCTTCAATTACCGAACCCGACAGAGTATACAGGGCACTGCTTCCGGCGAAGTTCTGCGTCCTTGGCGGCAGATGCTGACGTTGATTTAATCTCGTTGAAACGGCTAGGAGGATGGAAGTAAGTTTTATCACAATATTATTGTCTTTTTATTCTAAATAATAATTAATTCCAGGTCGTCTTCAATAGCAGAGTCATATATAGAAGAATCGATTGAGAAGAAGAAAAAGGTATGCAAAATGTTAATGGGGGAAAAGAAAACCGAACCATCCAGTACCAGAATATCGGTTTCTACCGCTACTACCACAACATCCAAAGAAATTAATACTATACCCTCGAGCTCGGCTATTTCGTTTGGGGGCAACAGTTTCGAAGGTGCCCAAAATTGTTCCTTTCATTTTCATTTTGGGAAATAAGGATTTAATATGTGTAATAATAATTAATGAATGATTTTAATAGGTATTATAGACTAAATAAAGTTCTTTAATTGTTGTATTGAACTACTGTGCTTTATTTACCTAAACGAGTCCGAAAAAGTTGTCATGGCAACTTTTCGGGACTGAGTCCGAAAAAGACTCATTTTACGGACTCAAATGAATCCGTAAAACAGCTAATTTTGGGAGCTTTAACAAAAAAAGTTTTTATTTTTACAATAAAAGTAGTATTTTTATATTGTGTATTACAAGGGCAACATAATTCCCATTCCGATACTTATACCAATATTTTCTGTTTGTAGGTTACCTTTAAACTTACTAAAAGTTCTGATAGTTATGCAAAAATGTTATAGAAGGTTCCGCAATGGTAATTGTTGCTCCATCGTTGGATTTGATATTTACT
Organism: Agrypnus murinus; assembly: GCA_929113105.1. NCBI lineage: Eukaryota > Metazoa > Arthropoda > Insecta > Coleoptera > Elateridae > Agrypnus > Agrypnus murinus. The sequence goes on from OV816027.1 coordinate 114,799,342, forward strand.
TTCAGAAAAGAAATGCTGAAATAGTGATAATTAACCTTGTATAAAAGAAGATCTTAAAAACTATACGCCATCATGTGCAAATAATACTTGATAAGAATATTAATAAATACAATATTCCGTTAAAAGTATATAAGAAAATTATTACAAATTATTGTATAAAATTATTAACAGATAACTATATTATATTTAACCTAACAATAACTATAATCAGTTTCCGACTACGGTCAATGCCAGAAGCAGTTAAATTTACGGAATAAGTAAAAGCCCGTATTGTAAATATATGGACATATAGCAAAAAATATTTTTGTTCTCATAAATACATTAAATCTCTGGTTAGGAAATTTCACGAGGCCTACAGAGCACCCTGAAGTTTGTTTATAATAGATAAAAATGAAACCCTCTGATAACTAGTGTTTATTTTTACAATAAAAATAGTACTGTTATATTGTGAATTACTTAAAAAACTAAATTTCCTATAATATTGTATGTAAATTACTGTAATCAGATGTTTAGATCATTTAATCCCACTTTTTTTAAAAGGGCAATATAATTCCCATTCCAATACCTGTATCAATATTTTCTCTTTGTAGGTTACCCTTAAACTTACTAAACGTCCTGATAGTTATGCAAAAATTTTATAGAATGTTCCGCAATGGTAATTGTAGCTCCATCGTTGGATTTGATATTTACTTTCAGAAAAGAAATGCTGAAATAGTGATAATTAACCTTGTATAAATAACATCTTAAAAACTATACGCCATCATGTGCAAATAATACTTGATAAGAATATAAATAAATACAATATTCCGGTAACAGTATATAAGAAAATTATTACAATGGTGTATCACCAAAAGAGTATTGAAGAGAAATTCTGGTTATTAATTAATTTGATAGGTTATTTTAATGAACTACTTTAGTGAATTTGTATTTTATTTTAATAATTAGTACATATAAGTTATAAAAAAACATTTGAATTAAAGAAAGGAAATCGATTTATTCATTTCTTAGCTAAATACGGCACTTTTTGATTTGATGCCTTTTTCCTAAAGACAACCCATTTGAGACAAGGCATTAATTGTGCTACTGGGATATCTACATACAATTTATTATAAAAACTGCACTCGTATTACACTAATGGTCGTTGTGACGCTCATTTTCCAATATACTATTTTCAAGACAAAATTTAGCCAAGGCCTATCAATGTTAAAATAGTTTTCAGCTGGAATTCTGTTAATTCTATAAATTAATTTTAAAAAGGAAACTTTATGGGGTTCAGTCTTTGATGTATTTTATTAATTAATCCATCGAAATATCAACGTTTCGACAATGATTTCTTGTTTTTATCAAGATCTAAAACAATTTTAAAATAATTACGCAGAAATTCCTTTTAAAAGAAAAAATTTCCCTTTTAAAATTAATTCCAACAGTCGTGATATTAACAAAATCTATAAATTAAGTTAAACAATATATATGGACTGGATAGAAACATACAGCGCGTATTTAAAACAAGAAAGATAGTGCTTAAATGTGTGCTTTTTATAAATCAAACATTGGAATTTTTCTCTTACTTTAGACAAAACTAAAAATATATTTGTGATTCAAATGTTAGTTAGATAATGCTAATAACATTTGGGATAGCACTTTCTTCCCATTTAATAGAATTTATACTATTGCTTTTTATAAGAATGGCATGACCACGTATAGAAGTAATTTTAAAAATAAACAACCCAGTTCGATGACTAAGAAGGGAAGTGACAATCTCGTTTCCCAAGAATTCAAGCTGCAAATACATCTGCGATGTTGTCAAGCATACCGGATCTCGACTTGACTGTAACATACATTTTGAGGTTTTATACATAAAAGGCGCTGCAGTGCCCCCTACAGTAAGGTTAGATGAACTGCCAGAGTATAAAATTGAACAAAATGGGACAAAGTGAGCTCCTACCAAAAATTTGAATTTCCTCTTCCCTTCACATCGCCTATTGAATGAGTAAGATATACACACAGATACAAGACGAGATCCAAAATCGGATCTCGCCTTGCAAAAAGGATCTCAACTTGTATAGTTTCTAACTCCAAAGGATCTCGTTTTGTGCCGAAAATATATATATATATATATATATATATATATATATATATATATATATATATTTTCGGCACAAAACGAGATCCTTTGGAGTTAGAAACTATACAAGTTGAGATCCTTTTTGCAAGGCGAGATCCGATTTTGGATCTCGTCTTGTATCTGTGTGTATATCTTACTCATTCAATAGGCGATGTGAAGGGAAGAGGAAATTCAAATTTTTGGTAGGAGCTCACTTTGTCCCATTTTGTTCAATTTTATACTCTGGCAGTTCATCTAACCTTACTGTAGGGGGCACTGCAGCGCCTTTTATGTATAAAACCTCAAAATGTATGTTACAGTCAAGTCGAGATCCGGTATGCTTGACAACATCGCAGATGTATTTGCAGCTTGAATTCTTGGGAAACGAGATTGTCACTTCCCTTCTTAGTCATCGAACTGGGTTGTTTATTTTTAAAATTACTTCTATACGTGGTCATGCCATTCTTATAAAAAGCAATAGTATAAATTCTATTAAATGGGAAGAAAGTGCTATCCCAAATGTTATTAGCATTATCTAACTAACATTTGAATCACAAATATATTTTTAGTTTTGTCTAAAGTAAGAGAAAAATTCCAATGTTTGATTTATAAAAAGCACACATTTAAGCACTATCTTTCTTGTTTTAAATACGCGCTGTATGTTTCTATCCAGTCCATATATATTGTTTAACTTAATTTATAGATTTTGTTAATATCACGACTGTTGGAATTAATTTTAAAAGGGAAATTTTTTCTTTTAAAAGGAATTTCTGCGTAATTATTTTAAAATTGTTTTAGATCTTGATAAAAACAAGAAATCATTGTCGAAACGTTGATATTTCGATGGATTAATTAATAAAATACATCAAAGACTGAACCCCATAAAGTTTCCTTTTTAAAATTAATTTATAGAATTAACAGAATTCCAGCTGAAAACTATTTTAACATTGATAGGCCTTGGCTAAATTTTGTCTTGAAAATAGTATATTGGAAAATGAGCGTCACAACGACCATTAGTGTAATACGAGTGCAGTTTTTATAATAAATTGTATGTAGATATCCCAGTAGCACAATTAATGCCTTGTCTCAAATGGGTTGTCTTTAGGAAAAAGGCATCAAATCAAAAAGTGCCGTATTTAGCTAAGAAATGAATAAATCGATTTCCTTTCTTTAATTCAAATGTTTTTTTATAACTTATATGTACTAATTATTAAAATAAAATACAAATTCACTAAAGTAGTTCATTAAAATAACCTATCAAATTAATTAATAACCAGAATTTCTCTTCAATACTCTTTTGGTGATACACCATTGTAATAATTTTCTTATATACTGTTACCGGAATATTGTATTTATTTATATTCTTATCAAGTATTATTTGCACATGATGGCGTATAGTTTTTAAGATGTTATTTATACAAGGTTAATTATCACTATTTCAGCATTTCTTTTCTGAAAGTAAATATCAAATCCAACGATGGAGCTACAATTACCATTGCGGAACATTCTATAAAATTTTTGCATAACTATCAGGACGTTTAGTAAGTTTAAGGGTAACCTACAAAGAGAAAATATTGATACAGGTATTGGAATGGGAATTATATTGCCCTTTTAAAAAAAGTGGGATTAAATGATCTAAACATCTGATTACAGTAATTTACATACAATATTATAGGAAATTTAGTTTTTTAAGTAATTCACAATATAACAGTACTATTTTTATTGTAAAAATAAACACTAGTTATCAGAGGGTTTCATTTTTATCTATTATAAACAAACTTCAGGGTGCTCTGTAGGCCTCGTGAAATTTCCTAACCAGAGATTTAATGTATTTATGAGAACAAAAATATTTTTTGCTATATGTCCATATATTTACAATACGGGCTTTTACTTATTCCGTAAATTTAACTGCTTCTGGCATTGACCGTAGTCGGAAACTGATTATAGTTATTGTTAGGTTAAATATAATATAGTTATCTGTTAATAATTTTATACAATAATTTGTAATAATTTTCTTATATACTTTTAACGGAATATTGTATTTATTAATATTCTTATCAAGTATTATTTGCACATGATGGCGTATAGTTTTTAAGATCTTCTTTTATACAAGGTTAATTATCACTATTTCAGCATTTCTTTTCTGAAAGTAAATATCAAATCCAACGATGGAGCAACAATTACCATTGCGGAACCTTCTATAACATTTTTGCATAACTATCAGAACTTTTAGTAAGTTTAAAGGTAACCTACAAACAGAAAATATTGGTATAAGTATCGGAATGGGAATTATGTTGCCCTTGTAATACACAATATAAAAATACTACTTTTATTGTAAAAATAAAAACTTTTTTTGTTAAAGCTCCCAAAATTAGCTGTTTTACGGATTCATTTGAGTCCGTAAAATGAGTCTTTTTCGGACTCAGTCCCGAAAAGTTGCCATGACAACTTTTTCGGACTCGTTTAGGTAAATAAAGCACAGTAGTTCAATACAACAATTAAAGAACTTTATTTAGTCTATAATACCTATTAAAATCATTCATTAATTATTATTACACATATTAAATCCTTATTTCCCAAAATGAAAATGAAAGGAACAATTTTGGGCACCTTCGAAACTGTTGCCCCCAAACGAAATAGCCGAGCTCGAGGGTATAGTATTAATTTCTTTGGATGTTGTGGTAGTAGCGGTAGAAACCGATATTCTGGTACTGGATGGTTCGGTTTTCTTTTCCCCCATTAACATTTTGCATACCTTTTTCTTCTTCTCAATCGATTCTTCTATATATGACTCTGCTATTGAAGACGACCTGGAATTAATTATTATTTAGAATAAAAAGACAATAATATTGTGATAAAACTTACTTCCATCCTCCTAGCCGTTTCAACGAGATTAAATCAACGTCAGCATCTGCCGCCAAGGACGCAGAACTTCGCCGGAAGCAGTGCCCTGTATACTCTGTCGGGTTCGGTAATTGAAGAAATTCAGCAACAATAGAGGGCATCTTCGCAAAAGAATGGATTCCTACACGTTGTACCGTACATTTCCCCTTACGATAGGAAATAAAAAAATAATCGTGTTCAATTTTCGCTGGCCGTAGTCGAAGATATTTCTGGTACAATGCAAGAGAATTAGCAGCTTCACCTTCAGCTACCACCGGAAACACTCTCTTGATGTTGCTCTTCGTATCGGGGATCGTTATAAGAAGACATTCTGCGTCTTTTTGGACAATATCTTGGATTTTTAGTGAATGTAGCTCTTCACGCCTGCATGCACCACACACGCCAATGAGAAGAGCAATCTATATATATATATATATATATATATATATATATATATATATATATATATATATATATATATATATATAATAATAATAATAATTACTACAACCCATAACCTTAACCAAGGCCCCAGAAGCTATAAGCTTGTGCGGGAGGGAGGGGGCGATTATTATTATTATGTAGGCCCAATGTGCGGCTGCAGCCGACTTATAGATGGAACAGCGCAAATCCCACATTTGTGTTACAGCTAAGGGAAACTGCAGAAAACCTTAACCAGATCTGCCAGCGCCGGGAGTCGAACCCGGGCCGCTTGGGTGAAAGTCCGGCACGCCAGACATTACACTACCAAGGCTGTTATATATATATATATATATATATATATATATATATATATATATATATATATATATATATATATATATATATATATATATATCAGAATAAGGAATTGACAGCTGATACTGATAATTCACTAATTAGTATTATGTTAAACATAAACTTTTACTTCGCTTTACCTAACAAACTGATTACTAATAGCAATTAGTCTTTGACGCGCAAAGGTACTTGTAAAGTACTTATTGTACTTTTCATTAAATTAGATTATTTTTTGTTATACTTTCATAATATTCTTCACTACCAAATATCTGTTGGTACCATCTATCTTAGTTTTCTAATATGAAGCCAATTAGATTTTTCTGGTACGATTATATTATCCTAGTTGTAATGGTAGCCTTTAGCGCAATTATAGGAATCTACTATGGAATTTTTGATAAAAGCAATAAAGGAACAGCAGCCTACTTTTCTGGTGACAAAAAATTAAAAGTACTACCGATGGGCATTTCTTTGATAGCCGGGTAAAGTTTGACTACTTGACCGCAAGAATTAAAAATACAATGAAGTAAAACAGTTTTCTTTCAGTTACTGATTTGTTAGCGATTCCTACAGAAGTGTATATGCATGGAACACAATTCTGGGTGGCAATACCTACAGTTCCACTTGTGTGTCTAATAATAAATTACTTTTATTTGCCTGTTGCGTTCAGATTAAACTTGAATAGTACATTTGACTATCTTGAATTGAGATATGATAAAATCTTAAGAAGAATTATGATAATTACGTTTGCCTGCAATTGCATACTGTATGCACCAGTAATAATTTTTACCCCAACACTGGCGTTTAGTCAAGGTAAAAGCTTCACCGCAAAACCCAACTTACGTATGTTCTCATAGCCTAATCTTTATTTACTACTTGGTACTATCGGTGAAAGGTATTGGCAGAGTAGAAAGCTTCTGGAATGCACAAGATGAAAGACATTTGGGTAATTGATTCTCATTGGTTAAACGCTCATGCAAATTAGTAGAGTTTCCTCTGTCCCTAATAATGTCTTAGACAGCCAACTCAAAGAAATTCAAAATATTCCGAGTTCAAAATTGTTAGCTTATCCAGAGAAGACTTTCTTCCTTTGATTGTGGTACTTTTCATTCTTTCCCGTTGTATGATATACAAAAATAAACTTGCTGCCAAATAGTAATATTCTGAAATTGAAGAGTCTTAACTCGGCGTATCAATTGTGTCTAATTGGTAGTACCTAAGTATGTGACCTCCATAGATGCACCCTTAACGGTATGATTTTTTCAATCAACAGTTACTGGTTTTGATACGCGTTATGTGAGATGGATAATAATTATAATTTGTGTCTTTTATACAACCATTGGTGGATTCAAAGCTGTTATTTGGTCAGACACTCTGCAGTTTGTAATTACTATATCTACCCTCTTCCTTTCCCTCGTTATGGGTGTCACAGCTGCAGGTGGATTTAAAAGTGTTTGGAATTTAGCAGAAAAAGGAGACAGAATAGAATTTCTCAGGTAAGATTCTACCAACCAGTTGGAATTATCTTATTTTTATGTTTGTTAGCAAGGTCGGATAATGACCCTGCTATGGATTATAAAATTGAGATTTCTAGTAGTACACAGTTTAACAATCAACAGCTCAGTATGTTACTAACCTACAAAGAATTTTTAAACTAGTAGACATAGTTAATTCTTTAATATTAACTTATTCAATAGTAGAAAAAATTATGCAGCATATAACATGTACGTGAGGAGCTGTTTTCTATCTTGTGCTATCATTCTAAAACTTCGCACTTAATAAAAGACTGCCACGTTACATCCTTGTTACATAAATTCCTGTTCTACGGCGTGGAAGGGGATACGACGTGTTAATTAAGTCTGATATTTTCTACTTTAATTAGCTTCGAATAATTCATAAAAAACTATTGCTATTTTACAGCTGAAGGCCTTTACCTTGTTTTAGAATTCAAATCCTTTAGTCTAAGCAAATCTTTGTTGATTTTGTACTACACTTGTTGAATGACGCACCCTTGTGTAATGTAAAACATAATTAAGCACATTTTATTGCAAACGGTTTTTGTAAACATTAAATGAAGAATCTAATTTAGAGCATAATCAACACCTCTGTAAATATAAGATAAGTTTACAAGCAACACTCTTGTTATGTCTACTGTTAAAAACTGCCAGCAAGTTAACATTATAACTGTATGCAGTCACAGAAGACGATTATAAACCTTATCGCCACCTGCAAGATAACGCTGCTAATCTATTCCGTATTCAGAAACCTAATCCTAAGATTATTCTAATTCAAATTAATGTATGCTAATGTATGCATCATAAAAGATAATGCACCATAACATGCGTGGAATCCAATCAAAAGATTTTCGTCGTATATAAAAACCTCATTATGCCAGATACTTTAGTTCGAGTTGCAGTCTACGACCGTTCGGAGAGTTTGGAAGTTAGCATCCAGTGATGCCACTTACGTAGCTTTCCGAACATAATTACGTCGCTCAGAAACCTTCGAAGTTAGCGTCCAGGGACGTAACTTACCTAAGTTTCCGAGGTTATCAGTTGAATAGTAAAACTGCATAGTATTTAAGTTATTATGCTAGTACATATTGTATTTATAGCGACTAATAAATATATTATTGTATTTAACTGTTCATGCTATATGAATGGGTTTATTCTGGGGTTTTATATGTATAAGCAGATTCTTTGAAATGTTTTAAGAAAACAGTAAAATCCAACTGTTTATTAAATACAAAAATTATATTCCCCATAAAAAATTGGATGTTAAATCAAATGTTTCTCACAGTTTGTTTCAATAGGTATTTAATTGGTGACAAAAGTGACATACATTTATATGTTTGCACCTTTTGAAATTAACACATGCTTAATCAAATAGATTAAATTATTTACGAATAAGTGAACATATATGTTGTATTAAAAGAATGTATTAGGTGAAATAAGTAAAACTAAGAACCGGTTGCCATTACAAAAAATAGGCTACGCTACTGCAATTCGTTAATTTTCCTCCTTTAAAAACATCAATTAATTTAATAAGACATTCAGTTAGTTATATAAAATTATGTTTTCGTTAATTAATTTAATCAGCTAAAATATACCGGACAGCTAAAGCGACATTAACTATGCAGCTGTGTATCAGGCGTTGACCTAGATTATTTATTAAATTGTAAGGTATAGTAATAGCAACATAAACATAAGCAGGTTTTATTGACAAATTATTTCAAGTTCAACAAACTACTTCCTCAGCATTATGCGCATAAGGAGAATATCGAGCAGATTGCATTACAAACTTTACAGACTTGCCACTTTTAATTGAGTAAAATTAATTTTTAATGTAAAAAATATCCAATTCTTTTCGTAAAGAATTGATCCAACGCAAAAATATTATTAAGGTTTTTCGTTGTGCTAGATGAGATGCGTCTGCTGACAAAATCTCTTCCCATAATAAAATTTTATTATTAACGCGGCAAAATGATGTTACAGTTTCCAACTGTATTATTTTTTTTTCTTGAAAGTGGTACATTTTAGAACAAGACTTTTTGTTCTTTTTGATGTCTTCTATTACCTCTTAAAATTAACCCGTCGTATTTCCTTCCACTCTGCATATAGTAGTTTACGGTATTTTGAATTTTTTAAACTACATGTTTTGTAGCGATCTCTGTTAACTTTACTCAATAATTTTCTCATCTATTTCAATTAAGCAGAATTCTGTATCTCGTAATACTAAGTAAAATTCCAAGGTATTTTTCGATAGTTAGCTACGCCATCAACTTTTGCATTGGTTTCTTTGTTAAGTATTACGATGGAAAATTCTCCGTCATGTATTTAGTTAGAACGCTATTAAGTCAATATGGAATCAGTTTGGATGTATTTACTAACTAAGAGTAATATTTCTATCGAAAAATGCATATGAAAGCCATGTAAATATCACAGGTTAACGTTCACACATATATTTAAGTAAAATTAGTTCATTCATTTATTTACCACATGGTGTCATTCTAGGTGGAATATGTTTTGCATAAAATTAAGCTTTTAATGATTGTGTTTTTAAGTTTTGGTATTTTGAGAAATACCTTTTTTGTCATAATTGGCGCAAGTGGTGAGGCTTCGAATTAAAAGAAAATACAAAGAATGTTAATACGCTCTTGTGGTGAATTAGTTTTTTTATGCTTCCCCTTTGCGGATTAGTATTGTTTTGTTTTCTTTTAAAGAGGAATTTTAAAGTAGCGAGCGTTGTATTATGGGTATAAGCTGGATTAAATTAGAAAGACTAGAAAAGGCTTGATCAGATAGAATTATTGGAACAGTTAATAAGATAATGGTGGCATTGTGATAGAAAAAAACTGAATTAATCAAAATGTGGGATTCTGGCAAGGAATAAAGAATCTGTGATTAACTTCCTGTCATTGTTATACAAACGGAACTCTGGTAAGCCATTGAAAGTAGAAAACGCGAAACACAGGTACCGAAACTTAATTATCAACTAATTAAAGCAGGCCAAAACAGTAACTCTTGAACAAACTTGTTACAACTTTTTCGTATAGCAAAAAAGACTAGCTCTACTTCGGTGTTGCGTTTTTAAACAGTTCCTTTGTTTTAAAGCTCTTTTTGATTTCTACATTCGTTTTTTCTTACTATTTCCATCACTTTTTTATTTCTAACTTGCTGATCTTGCCATTTGCGTATTTTTTAATAGGATACGCTTGTGATACTTAGCTGTACTCTATGCTTTTGATTAGAACCAGAATACAGTGTCTGGCATCCTATCTCAGTAGTTCTTTTTTATTGTTTACTTATACTATTCTATAATCGTGTTATACTATTCTATTTTATAATCGTGCCTTTTCTCTGCATAAGAAAATGTTGAAAGTCATTTTTAAAATTTTGGTGTTTTCTAAACTTTGCTCAATGTCAACTGCAACCTAGACTGTCTCAAAGGTATTGGGCATACTACACAAAAGAAAAGTGGACATTGACAAGGTAAATACAGGCATGTTGTAAGATCAAAAATGTTGATGGAGAAGATTCTATTTTGTATTTCATGGAAAATATGTAGCTGTCAAATTATTATTCTTAGTTGGTAAATCTTTAAGTTATACTTACATTGTTATCAATTTATTCATGTTCATAAGGAATCGAACAAGGATAAGTCAAAATGTTTCTTCAAAATGTTGAAGTAACTCAAAGTATTACGGCACTGCATTAAATGAATCGTAGACAATCCTACGAATAAAGAGTAGGTACTACTACATCCTGACTTTCTCAATCGTACCTTTATTACCAATTAAAAATGATTTTATAAACAAAGTAAACATTTTCAATTTACTCTACTTTTCTTAGCATAGATCCCAACCCTACCATCAGATCAACTTTCTGGAGTGTTTTCATTGGAAGTACAACTCTTTGGATTGCTCTTATAAGTATCCATCCTGCATCTACCCAGCGTTTATTTTCATTAAAAACATTGAAGGATGCCCAAAGGTCTACTATGTGTTTATAATTTTAGTTGAAATGTAATTATCTTTTATTTGCAGAGTTTTAGTTATTTTCTGCATTGGTACGATAATAGCAAAGTTCATTGTCTGTTTCCTAGGACTTGTGATGTACGCAAGATATTCCAAATGCGATCCTTTATCTATTGGAGCGATAGAAAGGATAGATCAAATAGTTCCGTATTATGTGCTGGATATTGTGAAAGAGATACCAGTAATCAGCGTTTTATTCATTTCAGGATTATTCAGCGCATGTTTCAGGTTTAAAAACGATAAGTTGTTATGGGTGTGATTACTTAAAAGTAATATTACAGTGTACTGTCAACTTTTTTAAATACTCTTGCATATGTAGTGTATTCAGATATAGTATTACCATTGTTTCCAAAAATATCAGATAGAAGCAGTAACTATATCACAAAAGGGATAACAGTTTTAATAGGACTAGCCTCCGTTACTTTGGTATCTGTTATTGAAAGGCTAGGATCAATCTTTCAAATTACATACGCAGTTAATGGTATCTTAGCGGGGACATTACTTGGCCTACTGACGATGGGCTTAATTTTTCCTTTTGCAAACACAAAGGTAGGAAAACTAAATTGTTAAGATCTCGCCTCTATTATTTATGCGTAGATTATACGGTAGATCAACATATTGTAACACATAAAATACGGGTTTGTTAACATTGCAATTTGCAGGGTGCTTATTGTGGTGGTATAGGAGCTGCTGCATTAATGTCTTTTGTCATCTTTAAAACGAATACATACATATGGAATGGTGAAATAAAATACAAAACAAAGCCACTTCATACTGATGGCTGCTATACCAATCTTACGTTTGGAAGCACAATCTTTCAAAATTCTAGGTAAGTTAATGAAAGAGCTAACCAAACCCTTTTAACTATTTTATGCTTTTCAGTTCACCAATCAGTGATGGAAAGAGTCAACCACCTTGGTTGTTTAGAATTTCGTTTTATTATTACACACTAATAGGTAGTGTAATTGTTATTATTATTGGTTTATTAGTTAGTTTAATAACTCGAAAGGTTTACGATCCTCCAGTCAAGAATGAGTTGATCAGTCCAGTAATCTGCAAATTATTTAACAGAACTGATAAATATAAATATCATCATCCACTAGGTGCTGTAAGAATTAAAGATGAAGCTTCATCTAATTAAACTGCTATTTTTAACGTTGTAAATTAATTTATTGTACTCGTACCGTCACCAAGTCGATGATTATACTTTGAGTGCTTTTTTATATATGCCTTAAAATCTGAGTAAAAGTGTAGATGGTGTTAAAATTCCAATACAGTTTATAAATACCACAATCTAAGATAATTCAAAGGGCAGGTTTTTGCTTTTTTGAAGAAACTACTGCTAAAAGTGCGAAAATTCAACTTAAGAGTAATATCCTAGGTGCAAATTGCCTGCTTAAAAGTCAGTTAAGCTTCTCCTAATGGTTTTCATCTCCACAACGTACCACAACTATTCAGTAGATAACAAGATGTTTATAAAATAACATATAACTAACCAAACTTTTCAAAATCTTATACACACTGGGCGTTAGTAATGATTAATTTATCTAAAATAACAAAAGGGATGTTCAAACAAAGTGTGCTAGCTCATAAAAATGTTTTCTAATATAAATACAGTAGAAAAGGTATATTACCTACAAAACTAACTTATTAATACGAAGGCTACCGGTTCTAACCTTGCATTTTGTTTTACAGGAATGAAACTTTACATGGTGAAAATACATACCTTTACTTAACTTTTGTGAAATGATGCCTCGGTGTAACGCGGTTGCCTACCCACATTAGACAATTTTCTGAAAATCTTCAAAAACCCTATTTCATGAGTTATCTTAAGTTAGTGTTTTGCAGGACATTCTGGAAATTCTGGATAATCACATACGTCATTACAAACTTGCATAAGTCAGGTACAGACATTGGAAACATGGTATAAATGGGGGCCTACCAATCAGGGGGACTTTTCCCGACTTACGGCAACAAAACATCAATGGCTTTTCGAGACAACCGGTGTTTGTTTGCATTCTTTTGTGCTCTTCTTAGCCCCATCTCCTAATAAAATGCTGCTATATTTTGTAACTAGATCGAGATGAATTATACCAAAGAGTAACTTTTTAATCAATGCTCTTAAATGCCCATGCATTGTAGCAACTAAAATTTCTGTAAACATAAGTCCCACGCATGAGGGCCTAATGTAACATTTACTTTTTCTTACTTTAAATACTAAACATAAGACAATACGCCACGCGATGGACGTCACTGTACTCTCAAAAATTCAACTTCTAAATAATCACTGCAAAGCTCATAGAAAAATACTTACGTTACTCTATAATGCCACGGCTGAAGACATCTTAAATCATCAAATTCTGACTCAGGAAGTAGGTGCTGATTACCATAGCTTGTGAATTATAAGGAGGAATAGGGGTTGATCAAGACATAATCAAATATATATGGGCGCCATCTGCTTGAAGTTATTAATACGGTACTGAATTCTCAAACAGAAAGGAATCCAGTGTAAATAGATTAAATTGAATTAATAAGAACTAATCACCATTATATAGATTGACTTTAAAGAAATTCAAATAAATAAATAACTTCAATCAATGGTCTGTCCAGTATTGTCATAATAGAATTTAATTTAAATGTTCATTTATTTAAAAAATAAAATAGTTACTTGTCTCCTATGACAATAATAAAGGTTTTTTGATGGTAGTGCTCCAATAAGAATTCTTATTAAAGGAAAATATAGACATAAATTTATAAGATACAGTTAACCATAGACGAAACCGAAGGGTTAATTCTCTATTTTTAGCATTAACTAATGAATTTTCTAATAGATTTTAAACTGCAAATCCTTGGAATAAGCTTCTTAGTTATTAAAACGTTTCGTTACGCGTTTTATGGTTAAACTTCGGTCAAATTTCGGTAATGAACTAATTTAATTCACTCGAAGAATTAAAACTGTATTAACAACCACTAAGTGCATTTAACGGTAAGTGCAGGGACTGTATTAGATTATTAATTTGAACTAGAATTAAATCTCACATACAATTTGTTTATATAATTCCTACAAAGTTTTCATTATCACTTGTCTAATTTAAATTATTAGATCGCGGTATAATACTGAATCAACGCTAACAAAACTCTGCACTGTATTTAAACTAATTGTTTTAACTGCAATACGTACTGTAACCACTTGCCCTCGGCAAAACTAAACCTGTACCGTATTTTAATGCTTGTCGCTAGCTCACCGTACGAGATTCTGGGCAAGACTGTTTTTCTTTGGAGAGCGGAGAAATCAACCTCTGTAATTTATTTAAATTAGCCTATCCCAACGAAGTTAACACTTCATAAGCCAATAAGAAATCAATATTTAAAAGAACTTTCTGAAACCTTCTAGATTTTCGAGAGGAATTCACCGGACTTAACGTTCACTTTGCCGGGTGTAGCTTAATATTTTGCAGATGACCAAATAATGTGTTTTTCTACGTCTGCCCTACGAAAGTTTGTTCATCCAAATTGAGAATTGGCACGTACGGGATATATAAATTTTAAACTAAATGACTTTTCTGGCATTAAGTTCCTTTGTTAAAAAAACAATATTATTTCGGAATAGTTATAAACTCAATTATGGTCTGTATTTTCGTTACGAAAAACAATTTGCAACCGTGGAAATGCTTTGAAATGGATTTTTTGTATTTACAAAGACGTCAGTTGCTGACGCAGAATGCAGAATGTCATTTGTACGAAAGCATTTTAGGGTGACCCCTGATATTTAAAAGAACACCATTTAACTCTTTATACCGTCTGTATTTTTAACCCAACTAAGATGTATTGAAATGTACAGGGCCGAACTAAGATCTTTTGCTATAAATGCATTTAGAAATATATTAAAGTTGAATCTGGATTTTTAACACGTTACAGCATTGCATCAGACAGTACTAAAGAAAGTAAAACGCAAATAGAAAAAATCAGTTCTACGTGGAAAATAATTATTGATAAAAAGACTAGCTTTGTATTTACAGATATAATTAATCACCTGGAAGGTTCAAAATGGTGGGTCAGGCAGTCAAAACACAAAACATACTGGAAGTGGGTTCAGCATGCATCACGAACACACCTATGACGCAAATTCTATTTGGTTACACTATTTTTAGCAAATCAAGAATAATCGTACGAAAGAGATGTTTGTGTCACATCTTCTATCGTAATATCATTTATAGCAACCAACATGCTGCTGTAAAATTTTAGTTTAATTACCGTCGAATAGATCTGCATGAAAAATATGTAAATCATTTCAGTTACAAATGAACATTTTTTATATAATCGTATTTTTTTACTAAAACGACTACCATTCAACGGACATCAGCGAAATAAAAATATTAAATGTGAGAGGCTAAATTGTATATTTATTGTTAGTACACTTTGACATCAGCAAAATGATTCAGAATCTTTATTTGAGATCCATTTGAAGTTTAAAATAAATGTTAACGATTAAACAAATACTTTTCGTGCCTCTGAGGGTTATAAATCTAATTCAGTTGTAATCTTATAGTAAGTATTTTTGAAGTTTAAATAGTGGTTAAATTTAAACAACCGAGATCTTCCCTCCGCATGTTTGAACTTGCTAATTCAGTTTAGTTGTAATTGTTAAATTAAATTAATTAAATTATATTCGAAGTTTAAAATCTGTTAAATTTAAACAATCCAAATTAATTCACTTATCGAACATTAATAAGGTGGAAAGTTTAGGAACGTTGGTTGATCCACTTTTCGGCGGGATCAGAGGCTTGTGGATTTGGTTATCCCAGCGGTTTTAAAATAATTTGGAAATGGGGCAAACGAAGTTTTCATTCAAACTTTTTACGATAAACAAAAGATTTATACATCAGCTGTGGTTAAAATTAGATGTGATGCAGTTTAGTGTTTAAATAAACTTTCTATTTTGTAATGCCCACGAAAATGTAATTTTATTATTGAATTTTTACTAAATGGGTTTTTTTGCAAAGTTGTTTGTGAAATGTGCAATACTTAATGGTATTTCTGTGAATATAAACCATGGTAAAGCTAATGTCAACGATGATTAGTTTCTCTGTTCAAAAAGTTAGTAAATGAAGTCCGTAATATTTTATTAATTTCAATGAATTGAAATTTAGTTTTTTTGTCTATAATACTAACAACGCAAGGTTTGTAACATCAAATTGTTTGTCACACAATTAGCATTGAATTAATTTAAAAATCGATCAATACCAACTTCTTCAATACGATGAGCAGATATTATTTTAACATCATTTTAACTACGATCGCTTACGTACAATTCGGTAGCGTCCAATACAGTTTTGAAATAATTCTCACGTCTTAAAACTAAAATCAATAAGCTTGTCAATTCACATCTACGATCTGAAAGTAATTCATTAAAAAGCAATAAGGAGATCTGATTTAGAAGCATTAGCTTCTTTAGGTGTTTAAAAACATCATTGTAAAGTATGTATTACGGTTACTTAATATATTTAAACTTAATCGTTGAAGTTAGGTTTGTGGTTTAGATATTGTCACGTGGGGTTTTCGTGACTAAAGGACGTAGTCATAGGTAGAGAGGAAAATAAACACAAGTCGTAAAAACAACTATATACTAACAATAGAATAAAGAATACAAATGGTTACACACATAGGTTATACAGTGTGAGGACGTACATATCCTCCTAAATCTAACATAATCATGAGGGTGGTCGGAACCACCCTGCTCTAGCCCACAATCTACAAACTAGGCGTAGGAGTTGAACCCCTGGTGATCTACAATTAAGCGAGAGGGAGCCTGGTCACAACTCCCCCATAACTAAGCGAGAGAGTGTTTTAGCGCAACCCCCTCATAACTAAGCAGAACTAAGCAGTAGAGAGTCAGGTATCCAACATCCCAGGATGTCAGAATCTACAGCCTCTACTATTAATTAATGAAAAGATCACTTACCTGCTTGTTTCTTGATGAGGCTTCTTCCGAGTCATCGTAGTGGGAATCAGTAGGTTGGTGTTCCAAGTATGAAACTAAGGAAGCTCAAGCTTCCTGGTTGCAGGCTTGTGGGTAGTTTGCATTCGAGCCGACCGTACCAGTCACCAAACTGTGGGTCGAGCGGAAGTGTGGTGGTTTCTTTCGAAGGAATGTGCAGCTGGTTGTTAATTACGTGGGCTGCTAGCATAGACAAGAGTAGCGTAGGTTAGTTGGAATGCAACTTGCAGTTGAGATAAATAGCCAGTCGTGGGTTGTGTGGTCGCAGCTGGCCGCGCAGATGGTCGGACAACGTGGATCGTTGCTGCAGACGGGTGAATAACGGGGGCCGCTCTTGTAGATATGAACGTAACCTTGGTGTAACATTAATAGGTTAATAGTAGATTAATAGTAATTAATTATTTAGTCCTTTAGCATTAGCATTATATTGCTTTATAGTCCAGATGCAAACTGGATGTCCTTTTTTATGGCTTTTAACGGGAATTCTAAAAATAAAAATGTTTGAAGCTCGCCTCTAAGACTATGTGGCTTAAAATGCTGCTCAGGCGACCCCATTTTGAACACTTATCAAAAGATTGTAGAGTATCCGGACGGCGAAAAACTATATTTTTCATACAGTGATAATTAAACACGCGTTCTTTTATTTTTTAAACTTTATAAACTTTACAGATGACGATTCAAAATGACGTGATTGCAGATATTTATCCCGCTTTGTTTTGAATTTACTTTGATGTATAAAATATAGAAGAGTTTCGTTTTTGTGTGCGAAAGGCAGTTGTATTTCATAAAATCAATAATTCTTTATACTTTCAGACCTGGTTAACACTTGTGTAGACACAATCTATTTCCTACGGTATAGTACCTTTTTTAGTCACGTACTCTCTCTAATTCTGCTTAATATCATTTAAGAAGTAAACAAAGTGCTAGGATTGCAGGCAATAAAATTGGGTACAACTTAATTTTATTTTGATCAAATAATATCTTATATTGAGCAAAATTGAAGGTTTTTCTCTTTTCGGGGTAGTCAAGCACAAGATAGACAAGTGCACGGTCACACGATCACGATTTTACAGCATTAAATCCTTGTTGAATAATCTTAATAAAACTAAATTTTAAAACAATTGATGGATTTATGAGGGGAAATCATCGTTGCCTTCGAGGTTTTCATCTACATAAAAAATATTTAAATTTCATGAGTTAGCTGTAAGTGCCAGCAGTTTCGGTGTGAATAAATGTTATCTGTGATTATTAGGCTTCTGTTTATAGTGAGTTTAACCTTTTAAGTGTTTGGGTTAAGGTGGATTGAAGCAATACTATATTACGATTACTGACACACACATTGGCTGTAAGTTATTTGTAACCTTCGGTTACAACCTTGTGTTGCCTTCGAGGTTTTCATCTACATAAAAAATATTTAAATTTCATGAGTTAGCTGTAAGTGCCAGCAGTTTCGGTGTGAATAAATGTTATCTGTGATTATTAGGCTTCTGTTTATAGTGAGTTTAACCTTTTAAGTGTTTGGGTTAAGGTGGATTGAAGCAATACTATATTACGATTACTGACACACACATTGGCTGTAAGTTATTTGTAACCATCTTATTGGAAATTTGGAGATTTCCAATCCGATCCATCCTCAAAGATGGAAGTTCATTTTTATTATGTTGAATTAATTCGTTCAAAGTAATGAATTCGACTTCCAGACGGGGTATACTTTTTTCTATATGAATTTGCATTCAAAATATAATTAAAATCAGATAATTTAGGTTGCGCCCTTCTATTTTTTAATCACTCTTGAAAATACTAAGCATTTGCAAATAACACCCACGACGCCTATGCATAATTCGAATTAATAAGATGTCTCTGTCGGGAAAAATGTTAACATAAGTACACGTAATTTATTTGTTTATTTAAATATGTTTTAAAAATATAAGTATGAACTATAAATACTGTTTCAGTTTAAAAATAAATAAATTTCTCGTTCGCTGATAATACTGGTAATTCCCTAATTAGTATCGTGTTTAATATAATTTTTCTCTATTTTGCTCTACCTAACATTATTACCTTCGATTACTAATATCGTTTAATTGCTTCTAACGCGTAAAGGCACTTGTAAAGTAATAATTGTATTTTCTTTTGCTATAGAGAATACTTTTCTATACACTACTAAATTGACAATATCTATTTTTTGTCTTTCAACACTTTGTTTTCCAATAATGAAGCCAATTACATTTTCCTGGTATGATTACATTATTTTCATTGTAATGGTGGCTTTTAGTACTATTATAGGCATATACTATGGAATTTTTGATAAAAGCAATACAGGAACATTGGCCTATTTTTCTGGAGGAAAACATTTAAAAGTACTTCCGATGTCTATTTCTTTAATAGCTAGGTAAAGTTTAACTATATAGTTGACTACAAGAACTGAAAATATAATGAAAAAATACAGTTTTCTTTCAGTTACTGATCTATTAGCGATTCCTGCAGAAGTGTATATGCATGGCACACAATTCTGGATGGCAATACCTTCAGTTCCTATTGTGTGTTTAATAATATACCACTTTTACTTACCGGTTGCATACAAATTGAACTTAAACAGTACATTTGACTATCTTGAATTGAGATATGATAAAATCTTAAGAAGAATTATGATAATTACTTTTGCCTGCAATTGTATAATGTATGCACCAGTATTGATCTTTGCACCAACACTAGCTTTTAGTCAGGGTAAAAACTTTCACCCAAAATATAATTTATGCTCCCATAGTCTAGATCATTTATTATTTGGCACCATCAGTGAAATGGATGGGAAAATTTAAAATTTCTCGGAATGAAGAAGAAGGAAAGCATGTTATTTTTTCAGTATAGAATTTGAGTTGCTGTTGTAAATTTACACAATATGGCAATTTGACATGTATTGCCGTACCTGTTATAATCATTGGCTCAATTTAGTTAACTCTCGTTAGTTAAACGTTCATGTGCGCAGGGACGAACCTAAGGAGTTTTTTTGGAGGGGGGTAACCTTAAAATTGCCAACTTATTACGATGAAAATACCAACTACTAGTAAGAAAATATTTTTATTTGTACCTAACATTATATGAAGCAAAATTAGTATAAATCTTATTTTTATTTAAAACTCTCCAACGTGTAGGTATGGATGGCAATTAGATTAAATTTAAAAAAATAAATTGTTTTGGACACATTTTCTTATCTTCTCATTTTTCTCAAATTGAGAAATTGACAACTCTCGCTCAAAATTATCAACTTTGAGGGGGGAGCTTCCCCTCCCCATCCCCCCCATGAGTTCGTCCCTGCATGTGCGTCTTTAAGAGTTTTCTTTGTTCGTAATAAACTGTATCAGTCAAATCAAAAGCAAAGTCAAGGAAGTCATATCGAGTTCAAAATTGTTCGATTATGCTAGCTAGTGTAAGTCTGCTAGAAGTGGCTTATTTAAGGAAAAAGTAGAATTCATGACTTTTTCTTTTAATTCCGAAATTCTTCCCTTCTTTCTCATTGTATAATATATAAATTTAAATTCCTTGCTAAATAGTAATTTTCCTAAATTAAAATTGCTATTAATGGCGAGGCTCATCGGTTGTGTTTAATTACCAATTTACCCTACCTTAGTATCTTTCCATAGGTGCACGCTTAATAATATGTTTTCCAATCAACAGTTACTGGTTTTGATACACATTATGTGAGATGGATAATAATTATAATTTGCGTTTTTTATACAACCATTGGTGGATTCAAAGCTGTTATTTGGGCAGACACTTTGCAGTTTGTAATTACTGTGTCTACTCTCTTCCTTTCACTGGTTATGGGTGTCAAAGCTGCAGGTGGATTTAAAAGTGTTTGGAATTTAGCAGAAAAAGGAGATAGAATAGAATTTTTTAGGTAAGATTGAATTAATCTTAAGTAAGATTTTTGTTAGAAATACGTATCACTTTGTGCAAACAACACATCAAGTTAGAACATGCAGAACCGATTAGAACAGACGAACCACAAAAGTATTTCAAAAATTGTTGGTACCATGAAAGATAGATGTGTTGTTTCAGGAATAACTTGTGGGATTGTTAAAAATCCATTATTATTAATCACGAGTGATGAAAGCTGGCACTTAGGAGAGCGGTTTACCAACTAGACATGAACGATGATTTTTTTCCTATGACTAACTCAAATTTCTATTACCTATCTTACGTAAAGTACTATCAAAACAACGATATCACGTACCAATCGAAAACTCGAAATTCCTTTTAGATCAAAACACTTAGTTCCATAATATTTTCTCTGTTTAAGTTTGCAGCTTAAATCTAAAATAATTATTAGAGCGAGTTCATCTATGAAGAAGAAGAAATTTAGATTTACTAAATAAATAGAAAAACTCGACGAAGCTACTCCTATCTGCTCTAATATTTTAGAATTTTTGCCTAAACTGTTTACAATCCGGCGATATATTTATTAAAGAAATTTATATATTAATATGTCCGCTATTACATTTTCGAATCCGTTACAATGAACAACCTTGCAATCAAATTCTTGAATATAGTACATGGCTCAACGGATTAATCGGGCACTTTTTAGCTGACAATGACACATCAAAAACGCACGCCGTTACTGTAAGCAATGGGTTGCTGTTGAAGTTATATTTACTGTAACCGTATAATTAAGCGGACTACCCTCTACGATTTTTCTAGTAAAAGTTACCACCGCCTCCTTTTCACCCGTATATTTTTATTTCATTTTTTAAAAATCTTGCTATTGCCCTCTAAAACCAATTTACTCCTTTTTTTAATAATTTTTGATATCACGTATACCCACCTCCTTCAAAATAGGAATGATAGCAATAATCCTCAGATACAGAATCAAATGGATTTATAGAAATGTCAACCATACAGAACTAGAAAACATCGATAGGATCAAACAGATCATTTGAAACTAGTTTTCCACCAAAGTGATACTTAGCCGAGCTATAATGCAATGCTTGTGCATCGTGTAGGAAGACGTGAAAATACTTCAGGTTAATAGAAGTTTTCCTAGATCATTAGCTTTAGAACCTCCTACAATCTTTCTAGAAAATGATATCTATATGCTTACCAAGTATAAAGATTGAGATCTACTAGTTAGATTCTTGAATAAAGTTAAATTATTATTTACATAGGCTTTTTATATCTTTAAAAATCACTATATGTATTCGATAATGTATTAACACTTTCATTTTATGTTCTATTCTCAGAATAGATCCCAACCCCACCATTAGATCAACGTTCTGGAGTGTTTTTATTGGAAGTGCAACCCTTTGGACTGCTGTGTTAGGCATTCATCCAGCATCTACTCAGCGTTTATTTTCATTAAAAACCATTAATGATGCACAAAGGTCTTGCCCACATTCTTTTATAATTTTAATTGAAAATAATTACCTTTTATTATTTGCAGAGTTTTAATTATTTTCTGCGTAGGTACGATATTATCAAAGTTTATTGTCTGTTTCCTAGGACTTGTAATGTACGCAAGGTATTTCAAGTGCGATCCTTTATCTATTGGAGTGATAGATAGAGCAGATCAAATAGTTCCGTATTATGTGCTGGACGTTGTGAAAGAGATACCAGTAATCAGCGTTTTATTCATTTCAGGATTATTCAGCACGTGGCTATGATTAATTAACAGTAATATTTCAGTGTCCTGTCAACGCTTTTAAATGTCCTTACTTATGTAGTGTATTCAGATGTAGTATTACCATTGTTTCCAAACATATCAGACAGAAGCAGTAACTATATCACAAAAGGAATAACAGTTTTGATAGGACTAGCCTCCGTTATTTTGGTTTCTGTTATTGAAAGGCTAGGATCAATCTTTGAAATTACATATGCAGTTAGTGGCGTATTAACGGGTGCTTTACTTGGCCTACTGGCGATGGGCTTAATTTTTCCAATTGCAAACACAAAGGTAAGAAAACTAAAATGTTAACACCTTTCCGCCATATACTTTTGTACCTTTTACTTTCACTTCGTACTCGGCCGAGAATGACTCATTTAAAAACCTATTATAATTCGTATTTTATATAGCAAGAAAGGAAAAAATAAGGGGGTACTCATCATTCTAGGAGTAAAATGTAATTTTAGCTCATTTAATAACTAGGATTCCATCTATTGCAATAATGGAAAATGGACTGTGATTTCCAAACTTCATGCAGAAATGATGATTTTAAACTTCTTTTGTGTGAAATAAATAAGTAGTAGCAGTAGCTCTCGTAACAGTCTGTCACGAATGATACCTACCGCGGGCAGGTATTCTGCAAAATAACAAAACCGCCCAATTGAGGATATCAAATTAATATTCCTATAAAGCAGTTGTGAGCCGAGTGCTGGTAAAGTAGGATAATTAGTTTTAAGATGTTCCTACGAAACAAGTTAAATACTGCTCAAGAGACTCCCTTTTCTCTACAACCTAATTGGTTGCTATTTTCGTTCGAAACAAGACAACGTTGATCTACGCGGGCTCTTGCTAATGTCGAACGTGTAAAAGATGGTTGCTATTATTAAACATAGCGTGGCTGACGACAAGACTCATTATGTCGGTTGGTGAACCGACGTGCTGGCAGTTGGTGACGTAGGGCTTGTTGATCGAAAGAAGTTGGTGGGGATATAGAGGCTGTTCAACTAGTTTCCAGGTCAGACAAGACTAGTGACCGAATGTTATTGTACTAATTGCCGTGGTGCAATTAGTAGTGGATGAGTTGTAGCGATGAACGCAAATACACAGATAATCTGTTTATTAGTTATTAAGACAGGAAACAAATACATCAGCTCTTTACAGTACCACACTTTGCGATACAATTAACAGAAAGTATGAACTAACGAGTTGACCTTCTAGACCTATTAATGTTTATCTTAGATACAAACTGCGAAGACAGGGTAGATTTTACTGACTTCTACTACACTCACAGAGTACGAGAAATTGGTTCAAAATTAAAGTGAAATGGTGGTCGTTAGTAGGTCAAATATCAAGACAGTACTTCTGTAGACCAGGTTAGTTAGAAACTGTGTCAGTGTGAAACTTGCTAAACTTAACTTAATAGCTTCCATTGAAAGGCGTACTCGACTACGCACCACAGTAAAGTGATTGAAGACCCGAGTGACCTCTTAGTAGCAGTGAAGTAACATTGTCGGGTGCACGGTCTGCGATGTGAGAAATGGTCAAACGGTATTCAGAGTTAAGCAACGTTGGCGTGGGTCAAAGTCGGACGGGTGACTCGATAATGGTACAAAAATTGCAACCGGTCGTACTTCGGAGGGCAGAGCGGAGCTGAAACCTTTCAGTTAGGCTTCACCACAGCCATACGGTATACATACATACATACATATTTTCAGTTATACCACCAAATTAAAGCTTTAATGAAAATCGTCATTACATGAACTCTGGCAATGTTAACCTTACAATTTGCAGGGTGCTTATTGCGGTGGTATAGGAGCTGCTGCATTAATGTCTTTTGTCATCTTTAAAACGAATACTTACATATGGAATGGTGAAATAAAATATGAAACGAAATCACTTCATACTGAAGGCTGTCATACCAATCTTACGTTTGGAGCCAGAATCTTTCCAAATTCCAGGTAAGCTAATCAAATACCTAATTCAACCATTTTCAACTATTTTATACTTTTCAGTTCAACAATCAGTGTTGAAAAGAGTCAACCACCCTGGTTGTTTAGAATTTCGTTTTATTATTACACGTTAATGGGTAGTGTGATTGTTATTATCATTGGTTTATTAGTTAGTTTAATAACTCGAAAGGTTTACGATCCTCCAGTCAAGAATGAGTTGATCAGTCCAGTAATATGTAAATTATTTAACAGAAGTGATAAATATAAATATCATCATCCAATAAATGCTTGAAAAGTTGATGATGAAGCTCCATCTGATTAAATTTAATATTTAATCAGATCCATCCATTTATATACCACAAAAGCTAAGAAAAGTAAAGAGCAAGTCCTGTTTTTTAACAAACTACTAAGTGATCCTTCTTTGGCATATTTATAACTGGTGCTTTTTAACTGCTCCTCCTTTACCTTACTTATTTACATACCAATTAACGATCAAATATAGATATTTCTTTTGGTTATCTCTTAAATTAGATAGCAGACTAGTAACCAGTATACTGGAATCAAGAATAAATTTTTTTTTTAAGTGTACTTTTAACATAAAAACTGTAGTAAAGATATATTATCTGCAATACCATCAATAAAAGAAAATTTAAAAAAACAATAAATTACTATATGATAGGTAATTAAAAATGGGTTTCGGTTACGACTAACAGAAAAATTAATGTAAGTATATCAATAAATTGCAGTCTGATGAATTTAAAGCGCCCCGCTTTATAGCAACTTTATTCTCGGTCAGAAATGGTATAAACCATATATATTATTAAATGGCATAAGATTCTATATATTATGGTTCGTTATTCACCTAAGCTTGTTAGATATTTCTGTTTTGTTAATTGGAGGACCAGAAATCAAAGCCTACTAGTCGTAAATCATTTTTCATGTATTTATTGAAATTTTTTTTATATATAAGAATATAAATATTTATTATAGTTAAAAAGAAAACACAATATTCTACGATTTCAGTAAAAAAATACTTATCATGTAATTTAATAAAAGGTCGATGTGGTCATCACTCTCACGCCGATTTAATAAATACAAAATTTTCTAAACCAGAACATAAAGAATTTTATGAGAGTAACCACCAACCAGTAGCTGCTACAAAGCGAGGCGCTTAAAATTCAACAAACTGCATATGTTTGAAAAGGGTGTATCAATACACCCTTTAAAATAAACTATTTTATATAAAAAAACTAGATGGAACCCAACCCTTTCGAGATACTTTCAACCGTTAGAGTCGCATTTTACAGTTGTTTGCAAAATCCCTCACTGACGAAGATCGAATGTACAATGAGCGTCAGGTAAGTAAAGCAGTCTTTATAGCAGTATACTTCCCATGTGGTTGGGAAGAATAACGATCAATCTTCATATTCTCTTCTGATGGCTGATTGTGAAGCTTATTATTCTTGTTGTTCGTTCTCTCATAATAATAAATTCAACCAACTCACCGATCGAGTGATCTTTAAAGTCGGTTTACGTAATTTTTACTTATTTTATAGATCAATCTGGAAGTATTTGCATAATTTGAAGAAATTTTTATGATTAAAATTGAAAGTTAAGTTCTACGAAGGAAATTTAGCTCGGTAATTATTTTCTTAATTTTTTTTAATCAAATGCTTGAAGATATATTCTCAACAGCGAAGATAGTTAAATTTAGATCAGTCGAGCTATTTAATATTGTAACGTATTATACACATATATTAATCGTATTAAGCGTTTTTGTTTATACACATTGTCATATATAAAATTGTTCCAACAAAATGTTAGATGGGTTGCATAACTTCATGGAAAAAATAATTATTTTTAAACATTTTTATTATGAAGCCAGATAAAAGGTTATAATTTACTAAACATGCACTCTAGGACACACTAGGCAGGAAAAGGATAAATTTTAAAATTGATTTTTCTTAGGATCTTAGGATCTGATAGGATTCTTAGGGGTGATTTCTCATTATTCAGCTAACGATGTGAAATCGCGACCTAACTAGGCAATTAAAATAAATTAAAGGCCAAATTAAGGCAAGTTTTGATATAAAACAGACAAGGTGTATGATAGTGATGATGTATGCAAGTATTTGCTACCTTACCGGAATTATTTGTATAAGAAAATAATGTTTCAAGTTAATGAGATTTTGATTTTGTTAAAACCTTTTAATGCGGTTTTGTTAAGCACAATTTTGAAACAATGTCGGATGTTGGGATTACTTTTTGTAGAAGATATCATTGAGCTAAAATGCAAGTTTGTGCGTTCTTCCATTGCAATCTGAAATAATGTAATTTAGATACTATTTTCATGTTATTGATATTCAAAATTATGTAAATAATGTTAAATAGTATGTAAAATTGGATTTTGTCAAGAAAGGAAGATATAAAGCGTAGAAGCGTAGAATTGGTATGACAGCCATAAGTATCGAGTGGTTTTGTTTCATATTTTATTTCACCATTTTATATGTAAGTATTCGATTTAAAGACGATAAAAGATATTAATACAAGTGTTCCTAAACCACCACTCTGCAAATTGCTACTTTTACAACCTGAATTTCAGGTAATTTCGATTTTTATTAAAATTTCGTTACTATGGTATATGATCGAAAAGAAAATATAATACAAAGTAAAAAAGAAACATCAAAATCATATGACAATGGCATGGCGATGGCTATTTATTGTCAATACAGAAGCTGTAGTCTCAGTTAACTGAGTTGTACTAGAAGTTCTGACATGACCTAACGACTGCCAGTATAACGCTGGTAACCGAGGAAGACAACTTAACGTACCCTTCGAAATATCACCGGCTGCTAATCCACCTTCTGACCCGATCCAACGTTGCTTAACTGTAAATAGTTAAGACCATTTAACCGGTAGGTACTTGCAGAGCTAGGCAATACAACCGACAATATCAATCAACTGATATTACAGGGGTTCTTCAGTGACTTTACAGTTCGAAAAACAGCAAAATAATGACTTTCTTTAGGAATACGAAGAACTTGGTCACATGACTAAAGTTAATACTGATTTTGATTGTCCTAATACAATTCATAATTACTTACCGCATCATGCGGTCGTTAAGGATTCTAGTACTACTACTCGAGTGCGAGTGGTGTTCGATGCATCGGCAAAGACATCCACTGGAATTTCATTGAATGATGTGTTAAAGATCGGTCCCACTATTCAGAGTGATTTATTTGAAATAATAGTACGTATGCGTACCTTTAACATAGTCATTACCGCCGACATCACTAAGATGTATAGACAGATTAACATAGATAGTCATCAACGCAATTTACAGAGAATAGTCTGGCCAAAAATCCTAACGACTCCATAAATCATTACACCTTAAATACAATTACTTACGGAACCGCTAGTGCTTCTTTCTTAGCTACGCGAACGTTACATCAAATAGGTCTTAATGCTAAAGAAACAGATCCAATAGCTAGTGAAGCCATTTTGGATTGTTTTTACATAGACGACTTAATTTTCGGCGCTTTCGATCTAGAACAAGCTAGAGACGCCAAAGTTGGCATTGAAAATATATTATTAGACGAAGGCTTGCCTCTTAGAAAATGGCTATCGAATAAACCAGAAGTCTTTGACAATACAGACGATTCAGTTAATGCGAATTCTCATTATATAATCTCTTCCAATAAGGATGTAAAAACATTAGAAATCATATGGAATCCTCAAGCGGATATATTTCTATATTCGGTGAAATTTCCTTCTTTAGGCCACCTAATTACTAAACGTTCCATTCTTTCAAATATAGCAACTATCTTTGATCCACTTGGTCTTATCAGCCCTTGCGTAGTAAAGGCTAAATTGTTGTTGCAGCAGTTATGGCAATTACAAATCCAATGGGACGATCCAGTACCAGCAGGTTTTCAGAAAACCTGGTTACGTGTTCTTGAGAACATCAATCACCTAAATTATATTCAGATCCCTAGACATATCCTTCAATTAAATCCTACCTTCATTACTTTGTATGGTTTCAGCGATACTTCTGAGGGTGCTTTAGGTGCATGTATTTATTTAGTTTCCAGAAACGGTAATGATAACATCACTCCCAATTTAGTCTGTGCTAAATCTCGATTAGCTCGACTTAAGGTAGTTACTTGCACAATTGATGCAAAAGGTTAAACATTCCTTAAAATTGGATATTGAACATACATACTTCTGGACTGATTCCACAATTGTATTATCCTGGTTAGACTCTCAAGCTAACAGACGGAAAACATTCGTGTCAAATAGGGTCGCCGAGATACAGAATTTAAGTGAACATAATACTTGGCGTCACGTAAGTTCTAGCGATAACCCAGCCGATGAAATTTCACGTGGTTTAGAACCAGAAAATTTAAAACAATGCCATATTTGGTGGCATGGGCCATCATGGCTCACAGGCCCTTATGAAGACTGGCCACAAGATCAAATTATTAACGTTGGTATTATTCCGGAAGCATGTAAAGAAAAAATAATTCTAACTTATCACTCTATTTCTGATACATCCCTTTTCTCTCGTTTTTCTAACTTTCGTAAACTTCAACGTGTTACTTCTTATATGTTACGTTTTTTGCATAACGTAAGGAATGAAGATAAATTTACAGGGCGACTTTCCTATGATGAGTTAAATGCAGCTACATTAGTGTTATGTAGGATGGTTCAGTCTAGTGAATTTACCTCTGAATTAACGTTTCTTTCACAAGGTAAAACTATACCTAAAATTAGTAAACTAATTGCCTTAAATCCATTTCTAGACCCTAACGGAATTATAAGAGTAGGGTGACGTCTTAAAAATGCTGACATTTCCTTTAACCATAAACATCCTATAGTATTACCTGGAAAACACATACTAACACGTCTTTTAATACTGCCAGAACATTATAAATATCTACATCTACACGCTGGTGTTCAGTTAATTTTATCACGTTTACGTACACAGTTTTGGCCATTAAATGGCAGAAATTCAGTGCGTAGTGCCTTGAAGAATTGTCTGACTTGCTTCAAGGTGAAACCCTCACACATCAACCAATTAATGGGTGATTTACCAGAAGCGCGTGTAACACCTTCGCGAGCTTTTACAAATTGTGGCATTGATTATACGGGATATTATAACGTTAAAGATGGAAAATCGCGCACTAGAACTTTCATAAAATGCTATTTATGTATTTTTGTTTGTTTAGCCACAAAGGCTGTGCATGTAGAATTGGTAACTGATCTTACCAGTGATGGTTTTATGAATGCCTTTAAAAGATTTGTGGATTTGTGTCTCTGAGAGGTTTTTGTAATCATCTATACCGATAATGCTACCTACTTTGTGGGTGCCTGTAAAGAATTGCAAAAAATTCATGAAATTCTAGCTACAATACCACACCATTCTAGATTTGCCGCATATTTTAATGAGAGTCGTATGAAATGGCACTTCATTCCTGTTAGATCTCCACATTTTTGACGCATTTGGAAAGCTACCGTAAAGTCTTTCAAGTATCATATAAAACGAATAGTAGCTGACGTAATATGACTTTTGAAGATTTTTATACTATCGTCACGCAGATAGAGGCAGTATTGAACTCGCGTCCGATCTGTCCATTGTCATCTGATCCTCAAGACTTTCAGTGTTTGACTCCTGGGCATTTTTTAATAGGTGATGCGATGGTGTCAGTACCACAAGAGAATGTCTCTGACACCCTTTTTAACAGACTTTCTACCTATAAAAAGTTGCGATATAAAAATACAGGATTGATGAAATCGGGGTTTTAGGATTTTTCTTTGAAGTTGATGATTTACATCTAGATTGTAATTCTTTAATATTATCCGTGCAGCAGTGAAACGTAACAAAGCGGTTACTGTCCTTCCCCTACTCCAGCTCTCTAAAACCTCCGACAAAAAAAGGGTAATTATTTTATACTTACCAAAACGCAAATAAAACTTCAAGTATAATCATTAACATCGTAATTTTAAACAAGAAAAAATCGGTTTCGAATAACGTCATGTTATAAATAATAAGTGGACTAACTTCAATGAAATATAGTGTGATGGTTAGATATTAAATTTTATCTAATATTGCAATGAGACACTCTTGAAATTGATTTATAAATATAATTGTTGATTATGTATTTCTCGCTTATTCATATTTGAACCTATTATGTTACTACCGCCATCTACTGGTTTATTACTCAAAATCAAGTTTTATACAATTTTGAACATGTTTTACATTTTAAGATATTTTTATTAATTCAAATTTTTTTTGTTATACTATTTCAATTATTCTTACTATTTTTGTATCTAGGTTGTTCTATGTTTATCTCTTCCTCTTATCAATAGATTAATACATTGTTATTTTAATTGTCTATGCTTAGAAACCTTTATTTTTAATGTTCACTATAGTAAATCTTGTATTATGATATTTTTCCTTATTGCAGGTGGTGCTGTGTAATAATGCTTATATCTGACAAAGATTCTTCTTCGCTCTAGCATATGTAATTTGGATGTTTTAGATGATCATTTGAACAATAAAATCAAATTAATAAACAAATCTTAACGAGTTAAAATACCCTTTTGTATGAATATTATATGCATGGCAAGATACTATAACACCAGTGGAGTGCGGTCCATGGAAGCAATGGAAGCAATGCTTGCCTTGAGAATTTATTAAAAATAAAAACAATGCTAACAAAAATACTTTTGTAAAATTATGGTTATCGTTTATTTAAATTGAAATATTTATCAAATTAAAGCTCAATATCAACTCTGTACAGCAAAAAGTATAAGTATTTAGAGTACTATTTTAAATTAGGCTCATTAAACTTGCACGGAAAGGTAATACCGATTCAAATGTGATACATACACTTCATATAAACAGCCTTGGTAGTGTAATGTCTGGCGTGCCGGACTTTCACCCAAGCGGCCCGGGTTCGACTCCCGGCGCTGGCAGATCTGGTTAAGGTTTTCTGCAGTTTCCCTTAGCTGTAACACAAATGTGGGATTTGCGCTGTTCCATCTATAAGTCGGCTGCAGCCGCACATTGGGCCTACATAATAATAATAATCGACCCCTCCCTCCCGCACAAGCTTATAGCTTCTGGGGCCTTGGTTAAAGTTATGGGTTGTAGTAATTATTATTATTATTATTATTATTATTATTATTATTATATAAGCACTGCTTACAAATGCTCTTCTCTTAACCTTGGCGTGAATCAGCGAGCGCGGGGTGTTATTATAGACGGATGCTGTTTGGCTGGTTAACATTGTTTGGTCGTAATTTTTATTGTGGTTCGTTCCCAAATGTTTATTTATTATAATTTGGTTATTTGTTCGATTTAGTGTTACTTAAGTAATGTAAATCTGCAAATGAGACTGTATTTTGTCGCATTTTATTATTTTAATTTATAAGTTGTATTTTTTTAAAGACAAATAGTTCTATTTAGTTTGCCTGTATGCAAATTTAAAATTCGACTGCAAATTCAACTGCTTCGGTGAAAGGTTCAAGTACCTTCGATATAGCCGAATCGGGACGATTTTTTGTTCAGTTTGTAAATTATTAATAAGGAATTTTTCGCATACAGATTTGGAGAGAAATTACAAATTATTAAGAAAGGTAGATCAAAACCAGATCTTTCAAATTTAACAACAAAGATTAAAACCTGTACCGGTATTTTGCTAAGAAAGACCGGAAAATTGATACATAGTAGTAGTTTTTTTTAAATAAAGAATGATAGTCAACAAATTCCATAAGTATAATGTGTAAAAGTGCTTCTTTGAAAAACTTTTAAGCTTAATAATTATAACACTGTTTTTTATTGTACCTAGCAGGGGCGGCTCCAGAGAAGTATTTCGAGGGGGAAATCTTTGGAAAAATAATTGTTTTAATAAATAATAATTAAACAAACATTATTTGTTTCTATTCTATGTAAACTTATTTCTAAATTGGGGGGGGGGATTATTCCCTCCCCGTTAATCCGCGCCTGTACCTAGGTGTATTATAATTAAAATCGTGGTTGCTTCCCTAGCCTAAATTCTCACCGCACGCCACTGCATAATACTATATTATAACCTGAGAGAAATTTTAAGATATTAACATCACTCTCAGTTGCTGAATACACCCAAATTTATTGTCAATTGACAAAATGTCGTTCTAAACAACAGAGACTATTTCATCATAATATTTTACAACGAGGAAGAGCTTTGCGATGGTACAATAAATCTGTGTTTGGTATTACGAGATACAAAAGTTTAGTAGTGGTAGCTGAAATAGTAAAAGATCTGGAAAACACAACAGAGGCCGCTACAAAGCATATTCTTTAAAAAAGTATTTGGTTCGTTATGAAAGTCTGCGATACTAGAAATTATTAAGAAGTATCAATGTTACTGAACTTCTATTGATGGAGATTAGCGAAAGCAGGAAAGGTCGCTCCGACATACTTTAAGCTAACATTTTTATGTAAAGCCTACCTACCTAGCCTACTACTAGCCTAAAGGTACCTTAAAATATACTGACCTGACTTCTGTAATATTTTATTAGTGTTTGTACTAACACTAAATCGTAGGCAGAAATATCCTAACAGTACTTGATTTGTTTATCCTTAAAAGGAAACGTTTTCTTTTTCTAAGTTCAATTTGCTTAGAATTAATCAATGGGTTTTTTGCTTATTTAAGCATTTTGCTGTACTCATTGCTCCTAGTTTGTACGTAAAACGTTGTACGATATGTACCTTGCATATGAAAATTTTACATAAGATTAGTGGAATCTTACCTAAAAAATTCTATTCTATATCCTTTTTCAGCTGCATTCCAAACACTTTTAAATCCACCTGCAGTTATGACACCCTTTACAAAGGAAATAAAGAAAGTAGATATAGAAATTGCAAACTGCGGAGTGTCTGACCAGATTACAGCTTTCAGTCCACCAATAGTTGTATAAAAAGCTCAAATTACAGTTACTATCCATCTCACATAATGTGTATTAAAATCAGTTACTGTTGATTTGAATAATAGATAGATTAGGCTATGAAAACATGAATAATATGTTTTGCGGCGAAGCTTTTACCTTGACTAAACGCTAGTGTTGGTGTAAAAATTATTACTAGTGCATAAATTATACAATTGCAGGCAAAAGTAATTATCATAATTCTTCTTAAGAATTTATCATATCTCAACTCAACTTACAACAACAGGTAAGTAAAAGTAGTTTATTATTAGACGCAGAAGTAGGACTGTAGGTATTGCCACCCAGAATTGTGTTCAATGAATATAGATTTCTGCAGGAATTGCTAACAAATCAGTAACTGAAAAACAACTGTTTCTTTTCATTATATTTAGTTCTTGTAGTAACCTGCTCAAACCTTACTCGGCTTTTAAAGAAATTAAAAGTGTTAGCTATTAACTAACGGGCATCTTAAATAACAAACATTAACAGCATTGCCATTTTTATATTTACTATTAAGTATCTCATACAAAAAGTTCGTACATAAAAACAGAATTCTTAAAAAAGAAACAATTAATTTAATTTTATTATCAGGATAGAAAATTGGCAGCTGATACTGCCAATTAACTTAAGTAATTGTCACTATCTATATTATAATCTTCCTTTATTTTAATTTGTCTGACACTAATTATTAATATCAGTTAGTCTTCGACGCGGAAAGTCACGTGTAAAGAAAGAAATGTATTTGTCATTATTAATAACAATATGTTAAAGACTGTATTGTATTTTGTTAACAGAGCACTATTCACTATTAAAGTGGCAGCATCTGTCTTAGTTTTTAACATGAAGCCACTAACATTTTCCTGGTACGATTACATTATCTTCATTGTAATGGTAGCCTTTAGCACAATTATAGGCATCTACTATGGAATTTTTGATAAAAGCAATACAGGAATGTCGGCCTACTTCTCTGGAGGAAAGCAATTAAAAGTACTACCGATGTCTATTTCGTTAATAGCCGGGTAAGATTTGAGCGACTACAAGAACTAAATATAATGAAAGGAAACAGTTGTTTTTCAGTTACCGATTTGTTAGCGATTCCTGCAGAAGTCTATATGCATGGAACACAATTCTGGGTGGCAATACCTACAGTTCCACTTGCGTGTCTAATAATAAACTATTTTTACTTACCTGTTGTCTACAGATTGAACTTAAACAGTTCATTTGACTATATTGAGTTGAGATATGATAAACTCTTAAGAAGAATTATGATAATTACTTTTGCCTGCAATTGTATACTGTATGCACCAGTAATAATTTTTACACCAACACTAGCATTTAGTCAAGGTAAAAACTTCGCTGCAAAACATATTATTCATGTTTTCATAGCCCAGTCTATCTATTATTCAAATCAACAGTAACTGGTTTTAATACACATTACGTGAGATGGATAATAACTGTTATTTGTGTTTTTTATACAACTATTGGTGGACTGAAAGCCGTAATCTGGTCAGACACTCTGCAGTTTGCAATTTCTATATCTACTCTCTTCATTTCCCTTGTAATGGGTGTCACAACTGCAGGTGGATTTAAAAGTATTTGGAATGCAGCTGAAAAAGGAAATAGAATAGAATTTTTTAGGTAAGATTCCACTAATCTTATGTAAAATTTTCAGATGCAAAGAACACATCGTACAATGTTTTACGTATAAACTAGGTGCAACGAGTACAGCAAAATGCTTAAATAAGCAAAACACTCATTGATTACACAGTGCGACAAATTTCAACTTTTGGTTCATGACATGGGATTTCTCTTCAGGAATGGAAAGATTAGGTGCCAAATAGCAATTCCCCAACGGCATTTTGCTAGGTTAGTTAAAATAAGAGAGTTTTTTAATTTTAAAGTTTGACAACTATCAGGGTATCGGATTGGCTTGAAAAATTCGGAAAATTACCTAAAAATATACTTTTCGAGGTGTTTTTGGGCTTGTTTGAAAAGAAATTGAAAGTAGATACAAAAACGAGCATATGTGAAAACCTTGAAACACCAGGGGTCGTTTTAAAATGCTTTTAAAGCGCTAATTTGAAAGGGGAATGGGGTAGCGAGGTGGCAGAGGGCGTTCCTTTTTCATAAAAGCTTTTCTCCAATTGTCCCCTATTATACCGCAAAATGCCGGACTGATAGTAATGTTTCTTCGTAGAAAAATGAGTTTTTGAATTAAATTCAGAAGTATGAATCCATGTTCTTTATTTTGTTTTAATTTTGTTCAACAAATGCAATGTTAACTTTACCTCTACTGATCTATTTGCTTCCTTTTGGGCGCTGGTTTCTCATTTTCGCTCTCCTCCCTGATTTGTATATCTGAGCTGGATGCGTGGACATCATCTTCGCTGTCACTGTTTTCATTCTTGTCTTCGTTCCTTTCTTCTTCGCTATCCTCAGCGTCCCTCTTTAGCCACCAACACAAATCCCCTAACATGGCATTCAATTTTTTGCCTCTTTACCGAATTTCCATAGGTATTGCAACCTAATGGAATCGCTCTCCATGTTCATCAGACTCTGAAGCTAACTGCTTCTCAAAGCAGCCAAGGTGACTATTAAGGAAATGTATTTTGAGAGACATTGATATCTTCAATTTCTCAAATGCCTGTAACATATCAGCTATCAAGTCACGGTAATTTTCTGCCCGATGCTTCCCCAAGAAATAAAGAATCACAGCCTTAATGGCATTCCAAACAATCGACTGGTCCTCATTCAGATATTTGTCAAAATCCGAATTTTTCATAAGCTTGCGAATATCACGAAACTTGCATCTTTATAAGTAAAAATTTATGCATTTTGAGACTGTAAGGTGATTAATATCTTTCCGTACACCACTGTAAAATGTCGAATTCAAAACAGTGAAATTGATACCTTCTTGTGACATCATCATTTCTTGCATCGTTATCAAGAAATTGGGATTGGACAGTCAGTTTTATGCACCCTTTCATTTTAGCTAATAGTAGCGTAATGATTGTGTTGGGCAACCAGACGTTTATAATGCTTCGTACTTTTATCTTGTACATTTTTCACCATTTTTGACATTCATACTGTGTTCATCCTGCACATTACACAGACATGTTTGAGCTTGCAGTACGACATGCAATATAAAGAATAAAAAACCGTTGAAGATAAATAATTAATGCTGAAATCTAAATAATAATTTGTTTGTTGTTAAGAGAAATTAAAACAAATGAAAAAATGAATTTATTCCCCTTCAATTCAAAAAATCATTTTGCTAAAGAAGAAATATTGCTATCAGGCTGTAATTTTGCACTATAATAGAAACACTAAAAAAAGTTTCTTGGAACTAAAACGCTTTCTGCCCCTCTCTACCCCATCCCCATTTCAAATTAGCGCTTTAAATGCTTTTTAAAACGACCCCTGGTGATGCAAGAATTTCACTTATGTTTGTTTTGTCTATCTTATGTTTGTTTTGTCTATCCTTTCAAACAAGCCCAAAAACACCTCGAAAACTATATTTTTAGGTAATTTTCCAAATTTTTCAAGCCAATCCGATACCCTGATAGTTCTCAATCTTTAAAATTGAAAAACTCTCTTATTTTAACTAACCTAGCAAAATGCCGATGGGGCATTGCTATTTGGCACCTAATCTTGCCATTCCTGAAGAGAAATCCCATGTCAAGAAAAGTGTGTCGCACAGTGTTATAAGCGAGTTGAACATAGAAAACGAAAACGTTTTCTTTTAAGGATAAACAAATCAAGTACTGTTAGGATATTTTCACCTACGATTTAGTGGAAGTACAAACACTAATAAAATATTACAGAAGTCAGATCAGTATATTTTAAGGTACCGTGCAGCTTTATTGTTTGTATTTAAAACATTACATAGGGTTAATTACGTTATAAAACTTTCTCTGTGAAAATGTAAAATTAAATGGTCGCAATATAAAACATAAAATCTCATGCAAGTAACTAGTCTTAGTGTTTCATTATATAAAAGGAAGTAAATTTATGAAAATTATGATTTATGGTTTAGGCTGTAATGCTTGTCTTTCGGGAGAGTCGATATGTCGTGCTAAGGCTTTGGTTTTTCTGAAACATACAAAGAAGAAAGGTGAATAGTTAATTGTGATTGTGTGCTTATTTCTCAGCGCAAAACAAATATCCCATATAACAGGTCAGTCAAGGTATAATAAACCTAAATACAAAATAGTTATTGTAAAGTACATGTAATTTGGTAAATGAGGATTGTCTTTAGTTTTCACTATAAAATATTGTATAATGCAATTAATCATTCCCACTGACATTCAACATAAAATAAGTCTACTCGGGCAACAGAATCTGACATCAGTAAATAAAAATTTATTTATATGCCAAAATAATATGTTATCTGTCACAATTTAGGGTTATTAAATAAAAAGGGGATTTTAAGTGATAAGTCGGAATCATTATAGGTTCAAATATAAATAAGCGGGAAATAAAATATCTTCATATAAAATATCCCTGAACCCAATAAAGACATTGTATTTATTACTGATAATTTTACAGAATCTACAATTATATTTATAAATCAATTTCAGGAAAGTCTTATAGCAATATTAGATAAAATTTAATATCTAACCTTCGCACTATGTTTCATTGAAGTTAGTTCACTTACTATTTATAACATGACGTTATTCCAAACAGATTTTTTCTTGTTTAAAATTACGATCCTGTTGATTATACTTGAAGTTTTATCTGCGTTTAGGTAAGTGTAAAATAATAACCCTTTCTTTGTCGGCAGTTTTAGAGATCAGGAGTAGGGGAAGGCCAGTAACCGCTTAGTTACCTTTAACTGCTACACGGATAACATTAAAATTTACATCTAGATGTAAATCCAAGTCTTGAAAAAAAAATTCTAAAACCCCGATTTTATCAATTCTGTATTTTATATCTATAGGTTAAATTACTGAGAATCCTTGAATTCCTCAATTATTTCCATGCGTCCTGTAGTTGTTCTAAAACGGAACTTCTTGGAAGGTCGTTGAAGGTAGACGACGCGACATACAGGGACCGAAACTTAAGTATCAACTAACCATAGCAGGCCGATACCGCGATTTTAAATTAATTTGTTGTTTGGTTTTTTAACTCTTTCTTTTGGATGAGAATTATATAGTTTAAGCTCCAGTCAAATTAAACATTCAAGTGCAAAAACTAATTTGTTATCTGCTATGGTTAGCTTTTTTGATTTGTAAACGTATCCCCTTCTCGCTGCAATAGACCTTTCTGGGTCTACGATTGGCCGTAAGTTGAAGGTCATACTCACGATGGTCTAGGTTTGCTCAAACGATGGGCAGCAATACTACGCAGTGAACGCTGAAAAACAATGCGTAGGTTGTTGTAAGATCAGAGATATTGATTGAAGAAATTCTATTCGAAGCTGTAAAATTTTAAAGTAAAAGGTTGGTTAAACGGATTATACTACTCAAATTAAATAACATAACTCAGTTCAGGGTGGGTAGATAGACCGCTCTATAATACTTCTTCAAGATCTCGGAGCAAAATACTGCTTTCAAAAGCATTGAGCTAACCCAAAGAACATCATTTACGAAAATTATCTTCGACAAGACCACGAATGAAGAGTTTAACATATTCGATAAGGTACTAACATTTTTATGTTATTATTCCTTTTTCAGGCTAGATCCCAATCCCACCATTAGATCAACCTTCTGGAGTGTTTTCATTGGAAGTGCAACTCTGTGGACAGCTATTCTAAGTATGCACCCAGCATCTACACAGCGTTTATTTTCATTAAAAACATTCAATGATGCTCAAAGGTTATACATGCATTTTATTAAATTTCAGTTAAAATTTAATTATTTTTTATTTGCAGAGTTTTAGTTATTTTCTGCATTGGAACGGTAATAGCAAAGGTCATTGTCTGTTTCTTAGGACTTGTGGTGTACGCAAGATATTATAATTGTGATCCTTTATCTATTGGATTGATAGAAAGAGCAGATCAAATTGTTCCATATTATGTGCTGGACATTGTGAAAGAGATACCAGTAATCAGCGCTTTATTCATTTCAGGTTTATTCAGCACGTGTTTCAGGTTTAAAGACGAAAAGTTGTTTTGGGTGTGATTACTTAACAGTAATATTGCAGTGTACTGTCAACTCTTTTAAATATTATTGCTTACGTAGTATATTCAGATGTAGTATTGCCATTGTTCCCAAAAATATCAGATAGAAGCAGTAACCATATCACAAAAGGAACCACAGTATTAATAGGACTAGCCTCTATCGGTTTGGTTTCTGTAATTGAAAGGCTAGGATCGATCTTTGAAATTACATATGCTGTTACTGGTATATTAATAGGAACTGTACTGGGCCTACTAACGATGGGCTTAATTTTTCCTTTTGCAAACACAAAGGTAGGAAAACTAATCTGTATGACATACCTAAAGGGTATGTCATATGGTATTAAGATAGGAACGTAAATACTCAGTCAACACCTGCTGAAGAAACCGTGTGGTAGAGTCCGTGGAAGTTAATCATCCACAATAGTTGCTCTGCTGCCAAGAATAAAGTGCGACTAACAAGGGTTTGCTTCTACAAAAAATCGATTTTTGCGAACCTTAAATTCACTGAAGAACCTCCGTAATATCAGTTGATTGATATTGTCGGTTGTATTGCCTTGCGCTGCGAGTACCTATCGGTCAAACGATCTTAACTATTTACAGTTAAGCAACGTTGGTCCGGGTCAGAAGTTGGACCCGCAACCGGTCGTATTTTAAAGGACACGTCAAG
The DNA here is from genome assembly GCA_929113105.1 of Agrypnus murinus. Lineage (NCBI taxonomy): Eukaryota > Metazoa > Arthropoda > Insecta > Coleoptera > Elateridae > Agrypnus > Agrypnus murinus. The sequence goes on from OV816027.1 coordinate 114,840,000, forward strand.
TTGTCTTACTCGGTTACCAGCGTTATACTGGCAGTTGTTAGGTCATGTCAGAAGTTCTAGTACGACTCGGTTAACTGAGACGACAGCTTCTGAGGGCCCGTATTCTTGAGTTTCGCGTACAAGTTTCGCATACGAGATGACGTAATTCACTATTATCTTCTAACATTTGATTGGCTAAGTTGCATCTTATGACGTAAAAATAACGTCATCTCGTATGCGAGATTTGTTATGCGAAACTCAAGAATACGGGCACTGTATTGACAATAAATAGCCATTGTCATGCGATTGTCATACGATTTTGATGGTCCAACTTTTTTATTTTTTTTTCGATCATATACAATAGTAACGAAATTTTAATAAAAATCGAAATTACCTGAAGTTCAGATTGCAAACGTAGCAATTTGCAGGGTGCTTACTGTGGTGGTTTAGGATCCCTTATATTAATATTTTTTATTGTCTTTAAATCGAATACTTACATATGGAATGGTGAAATCAAATATGAAACTAAACCACTCCATACTAATGGCTGTTATACCAATTCTACGCTTGAAAGCACAACTTTCTTAAACTCCAGGTAGGTTCATCAAAAAGCTAATTAAACTATCTCTACTGTTTTATGCTTTTCAGTTCACCAATCAGTGCTGGAAAGAGTCAACCACCCTGGATATATAGAATTTCGTTTTATTATTACTCGGTAATGGGTAGTGTGGCCGTTATTGTCATTGGTTTATTAGTTAGTTTAATAACTCGAAAGGTTTACGATCCTCCAGTCAAGAATGAGTTGATCAGTCCAGTAATCTGTAAATTGTTTAACAGAACTGATAAATATAAATACCATCATCCAATGACTACTATAAAGCTTCATGATGAAGCTTTATCTGATTAAAAGCACTTCTAAAGGTGTAAATTAATTCATTACTCTCCCATTCTCACCTCAGCACTTTCGAGCACGATCTTCAACAAACAACAAATGTTCTTCATTGTCTTTAAATTTTGAACTAGTTTTTAGGAAATCTTTGTTCTGTTACTCCAAAATTGTTTTAATTAGTTTCACTTTGCCGTATTCAAAATATATGCCACAATAACAACTTCCTTGCGAAAGTGTACAGATCAACAGCAGCACGTAGTTATTTGAGACGAACTTAAGATACTGTTACATCAGAATTGTTCTTTATAATAAAACGAAAACAATTTCTCTAAAACCCTACAACTGGACATAAGAGTTGTGATAGTTACGTTAAGGCTTTACAATTGACTGCCACAGTTTAACTAGCTACCGATTAAATCTTTTTCGGACATGGGAAAATTGAAAGGTGCGCTGATTTTTAATATATAATTCTTAAACACTTGTGTTTTACTAGATAATTTAATAGAACAGAACAATCTGCTAAAATATTTCTACTTGCTAAACAAACACCAGGTCCATTTCACGTTTAGAGCAATGTAGTCATCTAAGTTACACAAAAAATGGTTTTAATGACGTTCCAGGTAAGAAAAAGGATGTGTTCGCGGTAAGCAAAACACTGTTAAAACCCTGTTAAAAACCCATAATAAACGAATTTACTTAGTGTGTTAGCAGGACCAAGATTGACTAACAATGTCTTAAAATAAATGGGAAAACATTATTAAATGTATGTCTTATATCCGACACATTTAAACGAAGGTTTCATTGATGCGTCATGTGTTAGAATAGAGGCGAACAGAAAGGCTTTTATTTTTGTTAATAATTTATTATCGAGAATACTACGAACTAACTGGAAAGATTATTACCACCTCAAGTTACTTTTCACTCAAATTTCCCAGAATTAAGGGCAAAACACACAAAAATACTAAATTTACAATTCTACATAACCGACGCTTGGCTTGCATATTTTAATTTTTTTAAATAAATGGTAGTTTATTACCTTTGACTTAATTCCAAACACGCAGTAACAGTCTGCGGTAAGTTTCACTTCGTGTTTCGTAGTTGTCAGATATACCTTCTGAGCCTTGTCACCTATAAGAAGCGCATTTTGGATCGTTAGTTTAAATCAACTTTCCTCAATATTAAATTGTTCACAAAAGAACAAAACGCTTTAAAAACTATAATTCATGTTTTACTAAACATGGTTATAAATAACTAAATAACTTTTTAGGATTATATGAGAGACTGAGAAGTACTACTTGGACTGATGTAACGGAAGCTTCTGACGTTAATGATAAAGTTTCGACATTTTATAAAAAAACATTTGATGGTACAGGGCCCATAACTGAGTTAACAAGACACATTTATCCGGTTTTATTTGATCTAATAGAGATATAATTAAAGAAAATTAACATAAATATAAGTGCCATAGACAATTTAAAGTTACACAAGATTTTATATATTTACAACAATTTAAAAGACTTAGATCTAAAATAAAACAAGATACTAAAGCTGCTCTTTGTGTTTATACTGATGAAGTGGAATATAATTTCCCATCAAATCCTATGTTTTTTATTCATTTATAAAATCATCCAAATCTAGCAATCAGCATGCTGTCCGTGAGATGACATGTAATAGAACTATATTGACAACTAATACTTCAATCGCTGAAGGTTTCGCAACGTATTTTAAATCTTTGTATTCAGAAGTACCAGCCCAGTAACTCTAAAGAAACTACAATGCATGGCATCTCTATCATACCACCACTTACACTGACGGCTGTTACAGATGATGACGTAAAGAATGCTTTAAAGAGATTAAAACCTATCAGGTCAGCTGGTCCTGATGGGTTGACCCCCTACCTCTTTAAAGCCTGTGCAGATTACTTTATAAGACTTTTAGTCAACATATATAACAACATATTATCATCTAACACTTTTCCTGTAAAGTGGAAAGTAACAAAAGTCTGTCCAGTCTTTAAATCAAGGAGTCGTTCTGATGTCGGAAACTATAGACCTGTTGCACTTTTTTCAGCACCTGCAAAGATTTTTGTATCACTTTTATATGACGTCATCTGTAATCATGTGAAACAATATACATCAGTGCATCAACATGACTTTATGCCATAGCGATCAACATGCACTAATTTGGTTCTTTTTACTCAAGAAGTTATGGACACCAGCAATGGCAATTTCCAAATGAATGCAATTTATACAAGGCTCTCAAAGGCATTTGATAAAGTTGATCACGATATTCTTTTCCAAAAAATGCATGAATTTGGTTTTTCTTCTAATTTGTTGGAACTTTTTGTTTCCTGCTTAAAAAGTAGAAAGCAATATGTGGTTTATAGCGGTGCAACATCTATAGTTTTCGATACGTATTCGGGGGTACCACAAGGTTCCAATCTAGGGCCACCTTTGTTCCTGATAATGATAAATAGTTTAACTAAGGCTAGTCGTCATTCAAAATTGCAATTATTTGCAGATGATTTCAAAATTTACTATGCAATACGCACCCAAAATCCTACTTTTACTAATCAGTGATTATAAATTTTTGGTAAATTATCTATGAAAGAAAAAATAAAAATATCACTTTTTTACTTTTCGAATTGATGGAAATATGTTGTCATGATATTTGGCATACAATAGAGAGATCCAACAAGATGTTAGATGGGTTGCATAACCTCCAGAAGAAAAATATTTATTTTAATAATTTTCTATGAAACCAAAGAAAATATTTTAATTTAATAAATATGCACTCTAGAAGATACTAGGCAGTAAAAGGATAAATTTTAAAGTAGATTATTCTTAGAATGTTGGCAATTTTGTCAAGCAGTTTCTTCAGCACAATTTTGAAATAATCTTGAATGTTGGGGTTGCTTTTTGTAAAAGACATTATTGAAATAAAATGCAAGTTTGTACGTTTTGTCATAGCAATCTGAACTAATGTAAATTACCCACTACTTTCATGGTATTGATATTTAAAAATATGTAAATAATGTTTATTAGGATGTAAGGTTGGATTTTGTCAAGATAGAAAGATGTAAATAGGTAATCTTATGTAATTAAGTTAATTTTAGTTGTCTGATAGTTGTGTAGGAAATGTGTTTTGGTTAACTTTTTCTAGTGACCTTATTTTTTATGTCAGTACAAGTGTCATACATCATTGGAAAGAGAATTTCTTTGCCTATCTATTTATTAAATTTATTTATAGAATAATTAATAGTTATAAACAATTATGTGGTTATCATGTATTTAGTTTTAAAAATTCTTTTGTTTATAACCAAAAATATCATTGTAGCCTTTTTTGTTTCAAAAAGGGTATAGAAAAGCGACCAATTTAGTAACTTTCTGTTATTTTAAAGCTGTGAAACATGCTAAGAGCAAACGTTTTAAATTTTAAGGTTATGTTGTGAGTTTGAATAATGTAAACAAACCAAACGTCAAATAAGTTAAATTATATTTTGTTGAAATGTCAAAGTATTAAATAATCATCAGAGATCTTTGAATTTGACTGTTTTTTCATAATTATTACATTTAATTAATATAATAATCAGTGTTGTAAATTTACTGGTTGGATAATATTTAATTATGAGAAGGAAATTTTATTTGGATAATGAAACTTTTAACCTTCATTATAATTTGAATGTTGGAAGGGATTTTATAAACTTAATCATTAAATGGACTTACCATATTTAAAACAAGCAGCTGGATTTTAATTTTATTTATTAATACCATTTATTTGGACATTATTTGAAAGAGTGGTAAGTGATTGTCTTCCACCAGTTTAGTATTTAAACTATATGTAAAACAAAGGAGTGCTGTTTTGTTATCATTACAGCTGGCAAACTGTTGGCGCCAAATATTGATTTGATTTATAAATTTAAGTTATTTATTTAAATAAAAATTTAGTAATTACGATTATGATGATGCCCTAAATATTACTCCTCGAATAAAAGGCATAACTTTCTTAGGATTGATTTTGATTTGTTCATGGTATCTAAAATTTTTTTTTTAATCTTTTAATTCTTTTGTTGTTTGTTGTTTGTGCTCAATTTTAAATAGAATTTCTGCCATTTCAATTTAAAAAAATTGGTTTATATTTTTTGTATATATTACTTGTGTTTCCTAGATCTATAGTTATTAAGTGTCCTATTCAAGCGATACCCCTGAAAGCCTCAGTATGGTGGAGGTTTTGTTGCTTCACCAGGTTAGTAATTAGCCCGAGCAAATTTTTATTAAGAGTAAAGGTTTATATTTTGTATATATCATAACTGTGCTACTACCGAAGTCTGCTGTTGTATAATTTGTTTGTACTCTTACATATATAAATTAATTTGTTTTTATCAATATCAATCATAATCACTTGTTGCCTGAACATCGGAGCCATTAGGTAGTAGTTTGTATTTATTGATATCACCTCTGATAATGACAGCTTAGCTGTCGAAACAATTATCAGATAGCTTATGTTTACAGTTACACATTACACATTTACACATATTACACATATTCATATGAAACAGGAACATGCCATTACAAGATATAAAAAATTAACGCAAAAGCATCTTTCAAAATTTAATAAAAACAAGAACGATAGGTAATTATAACTTAGAAATACAAAACTTATATTACGCTACTATTAAGGGTGTTACCTATAAGCGTATTTTAGTAACGTAATTCTCGGACATTTTAAATAACAAACATTAACACGATTGCCATTTTTATATTTACTATTATGTGTTTCATTCAAAAAAATTGTACATGCAAAGAGTTCTTAAAAGAGAAACAATTGTACAGAATACTATCTAAAAAATATTCTGTTCATTTTATTACCAGGATAGAAAATTGGCAGCTGATACTGCCAATTAACTAAGTAATTGTCACTATCTATATTATAATCTTCTTTTATTTTATTTTGTCTGACATACTAATTACTAATATCAGTCAGTCCCTGACGCACAACGTCACGTATAAAGAAATAATCGTATTTGTCGTTATTATTTTGAATATGTTATAGACTAGATTATATTTTGTTATACAGAATACTCTTCACTATTAAAGTGGCAGCATATATCTTAGTTTTTAACATGAAACCACTAACATTTTCCTGGTACGATTACATTATCTTCATTGTAATGGTAGCCTTTAGCACAATTATAGGCATCTACTATGGAATTTTTGATAAAAGCAATACAGGAATGTCGGCCTACTTCTCTGGAAGAAAACAATTAAAAGTACTACCGATGTCCATTTCTTTAATAGCTGGGTAAAATTTGTTCAGGTAACTACAAGAACTAAATATAATGAAAGGAAACAGTTGTTTTTCAGTTACCGATTTGTTAGCGATTCCTGCAGAAGTCTATATGCATGGAACACAATACTGGGTGGCAATACTTACAGTTCCACTTGTGTGTCTAATAATAAACTACTTTTACTTACCTGTTGTCTACAGATTGAACTTAAGTAGTACATTTGACTATATTGAGTTGAGATATGATAAACTCTTAAGAAGAATAATGATAATTACTTTTGCCTGTAATAGTATACTGTATGTGCCAGTAATAATTTTTACACCAACACTAGCGTTTAGTCAAGGTAAAAGCTTCTCCACAAAACATATTATTCATGTTTTCATATCTATTATTTAAATCAACAGTAACTGGTTTTAATACACATTATGTGAGATGGATAGTAACTGTAATTTGTATTTTTTATACAACTATTGGTGGCCTGAAAGCTGTAATCTGGTCAGACACTCTGCAGTTTACAATTTCTATATTTACTCTGTTCCTTTCCCTTGTTATGGGTGTCATAACTGCAGGTGGATTTAAAAGCGTTTGGAATGCAGCTGAAAAAGGAGATAGAATAGAATTTTTTAGGTAAGATTCCACTAATCTTAAGTAAGATTTTTAGATGCAAGGTACACATCGTACACATTGTTTTACGTGCAAATTAGTAGCAAAGAGTACAGAAAAACGCTCAAATAAAAGACGTCCAAATAATACTAACATGTGCTATTTGAAAATAGTCTGTTGTACTGTTGCAAATCCATCGTTGACTTTAGTCATAATGAACCAAATTCTCTTTTCACAGAATAGGTTTTGTAGCGACCTCTGTTGTGTTTCCCATATCTTTTACTATTTTTGCATCTCATAATACAAAACACAGCTTGAATGTACCATCGCAAACAACTTCCTTCCTCGTTGTAAAATATTATGATGAAACAGCCTCTGTTATGTAGAACTCCATTTTGCCAATTGACAATTTTGGATATATTCAGCAACTGAAGGTGATGTTTCTATGTCTTCGGTTTTAGTGATCAGGAGTAGGGGAAGTTGAGTCACCGCATCGTTATTTTCCGCTGCTACACGAGTAACATTAAAAATCTACATCTAGATGTAAATCATCGTGTTCAAAGAATAATCCTAAAACCCCGATTTCATCAATTCTGTATTTTTATATCTATAAGCTACCAAAAACTTTACCCAAAACTACTACCAAAAAACTAGCAACTTCTACCCTATCCTTCGATCAATCTTTCCGCAAGCCTATCTTTCAGTGAATCAGTCAATTATTGTCACCTAGCATAGTTAGCAAAAGCTATAATAATAATAATAATTGCTACAACCCATAAGCTAAACCAAGGCCCCAGAAGCTATAAGCTTGTGCGGGAGGGAGGGGGCGATTATGATTACGTAGGCCCATGCTTAGTAAAGCAGCTGGGAATCCTTAAATTCAATAATTTCAATACGTCCTGTTGTTGTTCTAAAATGGAACGTCTTGGATGATCGTTGAAGGTAGACGTAGCGACATACAGGTACCGAAACTTAAGTATCAACTAACCATAGTAGGCCGATACCGCGATTTTAAATTAATTTGTTGTTTGGTTTTTTAACTCTTTCTTTTGAATGAACATAATATAGTTTAAGCTCCAGTCTAATTAAACATTCAAGTGCAAAAACTAATTTGTTATCTGCTATGCTTAGCTTTTCTGTTTTGTAAACTTATCACCTTTTCGCTGCAATAGATCTATCTGGATCTACCATAGGTCGTAAGTTGAACGTCATACTAAATATAGTCTAGGTTTGCTCAAGCGATGAGCGATACTACGCAGAAGAGTGAACACTGAAAAACAATGCGTAGGTTGTTGTAAGATCAGGGATATTGATTGAAGAGATTCCATTCGAAGCTGTAAAATTCTAAAGTAAAAAGTTCTTTAAACGGATTGTACTACGCATATTAAATAACATAACTCAGTTCAGGGTGGGTAGATAGGCCGCTCTATAATACTTCTTCAAGATCTCGGAGCATAAAATACTGCTTTCAAAAGCTGAGCTAACCCAAAGAACCGCATTTACGGAAATTATCTTCGACAAGACCACGAATGAAGAGTTTAACATATTCGATAAGGTACTAACATTTTTATGTTATTATTCCTTTTTCAGGCTAGATCCCAACCCCACCATTAGATCAACTTTCTGGAGTGTTTTCATTGGAAGTGCAACTCTCTGGGCAGCTATTCTAAGTATGCACCCAGCATCTACTTAGCGTTTATTTTCATTAAAAACATTCAATGATGCTCAAAGGTTATACATGCATTTTATTAAATTTCAGTTAAAATTTAATTATTTTTTATTTGCAGAGTTTTAGTTATTTTCTGCATTGGAACGGTAATAGCAAAGGTCATTGTCTGTTTCTTAGGACATGTGGTGTGCGCAAGATATTATAATTGTGATCCTTTATCTATTGGATTGATAGAAAGAGCAGATCAAATTGTTCCATATTATGTGCTGGACATTGCGAAAGAGATACCAGTAATCAGCGCTTTATTCATGTCAGGTTTATTCAGCACGTGTTTCAGGTTTAAAGACGAAAAGTTGTTTTTGGTCTGATTACTTAACAGTAATATTGCAGTATACTGTCAACTCTAGTAAATGTTCTTGCTTCCGTAGTGTATTCAGATGTAGTATTGCCATTGTTCCCAGAAATATCAGATAAAAGCAGTAACTATATCACAAAAGGAACCACAGTTTTAATAGGACTAGCCTCCATTGGTTTGGTTTCTGTAATTGAAAGGCTAGGATCAATCTTCGAAATTACATATGCTGTTGGTGGTATAATAACAGGAACGGCACTGGGCCTACTAATAATGGGGTTAATTTTTCCTTTTGCAGACACAAAGCTAGGAAATTTTAATCTGTCAATATCTCTCGAAATAAAAAGCCCGACGTGCTGCGCTTCGTGCTCAAATACCATATAGTGTTAATGTAGGCACGTAAATAGCAGTCAACACTGCTAAAGAACCGAGTAGAGTTTAGCGCTGATATTAGGATGGAATAAACAGCCCTGACAAATGTGCCGAACATATTATCGTACCGGTCGTAAAAAGTACTACTTTGTCAAATAGTGTACAAAAAACAATTGCAACGAATTAGAAGGGTTTAAGACACTTCAAATCTAAACTTTTAGTACTGAAGGTCTGGAGCCGTTTGGTAACGTCAGTGGAAGTTAATCGTCTACAATAGTTGCTCTGCAGCCACGCAATAAAGTGCGACTAACAAGAGTTTGCTTTCGCAGAAAATCGATTTTTGAAAACCTTAAAGTGAGTAAAGAACCCCGTAATATTAGTTGATTGATTGACTGTTCAAACGGTATTTACAGTTACGCAAATACTGGTGACTTTTATAGTCTTTCGAAAATCGCAACCGTTCGTATTTCACGTACAAAAAGATTATAGGTTAGCTATCAAAAGAATATATCCCATTGACAATCAAACAGAAGACACAAATTACATATCTATACCATATTTTGGCAAGATATCAGAAAAAATTGCACATATACTAAGAAAAACCAACAATTATAAAATAACATTTAAAACCAACACTAACACTTTTTCATTTTTATTTAATGCTAAAGACAGGACACATGATATCATGAAATCGGGCATTTACCGTTTAAATTGTTCTTTTTGTAGTTCGGTATATATTGAGCAAACACTTCGAAATTTTGACATAAGATATAAAGAACACGTACGTCAATACAAAAATAAACATCCTGAAAAATCTAATTACGCCAAACACCTTTTAGAACAAAATCACACAATGACTTCAAAATAATATTAAATTCCTACATTTTTGTAATAACAAACGCAAATTAGACATTTTAGAAGCCTTTAAGATATAGAAACACAAACTCAGGGTACCTTTAATGAATGAACAACTTGAGCTCAGTAATTCTCCGTTACTGGGAGTATTAGATATTTAATTCTAATTATAATTATTATTTTATCTAGTTACCTATTTTTGTATCTACCTTAGCGACGCGTTTGTTTATAATTATATTACCTTTGATAATGACAGCATAGCTGTCGAAACAATATTGCCTGGTTGTATTTTAATAAAACTGTGAAACTTTTACTAATCTTTATTTATTTCATGATTATGGAGTTCCACAAAGTAAGGCTGGAAACAATAAACAAAAATATACTATAGTAACGAAATTTTAGTAAAAATCGAAATTACATGAGATTTAGGTTGTAGACGTATCAGTTTGCAGGGTGCTTACTGTGGTGGTTTAGGATCATTTGTCTTAATATCTTTTATCGTCATTAAATCGAATAGTTACATATGGAATGGTGAGATAGAATAGAATTCTTTAGGTAAGATCACACTCATCTTTATCATTTATTTTGAAATCTTTTCCCATTTTGTGCGTTTCCGCCTTTGAATTCAAGAACTAATACAAGTGAGTGGCTCCCTTATTACTATTATTATTTCCGACTTTCTGTTCCCTTTCTGCAATTTAAAAACTTTAGTAACTAGCAACCACGATTCTTAACTCAATTTGAACCAGACAGATGTCTCTGCCGTATCATAAGTTTACCGTAAGTATCGTTGCCGAAGCATTATGTGTTTAACTATTTGACTGGTTTATAGATTATTGTTTTTGATTTTAAAGTAATTAAGCGTTTGACAGAAAAAAATTGTGCCAAAGAGCGGTTTACCCACTAAATATGATCGAGTTTTCCTGTGACCAACACAACTCAATAAAATAATGAATATTTTCAGAAACACCCATAATGATATTCATTGCTTTTAGGCTGAAACTATTTTAAAATAAAAAGTGTTCTTCTAAAGATAAATAAATATAACGATCAACTAAATCCTGCTATAATATTCCTACATGCAACCGATTATTGTACGAATCGATTATACGAATTCAAGAAAAGTGCAATGATATTATAGAATACTATAAGTAGGGCCAGTAACCGTTACGATAGGCTGCAGCTTCATTGTTTGTATTTTATTATACAAACATTACAGATTATCCAAGATCATTTACCAGTAGAGGCCTAGGTGTCTACCATAGGACAAAACATTCTCAAATAGTAAACCAAGAAATCAGAATAACACATGCTCAAGTCCGACGGGAGGGAAGAGCTTGGAATGAGAGAAGAGGCGATTGTTACTTTTAATAGGGTAACACCTCCATGCACGCATCCCTGATCGAACCTTTGAAGTAATTAAAGGAGTTCACCGACATGTTGACTACAAGCAAATGGTTCAGGCTGCCATAGTCGACTTCTGTGCAGCCAACATACCAATAACAGAGGAAGAGGACTTTCAAGAAAATACGGTTTACGACATCATAGACGTCCAATCCTCACCACCAAGACGCTCATCAATAGATATCTCAATAAGAGCCGCCATAAGAAGACCATAACAAGACACACAGATACACTAGAGAATACCACATTCATTGCCAGTAAATCCACCTCTTCGGTTTTGAAGCTGCAGCCTGATACTGACACTTCGTAGATGTTGTCTGATTATTCTTATATATTACAATCTATTGATGAGGTAGATATTTATATAGTATAAAAATTATTTTTGACTTCCAATCAAAAGATCTATCTAACTAGTATAAATAATAATAATAATTTCTGCTCTAGCAATAATCATAATAATAATTTGCTCAATTATAATTGTATTAGCATCAATTATCTCAAAAAACATTTGCTGACCGGGAAAAAAGATCTCCATTTGAATGTGGATTCGATCCTAAATCATCTGCTCGAATCCCATTCTCTCTTCAATTTTTCCTAATTGCAGTGATTTTCTTAATTTTTGATGTAGAAATCACTCTTCTTTTACCTTTAGTAGTAACAATGAAACACTAGTTTTTCTGTCAGACTAAATGACAATAAACTAACTAAATTACTCACAAACAAAAATAGGCCCCGCGATTGGGCGCCAGTGAAACACTCGTGTTTTTCTACACAAAAATACAATTTACAAAATGGCCCCGCGTTGAAGCCAGTGAAACAATCGTTTATCTGCACGAGAACAGAACTATAAAAATGCTATAAAAAGTTATGAAAATACATCATACTTACTGTAACGGAAAACTCAAAAAATATCTGCCACAGCTTGAGATTTAAACTCTCTCTTTACAAATTGATTAATCAAGTCGTAGGTATTGGTTCCACAGCTGTATAAATTGTAAAAAGGAATAGATAAGGGTTCAAACACAAATAAAAACTTAAAAGGGCGCCATCTGGTTCTGAGCTTAGTTAATTACAAATTAACCATTCAAAGATGTTAATTGAATAAGCATTAAAATTTATTAAATTCATTAACCAGAAAATGAATAGAATATTTAGTTAAAACAAAATTTTTTTTACTTAAAATTGTTGAAGAGATGAACTTAAGCATTCATAACCAATATGGTTCCGTTTTTCAGATCATTCAGTTTAGAATTAATAACATTTATTAGCAGGAAAATAATAATAACACAACTTTGCATAAATAAAAGTAAAACACACATCGTATATTTATTACAAGTCCACCCTACATTTATTAGGTTATAATTATACCAAAATTAATCAATAAAAATTCATTCAAAACTTTTCATTAAGAAATAAAAATAGCTCAAAGAAATTGATTAGATCAACCACAAATGTTGTTCAAAAAGCATTAAAACAAATATTACTGACTCATCTTATTCTGGACAAAAAAATAAACGAATATCTAAATGAGATTAGACAAATTAAATCAGTTCAAAAGTATCAATATAAATGAATTGTGTAAAGTAAAGTTTAAAGATTTTTAACTAACAAGGAGAGCTCTCCCTAAAGAAAATTCATAACTATGACATTCTTCAATACTTGAATTACAAACAAATACCTACTTAATATTACAGTACCTTGCATTTTCATTCATTAAACTCATGGAATACCATACACCTAGTTCGGTAGAAATTGGAAATTCGCCTTTCCTGCGGGGAACTTGCTGTTGAATTCAGCTCAGCATCGAAGTGTAGATTCTCCATACAAAAACGCGATCCAACTCAATTATTGACAACAGCCCATATGATTACATAAACCAAGAGAGTCAAGCACAAAAATAACCAAGATTTTAATTTGCTATTAAGTAACATCGTAATTATTTTTCCTCGGAAAATTAGCGAAAATGCGTCTTGAGCTTCAAATTGTTTTAATTCACTTATATCAATAAATGCTTTCAACTTCTTTAAGCCGAATTTTAATGTACAAACGCGCAAAAAGTGCTCACTAAATTTAGGATTACTTCAAGAGATTCTTCTCTCATTAATTAACTGCACTTATCGGTAGATCGGACGAAAGGAAATACTTGCTATTACACATTTTTCATCAAAGAATAAACCACTATGATTTATACGCAGTACGGAATGACAAGTCTTTCAAACACAACTTAATGCACGTAAAGCCTTTTTAAAAGGATTAGCACTTAACGGAATAACTTTAAGCGATAAGGCACTATAACTAGAATATCTTGCAATTCTATAGGATTAAAGAACTGTAATCCCTTCACACTACATAAGAAAAATGATCAATCATTATTGATCGAAACTCGAACGATAAAACCGCACACCCCATAATATCGACCATTCGCAGCAAGCGTGCTTTTTCAAGTCTGCTAAGTGAAGCCACGCTACAACAACCCTGATCTCCGTGGTCTTATTTCCGTGTAGAAATACATTCTTATTTCCGTGTAGGAATATCAGCCAATCGCGAGGTCTCACTCACAACTAAATATCGATCGATTTTTAAGTAACCAATCACAACGAGTCGCATGTTTTTACTTAACCAATTATCGCACGGCATCTAAAAAAGCTAATATCGATCTTTTCTCTAAAACTGCATAAGCTTCGGCCCCCATTTTTGTTAAACACTTATATATTAAAAAGAATGGAAATTTGCAGAGCCGAACTTAGGATTTTTAATAAGAATAAATGCTAAATTTTATATACTAAATGCCGGTGGAAAATGTACCCGTTACAACAATAAAATTAACAAACACTACTAGATTCCTAATTATCATTGCCATCTTTATCATCATTCTTCTAGGAGGTCTTTACCATGAATGAAAACAAGGAGCCCTAAATTGAGCATACTAGGATAATAGTTTAATTAAACAACATTTAATTTGCATTTAAAAAATATTGACATTTCAATTTATCTTAAGTAAGAAACAAAATCTTGTTATTAGTTTCGACCTAATCCTTTGATGTTCAATCATCCTTACTTATTAATTGAAACCAAAATAGAGGTATATCACTGTTAATGATATCATTGAGTAATAACTCCAATTAAAGAAATATAAGATTTAAGGAAAAGCTTCTAACTTTTACCTTTAGCGGTGAATCTCCGTTGATATTTCTATTTATGTAGTTTAAGCAAAACCTTACATTTTCATTGTAAAATTAAAACCAAGTTTTTATAAATATCCTAAGACACAATGTCTCCTTAATATCTTCAATATTATGCTCTAACTGTAAGCTATTAGAATAGAAAAATAAAAACAAGCAAAAAACCCAAATAATTAAAAATGATATGTAGATCTTGATACTATTGCCAAAAATAAATTGAAACATCTGAGAAAACTTACTTATATTATTATAAATATTTTGTCTTCCAAAATACTCTGATCACCCATTATCAAAACTTTTATAATAAATCCCCCCAAAGTAAATAGGATAATAATTAACACCAAAAGTAGAAAGAATCGGTAAATTTCATATAGAAGAAAAAAAAATCTTGAATATAAATAATTCATAGCCTTAAGGTCATAGTTTAACATAAATTTAGAAAACTCGAAACCAACATAAGCCCCCAAGAAAATAACCAAAACTACGATTATCTTATATTATATTATATATAAAAAGGTAAAATAACAAAATATGGCGTAGAAAACATAATTCATGATAATATTCTTCCACCAAATACAACCAAAAAAAATCAATCCTGTCATACCCTTTAACATAACAACCCCCGTATCTCTAATATTGTGAGTCGATCTAAAATTGAAATCACCAAACAAAGTATAATAACTCAAACGAACTGAATAACAAACTGTCAATCCAGTTGAAAAATAAAAAATAAAATATACAAAAAAAATTTAAATATCCTATAGATATGACCTCTAAAATTAAATCCTTCGAGTAAAACCCGACAAAAAAGGTAAACCACAAAGAGCCATATTACAGATATTAAAATAACAGCAAGTTAAAGGTATACGACTAATCAAGCCCCCTATAAACCGAATATCTTGACAATTCCCTAAATTATGAATTATACATCCAGCACACATGAACAATAAGGCTTTAAACAAAGCATGAGTTAATAAATGGAAAAAAGCTAAAAAATAATCCCCTAAAGCTAAAATTCTCATTATTAATCCCAACTGCCTTAAAGTAGACAAAGCAATAATTTTCTTTAAATCAAACTCATAATTTGCCCCCAAACCAGCCATAAATATAGTCAACATGGAAATAAAAAGTAAAAACACCATAAAATAATCATTTAAACCAAACCTAAATCGAATAAGCAAATAAACCCCAGCAGTAACCAAAGTAGAAGAATGAATCAAAGAAGAAACAGGCGTTGGAGCAGCCATTGTCGCAGGTAACCAGGAAGAAAAAGGAATCTGAGCACTTTTTGTCAAAGCAGCCAGCAAAACCAATCCACAAATAACTCTCATAGCATAATCCCCCTTTATGTAATCCAAATAATAGATATAATTTCAATCACCATAATTCAACATCCAAGCAATTCTAATCAGTAAAGCTACATCTCCAATACGATTAGATAATGCTGTAATTATACCTGCATTATATGATTTAACATTCTGATAATAAATAACCAAACAGTAAGAAACCAGCCCAAGACCATCCCAACCAAGCAAAATTCTAATCAAATAGGCCTAATAATTAAAAATATCATAGAAAGTACAAACATAACGACTAACAAAATAAACCGATTAATATTTAAATCCCCACCCATATATTCGTCACTGTAAAAAATTACTATTGAAGAAATATATATCACAAATCTTATAAACAATAAAGACATCCAATCAAAAAGAACAGACATGTAAACAACATTAGAATTTAAACTGAAAATCTCGTATTCAATTATTATTCTATAATCACTTACTATAAAAAAATTCTTCTAAAAAAACATGTTACACTAAAAAATAAAAAAAGACTAAAATAAACTAAGCAAATAGACACAATTATCTAAAGTAAATATATACATTCTTGATTCCACAAATCAAAATTTTAGCTTAAACTATTTAAATAAACAACAAAGAAATCCCCCTTAAGAAAAAGAAGATTTAAAGGAAATCAATGTAAAAATATAAGTAAATATTCACGAATAAATCCTAAATTAAACCCAAATACTCCAGAATAAATCTTACCATGCTGCCTATAAGGGTAAAGATAAAGAGAAGGTTCCCTACTGCGAATTACACATAAAGACACCAGTAAAAGGTCTACCACTCAAATTTGTATATTTTTCTCGTCACCTCGCAAGGAACACAGGCACATGTTTTGGCTTGTACGAATATACCTATATTTCATACTATAATTATTTGTTAGAAAATATAAGGCTTAAAATACCTTTGAACTTAGTAATAACAGAATGATAATTGTTTTGAAAACTTAATGACTCGTAACGAGAAAATTCAAAATTCTATATGATAATTATCAATTATGTTGCTCGGATGTATTTTAAATGTTAGCCGTATGACGTTTACATTTCATTTAAGAACGGCAACAGTTGAAAAGCGTAAAATTTAAAACGGTATAAGCTTTTTGACTTTAAAATGGTACTACACAATATTCCTTTTTCTAAGTTTTATTTATAATTATTTATCGGAATTATTTAAATAATTTTTAAGAAATCATAACGACCCTAAGTGTTTTCTTTCAAATTAGAATTTGCTTTACTTGTAAACCATATTTTAAATGTTTATGACGTATATTTAAACATGTCAGAATGCAATAGAGATAATCTGACTGTTGATTGACAGTAATCTTTAGAGATACTTTGTATACTTGAAAGCAAATTTTTATTATTACGTTTCTACATGTTAAATTGTTTTCGCATAATTACATGATGACGTGTAGATCTATATTTAAATATCATTTAGGAATGATAACATAAGATTTATTTTGAAATAAATTTATGAGAGAGAGATGAGATATGCTAATGATACCATGAATTAATTTAATTCGAGCATGCATATGCGAAATGATAAATGTAAATGAGAGATGAGATATGCAAACGATACCGTGAATTAATTTAATTCGAGCATCCATATGAGAAATGATAAATGTAAATAAGAGATGAGATATGCAAATGATACCGAGAATTAATTTAATTCGAGCATCCATATGAGAAATGATAAATGTAAATGAGAGATGAGATATGCTAATACCGTGAATTAATTTAATTCGAGCATCCGTATGAGAAATGATAAATGTAAATGAGAGATGAGATATGCTAATGATACCGTGAATTAATTTAATTCGAGCATGTATATGAGAAATGATAAATGTAAATGAAAGATGAGATATGCTAATGATACCATGAATTAATTTAATTCGAGCATCCATATGAGAAATGATAAATGTAAATGAGAGATGAGATATGCTAATGATACCGTGAATTAATTTAATTCGTGAATGCATGTGAGATATGAGTTATGCAAATGAGAGATGAGATATGCAAACGATACCGTGAATTAATTTAATTCGAGCATGCATATGAGAAATGAGAGAGGTGAGGTGTACAAATGAGAGATGAGTTATGTAAATGATACCGTGAATTAATTTAATTCGAGCATCCATATGAGAAATGAGAGAGGTGAGGCGTACAAATGAGAGATGAGATATGCAAATGATACCGTGAATTAATTTAATTCGAGCATCCATATGAGAAATAATAAATGTAAATGACAGATGAGATATGCTAATGATACCGTGAATTATTTTAATTCGAGCATCCGTATGAGAAATGATAAATGTAAATGAGAGATGAGATATGCTAATGATACCGTGAATTAATTTAATTCTAGCATGTATATGATAAATGTAAATGAGAGATGAGATATGCTAATGATACCATGAATTAATTTAATTCGAGCATCCATATGAGAAATGATAAATGTAAATGAGAGATGAGATATGCTAATGATACCGTGAATTAATTTAATTCGAGCATGCATATGAGAAATGAGAGAGGTGAGGTGTACAAATGAGAGATGAGTTATGTAAATGATACCGTGAATTAATTTAATTCGAGCATGCATATGAGGAATGAGAGAGGTGAGGTGTACAAATGAGAGATGAGATATGCAAATGATACCGTGAATTAATTTAATTCGAGCATGCATATGAGAAATGAGAGAGGTGAGGTGTACAAATGAGAGATGAGATGTAAATGATACCGTGAATTAATTTAATTAGATCAATTAATGTAATTCGCGCATGCATATTAGAAATGATATACATGTAAATGAGAGATGAGATATGTAAATGATACCGTGAATTAATTTAATTAGATCAATTAATTTAATTCGCGCATTTAATTAGACCACGCCTTATTTGAATATTAATTAGATCGCGGGGTCATTTGCATAAAAGGAGTGGGGGGGCTGGCCAATGGACGGTATACCTACTGCAAAATCGTATTAAATAATATTTAATTTTATAGATTTACTACACACGTAAGTATAATTTATGCCAAAGGCAAAACTTACTTAATGTTAAAAATAAAAATTTCTAAAAGTCACTAATCACTCACAACTGAAATAACAAAACAAAAACATAACAAATGAACAAAAATTAGTAAACGAATAAAAGAATTATCTACAATATTGAAAAGATTTTGCACTTCCACAGTAAAACACGTGTTTATCTTACTAAATGACCCAAAGGGGCTAATAGTTCCTGTAAAAAGCAATAAAATAATCTCAATCCGTTCTTCGGTTCTATCGATACCATTGACGTCTATCCAGATGTGTACTTATTTAAGATTTCTTGAAATTTATTTGGTTAGTTTCAGATCTAAGCTCTTTAGGCTTTGATAATGTATGAATATTGATACTTTCCAAATTGTAAAATTTCGATAAATCTCATGCAATTTTTTATTTAAACACCTAAATCAAGGGGGCGATCGCTCCGAAGTTTGCCACCCTACAAAATTTGTTGCCCTAGGCCCGGGCCTATTCGGTAATCCGGCGCTGCTTATTATTTATTTTATTTATGATTCCGTACAAAAGAAATGTCAGATGTTAGGCGGCTTACAAATCTCTTTTAAAGAAAATAATTTTACGTCTTCTTACTTAAACTAACAAATGATTTTTTGTTATTTTTCTTTAAAATCTCCTCGAAAAAAGGTCTCCTACAAACTGTTTTGCTTCTTATTATGCTTTTTCTAAAAAAAAAGAAAACATAATAAGGTTTGTAGGGGTGTGATTACTAAATTTTAGTTGTAGTTTTTATTAGTTAAGCATATAGGATCACAAATTGTAAAAAGAAAGATTATGAACAAAAAACAAACTAAAATCACAGATTATTTTAATTTAATTAATAAAATAATGCCTACTGCGTATACAGATTCAACGTCAATTTGTTTTCTGTAATTATGTTTTTTATTAATAATAGTTGTGGTGTCTTACAATAATCTATATATTTAAAACACAAGGCTTATTTTTGTACCAGTTCGTTTGAGAGTTCTACTGGGCCGTGGATTCACGGGATTTACGCGATTCTTTTTTTTAGATTGAAGGTTTCGCTGTGTAGAGCAATCAACACTATTTAATTTTTATATATTTTTTAATGTTTATATTTTTAATTTAAATAAATATAAAATGTTTTATTTGAGACGCACGGAACCGACATTCATTTGCGGCGCCATCTCACTTTGCACGGTGGTAAGTTTTAGAACTATTCACGATTATAAAAGTTTGCTACAACCACCACTTCCGGTTAACGGTTGGATTGTTATTAGGTTGGTATCCGCATTAGTTAAAAACCATGGAAAGCAAACAAATTGTTCAAATCTAGATGATGACCATTGCTTATTTATATAGCTGTTTGATAGTGTTTGGACAAAACAAATCATTGCAAGATACATTTGCAAAGTATTTAACAAGTTATAAATGACTGGGGCAATTTTCAATTATTTTATTTATTTATTTATTTTTGGGCGAGGAATCAGGATGGCGGAGCATCCTTTGTACCTCATGGCACCGATTGCTATGATCATTTGGCCGACCCTACTAGAACTTAGCCGAATCTGGGGGAATTCCACCTCCAGTAGGGATTTTTAACGTGCTAAACATCGCATTGACACGGGATCTACAGTTTTACTTTCTATCCGAGAAGAAGGCGTTTTTAATTTTTCTCCGCTATGAAAAATTACCAGCTAGGCCGGGGATCGAACCAGGGACCCTTGGATTATGTAGCAAACATGCAAACCACTAATCCACCGAGGCTGGCTAATTTTTTATTTTTTTTTTCAATTATTATTTACATTCAACAAGCCTTCGACAAGGTGTGGCATTGCGGGCTATTATACAAAATTAAAAGAAAACTACCTCATCAAATCTTCCTCCTCCTTAAGTCCTACCATACAAAGACACTTCCGAGTCGAATTCAAGGGAACTTTTTCCACCTACCAAACCATCAGCTCCTGTATTCCGCAAGGAAGCGTCCTTGGTCCCTTCCTATACCTCCTATATACAGATCTCCCAACTACGGAGAACACTTGAATTGCTACTTTCGCTGCTGATGCTGCAATTCTTTCATCTGCAACTGACGCAAATCAAGCATCTGAAAGGCTTGAGGATCACATAAACCTCCTAGAAAGCTGGCTTGTCCATTGGCGCATTAAAGTGAACAGCAGTAAATCTACACAAATTACCTTTACCACTCGACATTCTACGTGTCCACAAGCCACCATTTACAGCCATTTATACGCCTGACATGGAAAGCTCACATAAAAGCCAAGAAGCAGCAACTCAATCTGAAGACAAAAAGTATGTACTGGCTGATTGGACGAAAATCCCAACTGACCCTTTCAAGCAAATTATTGCTTTACAAAACCATCACAATACCTATATCGTCATACGGGATTGAGGTCTGTGGATGCAGTAAGCCATCAAACACCAAGATATTGCAGTCGTTCCAATCCAAGACATTGCGCACCCTAGCTAACGCACCATTGTACATCACTAATCAAACTGTTCATCACGACCTTAAAATTCCGTTCATCACAGAAGTAATCAAAAATCATGCTAATAAAAGTAAAAATCGCACACTACACCACCCTAACCACCTCATCGCCGATCTCTACCGTCAGCCTGCCATTCGAAGACTGAATAACTCCTGGAGAACCGCCAATGGGCGGTGCCCCCTTCGTGTCACATAGCAATCATATCACCACATTTACTTATTACTCTTTATAATGTATGAGTAGATTGTAAATTAGCTATTGAATAAATAAAAAAAAATTATTATTTACTAATCTATATATTTAAAACACGACTCATTTTTGTTCCACTTTCTCTACGAGTTCTACAAGAGCGGTTTGCTTTATTCCTTTTTATATTAAAGTTTTAATTCTGTAGATTAATCTACACTACTGACTTTTTATCTATATACGTATTTAAAACACAAGACTTATTTTTGTTCCAGTTCGTTTGAGTGTTCCACTGGGCCGATTTACGTGATTCTTTTTTATATTGAAGGTTTCGCTGTGTAGCATTCAGTTTATTGAGATATTTGGTTTTTGTATTTCGCATAAATATGTGGTAGCAAAAGGCACCAACAAATAAATAGTAATTAGGCCGTTATTGTAGGAAAGTTTAAAGCTTTATGCAAGCGGTATCCTTTTGTTATATTACAGGACTTACAACTGGTCCCGCGGGGCCCCAAAATATTTCCACGAAACCTGAGGGTTCCACGTAACACACTTTGGGAATCAACTTTTTTAGACATTTGCCATTTCAATAAGTTTCCGGAAATATTTCCATGGAAAGTTACCAAAAAATAAATTTCCGGAAATTTGCCAACACTACTTTTACGCCATGTTTTTGAAATATGTACTAATAGACGTTTTTAAAGAATTTTTTTAACAAGATCGATTTTTGATTTTATTCTTATCATTTCCTAAGTTAGAATTTCTGTATGTATGTATGTAGAATAAACTGGAGGGGTGGGGTAAGCCAGAGAGGAAGATATGTCGGAAAAGGGGAGGATGAGCTGGGAGAGAGGAGTGCTATGCTTAGAATTTTCAACTGGTTATGTTTGCTTGCGTTTATTTAAATAATCACTCACGAAAATCCAAAGGATTGTAATCACACAACGAATGTATATAGGGAAACCCTGCGATGCTTTTGACCGTCATGGCTTGACGAGGTTTCCCTAGTCTTGTATAGTTAATGTAATAGGCAGAAGCGCCCCTAAGGTCGGTCAGCCGGGTGTATGCCCGGGGCCCCGCACCGAGATACAGCCTGTAGGATATTTGTTGAGCCAGAATTCCGAGAAAGAAGAAAGCCAGCCAATGACGTTCTATTCTCGGAACGCAACGGTCTGCCACTACTTGATATTTGAAAGCAGCGTGCCTTAAAACATATATTGTTTGTAAAAATATTTGCAATCTTGTAAGTCATGTGTTTTTATTTTTTTTATGCACAGATACATTATAATTAGACTATTATTGCTAGACTCATCCAAACATAACCGTCTCTTTATGGCCCAAGGACCTTTTTATGGTGCTACGAGCAATAAAGAAACGCCAATTAAATGTCAGAACTGTTTTTGTAGATCTTGATTGGTTCTTAATATAATTTGTACTTATCACCAATGAAAATAAGCTGAAATTAAATATTTTGGAATAGTAACTATAGTATCGTACTTCGTATAAGCACATAAGTACACTACAGTGGCTTGATGTACCTACGTACTCATTTAATTATATTCTTTCACAATCATAGATTTGAGATAAAAATTTAATCTGTACATAAAATAGTGTATGTATAGCGGGCATAATTTGCTTTTATGGCCCTACAGCCTTTTCCTAGCCCTCGGCTAACCCCTCTGGCTAGAAATAACACTTCTGGCCATAAAAGCTTCTTTATGCCCTTAATGCATAAATAACTATTATAACAATAATTTGTGACTATGATCTAGGTACCAACATTTTATTATACAATACAATAATACAATACAAAAAAGAAAACTAAACAAAGAATAATTTATTTGCGTAACGTACTACAGCCCCTAATCCGATTTAAGAAAAATTAAGAAAACCTTAAGCAATCTCA
Source organism: Agrypnus murinus (assembly GCA_929113105.1). Taxonomy (NCBI): domain Eukaryota; kingdom Metazoa; phylum Arthropoda; class Insecta; order Coleoptera; family Elateridae; genus Agrypnus; species Agrypnus murinus. The sequence goes on from OV816027.1 coordinate 114,863,561, forward strand.
GGGAAAGTCTTTGAGAATCTTTTGAGAAATCTGGGAAATCCAAAATCTATGGTAGATCTTAAACAGAAAAGTAGTAAAATAAATCAAAATTAACTGTTTTTTATTATTTCAGTAAAAGCAGTTTTATTAAGCGCCTGTTGGATAGGCAACCTATTAGACGCGCTCGCATAATAAAAGTATAGAATAGGAGAAAATATGATGCAAAATATTTACTTGCATCTAAATAAAATCTTGTTTCAATTTAATGCAAATATGCAATTAATATTAATAAACTCATATAATTGCAAATTAATTTACATCTAATTAAAAGCACAAGCTGTTTATTTGTTAATGGTAAATCCTATAACATGAATTAAACATAATTCTGGGATGCTAACTATTATTCTAATAAAGGTGAAAATAGATTTCATTTGTGATAATTATTATAAAATAATTTTCTTAATCTAAATACTTTAAAGTTACATGAAATGATGTATAATTTTAAAACTTGTATTTAACTTTATTAAAGATATGATAGCTTTATGATAATTTTATGCAAATCAAGATAAGTCTATATATCAGTGATGGTTTTACTAATTAGAAGAATAATTTCCTAAGGTTAAATCTTAATAAATAAAACTGACTCGTAATATTTCTCATTCTACGTTTCCATTTTATATTTTTAAATTAAAATAATTTAACGTTTCCTGTAAACAATTCGTTTTTAAAAAAAAGTTTAACACAATAACCTCATTAATTTCCTCCAAGAACGTGACTTTGTTTATCTTCATTTCACTCGTCAACTAAATCATTTTATTATTGTTGTTGTTACTTAAAGGTAGCAATTTAAATATTTTTAGCGCACTTTCATTGAAAAAAACATTATTATTTACTACAGTTTATTTAGGACACACGCTTGAACGCACACACGAACTAACATTATTATTATTATGATTTCTTGTTTAATCTTAACATCCTGAATTTATATTCCATTAAAGCCAATTTATAATTTATTTATAAAACGCATCATTTAGATTACTGAAATGATCTTTGCGTTCTTCTTTCCTTCCTCCAGTGAAAAGATTTGAAAGTACTATAACCGTTTTTCTTCTTTCTATTTAACATTATAATAATAGTGGTTTTGACGTAAATCGCTTTTGTTACGCATAGTTATGCTTAACCGATTTTAATTAGTTTGATTTAGAAGAGAAAAGATATATACGCTTAAATTTATTTTTGTTATAAATGAGGCATCTCAAGAATGCACACTGATGATGTTTGCGTATACACATACGTGTTATTAACAATAAATATAAAGAATTGCATGAACGTAGCGTGTTAAATTATTGTTAATAATCTAGATAAAAACTTGTAAGCGTAAAAAGTATATATTACTTTCCTCTATATCTCATTCAAATACAACAAATTCTAATTGTTTTTATCAAAGCGATCTTTTTGGTGGATGGTAATGCATATACACATACAGTCTGTTTGATTTAAAGCGCCTCGCTTTGTAGCAACTTTATTTTCAGTCAGAAATGGTATAAACCATATATATTATTAAATGGCATAAAATTCTCTATGTTCTGGTTTAAAGAATCTTGTATTTACTAAATCGGCGTGAGCGTGATGACGTCATCGAACTTTTTTTAAATTACATGATAGGTATTCTTTTACTGAAATCGATAGAGTATTGTGTTCTCTTTTCAACCATAATAAATATTCATACTCTTACATAAGAAAATTTTCAAGAAAAACGTGAAAAATAATTTACGACTAGTAGGCTTTGATTTCTGGTTCTCCAATTAATAAAACAGAAATATCTATCAAGCTTAGGTAAATAACGAAACTTTAGTAGTTCCAGTGGGTTATTTACAATTTTTTTAAAAAATCTTGTATTTACTAAATCAGCGTGAGCGTGATGACACCATCGAACTTTTTTTAAATTACATGATAGGTATTCTTTTACTGAAATCGATAGAGTATTGTGTTCTCTTGTCAACCATAATAAATATTTATACTCTTACATTAGAAAAATTTCAAGAAAAACGTGAAAAATAATTTACGACTAGTAGGCTTTGACGTCTGGTTTTCCAATTAATAAAACAGAAATATCTACCAAGCTTTGGTAAATAACGAAACTTTTAGTAGTTCCAGTGGCTTATTTACAAATTTTTTTGGAGGAGGGGCCTTACTCTGAAAAATTTCCGAATCAAAATACTTAGATTTTCACATAAATGACCTGGACTACTAGAAAAATCGGGAGTAGCTCCATCCCGTTAGCCCCCACCCCCAAATATGCCATTGAGGTTTTCTGGTGGTTTTTAATCTTCAATTTGGGAAAATGTAGAACAAAACAGTACAAATATAAATAATCAAGAGAATAAATTGAAAAACTTATTTTAGAATTCCGTTAATAGTGTAGTGATCGGAGTCCAAGGGAGATACATAGGAGTAGTATTACTCGTCCTAATTATTTATTGCTATTTAATCTAATAGATAATATTTATGGTTGGTGATCATCAAAGTTGGGTTATTATTATCTAATATTAATAATTAGAGGAAACTTGCACTTACCTCTAACTTTGGCATCTAGTTAAGTTTATAATTGTTGCTAAATTAGCATTTTGCTTACTTATTTTTTTTATGACCTACGTTGTGTTTGTAAAAAAAATACCTACGTTGTGTTTAAGAAAAACAAGATATACCTACGTTGTGTTTAGTTCTTAAATGCACCAAAGAATTATTTGTTTTGTTTCAAGTTTGCTTATGGTGGAGTTTGTTTCCAAACTCGTAAGAAGGAGTTGAATCCAGGTAACTGAGATTCAGGTAACTCAAATTCGTATTTGAAGTGGACCACACACAGGTTTGGAGTTAAATGGAATGAAACACTGAATTTTCACAACAGAAGATTTACAAGATTTATTTAGCAATCACCACGAGGACAGTGTTACAAAATATTTACAGTTTATTTACAATGTCGCCCCTATTTCTAGGAGCCTTTAAAACAAACAATTTCATTTTCTGACTTTACTTTGAGTTATTTAAAAAATTTGGCTGAAAGGAAAAAAAACTGAAAAAAAACCTAATGAAACACTGAAGGGTTCTGGTCAAAATTATTGCGCCCTAATCAAGTTACTAAATAATGATCAATTTATTTCGACTAAGTCCGATCTTTCGAATTAACACTTTCCTATCCTTAGCTGTTCACCTTGTGATTATGATTATCTCCTTTATGAGATTTACTTGATTTTATTCTTTAGCTTCTTTTTTTTCTTTTATAGGAGCTGGTCCGATATTGGTTAAATCTTAAGTGATAATTTCTTTAGAATTTTCGTGAGCTAAGCAAGTATTGGTTAAGCCATGATTGTATTTGGTACTTCAATAGAAAGATTAATAAACCCAGAACTGACGTTTAAAAGATGATTATTGTTTAATTTTTGATGTTTTCTACGCTTGGTGGTAGACGAACAAATCTGATATAAATTTCTGTTTTGATTTGATACTTAATTGATTGAAACTGTTTGGAAATTTATAAGAGATGTTGAGTTTGTTGGAAGGATAGGTAAACTAGGAAAAGTTCGTGTCGTGTTACAATTTTACTCTTAAGCCGGGATTACTAAACCAAAAGCCGAAACAAGAGAATTTACATTCGAATCAAAATAAATGTTGAGGTTAATCATGTTTACATGCCAGTTAAGTTAGTCTAACTCAAATGTAAAAAAATTTTGAGGTTTTCTATATGGAAACTAGATTTGATCGGATGAGTGCCGGGCTCCAAGTAAAATCACAGCACTATCGTACTTTTGAGGAAATTTGGTAAAATATTTTATAAGCTAAATGATGCGCGATGTGACAATTCGCAAACCCGGATAGCTAAGGTGGGTTTTCACACACTTAGACTACCTGTTTCTTCCGATCAATGTAATTTGTAATAATTGTACATAATATAAATCCCACGTTGGTTCCAAGTAGTAAATTTTTGTTTTGTTTTGTTTTTTGTTTTGTTTTGGTTTTACTTAGTTGGAACTTAAAGGTGTGCATGTGTGTAAGGTGTATGATCAGAGAGGGCTGCTGGAAAGTCACCTGAGAAACAACTTTCCCGCATTAGGAAAGTCGGTCTAATTAACGATCTAATCAAGAAAGGAATAACCCAAAGGGTTAAAAGGCTAGACGGTGTAGTTGGAGATTGTAGGTAGCAGAATTTCAGAGATGCTTAGTTCTCAAAATTGTTCTAGTCACTCTCGTTCAGATTTGATACTAAAGGGTTGTACTGATGGTAGATCAAAACAATAAATTATAGAATTCCAGTTACGTTCTTTTACAAAATGATCTTTAATATTGAATGGCTGGACATTGACTTGCACATCAAATTAAAAAAAGCAGTAATTTGAAACAGTCATACTCTTTCGGACCAGTCTTAACTTTCAAGATCTTTGGTTATCACAAGGTAAATAGATGTATGATTTAGAATTGACTCACGTTTCGTTGGTAACCAGATTGGTCTCCGCGGTGATGGTTAATCCAAAATTTGGTTTACGCTGCTGGTGTAGCTTCGGCGTTCAAAATAATCCTTTGAATTTTTCACTAATTCACTGTAATGACCTAACTAATATTTAAGTTTGGAACTTAACGGAACTGCACTAATTTTAATTTTACACTAAACGATCACGTTACTAATAAAACTACCCGATAAGCTTAAGTAATTTTGTTACTTAATAGTTTTCCTAACTGGAATTTAAACCCTTAACACACGCGAAATTTAGTTCAAAGAAACTTACAACTTTCCGTTAAGAAAACTTCCCTAAAATAAACTTTGACTGAAAATTAAATTAATATAAAATTAATTAAAATTTTTCGTAAACGACAAGATGAAAAAATCTCGAAAGATATCCGCATCGATTCAATAGTCAAAAGCGACTCCTTGACTTCCCCGAGCGAAGGGCCATTTATAACCTTTTTGTTTTGGGTGGTTGACACTTTAGTCTGTTGTTAACAAAACTGAACCTTTTTGTTTAGGCGTTAATGACCAAAGTCCCCCCCCCTAATGATGCCCCAAATCCCAAATTTGCGATTGCTTCTGAAAGCATTAACTTTAAAGAAACTATTTGAATTTTTAAACGAATTTGGAATATGCATTGGCGTGTTTGATTAAAATATGATTAGTCAAAATTATATGATTGTTATTTAAGAAAAATGGAATTTGTATCTAGATTGTCTTTTGTTTGAGTAACAATTTGTTTTCGTTTTTAAGTATTTAAGTGAAATGTGTTTCGAGAAAACTCCTAAGAGGTTGTTAAATTGACTCTGTGACCCTTATTTGAACAATGACTTCTCGAAATTACCCCTTTTTTCCGCAACTAGCTTAAGTTAAATCTGTTTTTTTCGTTTCTCTCGGTCTTGTCTAGAGGGGGTTGACGGTCTAGTTAGTGGCTGAAACGCGGCGTCTTTCTTTGATAACAATCGTAATCAATCATTTAAACAAATACAAACATGTACAAAATGGTAATTCAAAATTACGAAATGATATTTTACAACATTACTCATGTTCTTTGAAACGAGACATTTAACAATGACACTTCAAAATTAAATTATTGACTTCTGGTATTACAATTTCTAATTCCCTTTTGAAGATTCATAACATAGAATGAACTCTATCTAAAATTAGTCTCTATTTTCGTTTTTCAATTATTTACTTATAGTCAAGTTTGGTTTTTTAACTGCGCAATTGATATGTATGTTCGGCTATTCCTTTGTTTTTAGAAAGGCCCATATGCAAACACACGTGTACCGTGTCGAATCAGGCATTTCCCAAAATTGCGTGAGACTTAAGTCCCGACGAAGACTTTTCAACGAAGCCTGCACCAAATTCTCGGACCCGCTGCCACATAATTCTTCGCGTTTACCCCGACCCCTGGAAAACTGCTAAACGGTATCACATAACACGATGTCCCCGGAAATCGGCTGTCGATGTAGAAAAGAAATAATAATATTTAAGACTGCTTGCGCGTTTTTAGTTACGCCCCTCGATTTTCTGAAAGATAATATAATTTTTAGTAAAATGCAAATTTCCGACTTACTACAATAGATAAAGAGAGAGTGAAATAAAACTTTACCATCTCATGTATCATGAAGGATATCAGATTTAAACTTTGCTTTGGCCACGATAGCTACTGTGTAAGTGCTGCTATTTATTCTTGAAGTGTATTATTTAATATACACGAATAAACGATACCTAGGACAGCAAAGAATATCAAACCATAATTGCGCGTAGGTGCCAGAACGCCCAAAAGGTTTTAAACAAGCGCCGTCTGCGGAGCGACTGAGATGCAAATTTCTTATAGCCATATTCTTGTACTTCGTGTTCGATAAGATATGACTAATACTTTCTCGCATGGTAAAAAATAGATCAATAATTTCCTATTGCAGCTCTGAATTTTAGAAGAATTCTAGTGGAATTCTAAAATAAGTTTTTCAATTTATTTTATTGATTATTTATTTATTTTTGTACTGTTTTGTTCTACATTTTCCCTAATTGAAAATTAAAGACCATCAGGAAACCTCAATGGCATATTTGGGGGTAGGAGCTAACAAGTATTTTGATTCGGAATTTTTATAGAGTATTTCACCCCCCCCCCCCCGAGAAAAATTTGTAGATACGCCACTGGAACTACTCAAGTTTCGTTATTTAGTAAATACAAGATTTTCTGAACCAAAACATAGAGAATTTTATGCCATTTAATAATATATATGGTTTATGCCAGTTCTGACTGAAAATAAAGTTGCTACAAAGTGGGGTGCTTTAAATCAAACAGACTGTATAATTTAAATCATTAAAGTTTCAAATTATGTTTAAATACCTGGGATGGCGAACTGCTTCCTGACATTACTGGTGCTTAAGAAACTGTGGACCGCATTGCTGTAATCGTGGCCAATAATGAAAAAATGAGAAGTTGCTGGCTGTTCTTAAAAGGTTAGGAAAAGGAACTGGTAGTGAACAAGCTGCTGCTTGCCTAGCATTTCTAGATGAGTGGGAAATACGTGATGCAGTGCATGGTTTGGTTTTTAATACTACAGCATTCATCACTGGCATTCACATGGGTACTTGCGTCCTCATCGAGAAGGCCCTTGGTCGTGAGCTAGTCAACATCGGCTGTCGTCACCACATCCTTGAAGTCGTTCTTAGCAGCGTCTTTACGACTTTGGTGAAAAAGGAGCAGCTGAAGTAAGCCTGTATCAAGAGGTTCCCGAAGAAATGCTCGTATATCAAACAAACAGATTACATACCAGCTGAAGATGAATCCTTTCACGGTGCTGCTGGAATCCTGAGGAAGGAAATAGTGACATTCTACACTAATGCCATTATTTGTCAACAGCCAAGAGAATATTACCTTGAACTCCTTCGACTGTGTCTGGTCTTTTAATGTTAAATGTTAAGGTGTTATATACTGGATAAGTAGAACCATCAATTATCATTTTAGACAGGTTTGTCCAGCTCATCTAAATGTTTCTATGTTATATTCGTGAAATGTTTCAAGCAAATGGTAATTTTCCAAAGCAACGGATTTTCAGTCTATTTTGACCGTTTTTGAAATACATGACAATTCATAGCGACCCCTAAATATTGGTCGATTTGCTTGAAATTTTTTATGTTACTTTATTACATCACATGGAATAAATTTAGCCTTTTGGAGAAATGAAAATCAATACTTTTTATTTTTGGACAACCCTAAGTTCACGCGTTGCGCACATAGAGAGGTTTGTAGAAGAGGACAGAATCCGTGAGCCAATAAAAATTGACCCAAAGTGTATGGCCCGAAGTCATCCGAAATTGAGATTTTTTTAAAAGGAAATAAGAAGGAATGAAAATAAAATGTTATACAAAATAAAATCTACAAATGTATATTTAATTTTTAATTAAATAAATAACTGATAATTAATAAATGAAATACGAGCCCAGTTGCACATGAATTGGGCCACTGCATGCAGATTATGACGATTTTGTGTCAAAATGTCTTGCTCTAAAGAAATACGTGTTGTCGTATTTCTTAGCAAAACATTCTGTCAGAAAACGTCTAACTTTACTCGGCTGTTTTAATGCACATAGGATATTAAGATCCAAGTATATCCAAAAAAATTTAACGGTACATTAAAAAATTCTAAACAAAATCACAATGGATTTACTTATATTGTAAATAACTATACCAAATTTAAAAAAATCGTTATAAATGGGCCATTAGACACTCCTATACGGTGCATAAATCAACCCCATGATCAATAATCGTTGTTTTTTTCTATAAATAATATAATAATGTGATAAATTTGGTTTTAAATTAATACTCTAGAAATGTTAAAACTTGCTTACCTAACTTGTTTTGAAAAACGATGTTTATTAATTAAATCATTTCACATTTTTTACGTGAAAAATTAATTTTAGAGAAACTGTACAATCAAAGTTAACCAAAAAAATACCATTTGAGTCTCACAGTATTTGAACTATTTTCCCAAAATTCTAAAAAAATCGTATGTATAGTGACTAAATTATTGCCAAAAAACCTGTTTTTTGCCAAAAAGCCTGCTTTTTTGCCAAAAAAACAGGTAATAATTGGGAGGGGAGACAAGTGTCCTTGCGCCGAAATGTCCTCGCGCCGAAGTGTCCCGTGCCAAACCGGCCGCGCCCAAGTACCCGGCTCCGGTATAAAAAATACCGAGCTTTATGTATTGTTTTTACTTAATTTACATAATCCTTACACCTTTTTACCTTGCGGTGTATTGTTTTAAATATCTTAAATTTTAAATTTCGTAGAGTCTTAGTATGCTTTTACGAGTAGAACGTTTTAGATATTTTTTACTTCCTCAAATTATAAAGCCACGGTGCATCGCGGACTCTGGCGCCGTCGTTCGCAGCCCGATCTTGCCCATATGGACAGCGTTGCCCTGGCTGAAATATAAATAAGTACAGTTTTGAATTCTTTGTAGAAACCTCGAATGAATTATAAAAAAAAACGAAAGAATGTAAAAGCAATAAATTAGTAACCCGCCACATCCTCTAAAGCTATAGAAAACAGATACTCAAAAGTATACAAAAATTATGGCATCGGTCGGTAATATTATGACAGGTGAGCAGTTGTGTTATAGTATGTTAAGCTGACGGTTGGTCGAGGATAATGCGGATATTCAGAGCGCAAGAACGCATATGCGTAATGCTAATATATACTGTGTTTGTGATACGGCACTCGTCAATATTTGGCAACATGAGATGTTGCTTGAATTGAATTCCTTGAATTGTAATTGATGGCCAACGTGTTCTATTGTCATTTATGTGGATCCTTAGCAATTTGTAAAATTGCTGTTGTTTTTATGGTACGTTCATTGAGCTCTGTAAAATTAATAGTATACTGTTTACTTGGAAATGGAGAGATGGACGTATCTCTAAGTCGACCTCGACTTAGCTAACAATCGACAGTCACATCAGCGGTATGGTTCCTGTATGTCAATCCCGACGAGTACACGTGACGGTACCTACGTGTGTACCTCCATGTGAGCATTCAGCTAAAAGGCGCCTGTTTCAAGTCGTCATGGTTGTGGTAGCGCAGTGCAGTTCTTCACTTCCAAGGGCTCCCATTATCCAGAACCAACGTGGGTCGGCACGGGGGATTTCCAATACCCTCCGTAAGTACTGTTAATTTTCATGTAAAGGGTTAAGCGGCTAATATGTTGTAATTATCTTTTCATGTGTGCCTAAATCTGGAACTGTGGTATTTTACGTTTTGGTCTCAACGCGGCATACATATGAATTGTTGCAAGTGAAGCGTATCCGACCGCTCCCGCCCACTAAGGAGCAAGCAGTCATGCGACCTTAAAGAACCTGTCAAATGTAACCTTCATAGTTGGGATATAATTTTGATTTGTGAGAATTAGAAATCTTTAAAATAAATATACCGATAAAAATGTTTAATAAATTTAAATCATTTTTGAATTACGCCCGCGTCCTATAATCTTTTTAATTAATTTTAAAATATTTTTCTTGCATATCTGTTATGCAAAATTTAATCTAGGTCATTTTCTATAAAGTAAATATTAAATATTTATCAAAGGAATTAGTTATCCCTATTTATTAGAAAATGCACCTAACACCTCGGTGTGCTTCTGCTGTAACCACACTTGGGGGGTGGGCAATAGTTTGCACTATGACCTATTTAGTTACAGAAAGGGTTAAAGGGCTATCTTTTAAAATTTTTGGCTGTATTGATTTGATTTCCCAAATTATACTAAAAACTTATTAACACGTATTGTCTTAGCTTGTAAGCTTTAATACTTAATTAAATCTTAAGAGCACTTTTCTTGTTTAGACATTTTCAACAGTTAACCCTATACCTCGGTATCCTTCTGTTGCAATCAAACCCGAAGACACTTTTTTGGCAGTCTTTATAGATGACCGTTAATATCGGTTTAAATTCTGAATAATACACTTGATAAACTAACACTTACATATTGATGTTATATGGAGGGGGTGTATTTTCGTTTTTCGAATTTACTAGGTCTCACCCCCTAAAAGCTTTATATATTGTATAAGCACACAACACAAAAAATCTCATTGACTTAACTTAATTCCTTCCCGTGCCGACAGGCGCTTAAATTGTGAAAAACAAGTGTTTTTGCCCTTTTTATGATTACCAAAACCTTTCTTACTTCTTACACCCTATCGTACAATATTTACATAAATTTAGATATCTAAACTACAAAATAACAACTAAACACATAATTTCAGATTATCAAGGTAAAACGCAGAAATATGTGTTTTTTAAACTCATAGATATTCTATAAGAAATCATTCCCACATTTACCTTTATGTCTCAGTTCTATCCAAAGAACTACTTGATAACAACATAATGAAATATTTAAGCCCACAGACTTCTTTCTTTTGAAAAACAACAAAATTATAATGAATCTGCCAAAATGTTAACTCTCAAGGAAAGCTTTACAAGTTTTATAAACTAAACCTGCAGATAAGGCAATAAATCTTTGCATACATCTTCACTAACATGCAGTTTATCTGTTTCAGGTCAAAACAAGCCCTGAAATGACTTCAATACTTTTTTATATACAAAAACCAAGTAACGATATCCCGCTGTTGGCTATCTAACAGAATTTTATCAAAATAGACAAAGAAATCTACTTTAAGATATATATCTTTTTTCTTTTTAGTGTGTTATAGAGAGTTTCTTCAAGAAAATGAAACCCATTCAATTATTTTGATTAATCAATAAGTAGAAAATAAAAATTTCCCCTGGAAGTTATGCAACACATTCAACATGTCTGTACATAGTGATGCCTACATTTTCTAATGCATGTGAAATAACATGACAATATATTAAACAAAAAGATACGAAATGAAGTTTACATACCCCCTATTTATCATAATGATCGTTAGAGTAACTTAGAACCTTGCGAATGTTTCAAATCTTTCTAATAACTTCATAATGTATTAAGACTTACCATTTAAGCGCCGAGTACGTGTAGCGTCACATAAGTCTATCCTACTCTCCTGCCTAGAATTATCCTGAAAAAGGGCGGCGTTCCCGTTTTACACACAGGTATGACGTAATTGAAATGCACCGCTGCATTTTTCCTATGATATAAAATTAACTATGAATTATTAATGAAAGATTAAGAGTTAATTATTATTAATTAACAAAGAGGGTTTTACAGAAACAATTATTACTATTAGACATATAAAAAAATACATACACAAAAAACATACACATCCTAGTCAATGTTTCAGTCACCCTGATTTCTCTAATAAACTCTAATAAACCTAAAGCTTAAATTGAATTAAGTTACTAACAGTTACGAATTTAAGTTAGTTAGTTTTTAAGTTTTAATCAAATTTTGCAATAAAATTGCACAACAAAAGTCCCCCTTTGGAAAACTTCAAAATGTATAATAAAGTTTATTAAAAAATTGCTAAACAACAATAAAAACTATTGCTCTTAGTCAAATTTAGGAGAAGACGATCTTTCTCACTGACATTCGTTTTGGGCGTAAAGAAACTGAAAGGTTTGCAGATTAGTAATGAACTATAATTCTTCGTTGAGCGCCACCTAGATTTGTTCTAGGTATCTAAATAAATTCTCTCGAATTGATGATTAGTTCTTTCGATTGCAATTGAAGATGTGGCCCTTCCGATACAAATCTAACGACGTACGAATTAACCATCCATATAAATAAACAAATATAAATGCATTTAATTAACCAGTCATTTATTAATATATAGATACACAACTGTTTAGCAAATAATAAATAAAAAAAGTAGGTTATCAGTATTTGTGATCCAGTTAATTAATGATACATCGGTCTGTGAATAGTTAGCTATTCACATTGTCAAGTAACTATGTACATATATGTAAAAATGACGAATTAGTTATTGATAACAATGAACACTTTTATGTGAACTATGTTATCATTTTATTTATATTTTATATATATGCTATATGCATTCGTTTAGTTTCTTAAATTCGTTTAAAGATATATAAAGATTAATATAAATAAAAAATACTGGAAGTTATTGGCCTTCACCTAGTAAAATTTGCATTAACATTTAATTTTAACTGATTTTAATGATATAACCAACTTAAAAATAAATGCCCTTTACAATAAAAACAAGGAAATGAATAATCGAATAACGAAATTATTTTGAAACCGCTTTGCAATGATTTCATGCAATTGTTATTACTTATTTACGTTATTAATTTATGATATGCAGTGTTGTACGTAACAAGGAGAGAAGATAGGTATCCAATTTTTACTGCTTGAAATGTGATGCAGTTTTAATTATAAGTAAAATTGTTATTTAAGATAACAACCAAGAAAGGACATTCTTGATTTCTATTTTTAATAAATAAGGTAGATATACCGTTTTCATGATTGTAATCTCGTAGGTATATTGATTTATTGATATTGTGTATCAATATTACTAATTAAAAATATTTAAAAAAATACTTGTACTACTTTTACTGAATTGCTTACCTTCAGTGACTCTAATAATTGTTGGACAAATTAATTGTCGGTGTTAATTGGAAGACCTACTAATTTAGGTTTTAAAAAAACAAGAATGATTGAACAAAAACTAATTTGAGCGCCACGAAATACTTAATTTGAAAGTATGTAATTACCTTAATGTTAAATTACAATATTTTCATATATCTACAATAACGTCAATATTTAATTTTAAGATAAACCCATGCAAGGCATAAATTGAGGAAAATGTTCTAGAACATTACGCGACAAATAATTTGATAACATTTGCGTTGCACGTCGTTTATTTATTATATTATAAAAAAAAACTTTATTGAATCTTAGTCCTGATTAACATACATAATAAATCAATAATAACATAGAATGTATCAAGGAATGTAAAATCTTTCATTTAAAAATCAAACAAATTTGCTTTAAATTCTAACGAAAAACAAAGAGAAATTTATCTAACTAACTTATTATTTATGTTTAACGATTATCAAAACTGTTGTTAACATTATTTCACGCCAAGGCTTAACTTGCATAAAACATTCTTTTGTTGTAATTTATACATTATTGAAAAATGACGCATAACAATTCGTTTTCACGAAACGAAATTATCAAGAGCACTTAAAACTACAATAATGATAATTATAGTAATTTGATGATTGAGCTGCATTGATAATCAATTTTAAGCCAGTTAGGGTGATAATATTTTATTTATTGCCAAAGAACTTTAAACATAGGTTTTGTTCGCCCACCCAGTGTTGCTCATTCACGGTTTTGCATTGACGAAACCCGATTATTTAAAAACATTTTTTACCAATCGAGAGCTCCCTTCCCAGAGCAGTTTTTGTTATTACCCAGATACCAGTGCCTTCTTCGCCGTCTTGAAGAAAGCTCTTTACATGATTTCTCACGCCTTGACTTCTTGTTGTATCATGGCTATCGTATTGGCTACCATGAAAGGAATGACGTAAATTAGACAGAGAAAGGGGTGTCTGCAGAAACTTCTAAACAATAATGCTAGTGTTTTTAAAAACCATAAGTCAGCATCATGCAATAACTGTATAATCTCCATACATTAATTCACTTTTAATAACTAACCTACATATATATATATATATATATTAGGGTGTATCGAAAAATTTTTTTTTCGCCGGCTTAGCAAAAAAATAATAGTTTTTGATGAAAAACAAGCCTTCATGATAATAATTCGTAATTTAAATTATGTTTAGGGGTGCCACCAGTGGCTCAAAAACCCAATTTTTGACTGTTTTTGTGGTTAGCCTCTTCCAACTTCTACCAGTTCAATCAGATAAACACTGATTTTGGATATTTTGTGCCCAGACCACTACTCTATAATTCCACAATACAAACCACTTAATACTATTATTCCCTAGTATGAAAAAAATCCCCTAAAAGTTACTATTTTTGCGATTTTCTGATATTCTTTAGCTAACTTTTGTTAATTCCATGACATAACAATGCGCGTTGGGGGTTTTGTGCTAAAATGAATACCCTATAATCCCACAATACAAAAAGCTTAATACTGTTACTTCCACAAAAAAATCCCCTAAAAGTCACTATCTTAGCGATTTTCTGATATTCTTTAGCTAAACTTCTGTTAATTTCATCACATAACAATGCGCGTTGGGGGCTTTGTGCTAAGACGAATACCCTATAATCCCACAATACAAAATACTTAATACTGTTACTCCCTAGTGAGAAAAAAATCCCCTAAAAGTCACTATTTTAGCGATTTTCTGATATTCTTTAGCTAACTTCTGTTAATTCCATCACATAACAATGCGCGTTGAATATTTTGTGCTAAGACGAATACCCTATAATCGCACAATACAAAAAACTTAATACTGTTACTCCCTAGTGAGAAAAAAATCCCCTAAAAGTCACTATTTTAGCGATTTTCTGAATCAACAAAATAATCAACAAAAATTTCTAAGTCAACTAGTAACAGTGTTTACGAAGAAGAAAGTAAAACTGAACAACCTAGGAAACAGTTGAAGGTATTTCCCACTGACTCCACAACCTCTCCAAAACTGAAAGATTTATGAAGTACATTCAGAAAGAATTTGACGAATTTTACCAGCAATTTTATCCTAAAATGGCCTATGAAAGAGAAAGAGGAAGACAGCGCAGTGAAAGCAGACAATGTTTAAAAATATTTTTATTTGTATTTAGGATTTTCAGATTTCTTTTGTTAATATTAAGTTCAGTTGTTGTTTTGTCACAAACAGTGGCGGTCTTAGGCCTCTCGGCGCCCTCGGGAAGAGTCGTTCAGAGCGCCCTTATTAACTTTAAAAAGTAACTGTTATTGAATGATTTTACCAACTTCGGCGTCCCAAACAGCCTAGCGCCCTCGTGCTGCGCCCGACCTCGCACCCCCTCAAAGGTCGGCACTGGTCACAAAATACTTTCTTGCGTATTCTTTGCAATCAACGCAGAAACTGAAGATGTCCACGTCTTACATGAATTTTTTTCTCTTAGAATACAAAACTTTAAGTAAATTGAATCATGTGATCTTACCTAATAGATACCCTTCTTTCATATCCCAAAAAGTCACGAAAGTCCATAAAAGCAACATTGAGTAATTCAGTTTTTCTTGTTTTTCTCAAAACAAGGTGGTTGGGACATATTCAGTTTCTGCTTTGACCAATTCAATTGTCCTTTTAGTATATTTTTGATGCTTCCAGATTGGATCTTTATTACAAAGTGTTTTTTGACTAATAGAATTCCATACAACACTTGACCCCTTTAGTTGAATCTAAGTCCGCGCTCGGATTGTATTCCCAGATAATTAAGTTTATTGTAATTAAAATAACTATATTACGTTAATTGTATTTTGGAAAGTAGAGTATTGATCTTTGTACTAAATCTCCAACGCACATGGTTATCTGTTGGAATTGGTAGAAGTTAGATAAAAAAATATCAGAAAATCGCTAAAATAGTGGCTTTTAGGTGATTTCTTTCTCACTAGGGAGTAACAGTATAAAGTTTTTTGTATTGTGGGATTATAGGGTATTCGTCTTAGCACAAAATATCCAACGCGCATCGTTATGTGATGGAATTAACAGAAGTTAGCTAAAGAATATCAGAAAATCGCTAAAATAGTGACTTTTAGGGGATTTTTTTCTCACTAGGGAGTAACAGTATTAAGTTTTTTGTATTGTGGGATTATAGGGTATTCGTCTTAGCACAAAATATCCAACGCGCATTGTTATGTGATGGAATTAACAGAAGTTAGCTAAAGAATATCAGAAAATCGCTAAAATAGTGACTTTTAGGGGATTTTTTTCTCACTAGGGAGTAACAGTATTAAGTTTTTTGTATTGTGGGATTATAGGGTATTCGTCTTAGCACAAAGCCCCCAACGCGCATTGTTATGTGATGAAATTAACAGAAGTTTAGTTAAAGAATATCCGAAAATCGCTAAGATAGTGACTTTTAGGGGATTTTTTTTTTGGAAGTAATAGTATTAAGCTTTTTGTATTGTGGGATTATAGGGTATTCGTTTTAGCACAAAACCCCCAACGCGCATTGTTATGTGATGGAATTAACAAAAGTTAGCTAAAGAATATCAGAAAATCGCAAAAATAGTAACTTTTAGGGGATTTTTTTCATACTAGGGAATAATAGTATTAAGTGGTTTGTATTGTGGAATTATAGAGTAGTGGTCTGGGCACAAAATATCCAAAATCAGTGTTTATCTGATTGAACTGGTAGAAGTTGGAAGAGGCTAACCACAAAAACAGTCAAAAATTGGGTTTTTGAGCCACTGGTGGCACCCCTAAACATAATTTAAATTACGAATTATTATCATGAAGGCTTGTTTTTCATCAAAAACTATTATTTTTTTGCTAAGCCGGCGAAAAAAAAATTTTTCGATACACCCTAATATATATATATATATATATATATATATATATATATATTTTATGCAGAGATATGTTTCCCCTTCTAATATATTCCAATTTATTTTAAGTATATTCCATAATATATTACAATCTATTCTAATTTATTCCAGTTTATGTAAATGTTATTTTATTAAGTCAGTACTAGAGTGCCAACGTCCCTTGGAACCGAACACAAGCTATTTCTAGCACCTTATCAGGCCACGTTCGATATGCAACTCTTCTCTGAACGTTTGGGAGTCAAACGAGGACGAAGACAAACAAAGAAACTCATCCGGTCACACCTGGGAAGCACAAGGTATAAATACAACATAGAGCTGGAACAGAGTCAGAGTTAAACCAGCATCAAGCAGTAACGTATTGGGCACCGAGCAACGAAAGTGTAGTGTAGTTTGCAGCATTATAATAGGTAGAAGTCAAACTTGATTGCATATTTGTGTATTTTATCAATAAATACTTTATTAAATTCTGGTCTCCAAATCTTTTAAAATTATTTCGCGTAAGCCATGTTCTAGCCGGTCTCTGCGCAGTTAACTGCAGTACATCCAATGTGTTTATAAGAAATATTGTTTTATTTATCACTTGATTTTTCTATATCAAAGCAAATCAAAATAATTTTATCTTGAGAACTTAAAACTAATGGAATTAAATGAAATCTAATTCTTCTTAACATTAAATATTCTGAGAAAATTCTAAATTTATTTAAAACTTTTAACAAATATTGCTTCTAATATTTAATGCACGTTTGTTTTTATTGACTTTGTTTATTCCATTTCAAATCACATCTAACCGACCGATTTTAGAAGCTTTTCGTTTTTAGATTAGCAAATAATTGTCAAAGCATCATTTTATTTCAATTTTTTAATTGATTTTGTAAAAAAGTCTTAATTTGGGGAATTACAAAACTACAAAATTACAAAAAGGGAAAAGACTGAATTTAATACCCCATTAAGAAAAAATAAATTCTAAATAAATGTTAAATTAAATAAATAAAATGTTGAATTTTATTTTTAATCCGTTAAAAATTTTTATGTAAAATCATCTGACATTTATTTAGGAAACTTTGAACTAAACAACATTAAACATACGTTTAAAATGTTGCAATTATATTATTGTATTAAACATAATAGTAGGTAGGGAATTTAATAAATGCAGATGTGTGTTTATCGATTATGATTTGTTAAATAAATCATGACTACACTATTTAAGATTAATTATTTTAGTTTATTAATAATTAATAATAGTTTAATCTTTTAATTGTGGTAGGTGGGTATATTTAGTCATATTCCGTAATATATTGTTTATGTGCAGTTTATTGTCATGTATAGTTTATTCTATAATCGTTATGTAAATATTAGGTTAGATAATCATTTTAGTAGATCTAGTAATTTTGGATGTAAGTAATGTGAAAAGTAATCTGTAATTTGCCTAAATTAATTAATTTTGTATTTCAACATTTATTACTAGAATACATTTATTATTAGGTTCTACAAGGACCGAATGGAGCGAGAGACTACAGAATTCTGCAAAAAGCTGTCGAAGCGGAAGAATCCTTGATCCAGTCTGCGAAATCTTTAGGCATTTCTTGGAGTACTTTCGAAACATAGGATTTCGAACAAGTGTTTGTTTAAAAAGTTCTTAAGACCATCATCACTTTTTGGACAGGAATACAAGTAGCTGGTCAACCTGATTCTTAAAATACAGAAAATACTAATTCTTTCCGCCGTATACGAAAATGCCATGCCATTCGGTGCGACCATTTACATGTCTCTCAATTGTCTGCTTATGTTACACGCCATATTTTGACTGTTGGCTGAAAGACCATCTTTTAACTAGGGAACTAGATGGCACTGTCCATTTTAGGTGGTCACAGTTTTCACTGTAGTTCGATGGAAACCCTTGAATTTTCTGAAAAGCAACATAATATTAATTTGTTTACCAATCCATACAAAGATGCTCTATCTATTCGTTAAATCTCTCAAAAGCTACTATTACAATCCTTGTAACAGCTACATGAGGAAAACCCCAAACAGGAAAATAACGCAACGTGTTTGGGAAGTTATTGTCTCAGGCATTGTAGAATGCATCAATTCCAGAAAACGCTTTACCCGGCTTCAGAGCTGTTGAAATTCATCAGTTCAACTCACGCACCATTCCAGACTATCCTATTCTGATAGATCCGTCCCATCACGATGAAGCTATTAACAGACGCACGGAAGGATTTCTTCACAACCGCGTTCTTCCAATACGGCAGGCAAACGCTCCACATTAGTCACATGTTTGTGCAAGACAAAAGCGCTAATAAATGTTCACCATATAACCCTTACTTACAACAGGCGTATGTTCGGGTGAGATAGTGAGGTGTTTGAAACTGTATTTTATTTTTTATAAAGCTTTGAATTATATTAACTGTATGTTAGTATACATGTTTTTGCTTTTCATATAAAGGGTGTTTACGAATGAACCGTCAAAGCTTAAAAAGAGGTACTAATGGTTTGTCCAGAAAAACCAACAATCTGCTTTAAAACTTTTTCTAGTCACTCGGTATAAATATTTGGTTAAAAAATTTAACTGTCTATATTTCTTTTAAAACTTAATAGCACACGTTTAAACTCCACACGTGTTTGCCTTTAATAAAGCTTTATAATTTGCGATGTCGTGTTAGATCCAAAACCTCAACTGTGGAATCATTAAAATTTCTGATAAAAGGATTATCAGCTCTTCTCGATAATAATAATAACAATAATTACTACTACCCATAACCTGCAAACCAGAACCAAGAAGTTGTAAAGTTTGTGCGGGAGGAGGGGGCAATTATTATTATTATACAGGCTCATCGTGCGGCTGCAGACGACTTACAGATGTTATAGTATACATCCCACATTTGTGTTACAGCTAAGGAAAACTGTAGAAAGCCTTAACCAGATTCCCCGGCACCGGAAGTTCATCTCGGTCCGCTTCACTACCAAGGCTATATTATAAATAATCATCAGGTTAACAAAAGAAGATATTTTAACATGACGATGCACTACATCATTCTTTTGTAGACCATCTTGACATCGTTTATCCAGGCATATAGATAGGTCAAAGTGGTCCCCATGTTTGGCCTCCTCGATCTCCGGATGTAATGCCCTTAAGGTACAAGTGTACCCAAAAACGTGTGTTATTTGTTTCATAAATAATATAATAATGTGATAACTTTGGTTTTAAGTTAATAGTCTAGGAATGTTAAAAACTTGCTTACCTAACTGGTTTTGGAAAAAATTTTTTTTTATTTAAATTATTTCACATGTTATACGTGAAAAATTAATTTTAGAAAAACTGTACATTCAAAATTAACCAAAATAATACCACTTATATTTCATAGTATTTGAACTATTTTCCCAGAATTTTAAGAAAATCGTATGTCTACCGACTAAATTATTGCCAAAAAACCTGCTTTTTGCCAAAAAAAACTGCTTTTTTTGGCAAAAAGGAGGTAATAGTTTAGTCCCTAGACATACGATTTTCTTAAAATTTTGGGAAAATAGTTCAAATACTATGAAACTTAAGTGGTATTACTTTGATTAATTTTGAATGTACAGTTTCTCCAAAATTAATTTTTCACGTATAACATGTGAAATAATTTAATTAAAAAAATTTTTTTTCCAAAACAAGTTAGGTAAGCAAGTTTTTAACATTCCTAGACTATTAACTTAAAACCAAAGTTATCACATTATTATATTATTTATTAAACAAACAACACACGTTTTTTGGGTACACTTGAACCTTAAAGCATTTTCTCTGGGGATACATGAAAACCCAAGTTCATCAATACGAAATCAACACTGAAAATGAATTAATTGATAAAATAGATCAGGCTGTTCAAGAAATTCAAGATAATCCCGAAACACTTCGCAGAACTGTTGGTAGCTTGGTCTCAAAAGTTCAAAAGAATGCATACTTTAATAGCGGTCATCTTGAAAACCACTTAAGTTAAAAATTTAATTTTATGTTTCATAGGTATTTTGTAGTTTTCTAGTTTTTATTTGTTTTTTTTTATTTTCAGTTTTTTATTTTTTATTTTAGTATTTATGACTTAAATACATTATTCTTTTTTGCTACTTTTAGAATTTTCATCAAAATCCATAAATCACCCTGTATATTCACAATGAGAGCTTTAGAAATTTTTTTAAAGCAAAGCTTGGTTTACCTAGACAAACTTTACCTTTCCTTAAACTTTATCGGTTTACTTGTAAACCTGTATTTTAATACAGAAAACCATTTTTATTTCTGTTTAATAAAGAAATATGAACAAACTGATGCTTTGGGGTTTTCTTCAGTATACCCTAACCTAACCATTGATATAAGAAATGAGTTATCTGCATGATTACCACCCGCAAGAACAAGTGGTACGGAGAACAAGTTTAAATGATACATCATAAAAAATATCAGTGGCGTATTGTAATTATCTATACTCATCTTTAGGATAGTTGCGCTTCATAAAATTGCAAAAAAAGGGATCGGAACACAATTGAATGTTGCACTACCCTTGCTTGATACGCTCGTTGTGCGTGACCACAGCGCGTGATATCGTCTATCTATGCTCATCTCAAGCACGTGATTTGTGATGACTAATTCCTTGTATTTATGGTTTTGGTATAGTAATTGATTTTGGAACTATGAGGAAAAAACAATGTATTATTATAACCATTTATTGGATTTACCAGTAATATTTAAATTTATAGTAACTGACTTTAGAACCTTGGATTATATTGGTATAGTGACACAGATGAAATAATTCAAAATTAAATTATTCATTATTTTTCAAGTTGCATTTAACTATTGGTAAAAATGCACACCTAGGTTGCACAAGTATTTCCAACCTCGTGCAAGATTGATGCTATTAACAACCTAGCATAAAGCTGCGCAGAACACCTTAATCCTGTCTGCTAGAGAGAGAGAGAGAGAGAGAAAGAGAGAGAGAGAGAGAGAGAGAGAGAGAGAGAGAGAATGTTACTTGCACACGTGTTACGTGTTAAATGTAATTCGGAAAAGAAATCAAAAACGTTGGAGTAGCTTATAAATAGTACTTCAGATTATTTTTGTTTCATCTTAATGGATGATTTAATAAGATCAGGTGAGAAATAATTGGAAATAAATTTTCCTTGGATTTTTAATTATTATTGGTGTCAAAAGAGGTCAGTGCGGTCAATAAATTTGCTAAATGTGATATTGATTCGCAGGTAACGCGATTCCAGTAATTCTTCTTAAATAAAATTATGAGATACTTAGTATTACTCAGATGATTGTATTGTCTTCTGCTATCTGGTGTGTGCGTTCTTTACCATAGTGATCTAGCTTTTTTGTTCTCAGCAATTAATCTTTTAAGTTCGAGTGAAATATAGTTAGTCACTTTTTGAGGTTCTATTTGTGGAGTGGCTCTTTTAGCAGCTTGTTGGAACAGGTTGATAATATTATTTGTCTCAATTTATATGCCTTCTGGTGTCTGCAGCCAAACGACATAAAATTAGAAATGACTCCTTCAAAACGTACGTCACCAACTTAAAAAGACAAGACAACTCCATATGGAAACCGATTAAAAACAACAAAAAACCCAAAACAGCAGTCCCTCCAATACGCAGATACTCAACTCCACCGAGCCGATCTATTTGGAGAGTATCTTTCGGAAGTCTTCTTCCCACACCAAATGCAACCCGATATTGTGCACGATCAAGAAGAGGAACAAGATTTCACTATGCCCATTCACGTCCAAGAGCGTATCAGACCCTTTACGCCAAAAGAGGTAATGGATGAAATTAAATCATTGCACATAACGACAGCACCAGGACTTGATCTCAGCAGTCCAAAAATGCTGAAAGAACTGCCAAGAAAAGGACTAGTAAAGCTAATGCACATTTAAATGCTGTATTAAGAACAGACTACTGGCCCAAAGTTTTAAAAACAGCACAAATCATTATGATTCCAAAACCGGGTAAGAATCATATGGATGTTACAAGTTATCACCCTATCAGTCTGTTATCAACTATATCAAAGGTCTTAGAAAAGCTTATCCTCAAGCGAATCAAAGAAGATCTCACACCACGTGATAGTATACCGGATCACCAATTCGGCTTCAGGGAAGCCCACTCGGCAGTACAGCAATGCCACCATTGTTAACATACTAAACGAAGCACTAGACAATAAGAAATACTGCACAGCTGCATTCATCGACATAAACCAGGCTTTTGACAAAGTTTGGTACCCTGGCTTGTTGTACAAAATCAAAAGAACACGACCAGCAAAATACTATACCTTATTGAAAACTTACCTACAAAAACGTGAATTTGAAACAAAGGTTAACGAAAAAGTGTCCAGTCGTTTTGTTATACATTCAGGGGTGCCTCAAGGAAGCATCCTTGGCCCACTGCTATATATTTTGTACACAGCCGATATACCAACTACTAGACACACAGAAATAGGTACATTCGCAGACGATACGGGCATCATAGCAATTAACGAAGATCCTAATTTAGCCGCATCCAATCTGCAAAAACATCACAGCCTTATAAAGAATTGGCAAAAAAAAGGAAAATCAAAGCGAACCCGAACAAATCCACTCACATTACATTTACTCTTCGCAGGGGCACGTGCCCTGTTGTTAACTTTAATCAGGTCATACTGCCACAACAAGACACCGTCAAATATCTGGGACTACATTTAGATTCAAAAATGAATTGGAAACATCACATCTAAAAGAAAAGACAACAAATAGGCCTAAAAGCCAAGGAGTTGAACTGGTTGATAGGTAGAAAGTCGCATCTGTCGATAGAAAATAAAATACTTATATAAAGCCGTAATCAAACTGATTTGTACTTACGGCATTGAGGTGTGGGGTTGTGCCTACAAGTCAAATATAGCCATACTTTAACGGTGCCGGTCTAAAATATTAAGAACCATTGCAAATACACCTGGTACGTCTCGAATCGTCCACGATAAAGCCAATAAACATCGTGCAAAATTACATGATCATCCCAATCCTTTAATTGCACCACTTCTGCTACGTGTACACAACAGAAGATTAGCAAGACTACTGCCGTCAGACCTATAATGAGTTAGAGGGGGCGTCGCTGGATGTACTCCTCATCATGTCATTACATACATTACTTTTAAAATGTATCAATTAACAAATTAGCTTATAGATATCATGTATCTGATTACTAATAAAAATAAATTTAAAAAAATATTTAATATATTTTATAAATAAACAATTTTTTTCAATTCAATTTTAAAACATTTTTTGTGGGAGCGATTTGTATACAAATGACTTCACAAAATATAATCTACAATAGAATTACAGCTAAATACAAATCATAATGTGTCACCACCGTAGCCCAATGCAGTGCACCTAAGATTTGCATTCACAAAACCCAGGTTTAAATCCTAGTTTGCCTAATTTTTTTTATAAATATTTAATATGTTTTATAAATAAATCTTTTTTTATAAACATAATATTTATAATTCTATATTTTCAATTTTTTGTATTTTGAAAAAAAATGTTTAAACTACATATGAAAATGAAATATTTAAAACAACTAAAATGAAGTTGCATTGGTTGAAACTAGCAACTGTAATTAAAAACGTCAACTTGTATTGAACTTTTGGTCTGTGTTTAGTATTTCGTTAGCGTCAGTCGGTGGCTGAATTTTTCTTAAAAACTAAATTCGCATTTGTGTAGTAATTTTATGAAAGTAATAATAGTAATAAATTGCAGGTTCACTTTTACTAAAAAATCGTTTCCAATTTACTAACTCACTTAGCAACTAATAAAACACTTTTATTTAAATCGCTCTACCAAAAGAAAAAGAGTAGGTACCCTCAGTTTAAAGAACTGTAAAGGTTTACGCTTGGTGAATGAATGTAATTTAACAAATAAATTAAATTCTTAGCAGATAAATCAATCTATTTTAATTGGGATGGTATACACCACCTGTTAAACAATACAAGCTACTGCCTTAATATTACCTATAACAACTGTTAGATTGCCCATATAGGCATAAATTATACTCTTAGATATACTTGAAAGAAGAAGAATATAATATTTCCCATTATTCAAGTTTCAATTTACAAAAAAATAACAAAATAGTCTTTACCTTAACCATGTTGTTATTTATTAGTTGTATATGTATAGAGACTAAAATAGACACAAAATTATGGGTGTTTTAATAGCATATGACCTATGGGAGTGTATAAAACGCGACCCTAACGGTTACAAATCGAATAGCAACTATATTAGGCGAGTTTTAGAATAACTTTGCAATGATCACCACATGCAGACGTTATTTATTGTACAACAGGTTTATTTTAAACATTCTTCGGGGCAATAATCATAATAATAATAATGAGACGCATATGCATACTCAATATGCGTAAGGCCACAAACGGCACGTTAATGGCTCTAACGTTTACGATCACAAACCAATTGTGGGCAGCTCGTAAATCGTTATTGCATTGTAATAATTGTGCATTTTAAAGTCATCTTTCATATCAGTAAAGAAAAAAGAGACCCCTGTGTTGTGCTATGAGAGTTGTTCACTCTTATGGTATCGTATTTAAAACGGCACAAAACAAAACCACAACTGTCGCTAACTTGATTTACGGTGATGGTCAGTTCTTTTTATATATTCTTCTCCTTTATTCTTTTTTAGGTTTTCTTTGGCGTTTATTGTAATTGTACGAACAATTTATGCTTGCATAAATTATAATATACGATCATTGCATGATTGGTTCTATCGCGGTTTTATACTGGCGGCAATTCAGCTACAGCATCCTTGTTCTCTGGGGTACATATGTTTTATTTAAAGACGATTTAAATACAATATTTCTTTTTATTCTCTACAAGGACAATTAAAAATGATTACAATATTAATAAGACAAAATCTCCCCTATAACTTTCATTTTCCAGAGGTATAGTTCGCTGTATGCAACAGCAGACAGAACAATAAAGTTAAATTATTACTGTCATAATTCATTGCATCAGATTACTTATTATTACTAGGGTACTTATTAATTTACGTTTGCATTGCTTTATCGAACATTTCAGCGTGTATTTTATTACAGGAAATCGATATTCACATTGGTATTTTGATAATAAACTAAACTAATACCTATAATTTTGAAACGATAGTTTAATAAGGTATTGATTTTAGTAATAAGCAGTGGAAACAATATTAATACAAGTGTTAGTTTTTAAATCAATTTAAAGATAATACATCTGTTTTTTATAAACATAGTAATATTTAAACGCTGTTCATTCATATTTCTAAAATCATTTTTAATCTTAAATGCAAAGGAAAAACCTTATATAAAGAATAATGTAATAATAATATAATGTAATAACAATAATTTAATTAAGGGAATTATTTGGGGTTGATTGGATTTTCACTTGCAGTTGCTTCTGAAAAAAGAAAATATATTAGTTTAGTAAAATTATAAAACATTACATATCTCATTTACCATGAGACAACATAATTGGGGTATAACAATACAAAAATAGTCTTGACTACGGTTATTGACAAACCAATATCTGCCTTGATATGCAAATTACATAGTACTATATTAATAATTTTGTGTGTATACCATTAGAGAAGGCCTGTCGTTCGAGCGATAATAAACCACTAGGTTATGATGATTATTGATATTGAAAGATGTTAAATTGATTTAAATTGAGAAGGCAAACAAAACATAACAGACTTCAATACAAGCACAGTGATGATATATGCCAAAATATAAACCACCTACCTTTACCATAAAAGAAAATGCGCCGGCTAAAATAATTGTTGTGAAGCTTAAATCTTACCACAACTGAGACTCAACAGGCGAGCACAGGAGCTTTCATATAGGGCCCTAAATACTTATGGTGTGACCTTCCCAATTTTTATGTATTCCTCTTGATTCCTTATAGTCAAGTTTCCTAAAACAAAAAGAAAAAGGAATTGTCTTTATTGTATGATGTGCTTACCTAACTAACTTTAATTATTTTTATTCTTTAAATTACTATTCGGATTTTTTCTTTAGGGGTGTTTTCTGATATTTTCCCCTGTGTATTTTTGGTTATCTTATTATAAACAATTGTCAGCCATTTCTACTTTCTTTTTATCTCTTGGTATGAAAGTTTTACCAACTATGTGTAGGAGGAATTCCAATCTCTTTTTGATAATGAGAAGACATTTTAAATTTTTCAAGCTCTTTTCATATTGAACTTTTGGCCCAAGAACATCTAGGTAAATATGTTTGCTAATTTTTGAATTTTTCTAATTCTCTTTGATGTTCATCTGAGATTTATACCTACTTTTGCTTGGGGGTAATTTATTATTTTATTTTTAGGTCTCTCTTATATACCCCACATTTTTCACCTTAATGGATGAGGGTTTTTCTAATTTTATTGAGATCTACTTGGCTAATCTTATTGGCTTGCATCATGGAAATGGTTGCTTTGGTTTAAGCAAGTTCTAAAAGAATGGTATTTTTTATCCTGCTAGTTGGATTTTCCATGTGAGAAATGGTGGTTTTAACTCTATGAAGACACCCGTAGACCACATTGTCTCACAGCCAGGAGTAGTTGTGTGCCGTTTATTTATGGTAGCTGGTTTTGTCAGCATTCGACATCTTTGGTACTGTTATATTTTGGTAAATTTTGAGAGTTGTAACTGTAAGTATTACAGAAGTGTTTTCCCTTCTTATTATCCTTATTCCTATTTAAAATTAATTACTTACCTTCGTTGTGATCAAATCTTTAATAAGTTGTACTGGTGGTACTTGTAAATTCTTGCTTCGGTATTTAATATTGCTGGTACGGCGCCTTATTAAGCAAGCTTGCCTGAAACTATTACAGGTTATTTTTTTATGATCTTTTTACATTTATTATTACTTGTTGTTTGGTAAGGATTTAAGGTTAGGAATTGAGTTTAAGAGTTCTTACCTGTTATATTGCTTCCTACCCACCTTTTACTGCTCCCAATTTTTTTCAACTTTAATTATTTACACCTCTGTTCACTATTGTTGCATTTAAATATTTATTTGTATTTTGTAATATTGTTATTGTTTTGTTTAAAAGGCATGTCATATTATTGATGCTTCACATTGATTATTTATCGAGTTTAAATATTATACTGGCTGTTAGTCATATCAGTGGTCATTTTTCATACCATATTGTGGCCATTTATTCTTATTATTGTAACGAGTGCAACGCATCGTCTGGTCCGGCCGTCAATGGGTCGTGGAACATTCCGGAGCGGCAGCGCAATGCATTCAACCTTCTAGTGTATTCTAGCAATATACCGGTATGTTCGAGCGATTTCTAGAAGATTTGTATGGTGGTATAAAAGCGACTTTGCGGATAAAAAGGGGCAGTTAACAGCAAGTCATTAACTGTGTATTACAAAATAAATAGTGAATATAAATGTTGTATTAGAAATTCATAGTCTGTAAATAATAGTTTTTAATGGTTTATAATTATAGCGTTAATTTATAGTGTATTCATTAGTGTATAGAAATAAATATTTGTTTGTGAATAGACGATTTAAACAGCACTTGTGTTATTATTTGAAAAAGAACGTTACAGTGGTGTCAGGTGTGGGGTTTTAAAATAAATAAAATCGCGTAATAATTAATTAAAGTGCTGTGAGAATAAAATTTTTGGTGTTAAAACATAATTTCAACAAACAATTAAAATGGTGATGAAACTATTAAAGGATCTCTTAGTAATAGATTTGAAGCGGGAGTTGGACGAGAGGGACTTGGATAATAATGGAAAGAAAAAAGTTTTGATAAATCGGCTAAGAGAATGGCTTTTAGAACAGAAGGAAGATCCTGAAAATTACCGCTTCGAAATACCTGGACCCGCAATTGATACTAGTTTGTTGTTAAGTAAAATGGAAGAAAGTTCTAGAAAAGCCGAAGAAAATTCTAGAAAGTCCGAAGAGAATTCTAGAATTTTAAAAGAAGAATTACTGCAAAAGTCCGAAGAGAATTTTAGAAAGTCTGAAGAGAATTGTAGAATGTTAAAAGAGGAATTACTGGAAAAGTCAGAAGAGAATTCCAGAATGTTAAAAGAAGAATTACTGCAAAAGTCCGAAGAGAATTCTAGAAAGTCCGAAGAAAATGTTAGAATGCTTAAACAAGAATTACTTGAAAATACTAAAGCACTGGAAGAAAATGTTAAAATGATGAAAGGAGAATTGTTGGAAAATGTCAAAGCGTTGGAAGATAAAGTTTTCGAAGAATTTTTGGAGAATGCCAGTGCGTTAGGACTATTGGAAGGTAGATTGGCGGAACAAGATAGGGTAATAAAGATGGTAGAAGAGAAAATAGCCCAAATGCAATTACCACCAACAACTAAGAAAGACGATATGGCCGAAATGCTGGAAGATAGAATGAGGCAACTACGGTTTCCCTCAACTTCTGAGAGGCCGTTTAATGAAGTAAAGAAACAGTTTAAAGAAGAAAAGGGTCCTGTCGTAGGGATAAAAGTAAAACCACCCACGTTCGATGGAAAGATACCTTGGTCCACTTACTACAAACAGTTTGAGGCGGCTTCTGGGGCCAACGGATGGACAGGCAAGGAAAAGGCCGTTTCTTTAACTGTGGCTTTGCGTGGAGACGCGTTGAACGTCCAAACAATCCCAGCAGGACAGGAAAATGATTACCAATTGTTAGTGTCTAGATTGGAAATGAGATATGGAGACGCGCATCTTCAACAAGTGTATCACGCGCAAGTGAAGAATCGTATCCAGAAGAATGGAGAAAGCCTGCAGGAGTTTGAAGCCGATGTTGCGCGGCTTGTCCGATTGGCGTACCCTACGGCACCCGATTCATTTCTGGGACAACTGGCTGTGCAGACCTTCATTGATGGGTTAAGAGACGGAAAAACACAACGATCATTGAGGCTGGCACGACCAAGAACAACTGATGATGCGCTTGCTCACGCCTTAGAATTTGAAGCTGCAAAACAAGCGTCCCGAGGTCACGGACGTGTTCGGACCGTTTTGGAAGAAGATGAAGGTTCTAAAGATCGCCTAGAAGAATTATTAATGAGAGTTCTTCAGAAGGAAGAGAACCGTAAAAAGAATCCTCAAGAAGTTCGAGGGCCCCGTTGCTGGAACTGCGGCGAACAAGGACATGTAGAACGGCGTTGTCCCAAAATAACAAAAGTACAACCGTCGGAAAAGTTAAAAGGGGTTGGCAAGAGAGGGCGAACGTTGACTGTTAGTAAAGATGCCCCAGAGATCATCGTCCATGCCGTAACATCAGGGAATAGTACCAGCAGTTTGTTCATAGATGGGAAAATTGCGAATCGAATTGTTCCACTGCTCATTGATACGGGGGCGACAAAATCCATCATACGCCCTAACGTTCTACGAACAAGTATGAAGTTGTTACCCACAACTACTCAACTCCGTACAGCAACAGGTGAAGTGATACCAACACGCGGAGTGGTGAAGAAGAAGATTGGCATTGGAAGTGAAGAACGTGATCATGAGGTGCTGGTAGCCGATATCACTGATGACTTCATCTTGGGAATGGACCTCCTGAGAAAATTTGGTTTTACGTTGGATTTGAAAGAGGGTGTTTTGAAGGTCGGTAACGAAGAACTTCCTTTGCACCCACGAGAAGATCCGGTTGTAAGGGTTTTGCTGACTGAAGATGTGATATTGCCGGGTCAAAGCGAGATGGTTGTCGAGGCGGGTTTGGATGGAGATCTTCGGGTAGGATGTGTGCGAATGATGGAGCCTGTTTGTGATAAGAAGATCCATAGTGGCATACTGGTGGGAAAAGCGCTGATCAAGGTTGGAAAGAGAGTACCGGTGAGAATTATGAATGTTAATGTGGATCCGGTGACATTGAAGAAGAGTACCCTTGTGGGACAGTGTGTGCCAGTATTTCGAGTAGCCAGGTGTATGGCTGATGTTCCAAAACCAGTGCCCAAAGACCATGGTGGAAAATTAGTGGGTATGGTTACTAGTTCGTGCGAAGACCTTAACAGAACGGAAGTGAAAGAGGTACAGGGTTTGGTTCACCGATACCAAGATATCTTCGCTCTTGACGATAGCCAGAAGGGACGAACAAATATAGTAAAACATAAAATCAATACAGGCAACTCTATGCCTGTCCGTCAGCAGCCGAGGCGTCTACCTCTAGCAAGGCGAGCAGAAGCCGAAAAGATTATTACTGATATGGAAGAACAAGGAGTCATCGAGCCATCCAGCAGTCCATGGGCATCACCGGTGGTCCTGGTCAGTAAGAAGGACGGGTCAACGAGATTTTGTGTGGACTATCGGCAGCTTAATGACGTGACCAAGAAAGACAGCTATCCCTTACCACGCATCGACGACACGTTAGATACCCTGTCTGGTTCACGATGGTTTTCGACTTTTGACTTGAAGAGTGGTTATTGGCAAGTTGAAATGGAACCTGAAGACCGGGAGAAGACCGCGTTCACTATTGGTTCCGGACTATGGCAGTTTACGGTTATGCCTTTTGGTCTATGTAACGCTCCGGCCACCTTTGAGCGTCTAATGGAGACCATCCTGAGAGGGCTGTCGTGGAAGACCTGCCTGGTATACCTAGATGATGTGATTGTAGTCGGAAAATCATTCAACGAACATTTGAAAAACCTAGAGGAAGTGTTCCGAAGACTACGTGGAGCCAATCTGAAACTGAGTCCGAAAAAGTGCCACATATTCAGAAGGGAAGTGAAATATCTCGGGCACGTCGTATCACAAAATGGAGTGGCAGCCGACCCCGATAAGATTCGTGCAGTTCAAGAGTGGCCAACACCGAAAGATAAACACCAAGTTCGTAGTTTTCTTGGGTTATGTACCTACTATAGGCGTTTCGTTCCTGGGTTTGCCAATATAGCGAAGCCTTTGACAAGGCTAACTGAAGATGGACGCGAGTATGTTGAGTGTGAAACAGCTTTCCAACAGCTGAAGCGTGCCCTGACAACCGCACCAATATTGAGCTATCCACGGACAGAAGGGAAATTCATACTTGACACAGATGTAAGTAATCTGGCCATTGGGGGTGTACTTTCTCAGATACAGGATGGACAAGAAAAGGTCATCGGCTATTTTAGTAAGGTTTTGTCTAAAGCCGAAAGGAATTATTGTGTGACCAGAAAAGAACTATTGGCCGTCGTGAAGTCCGTTGAGCACTTTTACAAATACTTGTACGGACGGAAGTTTTTATTGAGGACGGACCATGCAGCGTTGAAATGGCTTCTACAATTCCGTAATCCTGAAGGCCAGGTCGCAAGGTGGATCGAACGATTACAAGGATACGACTTTGACACCGAACATCGAGCGGGCACTAGTCATCGAAATGCCGATGCTCTTTCAAGAAGACCCTGTCCAACGGATTGCCGTCATTGCTCTCGTTTGGAAGAGAGGGTTTGCCAAGTATTAAGGACTACCATCGTCAACGACAATTGGTTGCCGGAAGAATTGCAACGACAGCAGGAGGCTGATCCCGAACTAAAAATGGTACTGGAATGGAAGCGCGTGGGAGAAAGGCCTGCCTGGGAGGCCGTCAGCCCTTTCAACAGAACGCTCAAAGCATATTGGGCCCAATGGGAGTCCTTGAAGGTGGAAGACGATCTCCTGAAGCGAGTACTGGAGAGTGAAGATGGCACCACCATTAGGTCTCAGTTCGTGGTTCCAAGAAGCCGAGTGGCTACAGTATTGCGACATCTCCATGATGGTGCCTCAGGAGGACACTTCGGTGTGAAGAAGACTTTGGAGAAAGTTAGAGAGCGTTTTTATTGGGTCAACTGTAAAGAAGACGTGAAGGAGTGGTGCCGGAAATGTGAACTATGTGCCACTGGCAACGGACCCTTGGGGAAACGAAGAGCACCTATGAGGCAGTACAATGTGGGTAGTCCTCTGGAGAGAATAGCTATAGACATTGCTGGACCATTTCCCGAAACTGACGATGGGAATAAATACATCTTAGTGGCAATGGACTATTTTACCAAATGGCCAGAAGCATATGCCCTACCAAACCAGGAAGCTGCGACTGTTGCTGACGTACTAGTCAAAGAGTTTTTCAGTCGCTTCGGAGTGCCCATGGAGCTGCATTCGGATCAAGGCCGCAATTTCGAGTCTGTACTCTTTGGAGAAGTCTGTCGATTGTTGGGCATTCGCAAGACTCGGACCACACCGTTACATCCGCAGTCCGATGGAATGGTAGAACGCATGAATCGAACAATGGGCAAATATTTGGCCAAGGTCGTCTCCGATCATCAGCGAGACTGGGACCAATACCTGCATCTGTTCCTGATGGCTTATCGTGCATCGGTCCACGAAACAACCGGTCAGTCACCAGCGTCTGTGATGTTTGGACGCGAGTTACGGTTACCGTGTGATCTGGAATTTGGATCCCCACCTATAGAGCAGGAGGTAGCCGGGAATGATTATGTCATCAACTTAAAGAAGAAGTTGGAGGATATTCACCACCGAACCCGAAACAATAGTCGAATCGCGAGTGACCGGATGAAGGCTACGTACGATGTGAGAGCCCAAGAAGGAGGGTTTCAACCTGGAGAGCTTGTCTGGTTATACAACCCGCAAAGACGTCGTGGCTATTCTCCAAAGTTACAGCGAAATTGGGAGGGCCCATACCAGGTGAAGAAACGAATAAATGATCGCATCCAGAAATTGCCAAGAGGGAAACCAAAGGTGGTACACTCCAATCGTCTGGCGCACTATGAGGGAAATAATGACGCAGTCCCGGATCGGAAAGATGAGGCTGAGGTGGCTATCAATACCGTAAGGCCTGAAGATGATCAGCCAACCTTTAGAGAATTTATGGCTGCGTTCTCTGGAACTAGAAAAGCGCGATTCGGAGTCACGACTGAGATGCAACAAGATCTCTTCCGGGTCCCTGGTGATTATTCCATTGCCCACTGTGTCTCCGAGGATCTCCGTATGTCCAGGGGGATCGCAGTAGTGTTTAGAAATAAATTTGGACGGCTGACTGAACTTCGAGAACAAAATCCCTCTGTTGGTAAATCCTTACGCTTGCCTGATCATGACCGATCCATTTACTACTTGGTAACCAAGCAGTTTTACTACCAGAAACCGAGTTACGCCGACTTGTGGAGGGCACTATGGAATTTGAGGATCGAGTTGCTTACCAGGGGAATTAACAAATTGGCAGTTCCCAAACTCGGCTGTGGGCGGGACCAGCTGGATTGGAGAATCGTTAGAAACATGCTGGAAGTTGTCTTTAGAGGTACGGACGTCAAGATCTTCGTCTGCAATTTTGACCCACAACCCGCATTAAGGCCAACGAAGAGTGTAGACTGTTATTTCTACCGTAATGGAACGTGTAGTCGAGGTGAAGACTGTCGATATCGTCATGACCCATTTTACAGGAACCAGAGCATAAAACCTGTTCTGGGACAGAACAGACTTGAAGAGGGGGGCAGTGTAACGAGTGCAACGCATCGTCTGGTCCGGCCGTCAATGGGTCGTGGAACATTCCGGAGCGGCAGCGCAATGCACTCAACCTTCTAGTGTATTCTAGCAATATACCGGTATGTTCGATCGATTTCTAGAAGATTTGTATGGTGGTATAAAAGCGACTTTGCGGATAAAAAGGGGCAGTTAACAGCAAGTCATTAACTGTGTATTACAAAATAAATAGTGAATATAAATGTTGTATTAGAAATTCATAGTCTGTAAATAATAGTTTTTAATGGTTTATAATTATAGCGTTAATTTATAGTGTATTCATTAGTGTATAGAAATAAATATTTGTTTGTGAATAGACGATTTAAACAGCACTTGTGTTATTATTTGAAAAAGAACGTTACATTATTATAGTAGGGTGTTTGTTTAACCCTTGGTGACTATTGTTGGTTATTAAATTTTTGTACCTTTTGTTATTACTTATTTGTGTATTTGTTATTACTACTGTTACTATTTACATTTATATTACATTATTAAATCTTAATATTAATTATACGTTTTACATTATCGTGTTGTGTTTTTGTTATGATTGTGTGTATTTGGTCATTCCCCTTCTTTCTAGGTTTCTAGAATGGCGCCCAGGCAGCAAATCGTTATTTTTTAGTAGCTATCATCGACGAACCAACCTACCAGCTCTCCTTTTAACCTTGAGCACCGTGAGCATTAATATTGTACATCCTGGCTACTAGGATGTCACAATGGATCTAAGAAACATAATTAAAGTACACAAAAAATATCTCAAAAACTTCTTTCAAATTAAAAGGACAAAATTTATTTAACAAAGAACACAAAAATAAATCAACTAATAAATAAAATAGAACAAAATAAAAAGGAAATTTTGAAACCCTGAATAAAAGAAAATCAATCCTAAGAGAGTTTAATACCTTTTACCTTCGGGAATAATATCTCTGCCGTCCTCATTATCTTAAACACTAGATTATAACTAAATAAATACCTTAAAGTATTTAAATGATATTAAAATTTTGTCGCTTTTTTAAAATACCAACTAATCTAGTAATAAAACAGAAATTGGAAGGTTGACATTCTCATAAATTAAAAAAAATTCTTCTCGAAAAAGAAAATTATTTCAATTGTACAATTCACCTCACGGAATATTGATTTAATTAAAAGTAATTATTATTATTATAATTTAAAGTAATTATTATTTAATATTATTAAAACACAGTCAAATTCAAAGAACTTCAACAATTATTAACCACTTTGACATTTCACCAAAGTATGCCAACCAACAAAACACTGCTATGGTGATTCTTCTAGTTAGAAACAAAAGCCAAACTACTGATAATGATGATGATACCCTACACTCGTATTGGCTTAACAGAATAAATTCACTAGTACTTGTCGACCAAAACCTTCTTTCAAATGCAATTATTAAATAACTAAATTTAACTTAATTACTTTAATTTGCCTAGTTACATCTTCCTATCTTTACAACATCCATCCTTACAACTTATTTAACATTATTTAGATATTTTTAAGATATCTAACCATGAAATAACAACTAAATTACAATATTTTAGATTGCTATGGCAAAAGCGCAGAAATCTGTATCTTATTATACATTTATGTCAAAATTGTACCAAACGAACTGCTTGACAACAACTCAATGAAATATTTTAGCCACAAGCTAAATAATCTTACTACAGAAGAAGTTTTTAACGAATTCACCAGATCGTTAACTTGAGACATATTTTTTTAAATTAAACATGCAGATTAAGTAGCAAACATTTGCATGTCTTGTCTGCTTTAGGTCATATATGCCTTGATATAGCTTCAAATTCATTTTTATGTACAAAAATAAGTAACGATACTTCATCGTTAACCGAACAATGACCATTTATCAAGAAAAATCAACTTTAAACTTTATCCTTTTACTGCCTAGTGTCTTTTAAAGTGCATATTTATTAAATTAAAACATTTTCTTTGGCTTTATATAAAAAAGTTATTTAAATATTTTTCCCCTTGTGATTATGCAACCCATCAAACGTGTTTGTAAATAGGGATGCATACTTTTCAATACATGTCAATATATCATGACAATAGTTTACAATAATCATGATATTAAAATAATGACGAAAGGCAGGCTAATCTGGATTGAAATATAAACAACAGTAAGATATATAATAATTTCAACCTAAAAGACGTTTAATTACTGAGAAGTAATTAAGTAAATAAGAGGGAAAAAAAAAGGTTTGAAAAACAAAAAAGTTTTTTGTCCGACATGAATATTAAAAAGGTAAAAATATTTAGGTGCAATTTACCTCAACATTTTAACTTCGGTTGAGCTTCATATCCTGGAGGAAGTTACGGAGCCCCGTCATCAGTAGGCAGATTTCGGCGTGGTGATCTTCCCAGATAACAGGCTAAAAAAGGGAAACATATAGTGCATCAGGATACCAATTTTGTGACAAATCAAAAAATTATAATAAAGGCAAAGCTAATGTTATTCTGAAAAGAATCAAAAATGAATTCAGTTCTATAAGAGCAATTTTGAACAAGGTTTACTTACCCTAAATTCTTAAAGACCCTGTGTAAGACTGTAAGCTCTTAACCTAAAATAATAAAAAGTTCAATATAAACACATTTCTCAATAGTAAAATCAAGACTTACTTAAATTTGACATATTCACTTCGGCTATTTACATTGTCAGGTTAGGTTAAGAACCAAATGTCAAACTTGACGTTTCAAGGTAACTAGAGATTACCATTTATTCAAATAACGTTTTTTTATAAATCCGTGAATTTTAAAAAGAACAATTGAGGATTCATTGGACATTATTAAAGTATCATAAAAGAGTAAAATAATTAAAAGGTTATAGACAATTCATAAACAATAAGTCGACTTGAGATATACGGAGTATTGTTTGTGTAGATAAATTAGATAATAAAAAATAAGATTTCCTTTTAACAATTAAAAGTCTTCTGAAAATCGATCCACGTAAATCGCAAGCTAAAATATTTACTCTTAAACGCTATGAGCCCTTACCTACTCTCAAAATACACAACAATGAGATCCAATGGATCCCTAAGGATTTAGCAGTCAAATATTTGGGTGTATATATGGACTCTCGACTAACATGGGGATATCACATCAATCATACACTAAACGAATGCTATACCAGAAGGTTATGAAAAAAAATATTCAATAGCAGTTAACAAATTAATAATAGCAATTGTACGGCTGGTGTCTTAAGGGTTCTTTAGCAAGTACATGTGAGCCTCAGAATAACTTTCGATGAAATTAAATTAAATGTTGCGTCATCAAGTTTACTTTAGAACTATAGAATTCTTAGGACGCAAATAAATAATATGTAATTATTTATTCAAATTCATATATCTATTAATTTCGGCTCTGTGGTTGCAAGAATTTAAATAAGAAATTTAAAATTAAAATTTTTATTAATGCTAAAAATTTTAATTTTAAATTTCTTTTTAAAGATGATCCATTAAACTCATCTCTAGTTCTATTTTATGAATTAAATAAATTTATTGTGCAATTCTTATTATGCAATGAGCTCATTATTTTAAATATTTATTTGCTCCGTTTATAATTCAAATATGGTATAATAGAAAAAAGATTTCCGCATTGATACGTATAGTAAAATTTAATTCATGGATATTCTTAGTTTATTTACTACCTCAGTAACCACTCGTGTAAGCATGATCATCTTTCGTACAAGTATCAAATTCCCTTTTTGATCACGTATTTGAACCATTTTTGCTTGCGGTTTTGTAACAAAACGAACTAATTCAAATATAATTTATTAAAATATATATATAGCATTTTATGACCCCCTTTCAAACAAATAATTTTTTTCCTAAGTCAAATCTCTTTCTAATTAAGTATTCACAAAGGAATGTATTGTTTTCGGAGCAATATTTTACATTTTATGAGATATAATTACACTACGAATGAGTTTACATTTAGCTTTGGTCCTGGGATTTTTTCGTTGTCTACACCTTTTGTACCGTGGTCATTTTGTCATTTTGTTAAACGATTATTGGTTTATTCTCTTTAATTGCGTAGTAATAAAACTGCATTTTAAAAGGGGCTACCTAACTAGTTTACTCGCAATTCGCTTTAATTTTTTTGTGTTTCAAACCATAAGAAAATGTGCATATTTGTTATTCTTTAAATTGTCACTATTTAAAACAAATTTACCCTTTTCAAATAAACATGAACTAGACGGAATTATTTTCTCAAATTGTAGTTTCCTGTCGCAACACTTTTAAAAATAATAACAAAGAAATTTGAGTGGCGCCCTCTATAATGTACTGTATTTGTTCCTGTGACAAGTTCAGTAAGCCTTTGTGACTAACATCCACGACATCTGAAAATAATCTGATCAAATAAGTAGTCTCAGCTATATTTCGTAAATATAAGTTTTTGATGCTTTTATTTGTTTATGAGAGTTTTTCTTTTCACAAATTTATGCCCTTTTTCGGGGCTGTTATTTGTTAGAGGTTAGAGTTTTCTGTGGTTACAATTTCTAATTCTACAGTAAAATAATTTTATGCTATTATTGGTTACATCCGATTTAGAAACATTAATGTTCATGGCTAAGGAATAATAAATGCTGAAACTAAGCTCTGAAAATTTAAAACTTGTAGTTTTGGGCCTTCACATGAAAGTCACTACGAGTACTATAAGTGGTGAGTCCGGTGTCTTTCATTTTAAATTGCAAACTTTCTTCTAATTATCATACCCGACTGGTTTTTACTTAATCACCGTTTAAGTCTCGAGGACAAGGCCGAAATAGGAATATGTAATACAAGTGAGTTGAACTTTATTACTCTACTGAACCTTGACTATAAGATCATGTACGAGTTCTTTACATACAGTATTTTCAGGAAAGGACGTTGTATAGTTTTGCTTAAATGTCGGGTTCGAATTTGACGTGATACTTTTACTGCGCCTTAGACTTGTAAACAAATTTTCGAGCTTTTTGGTTTGCTACTATTTCTCGACTATTGTAGCCGTGTCACGTTTGCCACATCTTAAAATTAAATCTTATAAGTAAACTTTTATTACAATAAAGGGTGCCTCGAGACTCCAAAACTATTAAAAATCACTGGTTTTAAAATAACCTGGAAGAAGTCAAACCTCAAACTAACCTTCTCGAATTAACCTAGAGATATTTCCAGGTCCCAAGACTACGCGAACAGATCAAACATAGTCACAGTCAGTTATATAGATTGACGTTAAGGATACAGGTAGCGAACGAAAACCTGGCATGCTGTCTGTTGATACCAACGGAAACAAGCCACTCCGGATTTGCACCCTCTAACCGAACAATGCACTGTGCGGTTTTATTTACTTTACAGAACAATATTAATAGCAACAACCGTATATTAAGCATCAGTGCCTAATTATCATGTCACAATCAAAATCATATATGAAACAAACATTGATATTGCACATCTCCATTTTGGTACTTTTTACACCACTTAACCGACATCGCACCATGCGAGGCTTTATATTCCAACTCTACTGGCATCCATATCTTTGTATTTTGTGAATTTGTGAAATTTCAGTGGTAGATATATGAAGACCATAACATACAGAATTTACTCTCTACGACTAAGCGTTAAAAGTGTAACGCACAAAGATTATCAAATATAGTCAAAGCTCCACGATTAAAATCCAAGACTTTAATACTTCCTCTATTTTTATTAACCACGGTTATGCTAGTCAAAGTTGGCAAGAGACAAGTACTCGTTAAAATTCTGTTGAGCATGGAAAAATTGAAAGGTAGGTTGATTCAAAATGAACTATGGTTGCCTTATGAGCGCCACCTGGTTTTAAAATACTTTTAACAATTCTCTAATCTATTGTTAATTTTCCACACCTATTAATATAATTTTAAGAGCTTGATTCTAAATTAAAATATTTTAGGGGCAACCGTTACTAACACATAAATAAACAACACATTAAAAATGCATACAAGGATAATTTTGATGCATTTAATTCACAAAAATAAAATCATAAAATAAAACAAGAATGAAAAAATAAATGCTTAATCATTTAACAAATTTATTTTGGCTTCACTATGTCTGTTACAGTGCTATGGTATCTTGCCACGCATACAATATTCATAGAAGAGGATATTCTAACTTGTTGAGATTTTCTTATTAATTTGATCTTATTGTTCAAATTAGATCCAAAACATCCAAAGTACATATGCTATAACAGAGAGAATATTTGTTAGATATAAGCATTATTACATACCACCTGCAATAAAAGAAAATATCTTAATAGGTTTACTATAGTGAACATTAAAAATAAAGGTTTCGAAGCATAGACAATTAAAATAATAATTTATTATCTGTTGATAGGAGGAAGAGTTATTATTTCCATAACAATGGAAATAATTGAAATATAATAACAAGAAATTAAGAAATTAAGAAACAACAAACCAACATGTTAAAAACTGCTACAAATTACATAATAAAACTCTGTGAAACTGTCAAATTAAATGGTCACAATATAAAATATAAAAATCTCAAGCAAGTAACTAGTGTTTCAATATATAGATAAAAGGAAGAAAAATAAGAAGGAAACAAATTATCCAAGAGTGGAAATATTGTGTCCAGGTGGAATTATGTCTTGAAACATACAAAGAAGAGAAGTGAATAGTTAATTGTGATTGTGTGTTTATCGGTCACCGCAAAACAAATACCCCATATAACAGGTCAGTCAAGGTGTGGTATAATAAACCTAAATGGGACTTTGAGTAATAAACCAGTAGATGGCTTCAGTAACAATATTCAAGTTCAAGAATAAATATGCAGGACATAAAATGTTTTCATATGACATATCCCTGTACCGAAAAAGACATTGCATTCATTATTAAAAAGTTTACAAAATCAACAGTTATATTAGTAAATAAATTTTAGGTCTCACGGCAAGATTAGATAAAATTTATTATGTAACCAACACAAAAGCTTGACTAAAAACTTTTTTATTGTAAAAGATAAATCATTAACTAGAAAAATTGCGTACTTTCACAAATTATGCGACGTTTTAAATCAGCCTCCGCTTAAGAATAAGATTAAATAAAGAAGATATTTTTATTTTCCTCCAAATTATGCGATAATTATATTTTCAATAATCTTTACCCACCATAATGGATTAAGATTCATTTAAATAGTTACATTCAACAATGATACAACTACAAAAACCGACTTTGTTACACCCAAAGAATTAGAAGTGGCTGAAAACAAGATGCACATCCAGCGAAAATCAACAGGATGGTTTATTTTAAAGGATTGCCTTATAATATGATGTGAAACCTAATACGTATAGTACTTTTTACGTACTTAAAGAGGATTGTAAATAGATTTTTAAATGTTACCAAGAAAGACTTATAAAATATGTTAGTAGCTTCTAGAAATTAAAAATGAGGGAATGTGAAATTATTCAAATATTTGTTTTTTTAAATACAAGTGTAGGCCGGGGTCGTAATTCAATAATGATTTAAATTGGTTAAACATGCTTTTGGTACATTTAGGTTAAAGAATTCTAGTTCTCACAAATTAAAGTTAATCCCCAGTTCTGAATGTTACATTTGACAGGTCCTTTCGGGTCGTGTTACTGCTTGCTCCGGAATGGGCGGGAACGGTCGGTTACGCTTCACTAGCAGTAATTCATATGCGTTCCATTTTGAGACCAAAACGCAAAATACCACAGAGCCGGATTAAGGCACACATGAAAAGATAATTACAACACATTAGTCGCTTACCCTTTAAATGGAAATTAGCAGTACTTACGGGGGGATTGGGGATCCCCCGTGCCG
This sequence comes from Agrypnus murinus, assembly GCA_929113105.1. NCBI lineage: Eukaryota > Metazoa > Arthropoda > Insecta > Coleoptera > Elateridae > Agrypnus > Agrypnus murinus. Next base: position 114,905,815 of record OV816027.1, read on the forward strand.
TCTCACGTTGGTTCTGGATGATTGGCGTCTTCGGGAGTGAAGGCCTTCAGTGCACTATCACGATCATGATGACCTGAAACAGATGATGCTTGCCGCATCAGGCGCCCTTTAGCCGAACGCTAACAGGACCAAGTACACAGAGGTACTGTCAATGTATTCATCTCCCTCCGAGTCCGCTCCTCGTTGGGAATGCAATACAAGAACCTGTAGGGGAATAAGCACCCCTAGGCTGCCCAGTGATCAGCTGGGGCCACTGGTGTAATTCTAATTAATTACCCAGGTCGAAGGTAGACTGGAGAAACACGCCCATTTCTCCGTCTCCTAAGCAAACAGTATACTGTGCGGTTAATTTTACAGAGCTCAATTCACATATCATCAACAACAACAGCAATTCCACAAATTGCCAACAAATCAACACAACAACAACAGGCAACTCCTCAATTGCCAACACATCAATATAATACAGCAATTCCAACCAATTGCTAACAACACAACATAAAGCCAATATCACACATTGGCCAACAATCACAATTCAAGCAACAACCACGTTGCCGAATAATAACAAGACAACAGGTACCAGCACTTCCAAGTGTCGTATAACAAACACAGTGAATATTATCATTACGCATCTTTACGTTTGTAGTCTCAATATAGAATACACGCACTACCCTTGAAACCACTAAAGACCTCTAGTACGTTTGAAACCGACCGCCCGTTTACAGCACCATAATACAACTGTCCCTTCTCGCATAATCATACCGATTCCTTCCCTAGCAACCCTAATTCTTGTAAACTTTTAAATATGTGTTTTCTCTAGCTCTAGGAGGGTGTGACAAACCATTAAGACCAGATGTAGGGTCAGAAGGGTCACCACTTTATGAATACACATTCCTTCTTATGTCGTAAATACATTTTGGTTCCTACAAAGAATTTAAAACTGAACTTATTTAAGACATTTCCTATTATCATTTACTATTAATTAATCACTAAAGATGCTAAATTCGCATACAGAAAATAAATATCCCACACAAGGGAGCTATCCTGTATAATACAGCCTTACATAAAGACTTTATTAAAAGTATAAATTTAAAATATAAAACTTATATAAACGTGATAGTTTATTTTAAAAGATTGAAACTTAATGTGTAAAGAAACTAATTTACGTAAACAAGTAGATCTGCTACATAAGTACGTAAACGTTTTTTTAGTTATTATTTTTATAATTAACAGTGTCTGCGGCTTCAAAAATGTTACGAATTGTTGGGTTAGCTTATACATAGTTTGAGCAAGTGACATTTTAGACGCAAAAAACATAAAGGTGCTGAAGTCTTTGTAAGCGCCACTGTGTTTTAATTTATTTATACTTGTGTTTGTATGGAAAATATTTATTTAACTTACTAAAGATTCCATAATTAATACTTGCGTGTTTGTAACAATAAATAATAGATGTCGTTAGAGATCATAAGAAGTTCTCCATTAGATTAGTAGAACTAATGTAGTTAGGTAATTATTTCTCAAAACTCAAAATTGTTTTTTAAAATGTTAGGAATTTTGCAAACATTTCAAAACATTGCTATTAATATTTCGTTTAAGCAATAACCAAAAAATGGATCATTTGTTTTTGTAAAAGAAACAAAGTTGTAGCAAATAGTCAACATGAATATTTCTCAAACTAATTCATTTCTAATTGCTTTTTAATTTGTTTATGTTTTCACGAGCTGCATGCGCATGAAATCGAAGACCTTGCACGAACAAAATTGCTCTCGTTTTTATAAGAACGGTTTCTATTTTCGAATAACCAAAAATAAACGTTACCAAATCTTTATTAACAAAAAATTAATAATAAATGACTTAGTTGAAATTTTTAATTGCTTAAATTAAGTTATAACATCATAAAATAAACATTAAGAGCGAATAATTGGATAATAAAACATCTTCCTGGATTCATTCCTAAATTATATAATTTTGGAACTAAATAGCAATTTCCTTTTAGATTTCACGGCGAAAATTGCGGCTATAAATTGATAAAAAAAATAAACGGCAATTTAACCATTTAATTCTATCTAAAATAGTATAACATGAAAAACCGTATTAATATATGGGTATAGAATTGCAAAAGATTTCTTTGTCAAAAAATTCAGAACTGTTCTTTCCACGGTCCAAGGCCAGGTCGAATAGCTCGTGCGCAACCACTACGTTCTGCAGTTGAGATTATAATTACCAAATGCCGGCGTGTGTGACAGACCTGCTCATGACCTTTTTTTTTCTTTCGTAGGTATACACAGGCGTAACCAAGTATCCATTTCATTGCAGATATTTTTAAAAACAAAAATTGTAATTACTAATTATTGATAAAAGTTTGTTTATTAAATAAAATACGAGCTACATTAACATTATTAATTATGTTTTCATTTTCTCTTAAAAAAAGCAAAAACCTACTATCTTTACAAATGTGTACCTACTTGCGTAAAATTGTACGGTAACACCATTATGATCGAGAGCATTACAGTTTTGAAATACAACAATAGTTCTTATCAAAGTAGGCCGCATCGTTCCACACTAATTTGAAATAAAATTTAAAATCAAATAATTTACAATTAAAGAACGCCAGTTTTTCCACGTAACTTCGATGGTAGAGGTTCCATACACCCTTAGCACGATGATACAGACAGGAAGATAAACTGGAATTTAAAAACAATTTAATATACACTAATTCAGTTTTCTTTAAATGGTGTCATTCATTGATCAGTCATTACTCCCTATGAGCCCACAAGTCCAAACTGATTATAAAGCTACTAACCAACAATTAAAGCAAGGCTATTTCAGTATTAAATATAAACTGGTTAATTTAATTAATCAATATTAATTAACTAATGTACTTCAAAGTAGCTTACGTATTTATGTTTTGATTACGCACCAGGTAATAGTACTACTAATAAACAAATCATTAAATGTAGTAATTATCGGAGTAATATAAGTTCTTTTTACTGATCCACTGTAAGTCATCAAGAAAAACATAAAATCTTACAAGAATTGAAAAAACCAATGTTTTACTTTTTTCGTTTGGGTGTCTTGTGAAACTCTCGAAAAACAAACAAAGCCCCGCGATGGGCGACATTGAAACGCTCGTTTTTATTATCAACTAAAGTTACTTTATATTCTTACTCAAACTGTACAATTCAAACATAAAGAAATACGTCGCACAATAAACGTCTAAAACTCATAAAAAACTTCAAATTATTTAATACTTACTGCATAACTCAAAAATTGCACCAGCTGTTGAGATCTCTATTATGCAAATTTAAATACAGGTGTGGGAGTTAACCCCAAAAACTTCTAATTAGATAATCGAAATTAGGAACAAAATACAAACATGTTGAGCGCCACCAAATCTCAATTTGAAAAGATTCCTCATTTAAAATTGACGTTAGATTAATCAAAAACGTATCAATCGATAATACTGAATTTTAATTAAAAAAAACAAAACATCAGCAATTTGTTGGGTCAAACCATATCATAAGATAAATTAATTTGAAATCTGAATATTAAAACAAAAACAAAAAGAAAACGTTGAAATAATAACAAATTAAAAATACAAAGTTATCATTATCAAAAAGTTATCATACAAAAAGTAATTTAAATTTCGGGATCCCAAATAGACATTACAAAAAAAACTTAGTTAAAAAAATATAATACCTTACATTTTCAATAATCCGACAAAGTTCAAGATTTCTTACTCAAATAACTTCGAACACTATAAGCACAATATTGACATTAACTTAATTTTCACAACCAAACTGCTGACCTGAAAAACCAACGCAGGAACAATCTTCTGAATTCTGAACTATATTTATTTTAACGACAAACTTCAACAAACGAAAATTTCCGATAACTGATAATTCTTTTTTAGCACTTTCATAACTGGAACAATAATTATATTAACTTGAATACTGCTTGAGGATGGTTATTTAAATTTGTAAATTTAACTGAAATTATGGAATAAATCTCTTCACAACTCTTTCATTAGAATCCGATAAGCTGAATTATTTGAGTTAAATCCATTAGCATTTAAAAACTTTTAAACGGTAACTTGAAGCAAATAGGCTTTCTATACGGTACGATGATACACACAACTGCATTAACACAAATAATTATTACTTGTCAAACTGTAACATTAAACAAACCGAATATCATAATAATTTGGACGGGGGTCTCTCTTTTCACGAAGAAAGCACAGGCCTCCCCGGCATGGCAAACGCCACCTTGCTTGGTTGTGTATTCAACCAGCCCCTATCTTAAACTTACTTCGACTTCTGGTAAAAAACTAAAACTGTTTCAGTAGTCGCATGGACTTGGAAGAGGGTGAATTTTAAATGATCCTATGAAAGAATGACGTGAAATTTCGTATCCAATAAGAAATATATCCATGTCATTTGTTCGAGAACCTTCCTAACTAAACTTAAGGGATTCCCGTTTGAATTTATATGTACAAAAATGAAGCTTCCACACGTGTGGTCTAGACATCCTGTCGGTATTTTGTTTACAAGGGAACTTTCAATCCAATATGTTTTAAAGCTATGAATTCGAACTTTCATACGTTTTAACCATAAGGAGATTTTTGTTAACGCTAATATTAGATTTTAGCCCTTATAAGCTCGGAATTAAAAACAATTTTGTTTTGCTAGAACCTTCTATTTCTTGGAAAATAAACTTTTAATACTGCAAAAGTGGTGCTTTTAAAAGGGAATTTGCAGATTTTTCTAGAAAAATTTTTTATTGATCTGGGAATGTTTCTTTTAGATGACCTTTGATATTTTAAAGGACTTATTTTATGCAGAATACCAACGTATTTTTAAATCAAGAAAAAATATACACTAATATGCAGGACTGTACTAAAGTTTTTTATCAATTATGCAAATCAAATTGCATTTTCGGAAGTTCAAAAAAATGAACCGTTACACTTGGAAGTCTGCTAAAACCATTTTTATACGTGTTTTATTACCAAACAATCTTTCTTAGGTAAGACTTGCAATTAATCTTTGGGCTTTAAATTGAGTTTTGGCATGTTTAATCTGGTTTTGAAAACGTTTAGCATGTTTGTAAAAATATTTTTAAAACAGTTACTAGTTTTGTTCATACCAGCTCCGAGCAGAAGCATTCAGTAGATTGAACAAATTATATCTCATTTAGACCTGAATCTTACTTTTGATAATTTAGTTTCAAATAGATAAATGTTTTGCTTGACAATTGGAATTTGAATAATCTCTTCTTAATTTGGCTGTCGTTGAGAATTTGGTAACGTTTTCATTAATCCCAATGTTAAGTTAACCATTCAATCAAATGAACAATCTCTCTACATAACACTTTAATGTAATAATTTGTTTTCCTTTTTTAGTATTAGCGTTTTTGTTTTATTTTAAAATATTGAGATGATATGGAATCATCTGATTGAAAATTTACTAGACGATTTAAAATTTTGAAGTATTTCAAGACTACGATAGATCGTAAATACAAATATAATTATTTTATGCATTTAATAAAATAAAGATAGACATGCTAGGATATTAGGTTTATTTAATCTAAAAGCTACATGTTAGGTTACAGATAGATTTATCAATTTTAAATAGAAATTATAGAAGGATGAATTTCATGCAGACGTAACCTCAATTTTTACATAAAAAGTTTCAATTTATAAAAAGGCATATCAATCATTTAGGTTGTTTTATAATAATACATGTTTTATACAACCCAAGTCACATGTTAGAATGGTTTTTCCATTTTTCTGGAAGATTTTATTTTCTTGTTAGACATGAGTTTAACGATGGGTAACCTACGTTACCCATCGTTACCCATAGTTGCCCTACGGCAACACTTTCTGTTTACCATGCGACTGAATCAGTTTCGGGAAAATATTTTACTGAAAAAAAGTAAAACGGGTCATTATTGTAATGTCTATAATAATACATTAAACTTGCAATCTCCTGAATTCTAAAAAATGTGTTAATCTTTGTGAAGGTATTGGCTTTGCTGATATGCTTCGATTTTTCCAAATATTGATTTTAATATAATATTTTACACCGTTGTTAAACACAAGCTTGGAGGACTGTATGCTGAACAAGTCTGACTATAATTTAATTTCATTTATGTTGATATTTGTGTAGGAGCTTGTATAGCATCATTGAATTCATAAAACGTATAAACGAATCTTTATTTTTGTTTTTCTTCTATTATAAATATTTTTCGATGTAAATTTTATATGTACCTAGTGTAGTTTTATGTATTCATTTTTGTAAAGGTAGAGCTGGAGTTAATGAGTTTTGTTTGTAATTAAGTTCTAATGAGATTTTTTCATCGTCAATCGTTTTTGTTAATTTTCTCAGTTGATGTCAATTTTAAACTATAAGTGTCTTATGTTGCTTTAATCGTTATTTTGCCAGCTACGCTTTTTCTATCTTTTTAGATGAAGATTAGTGCTAATTATGAACATCTGTTTTCGTGAAATGGAACCCTTGGGATACTTAGTTGTAACCCTAAGCAGTTGTAACCCTTGTCCGCACGTAACCCTTCGGCTGAAACTTATGATGTTTGGTAGCTCCCTCAGAGGCCAACGGGTTGAAGTGCTGGGCTAGATAATAATCAAGTGCACTTACCTTAATTTCGCTTCCTTACAGAAAGGGAGAGGTAATCCAAATAATATAAACACAGTTTATAGTTAATAATTAAAGACGAGTTTATTTATTATTGTTAATCAAATTAGTAAATCGGTTTATAACATTATTTCACACCGAACATAAATTATTGAAGTTTTATTACTTTCACGTAGGAAGGAGTAATATATTGAATTTAAATAAAAATTGGAAAAAGATTATAAAAACTTAAAACCGAAAGTGAGTTCCTTCTTTCTTGAGGACCTAATCAGAACTAACTTAAAGAAAAACCCTAAGTAAAAATGTAGACATTTAGAAAACAGTTTAGGTGACAAAACAAACTTAATTAAATTAACAGTGTACGTGTGTTTGATAAACTCCAAGACAAAACTTACTTTCTTTTGATTAATATTAGAAAAATGCAATTATGCACGTCTTGAAGGAAGTAGCCTTATCACATATAAAAGAATAAGCATTTTGAAAAAATATAGAATTTCACAGTTTTCGCAAAAGGGAAATATAATGTCTATTTCCCGTGGAAAGCTAGATTTGCAATTTCTTCATATTAGATATGCAAAAACTAAATTTTAATAAATAAGTTGTACCGTGGAGTTCATTTAACTCTAAATAAATATATTATTATAAATGCAATTATTATTTGCAGAACTAAGTAAATATGAACTTTAGCTAAAATAGTTTAAAAAAATAAATAATACAAATTAATGAACTAATCATGTTAGATAATTATAATAAATCAATGTAGCCATTCGGGTGCAATACAATATGAACTTTAGCTAAAAATAGTTTAAGAATAAATGATACAAACTAATAAACCAAGTTAGCTAATTATAATAAATCAATGTAGCCGTTCGGGTACAGTAACGTCGTGATAAAACTTTGAAGTGCGATTGTTTTAAAAATTTGTCATAGTTTTCAATTGTTTTGGTAAAACATATAAAAAGGCCAGGAAAAATTAACAAATTCAGTCGACAAAACGCATTGGTAAAATCCACGTCGATCCGTATAAGATTACCTGAAAATAAAGTAAGGTTAAGTCATAACCATATGATATTATGTTTGTAAACAAACATTAATAATATTCTAAGTGAATTGTATATGAAATATTCACCTGTTATATAAATCGAAAAAGATTTATTTTCGTTCTTCAACAATTATGTGGAATTGCGAACGATTTTTTTATTAAATTAAATCAAGAAAATTTTTGTCTCCATTATTGATATTTTTTAACAATGTAATTTTTAATTAGTTTTTAAATACTAGTGTACATATGACGTATCTATATTCAACTGGTGCGATCTAATTTAGGTTTTTAATTAATTAAAAATAACCTATAGAACTCATATGCTTACATATGTTGTGAAGCCTCTGATCCTTTCTGACAAAGTTTCCGGGTGTGTGAAATACTTCGATTCTATATACATATTGAGTAACTGTGATGAATCGATTAGTTTTTTATTTTATATTGATGGGTATTTTGAAAGCCAACCACTGTATTTGAGAATAATACGGCTCATTAAAAACAACAAACTGATTTAAATATTTATTTGCAAATTTTCAAAATTATATCGTCGCATGTACTTATTATAATTGAAAACTCGATTAATGAATAATTGTTAATTGTTACAATTTTTCTGTGCACAAGGTCGTCTGGAATTGTTAATTGTTTTTTTATATTTGTCTGGAGTAGATTATTTATTATATATCATTTAAGGAGTATCCAATAATAAAACAGTATTTCATAGATTTTATTGATAATCTATGAAATTATTTTAGTAAGTCTAGTGGAAATTTATTTAATACCAATTAAATTAATTTCGATTATAATTTATATATTATTATTTATAATATATAAATAAAGTGAACAGAAAAGCGTGGCACTTTTATTAATACATAATCTTTTTTTATAAAATTTTATTTTATTTTTTTACAAAATTTATTTAAAAATTATCTCAAATAACTTAATAAATCAATTATTTATTTTTTTAATTACTTTATCAAAATTCCGATATGTAAAAATAGATATATAAAAATTATTTTATTAAAATAAAAGTAATATCTATCAAATTAAATAAAATTAATTAATCTGATAAAAATAAAAAGAGTTAATAGAATGTTATAATTAATTTTTTTTAAATAAAAATCAAAACATACAAAATTTTAAAAAGTTTATAATTCTCTTGTAATATTATACCAAAAATTGCATCTTAAAATTTATAAATTTTAATGTTGACGAGCGCAAATATTAAAGTAATAAATATTGATTTGCTAAACCACATTCAATTAAACCATGAAGCAAGAATTATAATTGTTATTAAATTATTAAAAAACATACGGTATGTTTTTAAAAATAATTAATACAACCTGTACCTGTGGAACTGATTACTTACAGTCTTATTAGTTTTAATCATATTATATAATACACTTATTTAATTAATATAATTATACAATACTTTCGTAATTCTGCATTGTAGTATATATATATATATATATATAAAGAAAACTATTAGCGCTATTTACATAAAAATTTAGAAATATTTGTATTAGTAATAAAAATGTATTAAGTAATTTATTTTATATTCATCGTCGTTGTTTTAATATTAATCTAATCATTTAATTGAATTTGATATTATTTGTTTCTTATATGTTTGCAAAACACTTAATCAACATTTGTGTGGTTTTAATACCCTGGTTAGGGTAAATCTTCATGATATTTCTTTTGATCGATTTTCACCATTAATTTAATTATGTTTTCATATTTATTTTTTGTCTCTCATACTTTCGGTTTTTTATAAGCCGTACTTATACTTTGGAATTAGAATTTAATATGAAATTCCTTTTAGTTTGAATAAAAATGGTCACCCTTTTAAAATCCATTAAGATATTATAAGAAAATATTTATGAACTATAATTCTGCATTTTCTGCTGTTTACAGTTTGTTTATATGCATCTATTTAAAATGCAAATTTTAACTGCAAAAACATACACCAGTCTTCTAATTAACAGAATATTAATCAGTGTGTTGTTCGCACTGTAATTGGTAAACTATTTGCTTTTTCTTCGTTCTTTATGCTTTTTTAATCAACTTCTTATAAAAGAACTAATGAAATGTCTTTATAAGGTATCATTATTTACGATTGTGCTTTAACACAATCAAATGACAGTGCCTAGTCAGATATTACATTCTACGCCAGTGATTTTAAAGCATTGATGCAGCACAGAAACTGTATTAGGCTCTAACAGCATGATTCCTTTTAGATTCCATACCATTATACCTCTATTGTAGTTAAGAAGAAAAAAAAACACTGAGAACAAAAATACAAACTGTCATTATTCTCTATGTCTATTCAAAATGTTTGCTCACTGATTTGTTATTCTTCCCATCCATAACAATACATACACCAGATTACAAAGAAACGTGCATAAAAAGACAGTTATCTTAATTTCACATTGGAATTAATTTGTTATGTGTACCTCTTGCAACGATAACAATAAAACCGAATTATTATAAGATACAAATGACGTTTCACTTTTAACGTAGTACCTACATAATAATTAAAGTACCGCTTCGAGTTTAAAAACATATACTTGTGTAAGTGGGTAATAACACTTTAAAAATGTACCTTTATGGGTTTTTGTAAGCAATTCGCTCGTGGATAACTGTAGTAGGAAACCATTAACTCTTTTTTTTTAATGTTGACTTGTTGAAATTACATACGAATCTATAGCTATTTTCACACCTATGTTTCACACATACACTTCATGCTTATAATACTACTTTACTACAATCACACTCATAATCGTGAGTACAGTTAAAATAATACAGTAAGAGAAATAAAGTGCTTATATATACTTCATAAATTTAATATTATGGAATTGTGAATAAGTATTCGATAAATCCACAACAATGCTTGCATCAACTTCTATCATTATCGTTAAACAGCTTAAGGAATGACGAAAGAGTTATGTGTATGCATATTATATGACAATTTTGTTACGCTTACAAATTGTTTTATGGGAGTGCGAAAATATAAAAACCAATCCGGTTAAATAGAACATTAAATCAATTTAACACATTACTGTGTTACTAAATATTTTAGAGTTAATAGCGATCCACCTACTCGACGATAGAAGAAAAAGTCATAAAAATCGTATTCCTTTCGTTCATAAGGAATTATAAGTAAATGAGTTGTAACGACCTCTGCAGTCCCCGACATCTAACCTACAGTTATTTTAAAACTGATTTTTATTTATAAATTTTTTCCATTTAGAAAAATATAGTTTCCGTTAATACTAGCACGTGCTTTATTGTCTCCGTGCAGAGACGTTTTTTCCGGTGCTTGGGACCTCCTGTTTAGAGTGAAACTTGACGCTCGTACTGTGGTTGTTAATATTTTGATTCTTTATTGGCTATGTTGACGATTTTGTTATTGATTAAAATAAAAAATACGCGATATCCATGATTCTACGAAACATGCTAGTTTCAGAGGTAATAGACCTTTTCTATAGTTTTTGTGTTAAACCGCGTTTTCATGAGCCAGTGTACGTTTTAATAAAACATTTTTTGTTTTATTCTAGGATGGTAATGGAGTTACTTTCATTCACATAGTGCTCTTTTATACTAACTTAGTTTTTCCTTTTGGTACAATAATTAAGAAAATAGAAAGTTCACAGTAACTGACGTTTAACACAAATCAAATCACCAAAACGGTTTTTCTATGCAAAAATGTTTTTTGTTTTTATTATTTTATTTTTTTGGGAGATTTCAATGTTGGGATCTGTTACTGAACTCTCCCCTTATTTGCCTGTTTAATTGTATGTTTTCTTGTGTTGGATAATTATTTGACATAATGGAAATTTTAATTGAAATATGTACAAAATATCTTCTAACTACAACTGTCGATCTCACTGAGGTTTAACCACTAGATTGACCAAACAGGTAAACTTTTTCTTTATTAATATTAAAAATATTTTTAAAAATAATTTTCATTTCCAGTTATCAGGATGAAACTTACCTGGACTTGACAGATCAAATCTATAACAAAGTAAGTAAATTAACTCTTGATAAATCTACAAAATTTCTTTATGCTTGTTACGGTATTTTACCTTATAGAAGGGATGCTTGTTCCATCTCTTTGTTTTTATTTTAACTTTTTAAACTTTGTAAAAATAACTTTATTTGTTCACACTACTTATTGACACACTACTTGCCTGATGGTGATCAGTATCTCCTCTTGATGATTCTGATTTGCTGTGTTTTCCTTTAGACTGCTTTCAGTTAGTAAATCAATACCTACTGTATTTTTCTCAGTGATACGTCGACCATGGATACATTATATCAGTAGAGAACTTTTATTTATCTCTTTATAATACCAAAAGCATTTTCTTAATAGCCAAGGCGTTTGGATCTTTTCAATATTTTTATTTCCCATCAACACCAACACATGTTATTTACATTTTCCATGTACATTATTTCTGTATTTATTATTTTAATCTCTTTAATCAATTATAAATGAATTATTTCAAATTTCCAATTTCTTAACTTTAAAAAAAAAAAACTTATTTACCTTCCATCCCTAGTAACACTTTCTTTTTTAAAAGTGTTAAATTGGAGGAGGGTCGATTTGGTGCGGTTTTTGCCCCAAATTATTTTTGGATGAAAAAATCAGAAAAATTTTTTTTTAATGCTTACCAACAATAATAAGTCGATTTTACCCTAAACGGACGATCACCCACCCCCCTAGCCCCCTCAATCCTGAATATGCCATCACTTGCTAACAGCGTTCTTGGGGGGGATATATTGCTTTCAAACTTATACTAACTCCCTTTTAACTGTATCCGCTCTCATTTATCATTTTTCCCCTTTTTACCCCCACCCCCCCTAGAGGAGCGGAGAGGGTGGTTTTACTATTTATTCGTTTGCGGGAAGCATAAATGCGAAATTTCCAAGCTTGCTCACCAGACTTGACCAGGGTATCCTGGGGTTGTTGAGGTCGCTGAAATTCAGGACCCGAAGTCCGTTAACCTGTATCACATCGAGTTTAAGGTTATTTGAAGGTCAAATTGAAAAAAGATGACAAGAAAATCCAGAAAAATAGATAAATACGTTTTTGACGTCTCTGAATTCGATTTCAGGCTTTCTTGAATCGCTCGCTGTCAATTAAAGGTCATTTCAAGGTGAAGTCAATATTATGCTAGAGTGAAGCTGAAGAAAATGCCGTGTAATGAATTTGAATCACTTTATGTATAGGTTTTTGAGGTAGTTGAATCAGGGGATCAGCTAGAGATAGTTTCAAGGTAAACTTAACATCTCAAGATTGAGCTAAAAAACGTTTTGTATTTTCATACAGTAGATATAGGCATCTGGAATCGTTGGTTTAAATCAGGGGTCTCAAGGTCAACCAGATGTGATTTGTTAGTTGAACCCTTTTTGAGGTTGTTGAATTGAAACAAAGAACCCGTTTAACCTTGTAACGTTTGATAGATGTCAATTGTAAGATCAGTAGTAAATTATTTTACGTCTCGAAATAAAGGTTTCAGGGTCCTTTAAGCTTACATACCTCGAACTCATAACTCGGTAATATTCAACATTCTAAGCCTAAAGTACAATTTTTAATACGTTAAAGTCACCATCTAATAACTTCTTCAGCTAACATCTTCACCTAATATCTCAATCACTTTCATCATTCCAGGCTCACAAATAAATACCTTGAGCTCGTAATCCGATCTTTATTTATAAAAAGCTCGTAATCCGATAGCATTCACTTGAGTTTAAAATGATGTTAACTCTAACCGTATGTGCAACGTGTGGTTGCAACTAGGGGACTCACGTTAAACAAGCAGCCCAGTGAGAGGCAATGGGACTCACGTTAAACAAGCCCCCCAGTGAGAGGCAAGAGGACTCACGGTAAACAAGCACCAAAGTGAAAGGCAAGGGGACTCACGCTAAAAAAGCACCCCAAAGAGAGCATTGATCTGCCACGTCCACTTTGTTGTTCCTGGATAACGCAAAGTGTAGATCATTATACCTAGGGTAACTTTTACATCATACTAACGTAAAACTAGGTATAATGTACATATAATGTGATATTTGAATAGTTACAAAGCTCAAAGATAAAACTGTAAAAGCTCCCATCCTTCGTTCCCGTTCTTCCTAATTTTCCCCTTAGCCCTTTTATGGGAAAAAATAAATGAGAAGAGATTGACAGTATACATTTTTTAAAACAAGTAATATATCCCCGAATGTGTAGAAGATTCGCAGCTCCGAATCACTCCAATTGCATTTTTTGTATTTGAGGATGTGCAGGGGGAAGTAAGGGGAGAGGATGGTCCATTCAGGTTGTTTTCAACTTATTATTGTTAGTAAAATAAAATGCAGTAAGTGACTGGTGCCATCTTTTTCATTTTAGAGGTTAAAGGGAGAGACTAGGAAAAGGTGAGGATGATGTGTTTAAGGTAAAATGGTTCATTGTTGCTATTTAAACGTGAACACACATTTTGTTCTGCTCGCAATATCAAATGCATTTCGTTCTCAATGAACCATTCTCCCTCCAGCCAATAAAAAACCTCTAGATGATCATAAGAAATGAAAAGATCTCCTGAGTTGGCGTCAGCTACCTTGAGATGTTAAGTTCACCTTGAAACTATCTCTAGCTGATCTCCTGATTCAGTTACCTCAAAAACCTATACATAAAGTGATTCAAATTCATTACACAGCATTTTCTTCAGCTTCACTCTAGCATAATATTGATTTAACCTTGAAATGACCTCTAATTGACAGCGAGCGATTCAAGAAAGCCTGAAATCGAATTCAGAGACGCCAAAAACGTATTTATCTATTTTTCTGGATTGCTTTGTAATCTTTGTTCAATTTGACCTTCAAATGACCTTAAACTTGATGTGATACAGGTTAACGGACCCAGGACAGGATCAGCGACCCCAAAAACCCCAGGATACCCTGGTCAAGTCTGGTGAGCAAGCTTGGATGTTTTGCATTTATATTTCCCGCAAACGAAAAAATAGTAAAACCACCCTCTCCGCTCCTCTAAGGAGTGGGGTTAAAAAGGGAAAAAATCATAAATGTGAACGGACACAGTTAAAAGTGAGTTAGTATAAGTTTGAAAGCGATATATCTCCCCAAAAATCTGTTAGCAAGGATGGCATATTCATGATTGAGGGGGGGTTAGGGGGGTGGGGGATCGTCCGTTTAGGGTAAAAATAATTTGGGGCAAAAACCGCACCAAATCGACCCTCTTCCATCTCATTATCAGCCATATTCTCCAGAATGTGAAACCACGACAAAAATATTATTCTCAGTTTGAACAATTATAATTCAGGTTTCTAAGTAATTTCATGACTTGTCGTGATGCACTATTTGAAATACTTAATTCATCTACAAAGTTTTCCTTTTTTCGAGAATAGTCGCTTGTGAGGTCATCCTTCTATTGACATGTACCAAGATGTGTATCTTTTTAATAAAGATTAAGCTGCACCTATCTTTTTTGTGCTTTTATTGACATTCGCTTATGTTACTTTCCATATATTAAATGGTTCAGCCTGCCTCTATCATGAACTATCCGTTTATTTTAAGATTATCTTAATATCTTGCATGTTACAAACTGAAGAATCATTGCAATATACTTCTAATAAAAGGGCGATAAAAAATTAGTATAGCTGAAACAAATACCATGTTTTGTATTTAATTTGAAACATTTAAAACTATGAGGACGAGTGAAGGAATCAATAGATACTTACAGACTTCTCACCTCAACCGCTTTTTTAGAAGAATACTATTACCTCTTTAATATTTTGATCGGGTATGCGTGGTTTGCATAATCCGCTACCGCGATACTGGGGTCCATGAAATTGCTGTGTAACTAAGTTGTTCTGGTACTAAGCGTCAAGCTTCGATAAGCATTCCCCGTCATGGAATGGGTTTGCAGATGTATGGTTTAAAGTAGCTTCAGTTTGTGCAACAGGCTTAGTAGTGTAATCTTTTTCGTCGTTTGTCTAGTAATATTATTATTTTATATCATCATAGTCGTTTATCGCATGTGATTTTTGTGCTACGCGTTTCGCGTGTTATTTTAAATAATATAACAAAGTAATACGAACTGCTCTATTTGGCAAAATAAATAGGCAAAATAAAAGAAACAGAAACATTTTGGGGTGTGGAGCACACTCAAAGATATTTCAAACGGGCGGTTACTGGTTTAATTATATCAAACATTTAATTTTTTACTTATTATTTTTTTACATTTACCTGAACTGTACGATTTTATTACGAATTATTATTATTAGTACGATTTTACGGGACTTGTGTGAATTTAAATAAGGAAATAGCTTTTATAAATTGTGACTTTTGCTCCTTCTGGATTCAGAGCCATGATTGGCAAGTAACACCTCTGTGCTTTCTTGAAATTATGTTATTAGCATATAACTTGTTAGTTGAGATATACAAATGTACACAAAGAAAGTGTTTACTCTTGAGGGTATTGGACCGTTAAGAGGACGGGTATCAAGAAAAACTGGATTTGGCGCAGGGGGTAGTTCTTAAAAATGGTGCTTTTAGTATTCTATGTTCGTTTTAGATCCGTTGAAAGCCGAATTTTTAACAGAGGGTTCTGACAACGAAGGTGTGCGTTGAACATATTGACATTCCATGACGAAAAAATATAAAATAATACACCGGAAACTGCCGCCTCCACCAAAATGTCGCGTAAGAGATACAAGTGGCACAGGAAATTGGGAGATAAACAAAGTTTCAAATAAAACAGGTTAGAAACTAAGCAAAACAATAATAATATATAAAGTTAACAACAATATAGTTAATATAATATAGCCTCGGTAGTGTAGTGTCTAGAATCTAGACTCTCACCTGAGCGCCACGGGTTTGACTTCCAAGACCGGCAAATCTGGTAAAGGTTTTCCTGCAGTTTTTCCTTATCTGTAACACAAATATGGAATTTGGGCTATACCATCTGTAAGACGGCTACTGCTGCACGATGGGCTTGCGTAATAATATTAATCGTCCCCTCCCTCCCACACAAGCTTTAGCTTATGGGGCCTGGTTACCGGTTAGCCAGGTAATGGATTGCAGCAACTATTATTATTAATACGCGCTTATGAAATATTCAAGATTACTTACCAAGCCTACCGCAGTACCATCTTCAAGGAACTTGAGATTTAAACTCTTGTAAGACTGCTCTAACTAAAACTAAGGAAGATCTGTTTAGATATGGTTATAGTACTTAAAGAATCAATTATCAATTCTATGGGTACGTGTCGCGACTGTAACGGTCCGACCAGGGGGTCAACAGAAGCTATGTCTGTATCAGTTTTTATCTACAAGTTTTATTAATAGAATTAAATAAACTTGAAAAAGTTTCTAATTTATTGGCCAATACTGTACATGCTGGTTTGGTTGCAAGTGTACAGCTATGCTTTAATCAAACACGAAGCGAATGACTAAAAATCAACTAAAATCAGCTGAAGTTCTAAAACCATTTGATACATTTTTATGACACCCCTTCCTATTCTTCTGTTCATATCTGAACGCTTTAGGATTACACTTCAGCTATTCTGCAGTGAGCTTGCATTATGCTGCCCTGCTAAGCTAAAAGGCCGTATCTACAAAACATCAACCCAGAAATATACCATATATTTTCTTAGCACACATTCACATTCTACATAGTACATTTTTAAATTGCAGTTTTGCAGATACGACCTGTTGGCTTAGCAGGGCAGTATGATCGAAACATTTGAATGTGTCATTCGATTTTAAGGTCCAGTGGTCGAATGTCTCTTTATATACACAAACATTTCAAACTGAGAATCTTGCAAGTAGGCTAACATTATTAATCATCGGCCTGTTTATTTTTTTAACATCGTGACAGCATTTTAATTTAATAATAACTAGTATGTCATTTCCATTTACACGGGTTTTTCATATTTTAAAATCCAAGTGAAACAATTTAGTAAAAAAATTAAAAAATAAAGAAAATGCTTATAAATTTTCTAAAAAATTACGTTTAAGTAGTTTAACCTTGCTTTATACAAAAAATGCAAAATAACTTTCGTACACTTATACACATAATATTAAATTTTAATACAAAATGATCATCATTATTACATTTTAAATTTAATAGGTATTCTATGTATTTGTTGCGATATTTAATACTGATGTGGGATTTTGATTTTGTTTTTGACTGTCGTTATTTATTTCAATACACACGATATCGTTTGTTTTTATAATTGCAAAAAATTCTATTAACATTTGAGATCAATAAAAACGCAATATATTATTACTAAACAAACTGCAATAATTCCTTTAACCGTTACGACAGAAAAAATCAAATAATTTTTAATTAACCAATCGATACGTTAGCGCAAAATAAAAACTTAATTAATTAATTCTTTTATATAATAAAATTTTCCTAGTTGGTTATTAACCTTTTTTAATTAAAATGCTCCGTATACTAAAAAAAAAGTAGTTACGATTTTAACTGCTCAACATTTATAATATTTTGCGTAGGAAGCGCTAGAGCTTGTGTAGGTCGAGCATAAAAGTCATAATAAGCTATTGAAATTATTCAAAATAATAATTTTTAATTGATTTAAGCGCGAAATATTTACATTTTTTTCACTTGTAATCATCACGTTCAGGTGTTCCTATTAGTAATGCCTAATTAATTAATCTGTCCGTATTAAAAAAATATTAACGGTAATATATTGCGTTTCACACACTCTTCAAGTTGTCATCGGCGACATTTTATGGATTTAATCGTTAGATAATATGCATTTATTAAAATTTTAAAAAGTTATAAATAAACAACGGAACTTCATGTCATCAAGTCATGTGATAGAATAAGCTAAAACATACACGAACAAAATATGTTTAAAACATAAAATCACTTCAATATTTTTATCTTTCTTAACGTAATGTGAAGAATCTCATCTTTAGCGTGGTCCACACATTGGGTCACTGCACTTTTTATGTTTGGGCTCTTATTTTTTGGTTTTTGTGATGTTGAGAGATGGATGTCTGAGACAGTTTGTATGTAGTTGCACTCCACCGGGTGCATTGAAAAATTGCCCCATGAGTCACATTAAATACTCGTTTTGAATTTCGGAAGCACAACAAATCTAAAACTGTCATTAATATTATTAAAACAGATTTCTCAAATATCATCAAGCGAAATAAACATAAAGCTTAATAGCTCTTGAAAAAAACAAGAATAGTTTTATTTATGTAAACACAGAAACAATGTAAAAACGAGATATCGAATCAGTTTATAAATCAAATCAATAACTTATCAGTTCGTACACAGTCAGAAATCAAATGTCATAACTAGGTATAGGATTTCTATGCATTTGCATGTTTCTTCTGCTTATAGCAAACATATGCAGTGTTATATTTCTACATGTTTAAGCCACATATGAATCACATATGTCAATTTGAAAGTGCATATAAATGCATATTTAGGTGTTTTTTATAAATGCATGCATATTTTAGCATTTTTGAACGAGTGTGCATATTTTACCACTTTTTGAGCGTTTTACATGCTTTAATTATGAAATTTCTAATATTTTTTAAATAATTTTAGCATTTCAGACAACCAACCAAGGGCGGCTTAGTTGAGTCTAGGGGAAACCCATAATTTAAGCTTATTGTTAAATACTAGGCTTTAAAATATTTTACTGCGTTAACCATCTGTGTACTTGTTAATATTTTCTAAGAAAGAAAAAGTTTCAACTAAAATTTAAATACTTACATCCTGCGGTATTGTGATAAATAGGTATTAGGAAATTCCAAAGACCCTTTGACAACTTCCTGTTCATAGAAAAATTTGCCTGTACTTTTGTTTACTAATCTTGTAATCTTTCAATTAAGACAGTTCAGAAATCGCAAACTGCATTTCAGTTTGAAATTTTAGAGTGTAAAGATGGGTAAAGAAAAACGGTCTGTGTCTGTTACACTTCGAAGTTATGTTAAGGAATTCAGTGTTCTTACAACTGACGATAAGGTGTTGTATTGTACAGTGTGCGACGATAAAGTGACTGCAACGAAACGCTTTCAAGTCGCTCAAAAGTGTGTCAATGATGAAAAAAATCAAAAAAACAAACATTGTTACCGGGGTACCTTAATAATTCGCGCGGTGAGTCGAGCAAATCGATCGAATTTAATAAAAAACTATGTAGTGCATTAGTGGCTGCAGATATCCCGTTAAGTAAAATTAATCACTCAGCATTTCGTAATTTTCTGGAAGAAATTTCAAAAATGCCAATACCCGACGAGTCTACACTCACGAAAAATTATTTATCTCGTTTATACGAAGAGACCATAAAATCAATTATAAAACATGTAGCGAATAACTACATATGGGTTTCCATTGACGAATCTACTGACACTACTGGAAGGTACGTAGAAACTTCATTTCCTTCGTTTTGTTAGTAAAATTTAACTAATTAAAGACAGCAGAGCAATTTACGGATGTTTTATTTTCTATTTTGTTAGTTACATATTTAATCACAACAATATTTTTGCTTGATTAAAATATAATTTTTTTTAAATAACTGTTTTGCACTAATTGTTTGTAACCGACTAATTATGTAGTTCGATAAAATAAAAATCAAATTTTTGTTTTCAGATACGTGGCTAACGTTATAATTGGCGTTTTAAATTCGGAGAACAATCCCAAATCCTATCTATTAGCAATGGACGTTTTCAAGAGCAACAATCATTGTTCTGTGGCAAAATTGTTTAATGATTCGATGGCTATTTTGTGGTCGGACGGCATAAGGTACAGCAAAGTACTCCTGTTCGTCACCGACGCGGCACCGTACATGATCAAGGCTGGAGCAGGCTTACAAGTTCTGTACGAAAAAATGATCCACTTAACTTGTCTTGCCCATGCAATGCATAGAGTTGCGGAAAAAGTACGGGAAACATATCCTAACGTAAACTCTATTTCAGATGTAAAGAAATTTGTTGTAAAGCTCCATATCGCATGCAAATATTTAGGGAAACTGCTCAAGAAGTGCCTCTCCCACCTGAGCCTGTAATAACAAGGTGGGGTACTTGGCTTTCTGCAGCAGAATATTATGCAACTTATTTTGATATTATTAAAGTATTTGTAAATAAACTTAATAAACACGATGCACTATGCATACAAAGCGCACAGGATGCTTTTAATACTAAGGAGGTGAGGGCAGAATTATTGTTTGTTTTGACAAATTTTGTGCGTTTAGCTAAAGTAATTCAGAAATTAGAAAGTCAGGGAAATTCATTAGATGAATCTCTTGAGCATGTAAAATTGTTAGGTGTTTCTTTGAATAAAATAAAAGGGCCAAAGGGTTTGACTATAAAACAAAAATTTAAATCCGTTATAGACAAAAAATCCTGGTTTTCACTTAATTAAAAGCATAAACGATGCATTATCTGGCCAAGACATTTTAGACGAGCTAAAACATTATTCGCTTGTAGAATTAAACAATTTTAAGTATACCTTAATTACGTCTTGCGATGTGGAACGGAGTTTCTCAAAATATAAAACAATATTTAGGGATAATAGGCATATGTTTACTTTTGAAAATTTAAAAATGTACGTCATTGTGAACTGTAACGCTCTATGTTTAGAAAATATAATTAATTAAATTATTGCATACGATGTCTAATTAAAATAATTTCTGTAAATAAAATGTAAATAACGCTAAACAGGTGTTTTTTTAATAATGAAAGTGCATATATTTATTAAAAATTTCTAATAAACGCATATTTCATGATTTTTTAGTGCATATTTCACGTTTTTATAGTGCATAATTGCATGCATATTTCAGCATTTTCAAGTGCATACAAATCCTATACCTAGTCATAACTATTAATTATCTTCAATAATAAATCAATCACAGACAATAATCGATTAGCTCATAAATTATTTAAAAAGGCTCATGATCTACTTATAAGTCAAACGTAAAATCTTACAAAATACTTTTTTTGCAGAAAAGGTAGCGATAAATTAAATTGTGCAACAATGTACATTCTTCTTAAAACAATTTCACAAAGTTTTGTTTACTAAACATAAAATCTAAAAAATGAAAGAAAAAGATTTACAAATTTTACAGTAGAAGATAAAAGGTAATAGTAATGCGAACCAAAAGGTATGTCTGTCTTCCTAGTATTAGCTTGAACTGATTAAAAGGTTTCTTCTGTATGTTTTGGGTTTGTTATTTACGAGAAGAAGACAAGGCCAAGGAATTTAGGAAGAAACGGGAGAAAATTATGGAATAGAAAATGTTAGAGTTTTTACACTCGTAGAATTGTCGAAGAACACCATTTTAGAGTGTATGGAAGACCTATATCACATTTTAGGAAAATTACCTACAATTTACTGTTGGATATGAAGCAAATAATTGCTAATTAGAACATTAATTAACACATCGAAAGTGGTAACAAAAATCAATCATCTCACACAACTACAATGATTTTTGACGAAAACACTTTCAAAACTAAAATTAATTTTATTAAAGATATGAAAACAGAATTATAGAAATATGACACCCTTGTTTTATCACACAACAAAATTGTTATCCAATACAAATAATAAGTTAAATAAATATTAAGCAATAATAATAACACCAATAACACAATCACTTTCAGCAAAGTAATACAATTCACCACATCACAATTAATTATCACTTCCTTACATAGAAAATCTAACACCTCGCTGAGCTAAAGTCCTAAAAATGGTAATTACATTAAAATATCATACAGCATTTCTTTTCAAATTCTCTTCAAGTAAAATTTATAAATTTAACTGCACTCAATGTAAGATATCTAGTTCCAAAAGTGATTGAAATTTAATTCAACAGCTGTTAGTGAGTTAGATTATAATATTAAGTATAATAACCCTGAAATATTAAACTTGGAGAAAAATCTTAAGAAAAAATCTTCATTGGAAAGTGTCATATTTCTTCAACTTTAAATAACGCTGTCTTAAGAGCTCTGTCTATTGTTTTTAAATAAATTACAAACCTAACAATTGTTAACAAAATAGCAATTTTGCAATAAGTATAATAATTATTTGTAGTTTCAATTTCTTGTTTTATTCATTTTTATCTAGTCATCGTTCATTAACGGTTCTTTTGTTATATCAATAAAATTAATAAACATCGCTATTACAAACAAATAAATATTAATCATCAGTTACAAATTCTGGTTTAAATAATCCCTGGATTAGTAAATCACCAGAGGCGAGCGTGATTTTGCTAATACAACTGCTGTTGAGTGTCAAAATTACGACGAGCGATGAACCGCTTGTTAGAATTAGAATTAGAATTAGAAATTAAATAAATTTCTAATCACCAATCCCCAGCAAATATCTTTAAAAGTCTAGTTTCCAATCTCTAATCCCAAATAACGATTTTGAAAAGATCTAATCCCCAATCACTAATCTCAAAAATATTTTCAAAAACTGCAATACTCAATTTGTAATTCCAAAAATATTTTATAAATTCCATCTTTAATAAAAGTATTTCGGAAGAAACCAGTTCTCAATCCCTAAATGCAAAAAAAATTTTTTTAAATCTAATCTTCAAACCCTGATTCCAAACAGATGGTTTTAAAAAATTTATTTTTCAATCCTAACGCAAACATCACAACAATCTCAAAAAATGCTCTGAAGAAACTTAATAAAAATTATTGTTAAAAGGTCTGATCCCCAGTTTTTAATCACAAAAATATTCAAAAAATTAAATCTCCAATCCCTAATCACAAAAATATTTTTTAAAAATCCGATACTCAACTTGTAATTTCAAAAAAATATTTTTAAAAATTCAATCTTTAATCCCGGAATCTCAAGTAACATTTTTAAAAAATTCATTCACAAACAATATTTTTAAAAATCAAATCTTTAATGCATAAAAATAGTTCTGCAAATTTAATCCTCAATCCCTATTTCCAAACAAATTTAAAATAATCTAAACCCAGTTTAAAAAAAATTTGAACAATTTAGCCCTCAATCTCTAAAGCCAAAAAATATATTTACAAAATCCAATAACTAATCTCAAGGAATTTTTTTTAAATTCAACCTCCAATCCTTAATCTCAAAAAAGTATTTGAAAGAAACTTAATGGAAATTATTTTGAAAAGATCTAATCTCCAATCCTTAATCACAAAAGATATTTGAAAAATTAAATTCTCAATCCCTAGCCACATAAATATTTGTTTATAAATCGAATACTCGAACAGGAAGTGGTACAACGCGATAACCGTGTAGGCGGCTCCGTTTACCGATGTGATTATTTGCGTGTTTTCAAAGGAAAGTACAGAAATAATTGTAGTGAGTTTGTGTTAAAGTTGGAGTAAAAACTGAAGTGAAGGTCAGGAAAGTGAATTTAAGACGGTAAAGTAGATTAGTTAGGGTTAATTAGTGAGTTTCAATTTTCTCATTTGTTTGATGCTGATAATAATTGACAAGTAAAGTGCGCGTGGAGGAGACGCGACGCGACAACTTAGCGTACAGTGCGATAACCTAAAGTGGATGTTGCAATTTGGACAGTCATAGTGCAATAACCTAAAGTGAAAGTTATAAATTCATCGAAGTAGCGCGATTACCTTGAATTTTTACCGTTACCGCAAATAAAGTACCGCGAGTGATGAGGACTTACTACAATAATGGATACAACAAATTTAAGTGATTTATTAAAGAGGACAAAAGAAGAAATTCAGAAACAACATGGGGAATTACAGTCGGAAATAAGTGAAACTTGGTCTTCACTACAAAAATGTATGAAAGAACTAAACGAGGTAAGAGAGGTTGTCTCAAGAAAAGAAATGGAAAGGGAAGAGGAAAGGAAAAAGCTATACGAAAAACTAGAGCACTTACGAAATAAAGTAGAGAATCAAAAGAAGTACAAAACCAAGACAAAACTAAAATACACAGTAGAGTTACTTAAGCAGTACAGCGAAAGAGAGGAAAGCAAAAAGGAACCAGTAAACCATATAGCAAAAATCGAAGAGATGGGAATAAGAGCAAAAAGAAAGCCGGGAAAAATTAGTAGTAACATGGTAATGGAAAATTCCAATTGGAAAGTAGGAACATGGAACGTTAGAGGCCTTAGAGGGAAAGAAAATGAACTGGCACAGGAATTCATAAAATCAAAGCTCGAACTAATAGCGTTAACCGAAACAAAGAAAAAAGGACAGGGTATTGAAAAAATTGATGAAGACAATCTCTTGTTCTACAGTGGAGTAAGCGTTAATAAGAGAGCTAAAGAAGGAGTGGGCTGCATAATAAATGCGAAAAATGCCAGTAACATAGAAAAATGGGAATTTATCTCAGAAAGACTAATGCTCTTAGAACTAAAGATAACAAGAAAACATAGAATCTCCATCATAATAGCGTATGGCCCAAACGAGAATGCAAATATAGACGAGAAAAATAGGTTTTGGGGACTTCTCGAAGTAACCAAGGAAAAGTGTAGAGGAGAAGTGGTAATACTGGGAGACCTGAACAGCAGAGTAGGGAACAAAGCGGAGAAGTATAAAAATGTGTTGGGAACGTATGGAGAAGCAGCAGAAAACAACAATGGACAAAGATTAATAGAATTTTGTATGGACAACGACATGATAATCACCAATACCTTCTACCAACACAAAGATATCCACAAATACACGAGAGTTGAGCCAAACAAACGAGAAAAATCAATAATAGATTATGTACTAATACAAACTCCAAGTAGAAGAAAAGTCAAAGATGTGAGAGTGAAAAGAGCAAACGAACTAGGTACCGACCACCTCCTGCTGATCATGGAAATGAAGCGGGAAAACATTGAGGAAAGTAATACAAAACCAAAAACAGGCGAACATGTCAAAGTCGAAATAAATACCAATAGATTAAGAAACGAAGTAACACAACAGCAGTTTAGGGAGGAAATTCGGCAGAAAATACAAATTACAAATAGAGAAGAAGACCTAGAAATAGAATGGAAAAACTTCAAAGAACTAATACTGAATGCAGCAGAGAAAGTTTGTGGTACAACCAAAGGAACAGGAGAAAGAAAACACACAAGTTGGTGGAATAACGATATCAAAAAGGAAGTTGAAAAGAAGAAACAGCTTTGGAAAAAATATCTGATGAGCAACAAAACCGAAGACTATGAAAGGTACAAAGAAAAGAGAAAACAAACAAAATTGATAGTCGCACAAGCAAAATCGTTAGAGTGGGAGAACTTCGGTAGGGAGACGGAAAAAAGTTTTAAAGAAAACCAAAAACGTTTCTACAGGATAATAAAAGGATTGCGAAAAGAAAAAAGAAACCCACTACACCACATGAAAGACAAAAAGGGAGAGACGCTAACAAGAGGAAAAGAAATTATCCAAAGATGGAAGGAATACTTTGAGAAATTACTAGCTGGACAGGAAGATCAAGAGAGAAAACCAAGGGAACAAGTACAGGAATTCAAGGACAACCTTCAAAAATCAAACGACATAGAACAAGAGGGAGAAGAGGAACTAGGTAAAGAAATCTGCATAAGGGAAGTCAAAGAAGCAATCAATAGGTTAAAGTTATTCAAGGCTGCTGGTCATGACAAAATCAAACCTGAGATGCTGAAATACATGGGGGAAGCAGGAATACATCAGCTACATAAGATAATACAGAGAGTTTGGAAGGAAAACAAGATACCAGAAAATTGGGAAGTCGCAATTATCCAACCAATCCACAAGAAAGGGGACACTAGGAAATGCGAAAATTACCGCGGGATTTCCCTTTTAAGTGTCCCAGAAAAAGTGTATGAGCGAATCCTTGAACAACGTCTGCGGAAATTCATAGATTCCAAAATAAGTGAATCCCAAAGTGGCTTTAGGGAGGGAAGAAGCACTCAAGATGCTATATTTGGGTTGAAACAAGTTATAGAAAAAACAATAATGTACGACAACGAACTATTTGTATGTTTCGTAGACCTCGTCAAAGCATTCGACACTGTACCGAGAAACCAAATATGGGAGATACTAAAGAAGATGGGAGTGAAGTATAACTTCATACGAGCCGTAGAATAACACAAGAAATTACATTAGACAAGGAAATGAAAGTTCAACAGAGTTCCTAACATACCAAGGAGTCAGACAGGGAGGAGTTTTGAGCCCGCTTTTATTTATGGTCTTACTCGAAGACATAACAAGAGAGATCCAGAGACAAACAAGAGGTGTATTAATTGGGTTTAGAAACATGGAACAGGTACGAGCAAATGTATTTATGTTCGCAGACGACCTAGCAATACTTGCAAAATCAGAAGGAGAACTACAGGAAAAACTAAACTGCTGGAATCAAGAATTCACGAAGAGGAACATGGAAATAAGCGGAGAGAAGAGTGTGATAATGGTCGTAGCAAAGAAACCCAAAGACATAGACATAGAACTAAACAACAAACAACTGAAACAAGTGGATACCTTCAAATACCTTGGGACTACAATAAGTGGAAATGGAAAACATGAGCAGGAAATAAACAGTAGAATCCAAACGGCCATGAGAACATACTACGCTATAAGTAATATAATTTTTGCAAAAAAAGAGATTTCAAAGAAAGCCAAAATTAGAGTTTTCAATACAATATTAGTACCTAGCCTAACCTATAGTAGTGAATCTTGGGTACTCAACTCAAGACTAAAACAAAGGATCCAAGCGTGCGAAATGAAAGTTCTAAGGAGAATAGAAGGAGTAACAAAGAAAGAACAAATTAGGAACACCGAAATCAGAAAGAGATTAGAAATCAAAGACCTCCAGGGGTCAATTGAAACTTCACAACTGCGTTGGCTTGGCCACCTGTTCAGAATGGAAAACGATAGGGAAGTAAAGAAAATTTGGAGTAGCAAACCTATAGGAAAAAAACCCAAAGGGAGGCCAATCGTGACTTGGAACAATAGAATGGTTGAGATACTAAAAAATAGAGGACTAAAGTGGAGTGAAGCCAAGGAGCTAGCAAGAGACAGGAAGAAGTGGGACAAATTTTGTAAAAGTAACAGTGACTAGTGAGAAAAAGAGTAATAGGAGTCTAAACAGCAGTGAAATAGTAAAGCAGTTCGGCAGTGTGACAGACAAAGTGTAAGTGAAAACAGTAAGAGTCAGTGAAATGGTATTAACCTCAACACCGTAACACGGTAAAAGAGGATGAGAGAAGAAGAAGAAATCGAATACTCAATTTGTAATTCCAAAAGAAATTTTTGAAAATTTAATCTTTAATCCCTAGTCCAAAAAAATATATTTTGAAACAAATTAGTCCTTGTCTCTAATAGTAAAAATGTTTTTCCTGAACCCAAAGAGATATTTTTAAAAATTCAATCCGCAATCCCTATTCGCAAAACAATTTGCAAATAGAATTCAATCCCTGTTTAAAAAAATACTATTAAAAAAATCTAGCTCTGAATCCCTAATCCCAAGAAACCTCCAGTCCAATCAAAAAAGTCCAATCCTTAATCCCATTGTTTTTAAAGATTTAATTCTTAATCTCAAAAAACTTTCTGAGAAAACTTATAGAAATTGTTTTAAAAAGATTTAATAACAATCCCTAATTCTAAAAATATTTTTAAAGATTCAAACCTCAATTCCTAATCTAATCCTTTTTTTCAAGTAATATTTTAAAAAATTCAATCCTCAATTTCTATTCGCAAAAAATTTTTAAAAATTCAATCCTCAATCCCTAACATTAAAACATATTTTTAAAGAATTTAATCCCTTTTCGCAAAATATAATTAAAAATTTTTAATCCATAATCGTTAATCCCAGGGCAATAATTTGAAAAATTGTATTCTCAATCGCTAATCCCAAAAAGTATTTTTAAAGAATAATTTTAACAAAATATTTTTAAAAGTTCAATCTTCAATTCATATTTAAAACATATTTTCCCCAAAATCCAAACACCAATCCCTAATCACAGAAACATTTTTAGAAAATTCATTTTCAAACCCGAATTCCAAAGAAACATTCCCTAAACCTAAAAAATATTTTGTAAGAAATCAAGCTTTCTTCCCAAGAACTACTTAGAAAAAGTCCAATTTTCAATCCCCGATCTTAACGAAATATTTTTAAAATTTAATGCACGATTTCAAAAATATTTTTAAAAAATTCATTCCCGAATCCCTTATGCAAACAATTATTTTAAAAGTGCAAACTTGAATCCCTAATAGCAAAGAAATAATTTTAAAAATTTAATCCTCATTCTCTATTTCAAGCAAATCTGAAAAAATCCAATCATCGATTTAGAAAAATACTCAAAAAATGTAGCCCTCAATCTCAAAAAATATATTTAGGAAATTGAAAAACCCTAATCCCAAAAAATCTCTTCTAATTTAATCTCCAATCCTTAATAACAAAAATATTTAAAAAATTAAATCCTCAATCCCTAATCACAAAAATATTTTTAAAAAAATCAAATACACAATTTGTAATTCCAAAGCAATACTTTTAAAGATTTCATATTTAATCCCTAGTCCTAAAAAATATTTTGAAACAACCCAGTCCTCAATCCCTAATCGCAAAAAATGTTTTTAAAACGTCTAATTCCTGTACCCAAAAATATTTTTAAAAATCCAATCTTTACTCCATAATCGCGAAGAGTCAATAATAGTCAAATTCAATCTTCAATTCCTATTTCAAAAAAGATTTGAAAAAACTCAATCCTTATTTAAAAAAATAATTTTAAAAATCTAGGTCTCAATCTCTGATCTCAAAAATATATTTAGAAACTTCAATCCCTAATCCCAAAGATATTTTTTTAAAGATTCAATGTCCAATCCTTAATCTCTAGAAATATTGTAAAAAACTTAATAGAAATTATTTAAAAAATATCTAATCCCCAATTTTTAATCACAAAAAAAGATTAAAAAAATTAAATCTTCAATCCCTAAGCAGAAAAATATTTAAAAAATTCAATACTAAATTTGTAATTCGTTTTCAAGATAGATTTTAAAAATATTTTGAAAAATTAATTTCTTATCCCTTACGCAAACAATTATTTGAAAGCCATAACTTAAATTCATAATAGCAAAGACATAATTTTAAAAATTCAATCCTCAATCCATATTTCAATCAAATTAAAAAGAATCCAATTCTTGTTATAGTAAAACCACTTAAGAAATCTAGCCCTCAATCGCCAAATTCAAAAAATATTCCTGAACCCAAAGAAATATTTCTAAAAAATTCAATCCCTGATTCAAAAAAAAGATTTAAAAAAATTTAAAACGATTTGTGATGGGTTTATGGTCTGTTTATTTATAATTAGCTTACATTTTCTTACTTATGCCGACGTTTCGATAATCAATTGTTATCATCATCAGGGCCTAAAATAATTTAATGATCTTATTATAATGTAATTGACAAATATATGTTTATTGGTTTTTTTGGTTTATTTTTTTTTAAATATAACCCTTAAATATATTGACATCATAAAATTGTTTAAAACTTATTATTAAAACTTATAGATAGTGATTATAAATAAGATAACCAAGTCAATGGTGTTCAGTCATAAACAAAAACATTTCAAAACATATTATGGTCCCCAATTTAAATACTAGACGATTAGCACAATCTACACAGTAAGTAATTAAAAAAAATAAAAATAAACCAAAAAAACCAATAAACATATATTTGTCAAATACATTATAAGATCATTGAATTATTTTAGGCCCTGATGATGATAACAATTGATTATCGAAACGTAGGCATAAGTGAGAAAATGTAAGCTAATTATAAATAAACAGACCATAAACCCATCACAAATCGTTTTAAATTAATAAGTATTGGTCATGAAAACAAAAAACCTTAAAGATTTAAAAAAAATTAATTTCTCAAACCACTCTTTTTTCCCAAAAACTGCATTTAAAAAGTCTTTTAAATTTCATCCATAACCGCGAGAAATAATCCTTAATTATTATTGAAAAAAAAAA
Source organism: Agrypnus murinus (assembly GCA_929113105.1). Classification (NCBI taxonomy): domain Eukaryota; kingdom Metazoa; phylum Arthropoda; class Insecta; order Coleoptera; family Elateridae; genus Agrypnus; species Agrypnus murinus. Next base: position 114,936,421 of record OV816027.1, read on the forward strand.
ATAAATTCAATGCCTATTTTAAAAAATACCTTTAAAAAATCTAGCCCTCAATCCCTAATACCACAAAATATTTTTAGAAAATCAACCCAATCCCAAAGAATTTTTTTAAGGATTCAATCTCCAATCCTTAATCTCAAAAACAAATATTCAGAAATATCTTAATGGAAATCATTTTGAAAAGATCTTATCCCAATCCCTAATCCCAATTTTTTCTTTAAATCCAATCCTTAATCCCTACTTCTAAAAAATATGTTGACAGAATCCAATGCCTTTTTTTCTAAAAAAATATTTTAAAAAGTCTAATCTTTAATTGCCAATCCCAGAAAAGTATTTTTAAAAATTCATTTCACTGTCCTTAGTCCCAAAGGATATTTTTAAAGCATCGAATCCCTAATCCTCTTTTTTTGAAATTCAATCCTTAACTCCAACAAGATATTTTGAATAAACTTAATCCTCGATTCGTAATCCTTGTCAAAAATATAGAGAATTATTCTGTAATAGGTTAGTCAGTTATTTACCAACAGCGAATGTTGATCCTGGCACTCGAGTAGCTTAAACCTAAAATAAAAATTAGCACTACCCAATGAGACGAAAAAACTAGTTCTACTGGCATTCTTAATCTCATTTTGATTGTCATGAAGAAACCGAATAACATTGTTTTGCCCAATAATTTTTAAACGACCAATAGATATTTGCTACTGCACAAACTGCCAAAAGATTTTTTTACGACATGCATGCTGTTAGTGTGAATATTAGTATAGACTATAGATAGAGGTTATCTAAAAATTCTCGGAAGAAGATATATTCATTTTGCTCCAACATGTAATCTATTTTGAAAAAAATATACAAATATAGGGGAAGGTAAGGGCGGGGGATTTGTAAAATAATCACAAATTACTGTATTGAATCTGAAACTAAATATTTAAAACGAAATAGAGGGATGGTATAGCAATAATTAAAATCAGATTTATTGGTGCAGAATACCACTTACTAGAAAGTTGATTTTCGATTTTAATTTATTTCTATTTTAATTAACGGTCAGTTTAAACGTTTTCTATACTGAATCATATCGCCTCTTCACTTCTTTTTTCCTTAATGGTATTTAATACCAATAGTCATTAAAATAAAACAGAAATTTACATATTAATATGTATTTGTTTAAAACGAACCAGCACGAACAATTGCCTGTTAAATGAGATGTATAAAATTAATTTATGATAAAACCGTTCATTGTAATTAGATCATCAGAATGATGCAGTTAAGTATTTAAAATTATAATATCCTTCATTTACATACTGGTTCGTTAACTAATCCTCTTTATAATAATTATTATTTTAATCGTTCTGATAAAACGTGTCATATCTACATTAACAAGAAGAACCACTACTCTTTTCTTCATTCTGTGTTGGTTATACTTAAGCCAAGTTACTTAACATAGCTGGGGCCTTTTGTTTCTTGATCCAAAAAAGATTTACAAGATTCACAAAAATAAGTTCATTAACATTGGAGGACCAGCAGGTCTTTCTTTTTTGTCTGGGCCTACATGGTAACACGGGGCACTCCCCGAGCTGGTAGGTGGAGATGGGTCCTACTGCTGTGGTCTCGTGCAAAAGTCTTTTGCGCATACATAAACGTTGTTGCAGATGGCTCGACGACAACCCCGAGGTGGGTGAATTACCGAAAACTGGTTTCTATAGTTAACTTTCGTTTTTATTCTTTTGTTTTTTTCTTATTAAATTCTTTTGAAGTTCTGCGGTCAGTTTCTACGTAGTATAAGCTTTACAAAGTTCCTTCTGGGTCATTCCACGCGTGACTTACACTTAGATTGAAAGCAGTTTGAAACTTTTAATGATGAATTTTATTATCTACACATTCGTTAATACTGAAAATATATTAAACTGTATAACTGAAGTATACTAGTCGACCAACTTTTTGCGGCAAGAACAACTTACTACATGCTTTTCTAGATTTCAAATTCAAGTCGAATACAAAATTATACATATTTTTCTCACTTTTCAGTTTATGCAATTCCCAATTTCCGCGAAAAGTCGGGCAATCTGTATATAAAAACATTTTTCCGGTCCTTTTAATAACAATGTTTTAATTGTTGCTATCATCAGTTTTAAATAAAATGGACAATTTCTACTTTGCCACTTATAAAGATAAAACTAAAACAGTATTTACTAAACATATCAGGCGCCTCTTAGGACTACCTTATACAAGTCAGTGATGTATCGGAGTAGTATTATAGAAGGGAGGATGAGGAGATAGATAGTAAGGGAACGTGAAGTAAAGAGATATCTCAACAGTTGCGCAATGTCCATGTAATCTCAATTTATTTTTAACTATCACCAACACACACGATTTTGTTAAAACTTAGTTGATGTGATTTAGTGAATGATGTATGTACGCAGACTGTACATAAATTCCACGCAAGTTGTACACAAATTGCACGCAAATTGTACACAAATTGCACGCAAATTGTACACAGGTTGCATAGAAATTACTCAGAAATTTTACACAATTTTCACAACAATTTGCAAACAAATTGTTCCCAAACTGTACTAAAATTGTACACAAAAGAGCACACATTGCACATAAACTGTATGTAAATTGTACACAAAGTGCACATAAATTGCACAGAAATTGTTCATAAATTGCACTCAGATTGAGCACAAACTGTACACAAATTGTACACAAATTGCAGGCAAATTGTACACAGGTTGCATACAAATTGTTCAGAAATTGTACACCAATTGCATTACAAATTATTTACAAATTGCTCTCAAATTGTACACAAAAGAGCACAAATTGCACGCAAATTGTATATAAACTGTACGCAAATTGGATACAAATTGCACACAGATTTCACGCAGATTGTACACAGTTTGCACAACAAATTGTACACCAATTGTACACACAGTACATAAATTGCACGCAAACTGTGCACAAATTACATACAAATTGCATGTAAATTATACACAAATTGTACACAAATTGCACGCAGATTGTACACAAATTGCATACAAATTGTACACAAATTGCATACAAATTGTACACAAATTGTAAAAAATTTTTATACAAATTGCACACCAATTGCATACAAATTGTACACAAATTGCACCTAAATTGCATACAAATTGTACAAAAACTGCACAGAAATTCTACACAAATTTAATTGTACACAAACAAGCAAGCACTGTACGCAAATTGCAAAACATACGCAACACTGAATGCGAGATATACATCACCAACCTACCAAAGGAGGACCACTCTATTTGGAAGACAACCAAGAGATTTAAGAGACCCACTACCCATATTCCCACTATAAGGAAAGAAGACGATAGTTGGGTGAAAACTGACGAGGAAAAAGCCAACACCTTCGCTAAACACCTTGCTGAAGTGGTCAGTCCGCCAACAGCTCAAGCAAACAATAACAACGATGCTTCGATAGCACGCTACCTCGACAGCCCATGTCCAATGACACTACCAATCAATCCCTACTCCCCATCAGAGGTCAAACAGGAAATCGCAAAATGCAGTAACTATAAGGCGCCCGGATTTGACTGAATCACTGTACGAATACTCAAGGAGATACCTAGGAAAGCACTTGTAATGCTGACCACAATATTCAATAGTATGCTAAGATTGGCCTACTTCCCAATAACCTGGAAATTTGCCCAGATCATTCTAATTCCCAAACCTTGCAAACCACCTAACCATGTAACATCTTATAGACCCATAAGCCTTCTGCCAATCATGTTCAAAATATTCGAGAGACTGTTGCTAAAAAGACTTTAACCAAAGACATTAACCTGTACGAAATAATACCCTCGCATCAATTTGGCTTTCGAGAACATCACTCAACAATTCAACAATACCACAGAATTATAAATGCCATTATCACAAGTCTAGAGGAGAAGAAACTATGTACAGCAGCCCTACTAGATATACAACAAGCTTTTGATCGAGTCTGGCATGGCGGCATCCTATACAAAATTAAGCTCAACCTTCCAAACCCTTATTACATTCTATTTAAGTCTTACCTAAGTGATCGTCGCTATTTCCAAACTAAATTTAACCTCAAGACATCCTTATACCACCCTATTAAATCAAATGTACTCCAGGGAAGCGTTTTGGGTCCCCTTCTCTACCTCATTTTCACGGCCGATACCACAAACGATACCACATTATCGCTGTAGATACTGTACGCAAATTGGATACAAATTGCACACAGATTTCACGCAAATTGTACACAGTTTGCACAACAAATTGTACACCAATTGCACACACAGTACATAAATTGCACGCAAACTGTGCACAAATTACATACAAATTGCATGTACGCAAGCCATCCCTATACCACCCTATTAAATCAAATGTACTCCAGGGAAGCGTTTTGGGTCTCCTTCTCTACCTCATTTTCACGGCCGATACCACAAACGATACCACATTATCGCTGTAGATAAGTTTCCACAGAAAAATTGCAAACACACCTTAATCAGCTTTAAGATTGGCTACACACTTGGCGAGTACAAGTCAACCAAGCCAAATTAGCCCAAATTACCTTCACATATAAACACACTGACTGACTACCAGTATCTATAAATTGGACTCTTCCAGTAACAAACCAAGTAAAATATCTAGGACTGACATTGGATAAAAAATTAACCTGGAAACAACACATCACAGCGAAGAAAACCCAGATTAACCAGAAACTGCAGCAAAAAGCTTACAACAGAAAATAAACTCTTGCTGTATAAATGTATCCTAAAACCTGTTTGGGCGTACGGAGTCCAATTGTGGGGTTGCGCAAAACCTTGTACACCAAAGTACTCCAAAGAGTTCAATCAAAAGTTTTACGCCCCGTGGTACGTCAGCAACAAAACATTACACAACGACTCCGGCATTCCCTTCGTCGAGTAAAAATTCGCAGACTCACCACCAACAATTAGGCAGCCTTGCAGGTCACCCAAACGACCAAGTAAGTCAGCTGAGAGATTCACCCGAGGTCAGAAGACGACTAAAACTACGATGGCCAACTGACAATAACTAATTAATGTAAATTAAAATAATCTGTATTATTATCTACTGTTATATTGTCGCTGGACAGTTTCTCCTGTCAAAGTTTAGCACATAACACATTTACTCATAGCTCGTAGGAGCAGATTGTAAATTGGCAGTATACATTACAAAAATTTAACACAAATTGTACACAAATTGCACACTAACTGTGCACAAATTACAAACAAATTGGACTGAAATTGTAAACAAGTTACACAAATAGTGCAATTTGCATTCAAATTTCACACAAAAGAGCACAAAGGAGCATAAATTGTATACAAAAGAGCACAAATCGCACACAAATTGTACACACAACTTAGACTCAACACACTCTCTTGCACACATTGCAAACAAATTGCACATATATTGCATTTAAATTGCACAAAAACTGCACAGAAATTGTTTCATTTCAATTGCATACAAATTGTACACAAACGAGCACAAATTTCACGCAAATTGTATACAAATTGTACCCAAACTGTGCACAAACTACAAACAAATTGGACTCAAAATATACACAAATTGGACTCAAATTCTACACAAATTGCACAAATAGTGTATACATATTCCATTCAAATTTCACACAAAAGAGCACGAATTGCATACAAACTGTACACACAAATTAGACTCAAATTGCACACAGTTTCACATAAATTGCACAAATATTGCATTTAAATTGCACACAAAAGAGCACAAATTGCATACACACTGTACGCAAATTGTACACAAATTACAAACAAATTGCACTCAAATTGTACACAAATTGGACTCAAATTGTACTCAAATTTCACACAAATTGCACAAATAGTGCATACATATTCAATGCAAATTTCACACAAAAGAGCATAAATGGCATACAAAAGAGCACAAATTGCACACAAGCTGTACACACAAATTAGACTCAAATTGCACACAAGTTTCACACAAATTGATAACAAATTGCACAGATATTGCATTGAAATTGCACACAAAAGTATACAAATTGCACACAAACCGTACGCAAATTGTACACAAATTGCACACAAATTGCACAGAAATTGTACACAAATTGTACACAAATTACATACAAATTGTACACAAATTGCACGCAAATTGTACACAAATTGCACACAAATTGCACACAAATTATACACAAATTGGATAGAAATTGCTCACCAATTGCACATAAACTGCATAAGCGTCGGCGTCGGCGTCGTCTGTGATAGGAGGCGCGAAATTCTACTTGACAGATTTACGTTTAGAATGTAATTTCTAGATTAATTTTAGTTCTTATTTTGATTCTACTTTTTGTTTTTTTTTTAATTTCATTCAATTTCTATTTATTTTATTTTTTTAGAGCAAAGGTTTCGAACTGCGGGATTAAACTATTATAGTTATATAAAAAGTATTCAATAATGATTAAGTGAGACAGTCATGTGAAGGTATTTTGTTAAACAATAGTTTCAAAATAAAACATCAATACTTCACATCAATACAAATACTTTAAGTATGTTTTAATTTAAACAACTTTGTGGTTTCAACAACCTATTTCCAATTTGAATACCGTTATCCTCGATATAAATATTTTATTAGCAACTTTTAAATGTATATGTACCCCTAGCACAGCGGTGTTTGAAATAATTGGTTATAACTTTTAATGGTTTCCGCGAATAAAAGAAAAATTATAGGTTATAACTAATAGAATTTTTGTCAAATCCTGTTTTTTTATTAAAGTTATCAAAAAGTCTTAAACGATTAAATTAATACGAATTTTAACTCGGAAGCCTTCTTTATTGTTTAAAAAGGTAATAAAAAATGGGTTAACTGAAATAATTTTAGAATTCTTTAAATTTAACATATTAAAGATTGCACTGCACTTACGGGTGTTTTATATAGTCGTTACTGGTTAATTTTTTGCTGTATATTCCGACCGAGCGTTGGTATGGTAAGAAAAATCCCCTAATCTTTTATTGGGTATTTTGTAAATTATGTGTAATAATTAATAATACCTTTATATATTTTCCCGGTTGTAATCTCATTCTATAGGGTTGTTAACATAATTCATTTTTAACAGTTTAATTATATGGACAGTAAATCAAAATGCCGATTTTAAAGACATTAGGTATTTATTTTAAATTCTATTGTTAATTAGTGTTATCAACGTCTTATCAATGTCTTACAATCAGTGCTGGTTGTCTAACTTGAGACGAAGTCTTCATAATCCTAACGACTTTATTGGACAATCTTGATGTAAGAATATTGCTTTGTACGCTAAGCTTTTACGCTTTGGTACACCGGTACAGATTTCTCTCGTTCTCCATGTTTTCTTCTGGATTAGCATTTCTTTGTTGTGAGTAAACTATGACTATGAAACTTTAGTATAATAGTGATCTTATCTGTATTTAGTTCTCATAGTTGTTTGATCAGATAAATCACTTCTTCATATTTACGCTACTTCAAAAACCTTTTTGTGTATTTAGCCACATACTATCTTTTAATCGCTAGTGCGCTAGATTTGTTAAATTATAATTATCTTGAGAAAATCAATGAAAGGGAAAATTAATTTGAACAAAATTGACCGGATCAAATTAGTATGAGGTCATTAACAACTCAAATAAGCATTAATAAGTGTCATTTTACGTACATATTTGATAAAGTAAAACAACAACGATCGCAAGATTCAGTTTGATTAAATAACATCGATTAATTTAAATTTAAAAAAGCTACTTTAGAACGATCTGACCTTGGTTGCGTAATTAAAAGCATAATCATGTAATTTAAGCGATAATTACGATAGAAGTGGTTGATTGATTTGATTTGGATTTGGACTGGATTACAGAGGCTTTTACCAAAAAATACACACTATTCATAATAACACTTAATAGCACTAAAATTTTTTGTGTTAGAAATTGGCTAGCATTTTAGACATTTGGGTTGCCATTTTGAGTTCAGCTGTGAGACTTGAACAAAGATATTTGCTGCCTTACCAAAGTAAAGGCCATTGAGCTTTGGAAAATAAACATTATTAAAAGATTCAGTAAATAAATATAGAATTTAATATAATAACATAATTAGCGAAAAACCAAAATCAAATTTTTAACATCAGTGGTTATTTAATGTTGTAAATTCTCTTTAAGAACAAGTTTGTTAAAATTATTAATTTTATACATATATTTTAGACACTCTTGATATAAAAAAAGGAATGTTTTAAAAATTACTTCCACTCTCGTGCATCTGAAGAATTTCCTGTGTCGCACTTGATCTTGAAATTTGTCTCTTATTCGGAACTTGTTTTGATCAAACGAGTTTTAGAATTTTTTCGTTCTTGAATTTTTATTTAAATATTTAAACATCCAAAAGTGTAATTTCTCTTTGCAAGTGCATCCTAGTTGCTCATATACTATACATGCGTGCATGAAGTACATAATTCAAAATAAAATATAGTATGCCATTTAATGCAGAAAATAATCTGTTATCACGAAGAAAGTACATGTATATCTGCCATGAGAACTTGCAATTTTTATAATTTTTATTGCTGTTCTAATTAGACATTAATAATTGCTAATTTATCTACAGATTAAAACTTGTTAAGCTCTACTGATCAGGATGAACAAATTGTTTACATATAACAACTGTTAACACTCCCTTGCCTTGTAATAAACGTGAAGAAATAATAAAAAGAGATTTCTCACGAATTGCAATGACTATAAAATCACATGCAAGTATAACTATACCATATATAGTTTCCTTTTAATAATGAAACTGTTTCTAAATAAATCATTAATTTTTATAGTCACTTTATTATAGCTGGTATCTTAATGATAATATACGAAGGATGTTCAATAAATAGTTTGTATTAAGACATCGATTTATCTCTTAAAACGAATATTATGCATCATCTTCTGATTGTACATCTTACCCTATTATTCTTTGTGATAATTAGATGGAATGTTCTATATCGCTAATTGAATTGTTGACTGTAGATATACAGGGTGGATGTTTTAGTTGGGACATTTACCATATATAAAGAACGATAGGATATTTTATTTGAAATTTTTATTACTTATAGAACACGGTGAAATCTATTTTAAAAAAATATTTTTAGCTCTTAAATAGATGTTATTATCAATGTTAATACCGGATAGTTCGCGGTGTTATTAAGAAGTAAACGTTTGCTACATCGTAAACAGCCGTCGTTCAACTTTGCATAAGCGAAATAAAAATAAAACACAATAACTCACAAAAAAACAGAAAGGGTTTTATTTAAGTAAACACAGAAACAATGTAATAAAAATCGATCAATACCTTATAATTAATAAATCAAGTACACTATAAAAAAATGAAATATTATACAATTACCAACTTTTAATAATAAATCAATTATAAACCAATTCATAAATGACCAAAAATGAAGTTATATCTACTTTAAAGCAAACAAAAAATATAAATAGTACCTAGGAAATACTTTTTCTGCAGAAAAGGTAGCAATAGATCATGCAATAATGTAGATATTCTAATTAAACTGTATCGCATAAGTTTTATTTATAAAAACACATAGCCAAAAAATGAGAGAAAAAGATTTGTACAGTTCATTTTAATTCTGATTTTAACTCTGAAATCTAAACAATGTATTTTCTACAAAAGCAAGGAACGGATTGAAATAGATCTAGTGGTATTTTTGTAGTTTAACGAATTCCTTGAAATGAAGTGAAGTGAAGCAAAAATGGATTTCCATACAAATTCACTTACCTTTGTGAAACCTGGCCAACGCAGCTATTTTATATCACAACACGTGGCGCCAAATTTGAAAAGTCAGCAATAGTTACGGTCAAATATTGGCAAGCATGCGTGCGGGGTCTGACTCAATTAAAAAACACGAAATAGTGGATTGTGTACTAATGGCGGGCACCGTGGCAACGCATTGACCAGACTCTAATTGAAAGATCTCTAAATAATTTTTATGGCGCCATCTAGGTTTGGCAATTCAATAATCCCCTATATGGATATAAAGGTTTTCTACCGTTTTCATTCGCTATCAAGCTATTAAATGTTAAACGCGTCTTGTGGCAGGAAAACAGCTCTCCCCGCGACCCGATTCTCTTCTAACTAAAACACTTGCTCTTGTTGAAAATTTTTTGACAACACGTTAGATTCGACACCGTTTAAATTTTTGTGATTTAATAAGTGAAATTCTTTTTGATGGGCTAAATATTGTGTAATTACTGCACACAATGATTTTGTGAAATACTGAAACTATTAAATCACTGCTTGGAAGTTTTGGAATATACCGAAATTATAGTTTTTGTATTACGAAGTTACGCTTTGCGTTCATTTTGGGACCATTCCCTTTGAATATAAAAGGTAATATTTTTATTTAATTAAAAGCTTCCTCTTATTTTATGAACGTGATGAATAAATTTCTTTCTACAAGATAAATAATGATTTATAGGGAAATTGAACCAGGCTTGAATTCTAGTTGGTGTTTAAGTCTAGTGTCCATTTTGGTGATAAGTTAGCTTGGCGTCTGATCCTCATGGTTGAAACTGCGAATTTTGCTCTGGTTCATTTGATGTTAATGGAGAATATATGCTGAAATCAAATTCAAGGTCTTGTCGCCCGCAGTGGTTTGAGTATCTACTCGTGATAACTGGAAGACCTTCTTAGTTCCTAACAACCTGGTGATCATCTGCAACGAGTTGACGGAAACAAAGTTTGTAAACAAATAGAAACTATCAGATGGGTTCTATATATATATTATTTTTATGTGGAAATGATACTTAGCTCGTGTATCAAAATTTAAATGTGAATTACTACAATTATGTAGTAAAAAGTTCATAAAGTAGCAATTTGAGAAAGATTCATGCTACGATAAGAAATCAATTTTTATAAATCAATCGTGCTGGCGCCCGTCTCAATAGCTCTATAAACTTGCTAATGTTCTAATTCATCCACAACCTGCTTTAATTTAACAAGAGACCAGCTGTGCTTATTGTTCAGGTAAGTCGAGGCCTCATTAAGTATAACGTAAGTATTATAGTTTAAATAAAAGAAGAGTTTTGAATGCTACAAATTGGCGCAGAACCCAAAGAGTCCTTGTTTTATTGTTTAACAGAATTTATTCGTTACACGCCGCAAGTGGAACTTGAAATCAAGACCTTTGGAATGACTAACTGTTCTATCGAATGAATTTCATCGCTCTACTTAGCTGCATGAAACTATGCAAATAACTATTCAAACGCATGAGTTTACTCTAACAGTAACTTATAGCCTATTGCCTTAAAATTTTAAACTAGGCCGTATTTGATACTTTGGTATTTTATTTGGTAATTTTATGAAGATATAGGTGTTCCTTCCCGTCTGTTAGACATATGTAACATCCGCTGACTCGAATCACACGTTGAGGGTGGTAAAATAAAACACTTGCTCCCATACACAGTACATTTATTTAAACAAACGTCCACTCCGGTTTGCAAAGTAACTCCTACTGCGTAGCCTTACAATCAGGACTACGCGCCAGCCAGGTGGTGCCAAACTTATCACCAATATTTGACATTAATAGTACAATACATTGCAACATCAATTGAGATACGCTCAATTAGCGCGCATTGTCTAAGACAGTGCTACCTGTAACTCATTGGTGGGAGCGAGGTTACTATCCATTCTCTACTAGCTTTCCAGGCTAGTACGGAGCGATAAACGTGCTCACCCGTCGGCACCTTTTCTTAAGAGATGGTACCTCGTCCTGCTTCGGACTTTTCCCTAACTTCTAGAGTTGGGGACCACTACCCGATCGAATTCAACCTCAGTTGTGGCTGAACTTGCTTTTTTTTAATAGTTTTGCCACCTCGATCAACCAGATTATAGGCTTGGTGTGCCCTCGACAGCGCTTCGTTTTCAGGTCTACACGTTATAGACCCCCGGTGAGTACCCTTTCAGGTGAAGTTGTCTTGGGAGTGAGAGGCTATGTACCCTTCTCGCTTCATTCCTCTTAAATTTCAGGTTCTAGGACCCCTTCGGATCATAGAACCCGGACTAGTCACAAGTCATAAAATGACCCGAATGACATCCTGAACTCAGCACCTGGCGTCCTGCAATTTCCCACTTGTCCAGAGTTACCTTTGTGGATTCTGGATAAACTTCACTTCAATTCTCCTTCTTAGGTTTCGGTCAAGCAGCGGATTCCTAACGGTGACCATAGATGACTTGTCCCAGGTAAGAATCAAATCTACCCACACCGGTACTCATGTTAGCAGAGTTTCTTCCGCAACGTTTATGAGTAAACGTCGAGAATACTTGCGTGTTTCTCTCCCACACATTTGATCCTGGAAGGCCTAGGCAGGGGACCTAAAAGCCTTTGTTTACTAAATAACCGTTACCCAGACAAGCCTGGGATAGGAGAGGTAAGACCAGTTCTAAGGACAGGCGCCGTGTGACGTTTAGAATATGGGTAATGCTTTCATACCACTTGTCTACCGACTGTACGAATTCTGGTGGTTCTGAATTTTTTGCATACTTATGGTAAATATAGTCAATAGATATATGCTTTTAGCTACTTAATTTTGTCTTCATTATCACAATTTCCGGGTTTTTCTCTTGTGATATTGGGAACAGTGGAAGACTCGACAGTTTCTTTTGCAATTAAAGAGGCTTCTACAGGCGAAAAGTACATAAAAGAATATCCGTCTAGAACGACACAAAGACCAAAACGATTGGAGCACAAGATAAAACAAAAAGTGAGAGGTGTAGAAGAGCACAGTAACTCAACATGTGAATTATGTTAGAGGTGAAACCTTTCAGAAGAAACTTTTAGTCTTTGCGTCGTGTCTATGTAGATATCTCAACTCGCAAACACATCCTTAAACGCCTTATCTATTTTCTTTTGAAGAATATGACATTTAAACCTAAAAGTCGTTCTTTGTCCAGTCTGATAACCGCCTAATATATTTTCAGATACATACTATTCTATTCCTACATACACATATCACTTTACAACAATTATAGTATACTTTTTATGGTTTGCGTTCTTCACCTGTAGTAGTCACAATCTGTTGTGGTCTGAACCTGAAAGCATAATTTTAAAAGCCTACTTCTGTGCTGTGCTGTGCTATGCTAGGTTGTGCTGCGCTGTTCTGCGTGAGTTTGGCTGTGCTGTGCTGCGTAAGTTTAGCTGTGCTGTGCTGCGTAAGCTTGGCTGTGCTGTGCTGTGTTGCATTAGCTTGATTGTGCTGTGCTGTGCTGTGCTGTGCTGTGCTGTGCTGTGCTGTGCTGTGCTGTGCTGTGCTGTGCTGGGCTGGGCTGGGCTGTGCTGTGCTGTGCTGTGCTGTGCTGTGCTGTGCTGTGCTGTGCTGTGCTGTGCTGTGCTGTGCTGTGCTGTGCAGTGCTGTGCTGTGCTGTGCTGTGCTGTGCTGTGCTGTGCTGTGCTGTGCTGTGCTGTGCTGTGCTGTGCTGTGCTGTGCTGTGCTGTGCTGTGCTGTGCTGTGCTGTGCTGTGCTGTGCTGTGCTGTGCTGTGCTGTGCTGTGCTGTGCTGTGCTGTGCTGTGCTGTGCTGTGCTGTGCTGTGCTGTGCTGTGCTGTGCTGTGCTGTGCTGTGCTGTGCTGTGCTGTGCTGTGCTGTGCTGTGCTGTGCTGTGCTGTGCTGTGCTGTGCTGTGCTGTGCTACGTAAGCTTAGTTGAGGTGCGCCGCGTTTTATATTTTATTTATATTGTCATAAAAAATCGTATGACTGAAGTACTTGTAAATTGAGCTATATGCAACTCTTAAATATAATTATTGTATACCCTACAAGATAATAGAAGGGGCGTTAGAATATTATTAAAAATTCTTTCTTTGTTTTAGTAATTGAGGTATATTTTTCTAAATGAATAAAGCAGGAGAATAATATCGAATCATATAAAAAAGTGAAACCAAAAAATGTATTTATTTTTTCTTACTTGATTAGTTATGGTACACTATGGTTATAAAATACTTGACCAGATTTGGATGTGGCTAGTGTTATAAAACTCTTCTGTTACTTGATCTTTTCGAAGTCTAGAAACTCGAGCAAATCAAATTCACAAAATTTTACCAAAATAAAAATTGTGTGCTATAAAAATAAAACTATTTGTAGTTTTATTGGACAATTTCTTATCTATTGTTTTGTTATTCATTGTTTGTATAGAAAAGCCTATCTTGTTAACAAGATAAGAAATATGCAGTTATGTTGTATACCATATCGCACATCCTACACTAGTATTTTCTATTAAACTTAACTGTTCTAAACTTTCGAAAAAAATAATTCTTATGTATAAATGCTGATTAGTATGCAGAATTGGGCTCGAGATACTTAAAATAATAACCGTTGAATAATCAAGTTTATTAAATTCTTCAAGGCTTAGTCTAAAGTAATTTCTATTAGGAAAAAAAGGAGAAAAAATGAGTTAATCAAACTCACAGTTGGTATTTTATAACAAATTAATGTTCTCTGCATGGATTCACCGTATAGGTACTTCTTTTTACCTTATTGACAGAAATACTTTTTCATATATCAAATAAATAAATTTCTCTCTTCAGTTATATCTATACATAATGTATGTAGTACGATAGTCGAAGGTTGTTGTGAGGAATTTTAAATTAGTTTCGTTGTACAAGTTGTACCTACACATACACTTAACAACTGGTTGTATCTAATTTACAAGCTCGTAAGAAAGAATATTTTTATTTATTTAGTATATAAACTTTTAAAAATTAATAATTATGTCTATCTTTAGCATGTTGTCCTTATGTTCGAGAAAGTGAAAATAGATTTACAATACCTATTAGAAATAATTTCATTTTTTTAAATTATTTAAGTAAAACATGTTTGCTGCTAAAATATAGCACTCGGGTGCATTTTAACTTTCTACAATTATTTTCCAAATAAGATTTCATATTGAATGCGTTTGTTTCGATCATTATCCAGTCTAAAGTACTAGGATACTTGAATTCTGGCAGTAGAGATTGTGCACTATGGTGATTAACTTCGACCAACTGCACTTGGGAATAGAAATATTATGTATTTAAAGCCTTACTATTTAAATTGAGGTTAATTCTGATTTCATTGGTGCTACTATATTTTACATTCTAGGTCCAAGAGAATTCAGTAGGTAGTAGATATACATTAATACGTGCACAAAGCTACTTAATTAACTATACAAGTAAAGGCATTCCACCTAAAGCTGTACTTATAACATATATAGGGCAGGAAAGAGTAGCAACAAGTTGAAAAAAATTCTTTGATTATTAGTAAAACAATTAGGTTAAGCATCACTATATATCGATGGATGTCATCATTTATAAAATAGGTCACGAATTAGCTAAGTAGTACCACTAAGCTTATCAACATGAAACATAGAAACACTTTTTAAGCTTAACGTAATGGTAAGATATCACATGACAGAGTACATCGAGTATATATTGCGTATATAGTGCATAGAATACATAGTAGAGTGTATAAAGTGTATAAAGTCCCCAGTAACATACTATGTTTAATAGATATTTGTTATACATATTTTAAATAGTTATTATGTTATTTTTTTTAATATATATAATATTTATTAAACGTTCATTTACATCAAAAAATGTATATTTAAATCTTTGTATTGCATACATCTTTAATACATATTTGGACAGGTATATAACCTAGTAAAACCTAACATAAAATTAGAAATTTACTTAATGTTTCGTGAATTTATATTTAAATCTTCACATTCTATAAACATTTAACGTATATTTTCAAAAAATATTTTTAATTTAGGATATATGTAACTTATATAATAATACTTAACTTATATGATAATGCAAATATTACATATCTCACCAATGTTTAAGCTAAAATACGAAATATTACATGTAAGATATAGTGTGTTTCACTTTACAGCTTGACAAAAGTTGTTACGCGAATTTGTTCTGGACCACCTGAAAACACTTTTTTTTCAATAAACACCGACATGGTGTTCGGGATATTAAAACTAGTCACAAATGACTAACGAATAATTTGAATCTGATAAATCTTAATAACTAAACATTTATAAGCTAGAGTTCATCCAATGATGTCCTTTAGTTTGTACTGTTTGCGCAAAATACACTTATACTACTCACTCGCGCACACTGCTCTGCTTTTATACAAAACACTACACAAGGTCAAACGGTTTGGTCCTCTTCAGTCTTCGGACAAGATGTTGGTTATCCAGTAGCTGAAGGGCTTCTGCGTTGACGTGATGGTATAGTCTGGCCTGATGTTTGCCAGCGAACCTTTTTATCTCTTCTCGAACCATTGGGATGTCGAGATCACGATGAAGGTCCTGGTTGCGTACGTACCATGGAGCATTTACCATGTTACGCAGCACTTTGTTTTGGAAGGTCTGAATTAGTTTTATGTTGGAATCTTTGGCACAACCCCAGAGTTGAATTCCATAAAGCCAAATAGGTTTTAAAATCTGATTATAAATAAGAATTTTATTGTGCAATGACAGCTTGGAGTTTCTACCAAGGAGCCAATAATATTCTTTATATTTCATACCAAGTTCAAACCGTTTCTTCTTAACATGTTCCTTCCAGCGTAGCTTAACATCCAAGTTCATGCCAAGGTACTTAGCGTTGTTTGCAGGAGGTACAATGTTACCGTTGATATTAAGCGTAGGGGGGGTCTGTCAACCTTTTATTGGTGAATTAGACATGGATAGATTTAAGTTCGTTTAGTTTTATTTTCCATTTTATTGTCCAATCAAGAATTCTGTTACTAGCATTTTGCAGCTTAGCGGTAGAGGTTTCAGAATTGTGTCCAACTGCAAGCAAAGCCGTGTCGTCAGCAAATGCTGCGGTAGTCACATCTCTTGTTTCTGGCAAGTCACTGGTGTAAAGGAGCTAAAGTAATGGTCCCAGGACGCTTCCCTGTGGTACACCTGCACTTATTTCTTTGAGATCTGAATATTCGTCTTCTTGTTTGATGCGAAATAGTCTGTCTGATATGTATGATGATAAAACTTCAACATATTGTTTCGGTAGCATTCTTTTTAATTTATGGACTAGACCATCGTGCCAGACCTTGTCGAAAGCCTGGGCAACATCGAGGAAGAAAGCCGAGCATACTAATTTTTCTTCAAGAGTTCTCTCAATAACATCAGTAATTCGATGCACTTGATCGATGGTGGAGTGTTTCTGGCGGAATCCAATCTGAAAATCTGGGATTAAACTATTGTTTTCTATTATAGGCCGCAGTCTTTTCAATAGTAGTTTTTCGAACAGTTTCGAGATAATTGGAAGTAGAGAAATAGGTCTATATGATTTGACATCATTTACTGGTTTACCAGGTTTTGGTAACATAATTACTTCTCCCACCTTCAAGATAGCAGGAACGTATCTGAGACGAAATGCTGCATTGAAGAGATAAGTAAGCATCACTATTCCTTTCTTCGGCAGTTGTTTCAAGATTTCTCCAGTAATGAGATCAAAACCAGGGGCTTTTTTAGGATTCAGATTAGTCTTAATTTCATTGGCCAGTTCTTTCGGCGTAACCAACATTATTTCTTCTGAAACTGGATCAAATGTGTTCTCAAGTAATACATCTGACTGGATTTGATTTGGTTTAAAGATATTGGCTAAGTGATCAGCAAACACATCAGCTTTTTGTTTATTACTACGAGCCCATGATCCATCTTCCTTCCTAATTGGTGGAATAGATGAAACAGGTCTTCTAATTCTTTTGGTGGCTTTCCATAAGGAATAGTCCGTAGTTTCATCTGCAGACAAGTCTATTAGATATCTTCTTATGGAGTCCTCTTTCAACTTCTGAATCTCTCTTTTAAGTCTCTGAGTTTTATTATTTAAAATAGTTTTATCCAACGGGTTTCTTGAATGCTGCCATTTTCTTCTAGCCTTTCTTTTATTTTTGACCAATTCTCTAATCTCCAGTGGGTAATTATTCCCTTTGGTGACATATGTAATTTCTTTGGTGTTGCTAGTCGCCGCCGATTGATTCGGAGGAACTTCTCAGCTTCATTATCCAATTGGTCCTTGGGCTTTAGATTGACATTCAAGTTGATATTGTTATCAAGGTCAATTTTGAAGCTTTCCCAATCAGTAGTTCTATTAACTAATCTTGGCTGGGTTTCTTCTTTGATAATTCTTTCACTGAGTGTTAAAATAACTGCCAAATGATCAGAGTTTAGGTCGAAGCTTTCCTGTACATCAACAAAGTTTGGTGACACTTTTCTTGTAATAAAAAAATCTAGCAAGTCAGGTATTTTATTTAAGTCTGTAGGCCAATAGGTGGGCTTGCCTGTAGAATGAAAATTGCAACTAGTTTCACCTATTGCCTGTCTAAGTTCTTTACCTTTGGTTGTGGTCAGGCGAGATCCCCAATCTACATTTTTACCGTTATAGTCTCCTCCCAATATGAATCTCTCACCCATATGATGTATAAGTTCAAGATATTTTGGTCGTTTAAGGTTATATTTGGGTGGACAGTATACGGCACCCAAATTAAATTTTTGTTGGGCTGATTTGATGCCTACTACAGTAAGTTGTATTTCTTCAGATTGAAGGTGACGTTCTTCATAATGATTAATATTGTTTTTAATTAAGATTGCACTACCTCCTTTAGCTTTAGCATTGATAGAATTGATATCCACTAAATTTGAGGTATGACTGATTAGTACAATGTGTTTCTGAAATTAAGCATACATCAATGTTCTGATTGATAAGGAATATTTCTAATTCGTGTTTACGATTTAGAATGCCATTGGCATTCCAGAGTCAAATTCGTAGGTCAGTTATATCCATGAATTATTTCTTTTTGGGAATAGCACCAGTGGCTTTGGCTTCTAATCGGTCTAGTCTAACAGCAAACTGATTAAACATATCCATCAATTGTTTCATCATCTGCTGCATGGACCCATGTCCTTCATCTGTGGGCGAAGATTGAGGATTTGAGGGTTGGACCTTATGAGTTTGAACAGCATTAGCATATGAAATCTCATTAGATACTTTCTTAGTGCTAAATGTTCTGGGTTGCGGTTTTTTCTGCATTTGTTGCATCTTCCGTTTTTGTAATTCTTTTGCAATAATACATCCTCTGTAGCTCGCTGGATGAGCTTCAGCACAATTTGAGCATTTGGCTGGGATGCTTCTAGGCTTAGAACAATCAGCTGTGAGGTGACCACCAGCGCGTTTGACGCAGACAGGACTTCTTTGGCAGTATTTCTGAGTGTGACCAAATCTTTGGCACTTTTTACATTGAGGTACTAACTTGTTGGCTTTCAACGCTTCGATTTTGACTTTCATGTTAGCCAAACCGTATTTCAAATATTTTTTTGATGTCCTCCGTTTTCTCGAAGGTTATCACGAACAACGGTAGCTTAATATGTCCAACCCTGTCATTCTCCTTAACTTTTTTAATTTATTTTCTACGAAGATTACTGAAACCTCTCTCTTTTAATTCAGTTGATATTTCTTTCGAATCGCAAGATGGATGCAAGTTTCTTACCATAATCCTAATCGACCTTTCTTGCTTATTTTCGTATGAATGCCATTGTTGATTAGTTTCATTCATCATTGTTGTCAATTCACGATATTCTGTTTCGTTATTGACGTTAATTTTGACTTGGTTATTGTTTAACAAAGTTGCATTATAAGTTAGGTTTCTTGTTTGAAGCTTTTGTTTGATTTCCTGATAGTTCTCTACATTGCTTACTACTACCGGGGGAGGTTTCTGCACTTTCAGTGCGTTGGTTTTATTTTTGACTGGACTATCCTTGTTTTGTTCAAGAGAAGAAACGGCTTTACGTTTTTTGTTTTTCGGTAACAACCACGCAGTTTCTCTATTTACAATTTCTTCTTCTTCGTCAGAATTGATTTAACTATCTTTTTTGATTGAACTAATGCTAATTGCTCTTTTAAAATTTTTATTTCGCTCAAGGCTTTCTTTAACTCCTTTTCAAGGTAAGAAATTTTTTCTAGGTCAGTTGAACTTGTAGTTGCTATTTCCATATCGGAATTTTCTGTTCTTGCATAATTTTGTTGAAATAATAATTGCGATTGCTCGTTGTTAACCAGTAGCGGTTCATTAACATCGAGTAAGGGAATTCCTTGTGGAGGTATTGTTACATTATTTGTTACCTTATGTTGATGTTGTTGCTGTACATTTTGAAGCTGTTTAGTGGGAGATCTTATAATCTTCCCGCTTTCTAAAAAAGGATTGAAACACGACGTCATATTTCTGGACTACTTTTAGTTGCACTATCAGCACTTCACTGTTATGTTGTTAACAAAGCAGGTCGCGGAGCTAGGTCGCCGTGCTTCCTTACTCTTCGATAGTCAACAATAACATTCTATAAACATTTAGCGTATATTTTCAAAAAATATTTTGAATTTAGGATATATGTAACTTATGCAAATATTACATATCTCACCAATGTCTAAGCTAAAATACGAAATATAACATGTAAGATATAGTATGTTTCACTTTACAGCTTGACAAAAGTTGTTACGCGAATTTGTTCTGGACTACCTCAAAATACTTAAACCAAATTTTGGTTAGATCTTAGAAATTCAATTTTTTCAAAAATTTGTAAATCCGATATTAGCCATAAACGATTGATCATACGAAAAAATGTTATTAAGGTTTTTTATTGTTTAAGTCTACAACTTTATTATGTTTTTCTAAAACAGTGATAAGTCCTAGAAAAAAGTTGTACCAAACTGTTTTGTTCCGTTTGATGTCTTCTATCACCCCTTTAACGCATAATAACCCCTTCCACTCTAAATAATCTGCAGACTTAAACACACAGATAACAATCGGTAACACTGCAAAAATGCCAGAGCTTTGTGCTGCCAGAACGTACATTATACGGCTAGCTAACAATAAATCTCTTACTTGCATTACCTTCTTCTAACTGCAATTAAACCGCACCAACAGCATATTCAGAAGCATCTTTTTGTATCAGAACAAGAATCACGTCTAGAATGATGTTGATGAATTGATTTTTCTTCAATTTTCAGTGTCAATAGTGCTACTATAGTCTTTGGATAATTTCGTAAAACAAGAGGTTGTTATCGATCTCAACTACTTTTTACTTAAAATCAGTTTCAAATTCTATTAAAATTAGACAAAAGTCATTTTAATTTAAATGAATTTAGAAATAGTTAAAACAAGACTAGCATTGAATCTTTTATCAGATTATTCTGTTTTCCTTCCTCACTTTAATGGGAAGCTACTAAAATACTTGCTAAAGCGCAAAATTTGAATTTACCTACTATATCTATGTAGGGTTATCTGAAATGTCTCTTTTCTTAGATTATATGAGGTAACCAAAACCAAAAATAAACATCACCAAAAATCACAAATGCATTGCGAAATCGAAAATAGCTCAATGATCTGCATTGTTATGTGCAATTGAAAGAAGGCGATGACTGAAGTAATGTCAAGTTCTGCTTTAATATTTAAAAATGCAATCGGTAACTTTTTACTATTTTATTGATTTTTTCTATATCTATCCTCAAAGTGCGGAAGAAGTCTTGAATCTGCCGCTCTGATCTAAATGCAATTTGCTCAACAGTTTTCCTTTCAGTTCTTTTCTTAATCTTTTTTTGTTATGTTATTGTAGATACAGTTTAAATATTACTGATGACAGGCACATTGCTCGGTAGTGTATTATATTTTGTTCTTAATATTTTTAGATCAAATTCTAGATTAACAATTTCTATAAATTCAGCGTGCTATTATTTCAAATATAGGAAAATTAAAATTAAATTAATTTAAATTATGTGGGTTTTACAATCAGGACCTCGATAAAAACTTGACCAATCACAATTAAATCTTTCCATAAAATATAATTTATTTCCCCCACTTACAAGAATGTTTGGTTAGTGAATTTACCAGATTCTGCATTTAACTTAAATTGTTTAAATCTGACGGATTTTAAACGAATTTAACCATATCAAATAATTAAACCATTATTTAAAATTTAAAATTACTTTAAAGAATCACAACTAAATTTTAGATTAATAACCAGAATGAGTAAGAATTTGTTTATGCTACTATGTGCATGTCCGAACGGCACGGTAGATTTCTGCAGAACTCCGCCTGTTGAACATTTAATATTTTTATCTGGACTTGAATAGATTCTCATAATAAAACATGTTTATTTTCAGCATAAATAGTTTTTATATATAAAGTATATAAAATGTTTATTATAAGGGTAATTAAGACGAATATATTATATATTTGTCAAATGGGGTCATAAATAAATAAAAAAATCAGATTAAATTTTATATTAAATATAATAGGCAAGGAATAAATTTAAAACATTACAATACAAAATTTGTATCTAGGTTTTTATAAATAGCGAAAAATAAATTCTAGACATTATAATACAGGGTCGCATTGAATGCATTTTAACTAACAAAAAATAAATTCGAAATATTAAAATTGGATATTTATTTAATAAATCCCAATTAATTTAAGTTAGTCAATCAAGTAACACCGTATAGAAAATTAAATCCAACGTGCATGACTGGATGATGAACGAAGACTTGTATAGAAGACTGTAGTTCAGGAAACAGTAACATAAGACATTTTTACTGACGCTAGCTTTGTATGGTGCAGATTTGTTTAAGTCTGTTTAAGAAGATTCTGGATCTGGTTGGTCAATCTCACTATTGAAAAAATCTCCTAGAAGAATGTTGATGTTTTGTTTGCGATGTGATAAGCACAAACGAGATAAATAAAATAAAAATTTAATTACTTAACTGTACCTTTATAATTGTTTATAATATTAGATAATTTTGTACAATTAAACTTTTTTTTAATTAACTTATTTTGATAACGCAAAGCTTTAGAAAATGAACAAATGTGGCTCGTGGCCAATCGAATTCAAGGAAATCAGGGTCAGGTAATAACACCCTAAAATCATTTAGGGTTAATTCCTCAAAATACCAAGGTACAACATTTTTCGGCCAATTAAAGCTAGTAAAAGTAGATTTTCACCCAAACAATTACTAAAGACGAAGTGCCAATTACAAACACCTACAACTGGGATAATCTTTAGGGTTCTTCGTGCACAAATCCCCAGCTATAGGAACAAGAAAACTTGCCAAAATCACGAAGTCCTTCTATTGGGGTAATTAGCTTGCGATAAGAATTCAAAGTGGACAGAGAATACCAAGGACTCGTATTACCAAGTATTGAATTAATAGAATTAAAAATACACAAGAGGCCCAATCGAAATGAAAATGCAAGAAACTAAGTGATCTATGATCCGTATAAATTATAAAAATTGTTATCTGCTAGCATACAGCGAAAGCATTTGATTGATTTGTAAATAATTAATAAATTCACATAATCCAAATGGCGCCATTACTGCGGTTTATATAATTTGATTCTGCAGAAATTTGGTGATAGCTCTCTAGGTGATAGGTAGTTTTTGAGTATACCTTTTTAGGAACTAAAATATTTCAAAAGTCATTAATATGAGGATTTGGAATTGTAACAGCATTTAAATGACGATAATCACCACAGAATCGTGAGTCTCCGTTCTTTTTGTGTGGCAGATGAAAAGAGTTTGCTCATGTGATTTGCATTAAATTTGTTGCAACCTTTTGTTTCTATGACGTGTAATACCACGATTCTTGGTAATACAGTTTTAGTTTCATAATATTTTGACAATATTTTAGAGTAGACGTAATTTTTATTAAGAATGTGCGAGCTTATGATAACGAAGTAACTTCTTTGGAACCAATCGTGCAAATATCCTTCAATGGACATCTTTAGGCGGTTTAGGGTACTTATATGTGAGAACGCACCATGACAGTCAAATTGGTAGTAATATATTTTTCTAAAGTATCCTCACTTTATAGCAAGAAAAATCGATTCGCAAGAAGGACTTCCTATTTCTTACGATTAGGACTCACTTTAAAGATTGTAGGCTCTAGCTTTAAGCTAGTAATTAAGCCAGAGGAAAAATAATTTAATCAGTTCATTTTAGATGCGAAATTTGAAAAGTATGTTTTTAGTTATACGTAGTCTGTTGAAAATGAAACTAAAAAATATCTCTTTAACGATTTATTGTACTTAGCGATTTTGATACTGAATAGTTATAACGCCAGATAGGCAATAATGTCTGCTGTGACTAGAGTTATGCAGACTAAAATTCATAGAATGGTGTTAGGAGGGAATTAGTCTTATCATGTCTAGAGCCTTATCTTCTAAACAAATTATGTTTAACTTATTTGTAACGGTTTTATAACGGAACTATAGATTAAAATCCGCTGATTTAGTAAACAATATTAGTTAATTGATCAGTAAAGTTGGTCAATCACGTATTGTTCGAAACACCTTAAATTCAATTTTTTTCAATCTACATTTGTGGTGTAAACCACTTCCCGCCTATATATTTTTGTAATAGTAGCCATTGCTTTATTCAATTTGACGATATGGCAGAAGAGTGGTACAAACACTACAATTCATTATAAAGTTTACGCAGTCTATAATTAATGTTTGTTTGTTTAAAGCTGTAGGTATGTTGTAAAGTGTAAACAAAAGAAACAGCATTGCGGCCAATATTTATATTTATTATTAATTGTTTTCGTGCCTGTAAATTAGTTTAGTACAAAATTGTTTCTTTTTCCTTTTTTATTTGCTTACTTTTAGTAATTGTCTATGCTGAAATCTATTACGGGCGTGTACTAATTGTCTTTACTTTCGTAATTTATTGCTATAAAACTAAAGATCGATAACACCTACTGACATATCTGGATACCGTACTTGCTTATTTGAATTGATAACGGTTTGGCAAGTTTGTAGAAACATGATCAAGGTTAGACTGTAGCCAAAAATTTATTCTGTTACATTCTGGGTGGGTTAAATATCAGTTATGATTGTTGTTACCCTTCAGACTGTTTCATAACAAACTTATTTATACTAGAATAGTGGGAAAAAATCTTCTTTAGATTATGTTTTCTGTTTCTGTAGGTATTAGCGCATTTATTTATAAGATACATAAATTAATTCGAGCTCTTTCTTTTAATTCTGTTAGTTTTTGCAAAAATTCCCGCTGCGGAAGTAATAACCAGAGATGAATTTTTGCACAATAGATTTAAACAACTTAATGACTATCACTTACGTTACTAATTGTGCATTTTTCTTTAACTATCGTAAATTTTCAGCGATGTAGTAGTTATTACCCAAAAGGATGGTTTCTAAACAAATTTCTTAAAATAAAGAAGAAATGAATGCTAGAGAAATGACTTACCTTCTCAGATTATACGTTGGTTTCTCCCTTTATGATCATGCAAATAAATCATAAGGTGGCATAACCAAAATTCTGAGAAAAATCGATGTGAATATTTAATGTTATTGATATTATGGTATCAATATATCACATCGATTTTTCTCAGAATTTTTGTTATGCAACCTTATGATCGATTTACAGGATCATAAAGGGAAGAAAAATCACTATCGGATTCCGCTACTAAAAATCTGTATTGTCATTTAAATTTTTTGTGATGACGTCACAACTAACAAACATTTACAAAGTTCAACTCAATTTTTCTCAGAATTTTTGTGATGCAACCTTATGATTTATTTGCATGATCATAAAGGGAAGAAACATCACTATCGGATTCCACTATAAAAAATCTATATTGTCATTTATTTTTTTTGTAATGACGTCATAACTTAGAAACAAATGAAAGTCGGAAGGTGAATCGCACATATTAATGTGTATTTTTAAAAACAAAATCGACGTGTTTTAGCGT
Organism: Agrypnus murinus; assembly: GCA_929113105.1. Classification (NCBI taxonomy): domain Eukaryota; kingdom Metazoa; phylum Arthropoda; class Insecta; order Coleoptera; family Elateridae; genus Agrypnus; species Agrypnus murinus. The sequence continues at coordinate 114,962,234 of OV816027.1, forward strand.
TTTTAAAAAAACCGGTTCAGTTCGCTTTTTTTAATATTCCATACTTTAATCCCACACTGTATATCAGACAATTCCCAACTGCCTATGCATTTCTAATTACATACAGAACGTTATATTATATTATTATATAATTACTATAATTACTATCAAGGTACCCAGCAACAAATAACGTCAATATGTACGAAAAATGTAAGAAAGAATAATACGCAAAGGCTTCTCCGGTACGTTTACTGCTTAATCTAGAGATCGTAGGATTGATCCCCGGTCATGTTCATATGTTCTCATAGCGGAGAAAAATTAAAAACATGCCTTCTTGTATAAGGAATTCAAACCATAGATATTTGTCACAATAAAAATGTCTACTGGGGAGGGGGGAGCAATACTTCCAGATTCAGCAAGATTAAGGGTTGCTATATGATTATAAAAATCGGTATCAAGAGGTACGAGAAATGTTCTGCCACCCTGATTCGTCAACCAAAAACAAACAGAGATGATGCCTCACAAATGGTAAATTTTAAAACTAAGCATGAACCTAAAAAATCACAAATGTTTCATATCATGCCTCATTCTCCGAAATAAGTCAGTTGCTTTTATTAAGGAAGTTAAAGGTAAAAAAAATTAAAAATTATTTAAAAATTATTAAAAAATTATTAAAATATTTTTTTATTTTCGTTTTTAAAAACTTTTAAAAATTTCGTTTAATTTCGTTTTTAAAAATTATAAAAATAATTTAATGATTCTTTTGCTTGGTAAACCACACTTTGGCTTGATAAACAGGGCTGTGATAAACCGCATAATTCATTATTAGTGATTCTTTTGCTTGCAGATTTAAGCAACATTTTTTTATAATTATTGTTTTCTAGCTCATTTTTTTGAAGGAACCTACATTTTATTATTATTATTTTAGCGTTTAAACTTTGAGGTGAATGCTTGGATTGAGCTATTGTTTTCTTATCTCTACGTTTAGTTTGATAATTTAGGTTTTGTAATATTCAAGTAAATTGGACTGCAACGTGCATCATAGAGTTCTTTAGATAAAATCTGTATTTTGCATAGAAATCTAAATTTAGGAATTTTAGGTGTTTAGTTTTTGTAACTGTTGTGACTGTTAAGTTAAATGTTAACTTTAATGTATTAAAAAAGAATGGTCGTTTTATTTATGAAGGGGATGTGTCGTTAGTAATTGAAAACAGTTATTTAAATTGATAATAATGATAACTTATTTCATCTTAGAATAGCATTTATCTCATAAATCTCAAGTGAAAGATCTTGTAGTATAATGTCTTTCCATTTAAAAAAATTCTTTCATATTAATTAGTTTTACAGCCAAATTTGTAAGAGGGGGTTTGCTGACTCAGGTGTTGACTTCGGTGGGCGGCCTAGTCCGGTCGCCAAATTGTAGGGATCTCTGCTCTGGACACTCGCTTGCTTACAAAAGGCGCTAAAGTTCTAGGTGATGGACGGTAACTCTCGGGCGCCAGTTATTTTAACGTGGTATGCTCCACGGGTCCTTGTAACTAGTAGTTGAGAAAAGTATTTCAGGGAAGTGCTGGGGTCGTAGAGGACAGCACAGTTTGGATGGCTTTACAGGTCTCCATCTAGTTCTACTAAGACACTTAGAAAAGGTATAAAGGTGTTATCAACAAATAAAGCACATTATCAAAATACCAAACAGAAAACAATTAATTATTACCACTAACTCCTACAAGCCTTATTTCTACCCTAATAAGCTTACGGCTAATAACTGCGTTCCAGGAAAGCGGGGTGTAATACAGTATAGCAAAAAGCGAACCAAGTGTGCGGGTACGGTGTTGGAATACACGGCCGGATAACGGGATGTCGGATGGTAACGGACGGACCGGTTAAGGAATGCAAGGAATGGTGCCTCCCGGTATACTCCCAGTGAAGCCACGAAAAGAGCGGACAGGATGTACGGAATGAGACTTCCCGGAATACTCGCAGTGAAGTCTCGGACAGGATGTACGGAATGAGACCTCCCGGAATACTCACAGTGAGGTCTCGGAAAGGGTGTGAGGGATGAGACTCCGCGGAATACTCGCAGTGAAGTCTCGGACAGAATGAATGGAATAACACCCCCCGGAACACATGCAGTGAGTTCTCAGAAAGGGTGTGTAGGATGAGACTTTCCGGAATATTTGCAGTGAAGTATCTAGAACAGGATATACGGAATGAGACACCCCGGAATACTCGCAGTGAAGCCTCGGAAAGGATATACGGAATGAGACTCCCCTGAATACTCGCAGTAAAGTCTCGGACTGGATGTACGGAATGAAACCTCCCGGAATACTCACAGTGAGGTATCAGAAAAGTTGTGTGAGATGAGACTTCCCGGAATATTCGCTGTGAAGTCTGAGACAGGATATACGAAATTAGATTCCCGGAATACTCGCAGTAAAGTCTCGGAAAGGGTGTGTGGGATGAGACTTTCCGGAATACTCGCTGTGAAGTCTCGGACAGGATATACGGAATGAGACTCCCCGGAATATTCGCAGTAAAGTCTCGGACTGGATGTACCGAATGAGACCTCCCGGAATACTCACAGCAAGGTCTCGGAAAAGGGGTGTGGGGTGAGACTTCCCGGAATATTCGCAGTGAAGTCTGAGACAGGATATACGAAATTAGACTCCCCAGATACTCGCAGTGAAGTCTCGGAAAGGGTACGTGGGATGAGACTTTCCGGAATACTCGCATTGAAGTCTCGGACAGGATGTACGGAATGATACCTCCCGGAATACTCACAGTGAGGTCTCGGAAAGGGTGTGTGGGATGAGACTCCGCGGAATACTCGCAGTGAAGTCTCGGACAGGATGTATGGAATAACACCCCCGGAACCCATGCAGTGAGTTCTCAGAAAGGGTGTGTAGGATGAGACTTTCCGGAATATTTGCAGTGAAGTATCTAGAACAGGATATACGCAATGAGACTCCCCGGAATACTCGCAGTGAAGCCTCGGAAAGGATATACGGAATGAGACTCCCCGGAATACTCGCAGTAAAGTCTCGGACTGGATGTACGGAATGAGACCTCCCGGAACACTCAGTGAGGTCTCGGAAAAGTTGTGTGAGATGAAACTTCCCGGACTATTCGCTGTGAAGTCTGAGACAGGATATACGAAATTAGATTCCCGGAATACTTGCAGTCAAGTCTCGGAAAGGGTGTGTGGGATGAGACTTTCCGGAATACTCGCTGTGAAGTCTCGGACAGGATATACGGAATGAGACTCCCCGGAATACTCGCAGTAAAGTCTCGGACTTGATGTACCGAATGAGACCTCCTGGAATACTCACAGCGAGGTCTCGGAAAAGAGGTGTGGGATGAGACTTCCCGGAATATTCGCAGTGAAGTCTAAGACAGGATATACGAAATTAGACTCCCCAGATACTCGCAGTAAAGTCTCGGAAAGGGTACGTGGGATGAGACTTTCCGGAATACTCGCAGTGAAGTCTCGGACAGGATGTACGGAATGAGACCTCCCGGAATACTCACAGTGAGGTCTCGGAAAGGGTGTGTGGGATGAGACTCCGCGGAATACTAGCAGTAAAGTCTCGGACAGGATGTATGGAATAACACCCCCGGAACCCATGCAGTGAGTTCTCAGAAAGGGTGTGTAGGATGAGACTTTCCGGAATAATTGCAGTGAAGTATCTAGAACAGGATATACGCAATGAGACTCCCCGGAATACTCGCAGTGAAGCCTCGGAAAGGATATACGGAATGAGACTCCCCGGAATACTCGCAGTAAAGTCTCGAACTGGATGTACGGCATGAGACCTCCCGGAACACTCAGTGAGGTCTCGGAGAGTTGTGTGAGATGAGACTTCCCGGAATATTCGCTGTGAAGTCTGAGACAGGATATACGAAATTAGATTCCCGGAATACTCGCAGTCAAGTCTCGGAAAAGGTGTGTGGGATGAGACTTTCCGGAATACTCGCTGTGAAGTCTCGGACAGGATATACGGAATGAGACTCCCCGGAATACTCGTAGTGAAGTCTCGGGCAGGAAGTACTGAATGAGACCTCCCGGAATACTCAGTAAGATCTCGAAAAAGATGTGTGGCATGAGACTTCCCGAAATACTCGCAAATCGGAACTACAGCAAGAGGACTTACTCTTATAATCCTACTGGGGCGGCGGCGGGTGGCTGCTTGGCTGGTCTGCTCCTGGCTGCTCTTGTAGGCTTCGTTACAATTACAAGTAAATATTTATTAAATCATTTAAAAAAAATTTTGGTAAACCTTTCTGATGCTACTCTACTGTATGTTTTTGTTTTTTGTTTCTGAGGGTTGGAAATTTAAAATTAGAATTAATCTTGAAAAGGAACTGCAAAAAGTTAAATTTGAGGCTTTATATCTACATTCGCTAAAATGTACATAACTGTGAATCTGGGAAATTGACCAACAGAATATGAATTTTCAAGACTCTTCATTTTTCACTACTCTTTTTCAAGACTTTTCGCTCCAAAGATGAAACTCCAAAACAAAAAATTAAACTGTCGTGAGAAAAAGCTGTAAAATTAAAGAATTGCGAAGTTGCTATGACGTAATCATAATTTAATAATTATTAATCTTATAATTTAATAAGTAGTTGTTTATGACATTATTATTATTATTTGTAGCAATATAATTAAAATGATTTGTAACTTCAGCTATTTATATTTTTTGTTTATTTAAATTTCGTTTGCTGGGATTGTTACGAACTTCACAGCTAATGATTAACCAATTAAACAGCTTAGAAAGTCCCAGAAAATCAATTAAATATGGTAATTATTATTTATACCAAACACTATAAATAAAAGGCTATAAAACAAAACACGAAAAGGTACAAAGTTCGATATCATTTATATGTCAGTTTATGATACTTCGCGATTTTAAAAATCAATACAACTTACTTTATCAAAACATGTATGTATTTGCTAACTATACTATAAAATTAGCTCTGATAACAACTTTAACTACTCATGAACTGCTGCCGAATTTTGTTTCTATTTTGAATGTACATCTCATAGTCTTTAGTAAATATTAAAATAAAATTAATTAATTAAATATAGCTCGTTAAACGGATTTTTATTATTTTATTAAAAAATAAAATATTTTTTGACTAGGCTAACCTATGTGTTATTTGTAAGTTTAACTATTTATATTTCTTTGTTGTTATAAATTGCGCTTCCTGGGATTTCTAAGCTCTATACAAATAATAATGATTAACCAATCAAGCAATCTAGAAAGTCTCAAGTCTATAAAAATTTTTTAATTTAAAAAATTAAAAAATTTTGTTTGTTTGTTTTGTATTTTTAATATAACGTAACTACAATGAGCGTACTTAAAATTTAAAATGCGATTTAAAAAATTTTTATTTAAAACAAATGAAATTTGTTTCCTTATTCTGTATTTTTAAAGTAACGTAAATACAATGAGCATACTTAAAATTTAAAATGCGATTTAAACAAATTTTAATTTAACTATTTATATTTCTTTGTTTTTATAAATTGCGCTTCCTGGGATTGTTAAGCGCTATATAAATAATGATTAAACAATCAAGTAATCTAGAAAGTTTCAAGTCTTTAAAAAATTTTTTAATTTAAAAAAAAATTAAAAAACTTTGGTTGCTTGTTTTGTATTTTTAATGTAACGTAAGTACAATAAGCGTACTTAAAATTTAAAATGCGATTTAAAAAAATTTAATTTAAAACAAATAAAATTTGTTCGCTTGTTTTGTATTTTTAATATAACGTTTAGTACAATGAGCGTACTTAAAATTTAAAATGCGATTTAAAAAAATTTTAACTTAACTATTTATATTTCTTTGTTTTTATAAATTGCGCTTCCTGGGATTGTTAAGCGCTATATAAATAATGATTAACCAATCAAGCAATCTAGAAAGTCTCAAGTCTCTAAAAAAATATTTTTTAACTTAAAGAAAATTAAAAAATTTTTGTTTGCTTGTTTTGAATTTTTAATGTATAATGAGTATAATGAACGTACTTAAAATTTAAAATGCGATTTTCCCGAAAACTAACTAGAAGTGACCATATGCTGCATCAAAAAATTTATTTATATGTATTATAGTACTAAGGTTAACTAGTAAAGTTAACTGTAATAACTTTAACTACTCATGCACTGCTGCCGAATTTTGTTTCTATTTTGAATGTACATCTCATAATAGTCTTTAATGAATACTAACATAAACTTAATTAATTAAATATAACTCGTTAAACGGATTTTTATTATTTTATTAAAAAATAAGATCTTTTTTGACTAGGCTAACCTCTGTGTTATTTGTAAGTTTAACTATTTATATTTCTTTGTTTTTATAAACTGCGCTTCCTGAGACTTTTAAGCGCTATATAAATAATGATTAACCGATCGAGCAATCTAGAAAGTTTTAATTAAAGAAAAATTTTAATTTAAAAAAGTACAAAAATTTTGCTTGGTTTGTATTTTTAATGTAACGTGAATACAATGAGCGTACATAAAATTTAAAACGCGATTTAAAAAATTTTAATTAAAAAAAAATTTTTTTGCTTGGTTTATATTCTTAATGTAACGCGAGTACAATGAACATACTTAAAATTTAAAATGAGATTAAAAAAAATTTAATTTAAAAAATAAAGTTTTTTGCTTGTTTTGTATTTCAATGTAACGTGAATACAACGAGAATATGTAAAATTTAAAATGCGATTAAAAAAATTTAATTAAAAAAATAAAAATTTTTTTGCTTGGTTTGTATTTTTAATGTAACATGAATACAATGAGTGTACTTAAAATTTAAAATAAGATTTAAAAATTTTTTTTGCTTGGTTTCTATTTTTATATATTTAATGAGGGTACTTAAAATTTAAAACGCGCCTTTTTCGAAAATTATCAATAAGCTACCACATGTTACATCAAAAAAATTGTTTACATTTACTATAGTGCTATAAGGTTAACTCTAACAATTTTAACTACTCACGCACTGTTGCCGGACTCTGCTTCTAGTTTCTCATAATAGTCTTTAATGAATACTAACATAAACTTAATTAATTAAATATAACTCGTTAAACGGATTTTTATTATTTTATTAAAAAATAAGATCTTTTTTGACTAGGCTAACCTCTGTGTTATTTGTAAGTTTAACTATTTATATTTCTTTGTTTTTATAAACTGCGCTTCCTGAGACTGTTAAGCGCTATATAAATAATGATTAACCGATCGAGCAATCTAGAAAGTTTTAATTAAAGAAAAATTTTAATTTAAAAAAGTACAAAAATTTTGCTTGGTTTGTATTTTTAATGTAACGTGAATACAATGAGCGTACATAAAATTTAAAACGCGATTTAAAAAATTTTAATTAAAAAAAAAATTTTTTTGCTTGGTTTATATTCTTAATGTAACGCGAGTACAATGAACATACCTAAAATTTAAAATGAGATTAAAAAAAATTTAATTTAAAAAATAAAGTTTTTTGCTTGTTTTGTATTTCAATGTAACGTGAATACAACGAGAATATGTAAAATTTAAAATGCGATTAAAAAAATTTAATTTAAAAAAAATAAATTTTTTTTGCTTGGTTTGTATTTTTAATGTAAATTGAATACAATGAACGTACTTAAAATTTAAAATGCGATTTAGAAAAATTTTAATTTAAAAAAATAAAAAATTTTTTTGGTTGGTTTGTATTTTTAATGTAACATGAATACAATGAGTGTACTTAAAATTTAAAATAAGATTTAAAAAATTTTTTTTGCTTGGTTTCTATTTTTATATATTTAATGAGGGTACTTAAAATTTAAAACGCGCCTTTTTCGAAAATTATCAATAAGCTACCACATGTTACATCAAAAAAATTGTTTACATTTACTATAGTGCTATAAGGTTAACTCTAACAATTTTAACTACTCACGCACTGTTGCCGGACTCTGCTTCTAGTTTTGGTTTACATCTGACAATCACTAGTCTTTAACAAAATAATACTAGAAAGAAGGAAAAATTAAATATTATATTTTTATTTGTTAATATTTTATTAATTCTACTTCACGATATTCTCCAGCAGTAAGATTAATGTGAATATAAATCTATTCAATATCTGTAACATTCACAATTCGATTAGGTAAGACTATAAGGCTAGACATCGTAAAAGAACCATTTCTAATGGTACTGTTCTAATCTTCTTTCTTCGTATAATTACTTAACCAGAATTTATAAAAAAAGTAAAGGTTAATCAAACTGAGTGGTATAACAGTAAATGCTAAAAAGCTTGAATATTTACAGTTTGGTAGTAGCGTTTGACCAGTATGAAATACCAGAATACTTAAGTGAGCCTGAAAAAACAAATAGTACATTTATAAAACAATAAAAATAATAATTATGTAAGAGCCTTACCATTTGCAATGATGTAATTTTCGATTTCATCCACAACACTCTCTTCTGAATGTTGCCTCCTAAAGAGGATAAGAGGTAATACGTATACATAAAAGTGTGAACAAAAGTATTTAACAATATTGCAAGAAATGAAGTACCTCCTGCAAAAAAAGATTGCATTATTAGAGTCTTTTAAATTAAAAAAGGGCATACCTGGCATATATTTAGTAATAACCCATACTAACAAAAGTGTGCTAGCGTGATGGAACACGTGATGGACGGAAACTTGATTAGACTTTTTCCTCAATACAAAAAAAGATGTTTCCAGTAAACCTACTAATTTTAGTAGAAATCCCCACCAATATACTTTTGCAATGGCTAAAGGTATACCTTCATTGGAATAATCCATTATTTGACAACCTAATGTGTAATTACTGCGCCATGTTAACGTTATCATCTGGAAAAAATTAAAGTTAATAAAAAGTATTATTTGACGTATATTTGTGAGTGAATTGTAACCGTACGTTTAATTGTGTAGCAGATAGTTTGTATTTATGATCTGTTTTGTTTGAGTTAAGTCGAAATCTGGAGTTTTCTATTAACCATCGAAAGGTAAACCAAATAAACGAAAGGTATCCAGTATTGTCTATGGAATTAATCTCCCCTTTTGTTATATGAATTAATGCTAATCACGGATCTCGATACGAAAGTATTAAACAAGACACAAATTGAATAGAATTTTGTTATATTTTGTTACGATACAGCGGAATGTGTATTGAAGTTTTCCTTGAGTAAAAAAGCTAGTTACCGGAGAATTATGTGCATTAAGGTAAACCAAATGAGAAAAACCCCTTATAGGCGAGCCAGCCTCTAGAAAGTTTCAGTAAACTTATACTATGTGCAATATGTAAGCACAGGGAATCAGTACCCTACACAATAGGTAGATATTATTTAAACGAGAGAAAATTGTATGTATGTACGTATCCGACGAGAAAAGTTCAACGTCATACAATTCACAGGGGAACCATTTATATAAAGCGAGTTAGTAGCAAGTAAAGCTTCGGTACCTTATACCTTGAAAAGTTTGTACTTGTGCATCAGGTGAGTAGAGTTCAATAATATACAGTTCATAGGAGTACAGTTTATACAGGTCGAATCACTTTAGAGTAAAGCTCCGGGAACCTGTACCTCGGAGAATATGTAGATATTATTAAACGAGAAAAGTATGATGTGTATCCGCTGAACGAAGTTTAACGACATACAAGTCATATAGGTACCGTATATACAGGGTGAGTCAACCGCAAATAAAACTCTAGCCTGTAAATGATGTAGATTAAACGAGAAAGTTTGTATTTAATGTTTATCAATATACAATTCCTATCTTTTATACAAGACTAAGACTAACCAAACTTCTGAATGCAACGTTTATAAAATTAATGCTGACCGTAGATAACCGATCCTGTTGATAATAATGGACCAATCTCAGTAACAAATTAATCATTTGGGTGCATCAAATGGCCAAATACGTTTTTGAAAGCGATTGGACACAAGACTAGCTGAAAAGCATTTTAAAAGGGCTTTACCTATCGATATTCAAGATTCAGAAACAGATATTATTAGAACTTAATAAACAGCAAGTGATTTAATGTGATGCGAGTTAACACGTTTACTTTATAATGTACAGAATATAACAACTTTAAAAGCTATTGGTATTATTTGGGGTTGGCCAGTCTTATGTCACCGGTGGTTGCGTTTTATCGATCGGAGTTTTGTTAAAAAAACTAATTAAGTTAATTAGTAAATAAACAAGCTGATACCTTTTTATTGATTCAATAACTAGAGTAAATCAATGATCATGTTGATTGCCATAGAATTATTTAATTAAATTAGCTAATGATTGCTGTCGTTGTATAATCCAACTGATATTAAATGTTTGAGCTTTAAAATCATGTCGAGACATTATAACAATACTTTATCTGAATCTTTTAATTCCCTTTTTTGTAATTAAGGTTTTTCTATCTTATCTGCGACCTATTATTTAATGTGCATTTGTAGACATTTTGTTTTTGAACAGCAACATTTTAGGTTTGCGAGTCAGTTGCATTGGGAAACAGCACATCGCATTGGTAGTAGTCATAGATGTGTTTCAGACTGGATAAGCACTGTTGGAGTTGAGTTCAAGTGCTATTGAAGTTGACTCTTGGTTCCTATTGGAAAAGGCACCTCGTGAAAGTTACGCGCTAAAACAGACAGGATTAACTGCGTGTATTAGTCGTATACATATTTGCCAATTAACGGCCCTTGGGTAGAAACACATATTGAAGAGCAACACAAAATATCATTACCATAGATTCAAACAACTTGGAAAGGACATGTATCATATTAATTTCAGTTGTTCACATCTCCAAGATAAATTCTATTAGAATATTCGAAACAACAAAGTTAACAACTAATCTTACAGAAAAATCCAGTCCATTCATTCTGTGCACTACTAACTTCTGAACTGACTAAAAAGAGAGTTACTTTCTACAAGTCTACGGGACTATAGGACTCTATAAAAGACTCATTCACAACTACGTAGTTGAGAAAGTGTTAAACATGTGTAGAGCTGATTTCTACATTCCAAGAACAATTGTTCACATCTTCGTTCACACTTTACCAATCCTCTATTGGATACACTATGTGGCAACGACAACAGTGGGGCAAGAAACGTATACTCTTAGAGATAGTAGAGTAGAGACTTTATTCAATAAAATATTTACTAAATACAAACTACATTTCTCTGATGTTTAATCGTCACTGCTACCACTAAAGTTTTTTTAAGCATTCTATCTTATGACTATTCTTCAATTTGAATAACAAGTACAGAACATGAGAAATTACATTCTGGTACTAATGCAAAATCGAGGGTGATTATGGTTCTCTTTTTTTATTGCACTTGTCTCAAACCTCTCCCACTTTGTAGATAGGTGGTCACGGATTAAAGGCCTACAGTATGCAGGAGCATTCATCCTTTTGGACACAACCTCGAAATAATATTCTGTAATGTGGGTGGATTCGTTTGCTAATCATGCATCTCTCTTCTACTCATTTCCTGTTTCTTTTTTTATAGAATTCTAACACCAAAACGAACGAATTTTAAATTTCAAAACCCAAGTTGGAATCTCAGTTTGGGTAATTTTTTTAAATAATTTGCATTTATTTGTAATTGTAGATTATATTTTGTGGTCATTTATGAATACAAATCACCCCCGCAGAAAAAATGTCTTCAAATGGTATTGAAAAAAGGTTTATATAATATATATTAAATATTTCATAATTTTATTTAACAAAAATTACCCAAATCGCCTTAAATACGTGCGAAACAATATCGCGCATGCCTCTAGAGTAGGCGGAACTAAGTTTGGCATTTAGCAAATGTAGTGGCCTCGTCTGACACCAATAATGTCTCCAGATCTTATTAATTCATCTATTAAAATGAAAAGAAAAGCGGTAAGTACGATTACGCTTAGAACTACGCTTTCAGAATTACACTTAGTTAATATTTTAGGATTTTTTTAAATCAATTGATTTTTCTATGTTTTTCTTGTAAACTTTTTTCATGAAAAATACTTTTTCCTCAAACCCGAAAAATCACGCGGATAGAATGGACTTTCCTCTTTATTTTGGTTCAAGTAGTGTGTGAAGTTTTAAAAAATAGCTAAATTAGTAGTATATAGCATAAAGTATTTTAGGGATCATAGATTTTTATGTACTGTAGACCCTTAGCTGTATCCTGTAAGAAGACATTAGCCAGATCTGTTCCGGTTATACCCCCAGGTAGTTAGTTGGTGTAGTCAAAATGATAGATCCGTTACTGTAGACTTCCTCTTGGTTTGATTGATTTATTGAAGAAATGGATAAGGAGTTCGCGCGACTTTAACTGCGTGTAACTCCCAAAGTACATTCCAGTACGTGAAACATAAGATTTCTTAACACAACAATGCCCCACGATCAGGCGTCAATTGCAACAGAACTATTTTGAACACTCTCTAATTCCAAATACTAAAACTCTTAAACTGCAATAATTCCAGTAATTGATTTGATAGTTACAAATATTATTCTTTAACCAAATTTCATTATTTAAAGGTAATATCGATTCGGCGTAATTTTTGTACAGCTAACACAAATTCTGCTAGTCCACTATGTATATATTTAAAACAGACGGCTTATTTTCGCTCCAGTTCGTTTGAGAGTTTCACTGGGCCGATTTACGAGATTCTTTTTTTATATTAGTCAACACTACTTAATATCTGTATTTAATTCAGTTTTATATTTTTAAATAAATAAATATAAAACATTTATTTTGATACGCAAGAGAACGAATATACTTGCAGCGCCCACTTAGTCTCCAGCGTTGGTAGCTTTCGGAATCTTTCGTGATTATAAAAGATTGCGCTAAGCCCGCATTAGTTGAAAGCCGCATACGTATTAATAAAAAAATGCAATAATAATAATAACATATATATCAGCATAATATTTTTATAATTAATAAACATTCTACTACTTAAATGTTTCATTCACTTAGCCTTTGTTAGTTACATATACTGTGTGTTCATAAATAAGTATTTGTTCTTGGAATTTATTCCTGTAAATACTGTATATTAAATAAATCAATACATTTAAAGGCTGATTTTGATTTCAGTTCGTTTGAGTGTTCCACTGGGCCGATTGACGTGATTTTTTTATATTGAAGCTTTCACTGTGTAGTATCCAGTTTATTGCGATATTTTGGTTTGGTATTTCACATAAATATGTGGTAGTAACATGCAACAACAAATAAAATAGTAATTAGACCGTTATTGTAGAAAAGTTTAAAGCGGTGCAAGTGGTATCCTTTAGTTATATTCCAAGACCTACAACTGGTCTCACGGAACCCGCAAATATTTCATAAACCCCACGGTTCCACGGAACTCACTTTTAGAATCAACTTCTTTTTACATTTGTCATTTCAATAAGTTTCCGAAAATATTTCCATGGAAAGTTACCAAAAAATAATTTCCGGAAGTTTGCCATCTACTTTTAAACTATTTTTATGCCATGTTTTTGAAATATGTACTAATTTTTTCAAGGATGTTTGAAGCAAGCTCTACTTTTGATTTTATTCTTATTATTTCGTAAGCTAGAATTTCCGTATGTATGTATGTAGAATAAATCGGTGGGGAGGGGTAAGTCAGAGAGGAAGATATGTCGGAAGAGAGGCGGGTAAGCTGGGAGAGAGGAATGCAAGGCTTAGAATTTTCAACTGATTATGTTTGGTTGCGTTTAACGAATGCTATATATAGGGAAACCATTCAATCCTTTTGACCGTCATGTCTTGACGAGGTTTTCTTAGTATTACTATTAAAACGGAAAACCCCCAAAGGTAAGGATTATTGTCGTTAAAAATCCGAATGCTGTAACCGATCTTCTTAAAAGTATAACTAATATCACTCGTAATTAAATATAAATTCGTTAATCAAAACAAAAAACTTTAAAATTTAAATCCAAATCAAGTTTTCCTTACAACTTTCTTTAATATCCAAGAAACCGAATTATTTATGTTACATTAATTAACATTAAAAGCTTTAAACGGTAACTTGAAGTAAGTAAGCTTCCTATACTGTACAAAGCTACATTAGCACAAATAATTAGTCGTTTTCAAACTGTAACTTTATTCCATACATAAAACTCATAATTTTAAAGACACCGAATATCATAATAATTTGGCCGGGGGTCTCTCAGGAGAGAGAGCCCCCGCCTCGATTCTTTAAACAAGGCTTCGATCTGCACTGTATGAAGTTCTAAATAAGACTCTCTCTGAACTAAAAAAAAGCTTCAATTTTATATAATGACAAATAATTTTAAAAGTTATTGTAACAAGAGAGAAAAGGAACGAACCTCTTTTCGAGCGACAGGTGGTGTGTTCTGCCGCCTTCGAGAGAATGACGCATCGCACAAGCATGTAAATCAGACGCGGTTTATTCTAGCATTTTCTAGAATACATAGAAGGTTCCAGCGATTTCTGGTGCGTTTATATGAGGATATAAAAGCGGATTGCGGATAAAAGAGAGGCAGTCAACAGCAAGTCATTAACTGTGTATTACAAAATAAATAGTGAATATAAATGTTGTATTAGAAATTCATAGTCTGTAAATAATAGTTTTTAATGGTTTATAATCATAGCGTTAATTTATAGTGTATTCATTAGTGTATAGAAATAAATATTTGTTTGTGAATAGACGATTTAAACAGCACTTGTGTTATTATTTTGAAAAAGAACGTTACAGTGGTGTCAGGTGTGGGGTTTTAAAATAAATAAAATCGCGTAATAATTAAATAAAGTGCTGTGAGAATAAATTTTTAGTGTTAAAATTAATTTCAACAAAATGGTGATGAAACTATTGAAAGATCTCTTAGTAATAGATTTAAAACGGGAATTGGACGAGAGGGACTTGGATAGTAATGGAAAGAAAGAAGTTTTGATAAATCGGCTAAGAGAATGGCTTTTAGAACAGAAGGAAGATCCTGAAAATTACCGCTTCGAAATACCTGGACCCGCAATTGATACTAGTTTGTTGTTAAGTAAAATGGAAGAGAATTCTAGAATGTTAAAAGAGGAATTACTGGAAAAGTCAGAAGAGAATTCCAGAATGTTAAAAGAAGAAATACTGGAAAAGTCCGAAGAGAATTCTAGAATTTTAAAAGAAGAATTACTGCAAAAGTCCGAAGAGAATTCTAGAAAGTCCGAAGAAAATGTTAGAATGCTTAAACAAGAATTACTTGAAAATACTAAAGCACTGGAAGAAAATGTTAAAATGCTGAAAGGAGAATTGTTGGAAAATGTCAAAGCGTTGGAAGATAAAGTTTTCGAAGAATTTTTGGAGAATGCCAGTGCGTTAGGACTATTGGAAGGTAGATTGGCGGAACAAGATAGGGTAATAAAGATGGTAGAAGAGAAAATAGCCCAAATACAATTACCACCAACAACTAAGAAAGACGATATGGCCGAAATGCTGGAAGATAGAATGAGGCAACTACGGTTTCCCTCAACTTCTGAGAGGCCGTTTAATGAAGTAAAGAAACAGTTTAAAGAAGAAAAGGGTCCTGTCGTAGGGATAAAAGTAAAACCACCCACGTTCGATGGAAAGATACCTTGGTCCACTTACTACAAACAGTTTGAGGCGGCTTCTGGGGCCAACGGATGGACAGGCAAGGAAAAGGCCGTTTCTTTAACTGCGGCTTTGCGTGGAGACGCGTTGAATGTCCTGCAAACAATCCCAGCAGGACAGGAAAATGATTACCAATTGTTAGTGTCTAGATTGGAAATGAGATATGGAGACGCGCATCTTCAACAAGTGTATCACGCGCAAGTGAAGAATCGTATCCAGAAGAATGGAGAAAGCCTGCAGGAGTTTGAAGCCGATGTTGCGCGGCTTGTCCGATTGGCGTACCGTACGGCACCCGATTCATTTCTGGGACAGCTCGCTGTGCAGACCTTCATTGATGGGTTAAGAGACGGGGAAACACAACAATCATTGAGGCTAGCACGACCAAGAACAACTGATGATGCGCTTGCTCACGCCTTAGAATTTGAAGCTGCAAAACAAGCGTCCCGAGGTCACGGGCGTGTTCGGACCGTTGTGGAAGAAGATGAAGGTTCTAAAGATCGCCTAGAAGAATTATTAATGAGAGTTCTTCAGAAGGAAGAGAACCGTAAGAAGAATCATCAAGAAATTCGAGGGCCTCGTTGTTGGAACTGCGGCGAACAAGGACATGTAGAACGCCGTTGTCCCAAAATAAGAAAAGTACAACCGTCGGAAAAGTTAAAAAGGGTTGGCAAGAGGGGGCGAACGTTGACTGCGAGTGAAGATGCCCCGGAGATCACGATCCATGCCGTAACATCAAAGAATAGTAATGGCAGTTTGTTTGTAGATGGAAAGATTGCTAACCGAACTGTTCCACTACTTATTGATACGGGGGCGACAAAATCCATCGTACGCCCTGATGTTCTACAATCAAGTATTAAATTGTTACCGACAACTACTCAACTCCGTACAGCAACAGGTGAAGTGATACCAACACGCGGAGTGGTGAAGATGAAGATTGGCATTGGAAGTGAAGAACGTGATCATGAGGTGCTGGTAGCCGATATCACTGATGACTTCATCTTGGGAATGGACCTCCTGAGAAAATTTGGTTTTACGTTGGATTTGAAAGAGGGTGTTTTGAAGGTCGGTAACGAAGAACTTCCTTTGCACCCACGAGAAGATCCGATTGTAAGGGTTTTGCTGACTGAAGATATGATATTGCCGGGTCAAAGCGAGATGGTTGTCGAGGCAGGTTTGGATGGAGATCTTCGGGTAGGATGTGTGAGAATGATGGAGCCTGTTTGTGATAAGAAGATCCATAGTGGCATATTGGTGGGAAAAGCGCTGATCAAGGTTGGAAAGACTGTACCGGTGAGGCTTATGAACGTTAATGTGGATCCGGTGACCTTGAAGAAGAGTACCCTTGTGGGACAGTGTGTGCCAGTATTCCGAGTAGCCAGGTGTATGGCTGATGTTCCAAAACCAGTGCCCAAAGACCATGGTGGAAAATTAGTGGGTATGGTTACTAGTTCGTGCGAAGACCTTAACAGAACGGAAGTGAAAGAGGTACAGGGTTTGGTTCACCGATACCAAGATATCTTCGCTCTTGACGATAGCCAGAAGGGACGAACAAATATAGTAAAACATAAAATCAATACAGGCAACTCTATGCCTGTCCGTCAGCAGCCGAGGCGTCTACCTCTAGCAAGGCGAGCAGAAGCCGAAAAGATTATTACTGATATGGAAGAACAAGGGGTCATCGAGCCATCCAGCAGTCCATGGGCATCACCGGTGGTCCTGGTCAGTAAGAAGGACGGGTCAACGAGATTTTGTGTGGACTATCGGCAGCTTAATGACGTGACCAAGAAAGACAGCTATCCCTTACCACGCATCGACGACACGTTAGATACCCTGTCTGGTTCACGATGGTTTTCGACTTTGGACTTGAAGAGCGGTTATTGGCAAGTTGAAATGGAACCTGAAGACCGGGAGAAGACCGCGTTCACTATTGGTTCCGGACTATGGCAGTTTACAGTGATGCCTTTCGGTCTATGTAACGCTCCGGCCACCTTTGAGCGTCTAATGGAGACCATCCTGAGAGGGTTGTCGTGGAAGACCTGCCTGGTATACCTAGATGATGTGATTGTAGTCGGAAAATCATTCAACGAACATTTGAACAATCTAGAGGAAGTGTTCCGAAGACTACGTGGAGCCAATCTGAAACTGAGTCCGAAAAAGTGCCACATATTCAGAAAGGAAGTGAAATATCTCGGGCACGTCGTATCACAAAATGGAGTGGCAGCCGACCCCGATAAGATTCGTGCAGTTCAAGAGTGGCCAACACCGAAAGATAAACACCAAGTTCGTAGTTTTCTTGGGTTATGTACCTACTACAGGCGTTTCGTTCCTGGGTTTGCCAATATAGCGAAACCTCTGACAAGGTTAACTGAAGATGGGCGCGAGTATGTTTGGAGCGGAGAGTGTGAAACAGCTTTCCAACAGCTGAAGCGTGCCCTGACAACAGCACCAATATTGAGCTATCCACGGACAGAAGGGAAATTCATACTTGACACAGATGCAAGTAATTTGGCCATTGGGGGGGTACTTTCTCAGATACAGGATGGACAAGAAAAGGTCATCGGCTATTTTAGTAAGGTTTTGTCGAAGGCCGAAAGGAATTATTGTGTGACCAGAAAAGAACTATTGGCCGTCGTGAAGTCCGTTGAGCACTTCTACAAATACTTGTACGGACGGAAGTTTTTATTGAGGACGGACCATGCAGCGTTGAAATGGCTGTTACAATTCCGTAATCCTGAAGGCCAGGTCGCAAGGTGGATCGAACGATTACAAGGATACGACTTTGACACCGAACATCGAGCGGGCACTAGTCATCGAAATGCCGATGCTCTTTCAAGAAGACCCTGTCCAACGGATTGCCGTCATTGCTCTCGTTTGGAAGAGAGGGTTTGCCAAGTATTAAGGACTACCATCGTCAACGACAATTGGTTGCCGGAAGAATTGCAACGACAGCAGGAGGCTGATCCCGAACTAAAAATGGTACTGGAATGGAAGCGCGTGGGAGAAAGGCCTGCCTGGGAGGCCGTCAGCCCTTTCAACAGAACGCTCAAAGCATATTGGGCCCAATGGGAGTCCTTGAAGGTGGAAGACGATCTCCTGAAGCGAGTACTGGAGAGTGAAGATGGCACCACCATTAGGTCTCAGTTCGTGGTTCCAAGAAGCCGAGTGGCTACAGTATTGCGACATCTCCATGACGGTGCCTCAGGAGGACACTTCGGTGTGAAAAAGACTTTGGAGAAAGTTAGGGAGCGTTTTTATTGGGTCAACTGTAAAGAAGACGTGAAGGAGTGGTGCCGGAAATGTGAACTATGTGCCACTGGTAACGGACCCTTGGGGAAACGAAGAGCACCTATGAGGCAGTACAATGTGGGTAGTCCTCTGGAAAGAATAGCCATAGATATTGCCGGACCATTTCCCGAAACCGACGATGGGAATAAATACATCTTAGTGGCAATGGACTATTTTACCAAATGGCCAGAAGCATATGCCCTACCAAACCAGGAAGCTGCGACTGTTGCTGACGTACTAGTCAAAGAGTTTTTCAAGAGTCTGTACTCTTTGGAGAAGTCTGTCGATTGTTGGGCATTCGCAAGACTCGGACCACACCGTTACATCCGCAGTCCGATGGAATGGTAGAACGCATGAATCGGACAATGGGCAAATATTTGGCCAAGGTCGTCTCCGATCATCAACGAGACTGGGACCAATACCTGCATCTGTTCCTGATGGCTTATCGTGCATCCGTCCACGAAACAACCGGTCAGTCACCAGCGTCTGTGATGTTTGGACGCGAGTTACGGTTGTGTCACCGTGTGATCTGGAATTTGGGTCTCCACCTATAGAGCAGGAGGTAGCCGGGAATGATTATGTCATCAACTTAAAGAAGAAGTTGGAGGATATTCACGACCGAACCCGAAATAATAGTCGAATCGCGAGTGACCGGATGAAGGCTACGTACGATGTGAGAGCCCAAGAAGGAGGGTTTCAACCTGGAGAGCTTGTCTGGTTATACAACTCGCAAAGGCGTCGTGGCTATTCTCCAAAGTTACAGCGAAATTGGGAGGGTCCATACCAGGTGAAGAAACGAATAAATGACTTGATTTATCGCATCCAGAAGTTGCCAAGGGGGAAACCAAAGGTGGTACACTCCAATCGTCTGGCGCACTATGAGGGAAATAATGACGCAGTCCCGGATCGGAAAGATGAGGCTGAGGTGACTATCAATACCGTAAGGTCTGAAGATGATCAACCAACCTTTAGAGAATTTATGGCTGCGTTCTCTGGAACTAGAAAAGCGCGATTCGGAGTCACGACTGAGATGCAACAAGATCTCTTCCGGGTCCCTGGTAATTATTCCATTGCCCACTGTGTCTCCGAGGATCTCCGTATGTCCAGGGGGATCGCAGTGGTGTTTAGAAATAAATTTGGACGGTTGAATGAACTTCGAGAACAAAATCCCTCTGTTGGTAAATCCTTACGCTTGCCTGATCATGACCGATCCATTTACTACTTGGTAACCAAGCAGTTTTACTACCAGAAACCGACTTACGCCGACTTGTGGAGGGCACTATGGAATTTGAGAATCGAGTTGCTTACCAGGGGAATTAACAAATTGGCAGTTCCCAAACTCGGCTGTGGGCGGGACCAGCTGGATTGGAGAATCGTTAGAAACATGCTGGAAGTTGTCTTTAGAGGTACGGACGTCAAGATCTTCGTCTGCAATTTTGACCCACAACCCGCATTAAGGCCAACGAAGAGTGTAGACTGTTATTTCTACCGTAATGGAACGTGTAGTCGAGGTGAAGACTGTCGATATCGTCATGACCCGTTCTACAGGAACCAGAGCATAAAACCTGTTCTGGGACAGAACAGACTTGAAGAGGGGGGCAGTGTAACAAGAGAGAAAAGGAACGAACCTCTTTTCGAGCGACAGGTGGTGTGTTCTGCCGCCTTCGAGAGAATGACGCATCGCACAAGCATGTAAATCAGACGCGGTTTATTCTAGCATTTTCTAGAATACATAGAAGGTTCCAGCGATTTCTGGTGCGTTTATATGAGGATATAAAAGCGGATTGCGGATAAAAGAGAGGCAGTCAACAGGAAGTCATTAACTGTGTATTACAAAATAAATAGTGAATATAAATGTTGTATTAGAAATTCATAGTCTGTAAATAATAGTTTTTAATGGTTTATAATCATAGCGTTAATTTATAGTGTATTCATTAGTGTATAGAAATAAATATTTGTTTGTGAATAGACGATTTAAACAGCACTTGTGTTATTATTTTGAAAAAGAACGTTACATTATTTTAAATTGGCCAATAGCAAAACAACGCGGCTTTAACAAACCAATCAAAATTAATATTTTAGAACAAAGAACATTCACGAAAGAAGAACTTTACCCATGGTTAAAATCTGCTGCAATTACAATAATACGATACGATGAGACCGAAAATTGTTTATCCAAAACCTACTAAAAAGCACGTACAAGGAAATCATAAATTAGAACCAGATGGATTTTATTAATGTGTTTTTCTATGAAACAAAAATTATAAGCGTTTTAAAATGATCGTTCACACCAACGAAAACTTTGCTGATTTTAAAATACTGTTTGTAAATGCAAAAAGGTGACTCATTTATACTTGAAAGAAAGCATTATTTAACTTAATGTAATATTTGCAGTTTTAACGCATTTAAATTTGTTAGGCAACACAGGACCGTACTAAGGATTCCTTTATTAATTATGCATATAAAATGATATTTATGAAAATGAAAAAACGTAACGTTACGACAAAACGGGTAAAGTCTATCACGGATATTTTCTTAGGGGATGGTAACGTGAACACAGAATATCTCACAATCAAGAAGGGGTTCTCTAGGAGAGGGCTATACTAACGAGCCTATATCCCATAGCCGAAAAAGTTACTAGAGGATAGATAGACAAATTTGCTCCCACCAGTGAGAACTGATAGCACTCACATGATGTAAGTGACGCACTAATTAAGCGTATCTAGATTTTCTAACCATTAGAGTGTCGTAGCAATAACCTATAAAGACAGGTATATCACGTAAATCTGCAATACACAAAAGACGCGTACAGAAAGTATATCGAAATTTGGTGGAAATAGTTTACCTTAAATAAGGCACACACTTTAGTAGGACAAGCCGAAAATCACTTTTATAATTGGCTATGACATCTAATAATACAACAATTATTATTATTGCCGCAATAAATCAAGCAGAATTATTGTCTGACACAAATACACAAAAACAAAAACAATCAGTTTTATAAATTATTCTTACCATACAAACAATTACTCCATTCCACACAATTTGTGTAAGGTTATAAACTATTAACACTTTTCTCAAGGCATAAGCTGGTCGATTTCTCATATATTGTGGCAGAATGACATAAATCATAAGAAAATATATAATAAGTATTCCAGTTGGTAACCATGGGCTGGACATGAAAGGCCAATGATAAAGTCTATGATCTAAAAGTATATTGTTTAATAACCACATTTAGATATTATTATATGCAATAAACACATACCTCCCAAATCCTTAAATAGATATTCATTGTATTGTCTTATAGCTTCCATGTTATAAAATTATTATTGAATGTATTTTTTAAGAGCGTACGGTGCTTACAATAGTTTAATACTTATTAGTAGTAAGTAACGTTGTGGCAAGATAATTTAAATGGAAAATGTTACTGTAACTTTACAAGATTAATAATAAATTATAACTATTAACATACAATTTAAAAAAGTAAGATCAATGCATAGAATGCTTTATAACATTAGTGAGTTTATATAATTTAGCACTAAGAGCTAACTGTTGTGATTTTATCTTATTTTTATTTTCAGAAGCTATTACTAGATTTCCTTTTTTAATTAAACATTTTTTTCTATGGAATTGTTTTGTTGAATGTTTAAAATTGTTCAACTAAAGTAAGTTTAAATCTTTTTTTAAGATTTACGACAGAATTCCCTAAAAACAAAAATTATAAATATTATAGACTAAGAATCATAGTTTTTATATATTTCAAGTTGGTCATCTATTTATAAGAAATAAATTTAAATTATTAATCAGTCCTTATTTATAATAAATAAAGTAAAAATACTTGAAACAGTATTAGAAAAAAATTACAAATATTAATTACCAAATAACCAATTACTAACTTAATAACTTTACTGTAAAAGACTGACTGCAAATTAATTGGTAAATACACCATTTACACAATCCTGAGAAAAATTAATAAAACGAGTTATCTTCCCAAGTACATGTCCAAAATAAAAGTGACGGGAAGTGGAAAATCTGCTTCTATGGTCAATATAAAGCATATGTTCCCATTCTAAAAATTACTCGTATAGGGTGAAAGATAAAATGTATTAAATATAATCAACATTAATAATAACAATATTATAATAACAATTAATTAAATATATTGTTGTTATATGGGTTGTCAATAAGAAAAAAGAAAGCAAGCACCACGTTCGGGCGCCATATTGCTATGATAATGTCAATACAAAAAATTATTGTAGTGAATAATAAACCCCCCACACTTGATGAAAGATGAAAAGTTATAAATTGCAAAATAAATTTGTTATTGTTGAAATTCACAAACACAAAACATGGTAAAACAGTCTGAAAATATACACAACTAAATACCACTTACCTTTATAAAAAAATTCTCCGGCTTTAATTTCTAAACTGGAAAACAAGTTCCATAAATGCATGAGACGAAATCAGGCGGGTCGCTAATTAATTAAAAAGCTATTTCAATTATATATGTAAAACGTTGTTAATGGACCAGACACAAATAAAATACACAAAACACAAAATACAACAATTTTTTTTTAAACATTTAAATGGATAATTTTATTTATTAATACAGAAGAGAAATAAAAATTTAGAATTCCATGAAGAGAAAAGAAAACAGGTATTAAAATTCAAAGAAAATCAAATTAAATCTCGGTGTCAAATAGATTTAACTAAATAAGAATTAAGAGACATTCTAATTCTCTTTGTCCTTTTTAATTTTTATCTGATCAATCTAACAATCTTAAATTACTATTAATAAAAAATATAAAAATTAAAAATTATTTTAAATCTTAAAATTATTTGGCGCTACACAAAAAAATTAAACACCCTAACTTGAAAGTTAGCAGATTCCTGTTATAGTTCGTAAAATTACCTGCTTATTCGTTGACAAGAAGAACACATTTCCATACCATTCTATAAATGGATTTTATTTGTGATTTATGAAGATAATTATAATTCTTAAAGGTACAACATGTATCTTCCATGACGTGAGTACATAAAATAATTCAGTTATTTGCAACAAGATTCCATTACCTTCCCTTAATTCGCTCTATACAAAAATAAAATTCTAAACATCAAAACAGTCTGAACGCCAAATTTAAAAACTGCACTTTTGTTTATTTCACTTTGATTGTTCATTTTAATTATTATTAATCAAATTATTAAGAAGTTATAATAAAAAATCTAAAAACAGGATGACATTTGTCATAACATCAGTTTATTGACATTTAAATGACGTAAAATTCACCAACCTCAAAATTTTATCAAAATAACGCACAAACTGACATGACTTCTGCTCTGTATGAAAATTCAAGACAAAGTAACCAAATTTTCGTACTGTTTTTATAATAATTGAAAAACAACTGCGAATCGCTAGTGATTTTCCTAGTTAGGAACTAGATTAATTTGGTTTCTTCCTAGAAACAAAACACAGTATTTCTTACCAAAAACCTTTCTAACCAAATGTTTAAATAATAAAATGTTAAATAATAAATTAATTAAATGTTAAAAAACGAAAGATTAGAACTTTTCCTTTATTATAGTACCTAGCACGGCTATAAATATGGAAATTTAGAATTAGGATTGGTTGATAACCATCTTGAGTTTTCTCACAAACATTACTTCACAAAAGTTCAAATAAAAACATTTTAACATCTTGCTACATCCTTTTCTTATCCTAAAATTGATCCTAAAATCCTATCAAACAAAAATTACATAAATCTTGACACCAAGATTATGAATATAAACTAAATTTTAACATTCTAACAGACCCTGCTGAAACGTTACAATTTTGGGATTTTAAAGGCCTAAACCTTTTCTATAAAAAGTTCCCCACTTTAACATTCTAGTGTCAAATGCACTCTAGAACTTGGTTAACAATATTGCAGTAAAATATGTTACTTAGAAATTTAAATAACATTGAAGAATATCCATTTACTATGGAAAATTATAAATCGTCAAAGAAATAGAACATTTTCTTGAAATTCAATAATAGAAATTGTAAGTAAAGTAATAAATACTTGTGTATACCTTCTTACCTATGCCTTTTTTCAGGTGAAAACATGCCATAAAATTGCCTCAAAATATCTAAATGTCAAAATACCAACCAACAACATAAAATCGTTCATCTTAAAATTGAGTTTGTAAAATTCTAGTGAAGAATATGTTTAGAATTTATCCCTTATCATCTCACAGTGTTGTAGTGTATATTCTCAACATATTTAACGCAAAATTTTATTGTTTTAAAATAAAAATTGTGAAATCCTTTAATTCTTTTTTCGCCTGGAAGATAGGCAACACATCGTGCATACATGTTATGCGGGATGCCTATATCATAAAAATATTTAACTACATATATATAATTATAGATATACATATATCTAACTCAAATGTTTATAAATCAGAAATTAATAGTGAAATGTAATCCCTTATTGAACCCTTCAACTTTTAAACTACATTAATTAATATTCGCTATAAAAATTTAAACTCAGATTTGTTAAGGCCTCGGCATAATTCGAATAGTATAACTCAATGATGCTAATAATCGTACCCTAGTAATTCATTCACTAATAATTATCACAAAAACTTGATTATGAGGTTTATAACCAAATTGAATTTACTGAATACATCTATGTATATACATGTTACTAGATGCAGTTTCAGAACGCATCCCTACAGGCGAATAACAGATAGATGTATAAAAGTTAATATTAGTTATGCTTTTCTTGTACTGTGTGACAGAAAAGTGTAATTATGTACATGGAATATACAAATATGAAAAAATAAACTGTTGATATTGATTAACCTTCAGGAGATCGATTATACGATACCTGAATTCAGCTGAATCTAGATTGATGGAAGGATGATCATTTTTTTCGTGCTTACGGTGTAACGAAGTTATTTTATCTTTAATTATTATTGGCATATTCATGGCGTTTATTCTGCGCACGCCGCTCCGTTTTACTTCTACCATTTCCCCCACGCTCCGTGACCTATAATGTAGGGTGCGCTAGCAGTTTTAGTCAGTTCATTCCGAACTCGAAGGACCATCCAGAAAGACCAATTCACCAGGAGCAGACAACAGTCAAGCAGACCGATTAGGTTTCAGGATTTGTAAGATTAGTCTTCTAGACCGTAATCATAATTCCTGTTCCTTCCAACATACCTACCCTTTTGCCGGTCCGTCGTGTAATCCTGGGTTCTCATCCTTAGCATCCCTCTATCATTTCCTCCTTCCCGAGACTTTGCTGTGTGTAAACCTGGGAGCCTCATTCAAGATTACGCCCAAAAGAAGAAACCATGAAAAACATCAACACAAGCTCAGACAAAACTACACACTATTTCAGTAGAGGACAGATAGAAAAGAATCATTCTGGTAGAAAAGCAGCAGAATGAACTACAAAATGAAAAATGTGACAAAAAGAAGGAATACACAAAAAAGGGGAAGTAAGATCAGAAAGACAATTTTTTAACCGGATCTAAGGTGGCCATGAACATTACCACCAACGAAGATTAACCAACTTCTTGAGTAACTGAGATAGTAATCCAGTTTTTGACACACTGTATACAGAATAGTAATGCGATCGGTAGTAGCAATGGTAACCCAGAACTGCTAATAGAAATTTGAAAACTGCGTTTTAGATAGCTGGGATACGCACAAAGAATAAAGAAAAGTACAACTGTAGAAGAATGGACAAGCCGAAAGCAAGAAGTAGACAAGGGTCGGCAAGGAAAATATGATTGGACTATGTGCAAACAGACTTGCTACAACTTGAAGTACGGAAATGGAAACAGAAAACACAAGACAGGTCAGAGTAGGTTAAAATCGTAAGAAAGCCAAGTTTCTACAAGGGCTCAGCATTCAAAGATAAAGCAATCAAAGCTATCGAGGGGTAAGGTATATCATTTTTGTCTCTAATTTGGCATGTAAATGTAGAAATTATTTGTTTCTAGCAGAAATTCACTTAGACTTCTGTACTTTCATGAAAGTTTATCAAAGTGCTTAATAATTTAAATTAATAACGTATAGGTAGATGACTAATCCGATGTCTTCCTATTAAACAAAATCAAAAACTAAATTAACATTTAATTTAATAGTAAATTATTAAAAAAATACCCCAACTGTATAAAAATTATTAGTCATTCTGTTAAGGTCTATTACCGAGACCGTATATTATTTCCACTTATGGTATTTCAATTGATTCCTAATAATTACTGCTTTTTATCTAAAGCCAAGGTCATATTTAAACATAACTCAGTTTTAGTTCGTTTCTTTTCTAGGGTATCTTGCAAAGTCTTTATCTATTTTTGATTATTGTTATCTGCTTTAAAATCTTCCACTTCCTTTTCTTGTTTTTAGAATAATTCCTAATAAATTTCAGAAGTGTTTTATGTGAAGCAATTTAGTTTTTGGATTTACTGGAAATACTCAAGATTATTAACTATTTCTTTTAAAGTTATTACAACTTCTTGATCGCAGATCAACCTGGCTCAGGTAGAAAAATACTTTTTCTATTTTTGTGTTTTCACTAACTTGTTGGTGATATATGCTGCAGGCTCTACTTTTAGCCCTAAAAGATAATAAGGGTTATAAGAACAAACCTGATTATAATCAATTACACCGACACTCATAAGAGGGGAGCAAAAATCCTACATAGAGATAACCATTGCTAGTGAAAAGATATACTCGGAGATCACAGAATGGAGAGCAGATGACGAGGAGGAAAATTTCAGCCTCCACAATAACATATACTTTTCAATCAAACGCGAGAAGAATAAGGAAGGATTGAAGACTGCTGCTATATGGAAGCTTAAAGAACCAACTACTCGTAAATTAGAAGAGGTACTTATAGCCAAACTACATGCAGGAGTTCACAGACCCCGAAACAATATATGAACACCATACAACAATGCTGTGAAAGCTCACTAGGAAGGGCAAGCCGAGAAAATAACAAATCCCAAGTATACTGGTGGACTCCGGAAATAACAATTAAAAGAAAAATGTACCTACAAAAAAGAAGAGTTATGATGAGAGCGCATAGTAGACAAACAACTACACCCGAGGCACAAGAAGAAAACATAGTAGAGTACAGAACTGCAAAAAAAGAATATAATATTACAGTGATGAAATCCAAAGAAAATAAGTGGAAGGAACTGATAGATGAGGTTGAAAATAACCCATGGGGGATAAAGGTACAAAATAGTCACGGGAAAATTGCTGAAAAAGCCTAGAATACTGCTGAATGATCAGGAGGAAAAGGAAATCATAAACCAATTGTTCCCAACATCCCTTACATAAATAAAGACCACAGAAGCAGTTGTCCAAGAACATGACAGGATAACCCAAGAGGAACTCGAATGGGTAATTAAAAAAATAAAAACTAAAAATACGACTTAATGTCGAGGAGTGTGTCAGCTGGGCCACTTCCTGCTACGCTTCTTGGAAGATAGCAGTAAGGTCCAATTAAAAAAAAGGTTAGGTTAGGTTAGGTCAGGTTAGGTTCGGTTAGATTAGGTTAGGTTGGGTTGCGATGCGTTGGATACGATTAGGTTAGGTTATGTTATGTTTAGCTTTGGTGAAAGTGCAATTCGTCGTTGCAATTTATCGGTTTCAATGGAATCTTGAAAATTACTTTTTTGAAGCCTCAGTTCATATTTCGGTAGGTTTGAATATTGTCTTATTTCGCACTATTTTATCTTATATTCTTGGTTATTCTGCTTATTTATCGCAATGCTTTATCTAAGTTAAGTTACAGTTTTCGGGCGATTTTTATCTCAGATACGGTGTTTTCTCAAGATATAGATCCTCAGAATGTACCTACCCATGACCCGGCAAGTGTTGACCCAATGTATAGACACCCATAATGCAAACAGGTACGCATGTGCAGCAACGTTTGTTATCATTTGTCCTAATACCAAGACACACGTTATAATACCACGTTGTACTTGGTGATTTACCAGTCGGTGGTTTTATATTGTGGTTAATTAATGGTTGTGCCCGCCAAAACTTGCTCACTAGTTAGGTTAGGTTCGGTTAGACTAGGTTAGGTTAGGTTGGGTTAGATTGAGTTAGGCTGGGTTCGATTTGGTTAGGTTAGGCTAGTTTATGTTTAGTTTAAGTTAGGTTTAAATCAGTTAAGGTTATATTTAGGTTAGACAGGTGCGCATGTGCTTCAACTTTTGTCATAATTTGTCCCAAAGTCTAGACACACGTTGTAAAACTACGTTGTACTTGGTGATTTATCAGTCGGTGGTTTTATATTGTGTTTAATTAATGGTTGTGCCCGCGAAAACCTGCTCACTAGTTAGGTTAGGTTCGATTAGGTTAGGTTAGGTTCAGTTAAGTTAGGCTAGGTTGGATTAGATTGAGTTCGATTCGGTTAGGTTAGACTAGGTTATGTTTAGTTTAGATTAGGTTAGGTTATATTTAGATTAGACAGTTGCGCATGTTCATCAACCTTTATTATCATTTGTCCCAAAACCTAGACACATGTTGTAAAACCACGTTGAACCTAGTCGTCGGTTCTTTTACCATTCGGTGGTTTTATATTGTGTATAATTAATAGTTCTGCACGCCAAAATCTGGCCACCGATTAGGTTAGGTTAGGTTATGTTTAGACTAGGTTAAGTTAGGCTTATTACTTACCTGTTTTTGTTGTTTAAAAATATAATTGTTGATGATTTTGTAACCTAGTTTAACTAACATTAAAATAATTTAAATTCAAATAATTCAAATAATTCAGGGGGCTAAAATTTAACATTATCTTATGGATAAACAATATACTTATTAGTTATGTATGAGCTCCTTTAAATCCAAATATACCCCTTTCAAGTATATCAGAACGTGCCTTTGATAATTTGGTTTATATTATTACACAAATATGTATTTTGTTTATGAGTTTCTTACAACAGAAGAATTTACTTAAGGGTATTAATATTTTACGTCTGCGAGTTAAACTAGTATAAAAAATTTAATAAAATAAGCCTCATAGTTGTTGACAAATTATTGTCCCTACAGTTCTAGATGTGGGATTAATAGCCAGTGTTTAGTTTAAGATTGTATAATGTAAAGTCCATTCACAGCAAGTCAGTTGTAAAGATTATAATTTTTTGATAATTCTAATGCTTTAATGACTTACGTCAAACTTATATATGAGCGAACTTTACACTCTGAGAAAGAATTTGTTAAGTAAATATGTATTTGATGGATTAACTTTATATTTTGAAGTTGTATTTTTAGATAAACCCCTAGTAGACAATTCCAAGTAACCAAGTGCTTTTAATTACACTACTTATAATTACAGTAGAGCTCCACTATTCCGAACTATCTGGGACCGAACACTGTTCGGTTTAGCGGGATTTCTGAATAGGCCGATTTCATGAATAATATCAACGTATATTGACTTGTTAAGGCGTAGATTAAGTTCGGGAACACCTGCTAGAGTCAGCTGCGCGTTGATCGGCTCGTGGTGAACGGGCGTACGAATGTACGTTTTTTCACAAACATCTTTTTAATTTCTCCTGTTTTTAAGTTAAAAAAATCGGTATTTTTCTAAACTCTGTTGTTCGGAATAGGCGGATTTTCGGAATAGCGGGTCTCTACTGTGTTTTAGTCTGCAATTGGTCTTAAAGCTAATGTACTACAGGGTTGATTCTATTCTTTCTTTTTTACTTTAACCACGTCTCCCTCTGAATAACCGGGAGTCTAGTTAGCTAGGTTTAAGTCTACAATCGGTGCCCTTATTTATTAATATTTCAAATCGATCCCATTGTTGTGATATTTACGCTTTTTTCATTGCGGTTTTTGGTTTAAAATTAAAAAAAAAAGATCACCAAGGATGAAGTACTTTATTTTTTGTATCATAAGTATTAAATTTTGTTCTCTATTTCCCTAATAACAAGCAACAACATAAGGTTATATTAATTGTTTTTCTTTTTATGGTGCTCTTTTAACACAAAATTATAAAACAGGCAGAGGTTTATCAAACAGTTTGGTATTACAAACATTGGTAGTAGGAGAGGAAAATTGCAGTTTGAAGATAATACTTGTCCAGCATGAATCATCATCAGAATTAAAATAACCTAGAAAATAAACTTTTATGATATACTCTAGAACACTGTCCTATAATTCAAGTTACCATTTGCAATATCATAAGCTTAGGCTTCATCCACGCTCTAACTTTCTTTGGCATATCGCTTTCCAAGAATATTAAAATATAATATACATATATAACAGTGTGGCCCAAAGAAATTAAAAACAAACAAAAACATGTCAGGCCACCTAAAACAAAACCACTTTATGACAATCTTTTGTACAAATAAAAATTAGACTTTGCCTGGGATGTATTTTACAAAAGCCCATATGATAGGAACTGCGCTGCTATGATGATACACATGAAAAATCGAGACTTGATCATATTTTTTTCTCAGTATAAAAAAGAATGTTTCGATTAAATCAAACAGCTTTAATACGAAAAGCCACCAACACATCTTTGCAATTTCTAAAGGCAGTCCTTCATCGGAATAGTCCATTAATTGGCAACCTAATGTGTAGTTGCTGCGCCATGTTAAAGTTGCCAGCTAAAAGATTTTCTGTAATTAACAAATTTTTGCCACACAAACAATTCTACAGCTATGAATAATTGCACGTAATAGCTATGGTAGAGTGAGTTTCTGGCAAAAGGTGTTTAGAAAAGAGTTTCGGCTAAAAATAATCCATGACCCTTAATGGAAAACTTAATAAGGTGATCAGAATGACTCAAATGGACCAGATATGACCGCGACACATTGCTTTAATGCTCCAAAATGCATTTCAAAATTTAGTTGGACATTCGCCCAAGAAACTTTCAAGTTCGTAAAAGGTTTTCAAGTCTGGTTAAAACTACAGGTGCTTTTGACTATATTTTTTCAAATTGACGTAAGTACATGGACGTGGTTTAAGGTAATTTATATTTTTAATGCTTTACAACGCTATTTTTATGTATTTGTGGACTTGATCAGGTATAGCAGCGTCCTCTGTTGTTCCGTCAAAACAACCTTTCTTACTAATTGTATAATTGTGTAGAAATAAATAAATAAAAAAATTATAACATCTTACGTCATCCTTCGATTCCCACTGTGCTACCTTTATTTCCATTAGATTACTAAAAATTGGCCAGCACCGACTAGCAAGCCTAGACTATCGTCAAATCTTATCAACACCGATAATCGTACTGTAAAGTTCACCAAATAGCAACTTATTATTCTCCACCATTCCTCCGTTGCAAGTGTAATTCCCTTATAACCATCTTATATAGGCTTACCCAGTTACGTATAACTACTAGCAATTATTACTTATAATCACCGTTACTATATCTTCAACACATCCAGAAACCTCCGACATTTGTCAGCACTCAATAGCATTATGCAACACACGATTTCATCAATATGTGAGACGGTGTTTTCTAAAAGACTTTTGGTGCAGCGGGGTTTGGTCCAACAAGATTTTTTGACCAACGTGACTTTTGGTTATGTAAACTGGATCTAATGATATTTTTGGTCCAGCAAGAGTTTTCGTCGAGTGAGACTCTTTGTTCAATGGGACTTTTGGCTCACAGGCATGTTATAATTAAATAGCAAGTCAAATATTCTTTATTGACGAAACAACACTATTATCAAACATCGTAAAGTATTTACACGATGGAATAGTACAACTACCTGCTCGATGATTGATAAGTTGAAGAGCAGTTAAGAGCATTTCCTGGATCAAAATAGTCATTTTACACAAATATGAATGGAATATGAAAAGAATTACATTATTCGACTGTCAAAATCCTTTTAATTTCCCCTCAACTTGTCAACCATCCACTAGATAGCTGTGCCAATCCATCGTGAAAATACTCTAAAGCAAGATATTTGGGTTAAATTAGTTTTGGGACTTACGAACTAAAAGTGCTACTGGACTAAAAGTACTAGACGAAAGGTCTCATTGGACTAATAGACATAATAGTTTCCATTGGACCTAAAGTTCATCAGACTAAAAGTCCCGTTGGGCCAAACATCATTGAACCAAAAGTCCACTAAATTCTGACAGTCATTAGACGAAAAGTACCAAATACGATTCCATAAATGAACGAACCAGCATTCTTATTTTCTCATTGTTTTCCTTTGACACATCCGATCTGTTTGAATTTTCATGAACCATAATCTTGATTACTCTTTTCTCCGTGTATTTCAAATTTATCAACAATCTAATGGTCATTTTTTATCTATGATAGCTAGTTGTCTGATTTTTGTCATTATAGTTAATGATCAACGTTTTCTGTTATTTTTGCTCAATGAGTGCTAATACTGTTTAATTATTGTTAGCAACTTGTGAGGATACTGTTGTTGTTGAGCTCTGCAAAGTAAATCAACCGCACAGCTAGCTGTTTGCTTGGCGGGTGCAAGTCTGGAGTGGCTTGGCACTCGTCTTTCCAGCTGTGTAACTTAAATAGAATTACACCGATTAACGTATCCCAAACTAGTATCATTGAAAGTTTCCTTCCAGTTTCTTGTATGTTAACTACAACATGGAGGAGTACATTTACTTTCTTGGTGCTTTGATGATTAACGCCTAATCTGACACATAAGTGTTTCAGGTTTCATGTTCATAATAGTCTACTAGATCTTCGCTTTCAAATAATCAACTGTCCAGTCATCACCTGCGAGATGATTCGGGGATCATATAAAGAGAAGATCATCAACCGGCTGACCACATGCCGAAAGAGTCTTACTATAAGGGCCCTTTGAATTGTGATATTGTATAGCTAGGATTGTTAACTTTGATTCTTGAAAATTAACCATGATTTTTTAAAATAATAAAGTCCTTACCGAATATGCAAGTGCTGCATTCCATATAATCTGTATTGCATTATAAAATATTCTGGTTTTTCTTATATCATAAGGTGATCTGTTTTCCATATAAGATGGTAATATTACATAAATCATCATCAAATACAAAATAATTATGCCAAGTAGTAACCATGGGCTGGACATGAAGGTCCAATGGTAAACCCTATGATCTGCAAAAATAATTAACATTAAAAGGTAAGTTGTTTGAGTATTACTATCTAACACTTACCCCCTAAATCATGAAACAGGTAATCATGATATTGCTGTGCAGTTTCCATTTCAAAGTTACTTTTTAGGACTTTGATTGTATGTTTGGAAAATAATTCTGAGAAGATGCAAGTACTATCTTCAAATGATGCTACTAATATATTTCAAAATAAGGTTGTTGTGATAGTGTGAAGTAAGAGTAACTTACGAGGATTTTAAAAATTATTATCATCAGAACAGCTCACAATTAACACTATCAGGTATAATTCATAAACAATGTTCTAGTACGTAATATTTGTCGTAGCCAGTCGAATTTTTTTATTGTCTCAATGATTATTTACTATTTTTATCTTTTATAAAATAGTCTAACCTTCAAATTGACAACATAATAGTTTAATCCTTGTTATTGTGTAGCTTACATGAAATAATATAATATAACTGAGTAATATACAATCAAAAGATTGTATCAATCAATCAACCAAAATCCCTCAAGCAATTAGCTACAACATTTTAACAAAGCACAAAATAGTTTGTTAAGTAATATAGTTTTATCTTATCTAAAAGAACATTTCCAACCACGGTAAATCTTACTCTATGACTATATATGATTATACTCTGAAAAAATGACTAGGCAGTATCAGGTGTACTAGGTGCAACATGACCATTTTCATTTACTTTTTTGTTTTCTGTAGTATTTGTTATTTCTTTAACACTCTTTAACAACAAATCAATATAAACAATAATTATTCAGTTTTTATAATTTTAAAATCAATATTTTAAGGCCAACGAATCAGTTAAATTGGAATCAAATAATCAGTATTTTATACCAACAATAAAACAGTTCCTAAATTATTAAAATCAAACAATACCAATCAATCAAATCTATTTTAGAGCTAAACAAAAGATTACAATACTTACGCATACGATTTCTGAAGAAAAGGAAGTTTTAAATTAAATCTTGCAACTGTGTAAACGCAACAGATAAAAGTAACGCAACTTGATGTATGTATCTTGGACTCGTTAAAATACTTGGTGTATTAGATGCTGCTCCAACGCTCCATTTTTTAAACCCAACGTTCCAGAAGGAAACTTACAGTAAGGGTAACAAAAATGTATAACAAAGACACGTAACGTAAAAAAAACCTAAAAAAGAATTCTGAAATTAATTAAAAGTTATCACCATAAGCTGCGGCATACCGAAATAGATGGTATCAACTTAAAAATTGCCTTTTGTATTTAGGTAAGGTATTCCAACATAACAAGAAATTGTTAGAAATAAACCTAATACTTAAACAAATTAGTTTAGAAATATACCAAGAAATGCAGCAAATAAATCCCAATTTAATTAGAGCTGTGTATAAAAAATACACCAACATAAAACCAATTTGAGCTAATGCACAGAAAGTAATTGAACTTCCACCCACTTAAAAACCCAAAAAAAGGAAATTAAATATGATTCAAACTAGTAAAAACGAAAAATTCTATATCTTAAAGTTTTAAAAAATAGTTGAAAAAACACATAAGCAGAATTTGCCAATGAAGAATCCCAACCTAGACATCACCAAATAAGGAATAGCCAATAAGTGTCTAGTTAAAAGTATAACCAAATTAGGAGTTATAAGCTTAGATAATAACACAATGGGAAAAAGCCTATTAAGAAAAAAATTTTAGGTAATCGCCTAGGTGAAATGGGTGAACTGGGGAGATATATATTTTTTATTTTTTTTTTGTTATAGTTTCCAAGATCCAGTCTTGGTTTGCAGATACCTCTAATGTTACATGTGTCTATACGAATATCCTCCGTTAGTTTATTGCTTCTTTCTGCTTGTCCAAAAAAAACTACGGTTTCGAAACCTAAATCTTTGATGTTATCCACGTGGACATTCCAATTTCCATTTATTTTTGCTTTGCATTTTTCCCATTACACTCTGTGAGTCATAGCAATAGTATCTTCCTTTGTCTTTTATACTTACGCATGTAATTGCAGCACAGATTTGTATCAGCGATATCTTCTCTTCATGATCTAAGTTGATATAATTTATTGCTTCTCAGTCGGCTGCCTACTTTTCCATCTAGCTCTGCATTTGTTGTGATTTCTACGCCTTCTTTTGCCCGACTCCTTAAATCCTTCGTCTTAAAATCCCTTTATTACTTTGAATCTATTTATTTCATGCTGGTGATTGATTCAATGGCAAAGACCTAGTTACTTTGACTCGACTGGCTTTTAGTCTAGGACTGATTATTGTGAATACTTATAGCAATCTTGTCTCCAGAACATCTTCTATTCGACACCAGAAGGACGGGCTTTTTAGAAGTATGGTGTCTCGACAAAGCGATTGCCTAAGGTGCCCATCTGACAGCAAGGTAAAGTGTGCTGAATCTTTAGATAGACGAGAAAAATCGAACCGGGCCGTCTGAATAAGAGTTGGACTAGCAATTAACGGGTTCTGTCCCGTTTGACAGTCTACATACAATCAATCATTCAGATAAGCTTCTCACCATAACAACGCAATTAAAATATCTTTACATATTTCGACCTTTAGTTTACGAAGTATTGGAACCCACTTTAGAACATGTGCTGGTACTGCACATCAAGTCATCGGGATTTTTTAAATGGAACCATTAAGTTTTATATATGAAAATCGATTGCAAGTGTGGTTTTGAGTAAAACAAAGTATTAAGGTACCACAGGTCTAACGTGCATAATAACAGAGGTAGAACCAATTATCGGGTTCTGTTCCGTTTAATAGTCTACACTCAATCATTCAGATAAGCTTCTGACACTAGTAATGGAATTAAAAGCCCTTTATGGAATTAGACCTTTAGTTTAGAAAATCAATATTGGGACCCATTTTAGAACATGTGCTGGTACTGCACATCAAGTCATCGGGATTTTTTAAATGGAACCATTAAGTTTTATATATAAAAATCGATTGCAAGTGTGGTTTTGAATAAAACAAAGTATTAAGGTACCACAGGTCTAACGTGCATAATAACAGAGGTAGAACCAATTATCGGGTTCTGTTCCGTTTAATAGTCTACACTCAATCATTCAGATAAGCTTCTGACACTAGTAATGTAATTAAAAGAGCTTTGTATATTTCGAACTTTAGTTTACAAAATCAGTATTGGAACCCATTTTAGAACATATGCTGGTACTGCACATCAAGTCATCGAGATTTTTTAAATGGAACCATTAAGTTCTATATATTAAAATCGATTGCAAGTGTGGTTTTGAATTAAAAAAAATATTAAGGTACCACCGGTCTAAAGTGCATAATAACGGAGGTAGAGCCAATTAACGGGTTCTGTTCCGTTAAATAGTCTACACTCTCTCATTTAGATAAGCTTCTGACCATAGTAATGGAAGTAAAAGAGTTTTGTATATTTCGACCTTTAGTTTACGAAATCACTATTGGGACCCATTTTAGAACATGTGCTGGTAGTGCACATCAAATAATTGAGATTTTTTAAATGGAACCATTAAGTTTTAAATATGAACATCGATTGCAGATGTGATTTTGAATAAAACAAAGTATTAAGGTACCACAGATCTAAAGTGCATAATAACGGAAATAAAACCAATTAACGGGTTCTGTCCCGTTTAACAGTCTAACTCTCTCATTCACATAAGCTTCATAACCATAGTAATGGAATTAAAAGAGCTCTGTATATCTCGACCTTTAGTTTACGAAATCAGTATTGGAACCCATTTTAGAACATGTGCTGGTACTGTATATCAAGTCATCGGGATTTTTCAAATGGAACCATTAAGTTTTAAATATGAAAATCGATTGCAAGTGTGATTTTGAGTAACAAAAAGTATAGAAGCACCACAGACCTAAAGTGCATAATAACGGAGGTAAAACCAATCAGCGGGTTCTGTCCCATTTAACAGTCTACACTCAATTATTCGAATAAGCTTCTGGCCATAGCAATAGGATTAAAAGAACTTTGTATATTTAGACCTCTAGTTTACAAAATCAGCATTAGAACCCATTTCAGGATATGTACTGGTACTGCACATGACGTCTTCTTGATTTTTTAAATAGAACCCTTATGTTTTTAATATGAAAAGCGATACCAAGTGTGATTCTGAATAAAAAAACTATTAAAGAACCATAGATCTAAAGTGCATAATAACCGAGCTAGAACCAATTAACTGGTTCTGTCTCGTTTAACGGTCTACACTCGATCATTCGGAAGCTTCTGGTCATGGTAATGAAATTTAAAAAGCTTTGTAAATTTCGACCTTTAGTTTATGAAATCAGTATTACGATTCATTTTAGAACATGTGCTGGTGTCACACGTGACGTTATCAGGATTTTTAAATAGAACCATTTAGTTTTAAGTATGAAAATCGATAGCATCTGTGATTGTGAATAAAATAATATTTAGGTACCACAGATTTAAAATGCATAATAACGGAATTAGAACTAGTAGCATATCCGAATGATAGGATGTCGGCTATTAAACGGGATAGAATCCTTTAACTGGTTCTAACTTCGTTATTAGGCATTTTAGACCTTTGATACCTTAATACTCTTTTATTCAGAATCAGACTTGTTATCGATCTTTATACTAAAAACCTAACGGTTCCATTTAGAAAAATGGTAAACCGGACAGAACCTTTTATTTGGTTCTCGCTCCGTTATTATGCATTTGAGGGTGACAAGCTTGTACAGCTCATGTTTGTTACCATGTCATAGTATGTTTCATCATTGTTACTGCAGTTCTATATCACATTGTAAAATTATAAATTCGCACAGTTTTATTAACGGTAAATTTATTGAACTGATACGAAAATGTTTTGTTCATTCAACTGATATTAAATAGCACATAAAAAATGTTTTCATTGTGCCATATTATTAGATCAAGGTAACTCTTTAAGTTATTTTGAATTCTGGACATTCTCTTTTCAAGGATTCTTTACTAATTAAGCATTGTTAATTGTTGTTACGTATCTATATTTAAATTATGTATGTTGCCAAAACTGTAAAACATTTTTCCAGAACGGTATTGTGTCTTTTATTATGTTACAGACCACCTACATCTTATTCTCATCTTCATTTGTTTTCCTGTGTCTTCCCAGCTTGCATAATTTTTGCTTCAAAAGATTAACGTTGGTGATCTGGAATCTGTAAATCAATGTAAAGTTCTTTGGGGCCTTTGGAAGTAAGGCGAAGCCAGAGTTCTTTATCAGAAGATCAACAGTTCACAGTATTCTTGCCACTGAATAGGTGAATAGCTACCATTCTTCTCTACCATGGCAGTCAAGTAGCACTTAGGTGATCTCTTCCACATGCGAAAAATACAGGCTTCATCCAAAAAAATGTCGGTACAGGGTAACTAGTTAGATCTGTTCTGGATAGGCGGTTGTGGAGTTCCGCAATCCTCAGGACACACAAAAGCTTCTGAACTCGCTTCTTTACGAGCAGGATTATAAGTATTATAACCACATTCCACTGGTTTACGAGAGTGACCGAACAGCAAAACGCATGGATAGCGTAGTTATATCAGAAGACAGACAGAAAAGGGCAGAAACTAAGGTTTCGCTCGAGAAAGAAAGGTTTTGCCATTTTTCCATGTCTGGTTTATGAGACTTATGGAACAGAAATGCCCCATAAGAATAAGTCTGTAAATAATGGAATAGAAAGGATTAGATATCACTTACAAAAGGGTAAACATTATTGTCTGACCTGAATACCTACCCCTGTAGCTTCTTGATAGCATTAAACTCAAAGATTTTACTCGTTGAGTTTAAAGTTTAAAGAAGTAAAGAAATATTGTAAATCATGGATACATCAGCCACTCTTCCAATTAGTCTAACCTAAAGTGATATATAGGATGGCTCATAAGAGGTATATCAAACGCGGCAAGTAGTGAGACATCGATAAGATAAACAAAAAATCTATGTAACATGTTTTTCTTAAAAGCGTAGTTTTTTAAAAAAAGCAAATCAAGAAGGGCACAATGTTTTTAGCACCTATAGTTTGTTATGTTCTTCAAACAAGACGTTTTATGGTTTGTTATAATTACGTTACTGATCTTGCAACCTATAACCTGATCCATTTTACAATACAATTTTATGAGGTCAGTCAGTCAGATGATAATTTCCAAAACGTCAATATATAACAAAAAAGTATTAGTGTAGGCCAAGTCATTAAAAATAATGGCATCAACCACGTAAAATTCGCCGTACACAAAAATCTGGAGTTCTCATTACTAAAATGTTTAATAATTATAGTCAAAACAAGTCATCGTCCGGGGGATTCCCACATCGCATCACGGATATTAAAATTCGTAAATTAATTTTTACATAAAGTCGAATGGTTTTTATGTTTATTAAATTAAATTCAAA
Organism: Agrypnus murinus; assembly: GCA_929113105.1. Taxonomy (NCBI): domain Eukaryota; kingdom Metazoa; phylum Arthropoda; class Insecta; order Coleoptera; family Elateridae; genus Agrypnus; species Agrypnus murinus. The sequence goes on from OV816027.1 coordinate 115,002,544, forward strand.
CCTACTCACACTAATAAAATCTCCTTTAATCTAATTAACTTACCTTATTAGGAAATCAAATGTTCTTTTTTGAAATTAGATAAGATATTTTCGCCACTATGTTTTTAAAATGTTTTGTCGATGCTTAATGTTTAATTAATGTCTTTTGGAGTTCTATTGAGCTCTTTGTTTAACATGGCACATAGCACTATTGTTCGATCGCGTCACCTAACCTAGTATTATTTCGGGTTTGGTAGTAGAAGTACGTCCAAGAATCAACTTTCAAGGTGGAAGTAATAAGCAGTCACAAGTTTTCTTTCAAGTACAGCTTTATTGTCAAATATGTTTTTTTACATCATACTCAGTTGCCAAATATAGTGTCTATACATCTTTCTTTTTGATATAATTGGAAACGTAAAAATGGTAAAAGCAATACAAGTTAGTAGATGTAATAAAGGTTTCAATAAAAAATACTGCATTAGTAACCTCGCAGCTTGGAAGCAGCGTTTGACAACTGTGCAATAGTATAAGAGTTAGATGAATCTAAAACAAAATCATACAAAATAAAAATGCCCAATGTGAGACATGATTACCATCTGAATTAAAGTCAGTTTGGACTTCAATGTATTTGGAATTTTGTATCCTAGAGCACATAACAAATAATATGTGTACATAAGTGTGTGTACCAAACAGTTAACCATTATAGCAAACGAAGTCATGCCACCTAAAATCGCAATTATTCGTGAAGGAATTAAATCTTTTTTAACACACCTGCTAGATACTTAGTCATAGCCCAAAACGTTAACACGGTAACATTGTGATGATAGACATGATGGAACGAAACCTGTCTGTATTTCTTTCTTAAGACAAAGAACATTGTTTCCAAATAGTGTGTTAACCTTAACACTAAAGCCCACCAGAAATATTTTGCCATTCTAGTTGCCATCTCGTCATTCGAGAAATCTATTGGTTGGCAACCTAGGGTGTAACGAGCAGTTGATCCTAAAGTGATCATCTAAAAAATTTCAAATGTGTTTGACTGTATAAGATAAGTAGATAAGACCAGTTTTATTTAAATTTGTATTAACAAAAAGGGGCTCGAAAACCAAAAACCATTTAAACTTCAAAGATCTCTCTTATCCACACTACTTGTTGCAGTTGTTATTCTTTTTATGAATTCACACTAGGAAATAGCTCTTGTTGAAAACTACATAACATTAACTACTTACTAAATAGGCGATAACGGCATTTGCCATAATTTGGAATAAATTATACGTGATCATTATCTTTGTCAGATCATACGGCTTTCTATTTTTCATATATAATGGCAAAAATATGTAGACCATAATTAGATACATAATAGTTATTCCAATCATCTTCCAAGGATTTGCCATAAGAGGCCAATGATACACTCTATCATCTAAAATACTGGATTTACTTAGTTTTTGATAGATTTTCATTTATCTAAATAAAAAAACAGAAAAAAGGAAACGTACCTGCAAGTTCTTTAAACATAAAATTATAAAATTTAATTATGTTTTCCATGTTTGATTCTCCAATCCAAACTAGTAACTCTTTGGACGACTATTTTTACAATTTTTATACACGAGCTACATGCTTAAACCAGTAATTGTTGTCCTAACTGTATTTAAATCGTGTATGATGACATAAAAAATAGAAAAACATATTAATAATCAGTTAACAAGAAAAATACATATATCGAGACTTTTACAATCTTAGACGTCAATGTCCGCTGATTAGAATTAGATTTATTTTGTAAAATAATCTAATTAATTGTTTTAAGAAAAGTGGAGAATACACAAGACCGAAAAAACATTGCCACTGAATCTAGTGATAATAAAAATAATAATAAGCGGAAAAATTACATAAATTACATAATTCGGTCAAACACCATTAAAGCATGGACGGAATCCAGCTTAAGAGGAGGAAACCAGGCAAACCTGAACACAGAAAAAAATAAAGAAAAATAATGAGAATAATAAAAGTAAGCAAAGATAGTACAACGGTTAAAACTTACTTACAGTAGAAACCAGCATCCTGAAAGTGATACTTTGAGTTCTACAAGCGAACTAGTTTAGTTTTTCAAGAACTTTTATACTCTATTTTGGCGGGTAATAATCATGAATCTATATGTTATTTACATGGAATTTTGTTTACGTGCAGATGCTGCTGACACAACTTTTCATTATCTTTGCAATATAGCACGCAACTGCACATGACAATTTTGTTTCTTAGTGTCCCGTTCGAATTGGTATTGTTACGATAAATAGGTTATAGACTAGAAAAACAGTCGGCGGTGGCAATAATACAGATGCATACAACACACCACTCTTTTACTCTTCATTTAAAATAATTGCTCCCACTGAATAAAGATGTTGTGAAAAGTCAGGCGGGTTGCTTTAATAGGGCACTAAATAGTTATATAAATGTAGGAACACAGTAATATGCAACAAGTATAAAAAGTATAAAGCAATTCTTTTTTTATAAAACACAAATTTATTTAATAAACTTAACAGAAACAAAAACAATAAAATGAAAAGGAAATTTAAACTTGGATACCAAAATTCTATGAAATATCAATCCCAAAATAGTCTAATTTTCTTTATCTGAGGGTTAATACTTCTGGCATCGACATAAATTTTACGTACTATAATTATTAATTATAACTATTGTTAAATAACTCACGTTTAAATATCTAAATGTTTGGCGCCATCAGTGTGGCAACCGTATTGTTATAAAATCTGCAAGTTTCTGTTCTCTACTTTCATTCGGTAACAACAAAATGCAGAAATAGAACCATTCAACTCTCAAATATTTTCATATTAATGGCTTTTATAAATTGAATTCTAAATACAGTTGTCTAAACGTGGTAAGTCAATTAATTTTATAATTATAGCTCATATCCATTTACAAAATCTAATAGCAACGAAAATTTGATAAATCTATAATCAAATAAAAAAGTACAAGTCCTAAGTAAATTGTCATTCGAATAAATTTAATGCACTTGTTATTAAAAGAAAATCACTTGAAATAACAAAACTTATATTAAATATTTATTTATAACACTTCAACGTTTTTCAAACATGATAACCTAGAAATTCTTACATCTTCTTTGTTTGTTAAAATTAATTTTTACTCTTTAACAGGTGTGCACTTTTCTAAAGATTTAAATTGAAAGAGAATTTGTTACAAAAATGGCCGAGTTTGTATACTTTTCTGGGAAACAATTAAACTTTTCAATTTTTACATGCACAAAAGATCTCTTTTAATTTATAACATAACCAAATTATTGTTTATAAATTTTAACTAATCCTGAAACTAATTAGATAAACTGGTAGATTATTAAATTCCCCATCTAATGGCATATAACATTATTTTCATTTCACAGCAAAGCTTCCATTGAATGTCGATAAGATCTCGTTCTTACACAACTATTTAATAACTTATTTAAATAAAAATACCTTTTCACACCTTTCTACCTTCACAAATTTAAACTTTATATGCTAACAAAGATTATTTACATAATTTCAGATATCAGCAAAATGAGAATTAAAGCCAATTACATTTATTTTAGTGTACGATGCATAACCGCACATACTTATATGTTGTTTTACTGATACCATTTGTAAACGTAACCTCTACATTTAAGATCCAATCGTTATTTATTTCATTAATATTTTATATTTAAGTTAGCCTCACAATTAAGCCTCAAGCTTAATGAACAATGGATGCTATATAAGCGTCACCTAATTTTGCAAATAAAGTTTACAATTTATTCTTAATCTTTCAAAACCTAATAAAATGATTTGAAGCAGTTGTTTCTAAATAAAGAAAACCGAGAAAAATCTTCGGTAAGTTAATAAATAATAAGTAATAATATTAATAATATTAAGTAATTGTTAATAAATACACGATTAATAAATAAAACCATATAAAAATAATTTTCATACTTTATTTTACATTAAAATCAAAAAGAGACAAAAGTTTATTTATTTAAAACATGTCACGAAAGGTCTTTTGATGCACTCTTATAAGATTTTTAGTCGAATTGGATTTAATTAATTACCATGAATTTCTTTAATACGAACACCAGATGATCTTCACAGATTATTATTAAAGGTTTAACCCACAATTCTCATGAAGACAGTTTCCAAAAAAGAAAATTTTCTTAATTGCCAATACTCCTTAATACAAGTACGTTACATTTAAAAATTATTAAACCCACAATGGTTTCAAATTCAATCAAAATCGTTTTATTTCACGAAAAGAAAATTCTTTTTGAATAAGACAATATGATAAAAAGTGTACCATACATGGACATATGATATCATGATTTCTACATTCGGAAAGAAGTTTTTTTAATAATAAAGTTGTTATACTTATACTGTAATAAATTAGAATGAGGAGATGCAAAATTATCCAAATATGTATTTATCATTGTATTTTATAGCGTTGGTAGTGTAGTGGCTAGCGTGGACCGGGATCGAACCCGGAGTTATCAGATCTGTTTGAGGTTTTCTGCAGTTTTTTTTTAGTTATCCAGTTAGTTAAATGATACGCAGTAAAACAACTAAAAAAGGTAAAACTTATGATCATGAGTTCATTATCCCACTCAGTTTGATAATAAACTTCATTATATACCTCAGATGAATGACATAATGAGATCTTATCCAAGCAGACGTAGATAATAGTATATTAAAGTATTAGTTTCATAAGACACGTTTTTAGCGCACGCGAGTTAACATTTATTCATTATTAAAGAGAAGTGTGACCTCATTATAAACACGTGTAAGATAACGCCTCGCAGCAGAAAGCCCACATATGCTAGAGCGGAAGCGGCTGCAGTATTCAGAACTTTATCTAATGCATTCTACGAAATACTAGAGGAAGCAAACTGCTATCGTCACGTATACACAACCCACGGCCACGTGTGCTCAACTGAAGGATTATATAAAGACCACGGAGTTACCACGGGCTTGGAAATAGAAACTGATGACCAGGGTCATTGTTTACCTTCCTTCAAGCCATACTCACCCAGAAAGCCGTAGAAACTGGTAGCCTGGGTTACTGTTTACCTCGGTCTTTCTGAACATCACTATTACCAGTTTCAAGTTGAACTTGTATAATAAATAGTATTTAAATGAATATGTAAGTGCATATTGTGTAATTTCACGACGAATAAATATGTTATTGTACTTAACAATAAACTGTGTTCATTTTTGTAACTTGGACTCCGTCTTTTGCGTTTTTAAATAAAGTATCATTTTTAAAAACGCTTTTCCACGTCAAGAAAAGTTAATTCGCGCTCAACGACCTGCGTAAAAAGTTTTCTAATTAACGATAAGTGCGCTAATACGTCTTGTGAAACAAATACTTTATACTATTTTTTATATTTACCTTACTTTTAATCGTTTTAAAAGAGAAATAATTCAATTTTAAATAAAATTCGTTAGGGGAACTTTGTTGAGTTTTTTAACAGTTGGCAACACTTAAAATTCAGACTCCGCATTTGTTTTTTAACTTTTTAACTAAAAAATAAAATGTTACTGTTTTTCGTATTCAAATAAATCTCTTTAGAATACGCAAAATGCGTGTCTTAATGGCTTCATTAGGACACGCAAATATAAAAATGATACTTTACAACTATTACTAATACGATTATGTAACACTTTATTCAATTTCTTGTAGTTTAAATTTCTTTGTTAGTAAACATCTACAGGTGGCAACCTTAATAAAATTGAGTATACAATTTTGTATGTAATTCATTAATAAACTATGGATAATAAATTCTCATATATACTTAAGTAGATAACTAATACTATTGTTTCCTAAATTAAATTAGAGTTAAAATTAAACTTAAAGAAATATATATATATAAAAACACTTTTTATATATCAAACATTTAATACAAAAGATAAAATAAAAAATCTTCATTTGGACTAAGGTTGGATAATTCGATTACGTATTAAAAAAAAAGAAAAATATAAGGATTCCATAATATCTTTTTTGCAACCAATAATTGTTTAGAGAAGAAGACACTTTTAATCAGAAATTCTCAAAAGCGCTTATCTGAAATCCCACACGAACATAATATCATGTTCGCAGAATAAACTATTACAGATTTATTGTGGTATTGTTTCCTCAAGACCAACCAAAAAAATGTTATACAATTACCCTTGGAATTTTAGTCAATGTTCGTGTTATGAAACATCCAAATATGAAATAAAGTGTATTGCAAATAATCCACGCAGTATAAGAAGTTACAGATGTACACCAAAAAAATTCTTATTTAAAAAAAACCAATCCAAAAGCCTGTAGTATCTGAAATATTTTTATTTAAAAAATTTGAATACAACAATGGAGTTGCCTTAAATAAACTTAAATAAACCAACTTAAATGCAACCTAAGTTTGTTTTCTGATTTAATAAAACAATTGTGAGAATTTAACTTCGCTGGCGGTCATTGATTTAGGCATGCAAGTATCCAATGCTGGATTTTTTTAAAGATATTTTGGTAAAGATGAGAGGGTGGTGATTAGTATAACACCAAACTGAGATTGCACAATATCATCTTTTCATTTCAACCAGTTTTCTCTTACAGAATCTCAAACCTGGAGTAACTAGTCGTTTTTCTGGAGGGGGGGTCTGACAAAAGCGCTCTTTACATTACCTACCTGGAACAAAATAGGAAGTGAGAATTTAGAGTAGGTATAGCAAAATGAATTTCTGAGCGTGCTATGTGAATAATTTTGAATACGTATTACAGGCTTGTGCGCATTATATTCATTTAAATTTTTTAATAAATTTAAACGGGAGGGAACAATTATTGATTAGATTATTCATCTAATTTTACACAGTTCACAATTAAAATTTTCCGCTGAATCTATTTATATGTATTAATAGACGTGCATAAAGCAGTCCGCACATTCAAGTGCATAGAAATACGGTCTTGAAGTTCTATACGTCAATCTACTATTTTTACAAATCCTTTATATGAGGCTGTATTATATAGAAAACCCGTTTTTTATTTTGATAAATAAACATCTGGGTAATTTCCGTATTCCGTATTTAATTTACAAAAGCTGTTACCATAACCACGTTACATATTACCATAAATCTTCTCTTGGTAAAATTTAAAAATGTATTTACAGCGCCCTCTTTAGTTTTTAGAGGATACTAGATAACATCAAGTTTTACACTACCATATTGCGGTGATCTATGAATGAATAAAATAAAATAAAATACAATACCCACCGTTCCAAATATAAACATAAATTATATACGGTGGATTAAATTGAGAAAACACCACAAATATTCTTTATTCCTCTCGGCTAGCTCAGGTTTTCTCAGTAAAGAATAAATTATTTGAATTGCGAGACTCTTATTTACTTTTATGCCTGGAAAGAAGGAAAAACTTATATCATAAGAACTAAAGCTCCTGCAAACTGGACAACTGCTGCTAATCTCTGAATTTAAGAGAAAAGTGCTGGATGTTTGTATTAACATCAATTAGACACATATGTAAAATTGAAAACACAAAAACTTTATTAAACAAACCAAAATAAAAATTAAAATAGAACGTCAAAGTAAAGATAAAAATGTTTTCCAAGATAACAAATGTTAATTTGAGAAGTAACTTCTCAGGTTTGCTCAAACGTTATAAATAATAGTAGAGATCTGACATAGGATAACTACGGTCATTCGTTTGAACAAACCAACACAAATAAAATTTGTTTATAAATAAAAAAATTATTTATCCAATGAAAATAAATTTTATGAAAAGAAAATTAAAATTGTTTTATTTAACTGAAAACAAATAAATTCTGAAAAGAACTTAACAAACTAAACCAAATAACTTTATCAATTAACTATTATTTATAAACTCAACCAATAATCATTTATTTTTAACCCACCTGGTGCATAATAAAATAGTTCCCTTTTATATAAAAATCCTTCTAGTGGTAACACTGCGATAAAACCAAATCGCTGACTTCTTTGTTCATAAAATCGATACCAAATCTATGTCCAAAAATAAATTCACTTGAATTTATTTGAACAAACACGTTCACTTTATTTATTGTTGCACAATAACTAAATCTTCTTATAATCATTGAAGATTGTCCAGGTAACACTTTTAATTTAGTTTTAAAACTTTATTTAATCAATGACGTTTGCGTCAAAACATATGGTTAACTATCTAACCGCAAATTTACAGATATTTTATCTGGAGCCGGGCATAGCTTCTGCCTTCAATATTTTATCGACTAATTTTGTTCCAAATTGCCCCAGCTTATATAGTTTCTGCCAGAACAATTGAAGTCTATGACACTTTTCAAAATAAAAGAAAATCGAACAACGCTCGTGACGTCACTAATCCGAACAGCTGTTTATGGATCAGCACTAATCCTAAATCTGTTATAATGGGATTGTAGCGCTTGAAACGAAGATCAATAAAGTATTGTACATCTATGGTCCTAAAATGTATCGTAACGAAGATATTCAAAGAAAACGTTTGACAATGTACGAAACTCATTACGATCTAATTACGTATACAATTTAGCAAATCAAGGTTCATCCTTTACAAAATAGCTACAGGAATACAATTAATCTATTCATAAGAACATCTTTATAATTTAATATAAACATTACAGTGTACGAACTACAATGAATACCAATTGATGCTTATACAAATACCAGCCTAAATATGAAGTCAACCTTAATCAAATTGTGCACAAAATGTCCAGCATACACTGCTCTAAGCACTTACATAAAAACAATGGTGAGGAAAAGCAGGATAAAATCCTATAAGAGTCGGTTAACACGAAACTAGAGGATTCATACCTTCTTTAAAAAAAATGACCAGAAATCTTTTAAATAAATTCAAAGATTAATTGTAATGTATCAGTCATAATAAGATTGACCTAATTAATCTATTTTTAGCTAGTTAGCAACATAAACTTGAGCTGGTGTCGTGGAATATAAAAAAAATCTATCTAACGCTGAACATCGCAATGTATGAATTTCAACATGGAATTCAAGCTGGAAACCCACCTAAAATGTAACATGGGTTGCATAAACATGATTACAATCAAACAATCCAACTAATTTATATCCTTTTTCTAAAATTGAAACCTATTATTATTCATGAAAAAAGCTAGGTTATGTTTGCATGAAATCTTTATTCTTAAGTTTTTGATTTAAACATTAATGAACCTAACTGTGGTCCTATCTATAGCCTTTATTAATTATGTTTATGACCTGGCATATCCCTCTTTAATTCAAGTCTAATATAAAAATATTTGTTTTAATGTTTACGAACTATCGTTGTAAAACTTTTAAAACGGTGAAATGATTACACCGCAATATATAGTGAGAAAGTTTACCAATATTCTCTTACGATGGGTAATTCCTCTAATTAATGTAAGTAAGGGTACGTTTTTAAAAAAGAAATAGAAATAATTTCGTATAATTCCTCTAGTACTCATCTTCTCTTTATTTAAAAAAAAAGTTAAAAAGTCTTTGTTTTTTGTAATAATCTAATTTAAACTCGTTTATTGAAGGTTTTTGGCAAAGATTTTGTTCCACTCCGAATACAATGTTTTTGAGATGATTTCCTCGTGTAAATTATAATTGCATCGTATGGAATTTGGATTGACCTGGTTTTTCAACAATTGGCTGGATTGCAAATCTATAAGAAATCAAAGATAAATTTTGAAATTTAAACAAATTTAAAATGGCTTGTGCCAAAATACTGTTTCAATAATTATGATTAGATGAACAATGAAAACCGTAAGTGATAATCTTTAAGTTATTTAAACCTGCCCTGCAAAGATAATTAAAAAGATTAATAGCAAAACCTAATAATAATTAAAGAGTTAGAATTTATAAAAGAAAACTAAATAAAATTAAAATCATAAAATTCAAGGCTAATGTGTTTTAAAAAACTCTATTTTAGGTTAACAATATTTTAAATTATTTGGATTAATTAACCTTTGTAAGACTTCTATTCAATTTTTATTCAGTGTTGAAACGGCATAAAATAAAATTATTTTGTCGATATTTTGACATACAAAATCAGGAATACACCTATTCAATATTTTTAAGTGATCTTAGATATGGAATTTCAAAGCGACATGTTAGATTGGTTACCTAACCTTATCTCTAAATTATAATTTTGAAAAATATCTTTTAAGAAGCTAAAAATGGTTAATTATAATTAACATCTACACTAATACACTATAGTCAGATAAAGGATACTTGTAAAACTGATTTTCTATAGAATTTAGTTAGTTTTCCTTGATTCAGTAGCGATGTGATAGACGATGACCTGATATAACATTTAAATTAAGTTTAGGCCAAAGTTAATGCAAGATTTAACCTAAAACAGACAAGGTGTGTTGTAATAGGGAGGTATACAAGTATTTACTTTCTTACTTGAGCATTTAATAAGAAAAAAATGTGTTTCCACGTAAACGAGATTATTCTTTGGCTAAAGTTTTTTCGATTTCAGAATTTTACAGCTATTGGTTGAATAATTTTGGTGGAGGATTGTGAAGCTACCTCTTTACCACATAATTGAAACTATCTTAAATGTAGGGGCGGCTTTTCATAAATAATATTAGTAAAAAATCTTATATCTTATATTGCAGTGCTGCATCGTACATTGAAATACTGTAATCGGTTGAAATTTTCATATTGTTGATGTTTGAAATTATGTAAATAATGTTTGTCAAACATATAAGGTTTAAATTTGTGAAGATAGGAAATTAGGAAATGGTATTTTTATGTAAATAAGTTATGCTAAAGGTGTTGTATATCATTAGTTAAGAAATTTGATAATTTATAACTTTAACTAATTAGTTTTAGAATTAATTAAAATTTAGAAACAATTTAGTTATGTTAAAAACCAAATATCAGTGTTCTTTTATCTTAATGGAAATTAAGTGTATAGTCAATTATTTTCCAGAAAAGTATAAAAACCGGCTATTTTTGTAACAAACTCTCTTTCAATTTACATCTTTAGAAAAGTGCAGTTTGATTGATGAGCAATAAAATAATTTTAAGGTTATACTTTGAATTAAAAAACATGTAAACAAAACATGTGAAAATTCTGAGATTTTTGTATTTGTGAAACGTCCAAGTTTTAAGGAAGATTATTAATAGCAAGTGATTCTTTTAAAAATAACAAGTGCTTTGATTTATTCAAGTAACAAGTGAATTTTCTTTATTTGATAATAAAAATATAATTATCAAATTTTCTTTATGACTGGATTTGATAAATGGATGTGGATTCTAATTATAAAATTAATTAACTTACCACGATTAGATAAACAATTGAATTTAGAATTCAACTTATTAAAGCCAATTTTATGTAAATATTTGAAAGAGTTCAGTGGCATACCTTCTTCATTTCATTGTTCGACCGTATGAAAGCAGAGAGCAGATACGGAAATATATCATAATACAGTAGGCAAGCTGGAGGCGCCAAAGAGTTATAATTAATCATAGTAAGTAAGAAATATGTTGATGTCAGAGGTATTAATCACTAAATAAAAAGAATTATATTATTTTGAGATTGATATTAAATAGAATTTTGGTATCCGAGTTTAAATTTTCTTTTTATTTCTTTATTTTGTTCTTTGTTACATTTATTTAATAAATTTGTGTTGTATTAATGAAAAATGGCTTTATATTTGTTGTATATTACTGTGCTCCTAGATTAATTATTCATTTGTGCCCTATTGAAGCGACCCGACAAAGAGTCTCAATTTGTGGAGAATCAGACGTTTCACAACACATGCAATTTAGCAGGAACAATTTTTTTAAATTTCAGGTAAGAGAGTAGTGAGTTGTATCTTATATACCACTTCCGTTTTAGACGTGTGAAGACAACCGCCATGTCTGTCAGGGTGTCGAAAATATTATAACAATATGTAAATTTACATTATATTTAAGTTTGTCTGTTGGAGTATCAATTTCAAAGACCTTCGAATTATTTTATTATTATTTGAGCTATCGATATATTCTATTTGTCTGAGAAATCATATTTCATTAACATTTTTATACCAACAGAAGTAGTTTAATAGACCTTTATAATAAATTGTGATTTATTTCGATATTTAGATACCATTAAGGTTTGCTTTCGAAGGCATTCTTGTTTAACTCGAAACAACCGTCTGAAAATGTATCCCCAGGTTGGGGAAATTTAACAGTAACTTAGAGAATTTGTAATATTATTTTCAAACAAATTTGCGCTCATATGCAACCATAGTGCTACTTGGATTAGCCTTTCAAGCTTTTCTCATGCTCAAAAAATGTTTCAATGTAAACTCCTTTCCTTTGGAATTTGCTAAGCAAATATGAGTTTATTGTAACTACTAAGACTTTTATGGCCAGATGTAAGGCTTTAGTAGCATATAGCTTTTCGATGGAAACAAAATTTAAATTTCAATTGTTACAAAGTGTCGTACCCAAGCTTTTTAGCGATTTTTCCCAGTTTAACGGAAAAACTGCCATTGATGATGAGTGTTCTAATTGACTATCAAAACATGTTAACCGATAATTTGAATAGCTTTTAGCAGCTGAAAATGAGAAAATCAAATCTCTAAAATCAATATAAATAATTTTGTTTATCGCCCTTGAATCCAGAAGGGAGCCAAAATCACATCCATAATCCAATACTACTAAAGTTAAAGATTTGTATGTGTGTCCGAGCCCAATTCTCGCGTTCTATAAGGGCTAGAGAGATGGGCTTAGGCTCATTCGACGCGTAATTTGCCGAGGATAATGCACGACCGAAAATCTTTTAAATTAGGTTATGTTTTAAAATTTTTTTTAAATTAGGTTATGTTTTAAAAAATCGATAAATGCTGATTCTATCGTACTATTTAGTGCTATTGAGTGCTATTTGGTACTAATATGTGCTCTATCGATAGGGAATCGATTGGAGATTTATGTAGGTCATGTAAATACTGACCTACTTTAAAAAAAATCGATAAATGCTATTTCTATCATACTTAAGTGCTTAGGCCCGTAGGGCACATTATCCTAGTTATTATTAAAATCGACACTTAAAGAACACGATTTTGTAATCATTTTTTTTAAACAGGATATATTATATAAAATCTAATAAAGGTTAGTTCTAATACTAATTAATCTTCTAATAAATACTAACCTTTTTATTACTAGATTAAATCTAAAATGTTCTCCCAGTCTTGGTTGTATTTAGCTAATAGCGTATACCTTCGTGACAATCGTGCAAGTATATCCAAACTTCCACTAATTGATTTATTGATTTTTCACTAATTGCACATATATCGGTTATTTTTTAATTCTTGCTTTGACTTTTATTGCCAGATTCTATTTCTTAATCCTTTTTCAGTTTAAAAAAAATTTTAAATAAAAAATCGGTAAAGAAAAATCAATAACATTATTTAATAAGATGAAATATTAGCCAGTCTCGGTGGATTAGTAGTTTGCATGTTTGCTTCATAATCTAGGTTCGAACCCCGGCCGAGCTGGTAATTTTTCATAGCGGAGAAAAATTTAAAACATGCCTTCTTTTCGGATATGAAGTAAAACTGTAGGTACCGTGTCAATGCGATGTTTGGCACGATAAAGATCCCTACTGGGGGTGGAATTCCCCCAGATTCGGCTAAATTCTAGTAGGGTCGGCCAAATGATCATAGCAATCGGTGCCATGAGGTGCGAAGGATGCTCCGCCATTCTGATTCCTCGCCCAAAAACAAACAAACAAGATGAAATATTAGTGAATGAAAACACAGTGAAAGGTCAATTACTGTTTGAATCCAAACAATACATCGTTGAATCAATCACACTAAATTTTTTGAATACAAGCTATTCAATACATTACTAATAAAATAGTGTAAAAATGAGAAATTTGATTTAAAGACGACGAAATAACGACATTAAAAACGTTTTGAAAATAGCGTCTCGTAGTGGAAGTAGTAACGTAGTAATTGCTGTTAGTGGTGTAGTTAGACATGGATGTACTACGCCAAATCTATATTGGGTATTATGATCAGCAAAACCATTTTATTACATAATTTTAGTAGTAATTGGCAGGTATAAACAACAGAAGTCGTTACAATATCTTCAAACGTCGAGTTCCTTTACAGAGAGAGTACCGCAATTAATTGATGTATGACACTTTATTACCAGTTAATTTATTTTAATAAAGATTCTTACCTCAAAATAGTGCTTGAACTAGTTGTGAGTTCATGTTATTTTGCATACACATCCCTTGAAATGCCTTGAACAGCATTATTCAATTATATTTCTACTAAAATGCTGTAGTTGCAAAAAGCCTTTTTCTTAAGAACGGAAACCGCTGCACTTAAACAAAGCTTTATAATTGATTATTTAAATACTCATAATAATAATAATAATAATCTGATATATATATATATATATATATATATATATATATATATATATATATATTATTTTTTAGATAGAGTTAATTTTTATCAAGTTGGATAATGGTTTTACATTAAATAATATTTTGAATGCAAATTCATATAGAAAAATTTATCGACTCTGCTGGGATTCGAACCCAGGACCCTCCACTGTCTAGGTGGTATCTCTACCAACTGAGCTACAGAGAACGACTACCAGCATAGCGAGAAATTTTCCATATGAATTAGATATCAAGCAAACATGCAAGTAACTAGATATTTTTTGAATACTATTAATGAAGATCAGCAAGTCGCATGACAACAACATCAATATTCAAAGTATCTAGATTATAATGAATCATTCCGAAAGGAAATTAATTTTTATAAATTTTTAGATAGAGTTAATTTTTATCAAGTTGGATAATGATTTTACATTAAATAATATTTTGAATGCAAATTTATATAGAAAAATTTATCGACTCTGCTGGGATTCGAACCCAGAACAGGGATTCGGAATGATTCATTATAATCTAGATACTTTGAATATTGATGTTGTCATGCGACTTGCTGATCTTCATTAATAGTATTCAAAAAATATCTAGTTACTTGCATGTTTGCTTGATATCTAATTCATATGGAAAATTTCTCGCTATGCTGGTAGTCGTTCTCTGTAGCTCAGTTGGTAGAGATACCACCTAGACAGTGGAGGGTCCTGGGTTTGAATCCCAGCAGAGTCGATAAATTTTTCTATATGAATTTGCATTCAAAATATTATTTAATATATATATATATATATATATATATATATATATACACACGCCCAACTATCCATACCAAGCCCGCTATGTTACGCAGGCACTCAGAAGCCCGGGCTTTCCTGTAGAGTTTCAGCTGTATATTCTACCTCAATCGAACCGATAATTTCATATTATTAAGCGCAACCTGCGAGGGGTAAGTTATTTTTACATACAAATGAATATATACTGTACAGCTTTTACGAGACCGCATATATTATTGGTACTGTAGCAGTCCTGTTTGTATAAAAATAGATATTTCACGCATTATACCAAGCCACGCAGGGTTGCCGCTACTGTTACCAGCAAAACGTAAGATTATTGATCGTGTAATTTGTCTCGCCGGCTGTGAATGTCGGACAAACCACGGTTAGTCACCGAGACTTCCCGAATGCTTTCGTTCTTATGTGATGGTAATGCCGAGTTGGGAGTATCCTAGCGGAACTTTTGTTCTCGCCAACAGCCTGAGTCAAGGTCGTACTGGCTGGTCGTCTGGCTATTATCGATTTTATTTTAGCTTTCTCGCGGCATAGTAACACAGACAATTATATACAACGAACTTTATGAAAAGAAGATGGAATTTTAGATTTCAGATCATGTTCTACATGCATAATTAACTGAATATTAAGTTACCTCGGAATTCGCCTTTTGGCCGCCGATTTTGATGATTTTTTTTTAAATTGTAGGTAATCGACTATATTTCAAAGTCTAAATATTAGATTTGTCCTGTAATGCCCTGTTTAATTGTTAATAACAAATTATTACTTTTTTCATAAGGGACTAACATTTAAATAATTTCATCAAATTTGTATTATAATTGCATAAAGTTGGGTACTTATAGGTTTTTAGGGTCGTAGATTCAAAATTTTAATAAAAATTTGATGAAATTATTTAATTATTAATTAGCCCCTTATGGAAAAAGTAATAATTTGTTAATAACAATTAAACAGTAATTTTCAAACCTTTGACAGTACAGACTTTACCAATTAAATATTTTAGTTTGAAAGAAAATGGCAAGAACAAAATTACAGTTTTCAATTAAATTAATATAAATAAAAATATTATTTCTAAAAAAAGATAAATCAATATTAGACGGTTTCCTAGAAAAAAAATACCTCGGAATTCGCCTTTTGGGCACCGATTTTGATGATTTTTTTAAAATAGTAGGTAATCGAATATAGTTCAAAGTCTAAATGTTCGATTTGTCCGCTAATGCCCTGTTTAATTGTTATTAACAAATTATTATTTTTTCCATAGGGGGTTAATTAATAATTAAATCATTTCATCAAATTTTTATTATAATTGAATAAAGTTGGGTACTTATAAGTTTTTAGGGTCGTAGATTACGAATCCGGGGTCCAAATTGGTCTAAAATTCAAAATGGCCGCCGGTGTCAAAACTTTAATATATGAAATTTTGAATGAAAAATCGTACCAAGGGGTTTTTAAAGTAGCAAATTGTGCTGTTAAGCTAAAAAATGACCCAGATGTAAAATGCTTGTCACAAAATGGCCACCGAAACTAAATATGATTAAAATTCAAAATGTTTAATCTCTACTGTATGTTTGTTTAAGATGGATTAATATAGTAGTTAACACAATTTTAAGATTGTTGCAATTATTATTTATTTAAAATTCAAATTGATAGAATGGAGTTATTCCGTATGAATAGTGTTAAAATAAATTAATACTCCATAATTTAACCAGATTCCGTTTAAGTCTGAAACTTTATTTATCGTCAGATTTAAATAAAGGATATTGTGTTAATTATTATTTACTTGTGTTTCATGTAAAGCATTGTTAGTTTTTTCAGCTACTTCTGGCAACGTAGAAAAAGAATGTGCTCTTTACATTTTGAAAACTGATTAGTAAGCTTTTTTTTGGGAAGAATAAATTCTTTTTTACATGCTCTTACTGGTTGCGACACTTCAACAGCGTTTTTCGGCAAAGGGGAAAATAAATTTTTCAAAACTTTTGAATGCAAAATTTTATAGGTGTTTTTATAATTTTTAGAAATAGTTAGGGTTACTGAAGACAAGATAAGATATATAGAAAATAAATAAAATGGAACTTTTTTATTAGAAATTGCATGAAAATACAACTAAAAGAAATTGATTTAATTTTATTTTATTTGACAAATCCCATATTGTATAATATCATCTTCAGAGTCATTGCGTTCTGTTTCTTCTTCTTGTTATTTTGAAAAGCATTCTTCATCAGAGAAGTTTTCATCTAAACTTCTTTTTCATTAATGTTTCCTACGTTTGGACATTTCCAAAACTTTAAAAGATTTGAAGATTTGAGTTTTGTTTTCGACTATGCTTAAAAATTGGCTATAAGTGGATTCGAAGATGCCAAAAATAAGTTGAGAATTTTCTCATTAGTTTCTTCTCTGGAAGATTTGCGTGGATGACCTCTTCTAAATTAACTAATCAACTTTATTTATTTCTTCTAAATAGCTTGAAATCTTTTTTCTCGCTTCTTCGCTAGCCGTTCATCTGTATCTTTTTGATGGACCAGCATGCCTCGAAGGTTAGTTAGAGTACCGTAGGTACATTTTACTAAAACATTTTCTGCAGCTTTTATGGTTGAATGGTCTTGAACTTTTCAACATTTATTTCATATCCACATACAACTGTTTGCATAATATCAAATCTATTAATAAATTATCTCTGACTTAATTTCTGTAATTTCTGCAGAAGTCGCAAGCGCTTTGAAAAAGCACATTGCTTCATATTTTCTTTGTTTTTAAAACTGTAAACCATGTGGGAAAAAAACGTGAATCTGTGTATCAAACAATAAACAAGTAACTGTGATTCACTGGCAAACATTTTAAGAAAAAATGAATGAACTGGGTGTTTTGCAAACCTTACTGAGCTGAAAACATGTGAATACATGTCTGAGATACCTATTAGAGACCGCTAGTTTAGCCGTTTAATTCTTTCGACATTTTGTCAGCTTTTGAAGCAAAATCCCGTTACATGAGACGGTGGAATAGTCTAAATTTTTGACAGTATTGCCTTTTTGTCCGTTCCAAGTTTTGATGACTTTCGGATTTAGATTAATTTATTATGATATGAGCTTTCAATCAGTAAAGGTTTCATCTTGTAAATCCGTTTCCCCAAAAAGAACGACCTAAACAAATCCACAAACTGACAGAGGAACTAAGGGAAGACTGACAGATAGGTGCCCAGTTCGTGTTATGTTATTCACTAACCATGTACAGTGCCGCCCATTTGAAAGTGCACGACTCTTTATATGTAATATTCCAAAATGACATCGTGTAAGTCAGGATTCCATGGGCTGGGTTTATAACAGCTGCAGCGGAATGAAAGGTTTATTATTATTATTTTCAAATACTTGTTTAAAATAATTTATCAGCTTAGAGTAAGTTATAGAAAACATAACCGAGGTAAATCGGGTCTATCGTGTACTTTCAAATGGGCGGCAGTGTACCTCTAAGTTGCTATTTAATACTTCATAAAGAATTATGATATGACTTTTAAATTATTAGTCCAAGAGCAAGAGCAAAAAAGTAGGTTCATAATGCAATGAAATGTTTTCGTAGACAATAACATTTTCTACAACTTTTATTACAAACTTTTTTCTGTATAGTGCATAGCTTTATATTTAAAGCGCGCCAAACTTTCTCCAACATGGTTATTGCTAAATATATAGTTAACGGTTGATAATACATTAAAAATGGTAATAACCAAATTTGTAGAACACAAAATTTCTTATAGAATTTATTTGAAGTTTTTTTTCTATAAAATTGATACTTTAAGAGCTATAGCTTGGTAAACTATTGCACCGCGTGAATTATCTGTGGTAATGTTGGTCATAGTACACGGTAAACATTTCATAACACATAAAACGGCGAAAAGTGTTCAGAAAAATGACAGTACTGTGTAGTGTGTAGTGAATGTAATGTATTAATCTTATAAATAGTGCCAAGAAGTACTCATAATTTATACATCTTTCTTAAATTGCATGGGTAGAACGTATTATCATAAAAAACTGTCAATGTAGCAAGATATAATAGTTTGTACATCACGTACATCATAAAAAATAATAATAATCATGATGATAATAATAATCATGAGAAGGGAAAGGTGGAGAAAAGGATAACAGAGTTCAAAGAATGCAAATTAATTTTTTGAAATAAAAAACGGATTAAAACATTTATTTATACAAAAAGTGGCAAGTTATTTTACGTCATAAGTCTCATCTGTTTGGATGATGAAGGAAGTCACTCATCGTCTTCCACATCCTTGTTTTCTGCCACCGATATATCCGTAGGAGGTGAATCGAAAATTTCATTTTCATCGACTTCGTCTTCGATGGTTTCCAATGTATCTGGCACATGTGCATCCACCACAATTCGAACAAATAATGGAACATTTTAAGCCAGCTTTTCGGCATACACAGGCAGCCCCGCAATTTGTTGTGCATTTGCAAGATATTATTTTCAGCAAACTTGAGGGTGCTGGAGCCATAGTAGTTCGAATTGGTTGAAGTCCATTTGTAGTCCGCTTCCAATCCCATTCTTCAGGATCATGGTAAAATCCAAGCCAAGTTTGAACCTGGTGGTAGGTTCTAAAAGAATGGTAACGTGCCGTATCTTGGGTTGGAGGTAGAAGTGAGAGGTTTAGTTTGGTGTTACTCGCCAAATTGGCGAAGCATTTTTAGCGAAGAGAGTTAATGGACGCATTGAGAGGCGCATGATTATATATAGTGTATAATTTCGTGGCTATTGTGCGTAAACTCGGCATTTACAGCGTTATAAGTCTTAAAGTATCAATTTTATAGAAAAACTTCAAATAAATTTTATCGGAAATTTTGTGTTCTACAAAATCATCAACCGTTAACTATATATTTAGCAGTAACCATATTGAAAAAAGTTTGGCGCGCTATAAATATAAACTTATGCACTATACAGAAAAAAGTTTCAAATAAAAGTTGTAGAAAATGTTATTATCTACGAAAACGATTTTTTTACTATTTTACTAGGTTACTAACATTATTCCATTGTTATTTCTAAACTACTACTATTTAGTAAGCATTAATCCTACAGTTCGGACAGCTTTTTTAAGGAATTCTCTCGTGTAAAACAGCCAGCCTTCGCATTGAAATGAGACAGTGTTAAGATCTGCAGATGAGAACAACTTTGTTCTATTTCTTTCACCTAATGTAACTGCTATCACTCAACCAACGGACCAAGAATATATAAGAAACACCTAAGAGATTTTACAGACGTATCGTTTCGATTAATTTCTTGGAAACATTTGATATGATGCTATTTTGAAAGTTCTCTAATATCAAAGATGCAATTTTTGCTTTCGCTATTGCATGGATCAATGTTAAACAACTGACAATCGAGAAAACGTTTTTTACAATTATGAATAATGGAAAAGAAGTTAACGGCGAAGATGTTACTGAAGACGCGATTTGTTCTAAAGGTATTGGTAGTTTGGCAAATCAGAGCGAGGATATGAAAGAGATAGAAGAGTCCGACATTGAAGCTTAAATGCATTGTGATCGTAAAAAACAAGGTTACCAAGTACTGACAGGAGATGCAATAATGGAGGAAAGGGAAATTCTACGCGACACCTCTCAAGTAGATCAAGAAATTCTAAGTGATGGTGATGATGATTTAAACATGAAGAAAGTACTTTATGGACAAACTGCTGAAGCCATAGGCGTGTCATTAAATTTTTTTGAACAACATAAGGATCCTGATGTAATACATATTTTACACTGGCAAAATATAAAACAAATGATAAAAAATAACACGGTACGCACAGAAGAAATTTTCAGATTTTCATATAGCTTTTCTAGAACTTTTTGGTATGAAGATTACGAATCTGATGTTGGTTGTTTCCAATCAGGTCAAATGTTGTTGTTTCGAATTTCATTCGTACGCCATGCAGCCAACCCATACCTGCCTCATGAATTTAACTCAAACCGGGTTTCTCAGGAATTGCTTTTTACCTTACGAATGCAAAACGCCAATAGAAGAATAGCATGCATACACCACATAAACAGGGTTGACAATTTTGGCGTTTCTTAATTCTACAGCTTTTTTGCTTTGGCGCTTGGTGCGTAAATTTTGCTATTAGTTGTTAGCTTTGCATCGTGTTTGACTACTATTGCATAATAAGTAGCGTGCCCCAACTTCACCTAACGATAGAAAAAATGTCAGGCGAGGCATCTGTGACTCTCGTTCAGAATTGGACTGGTCTAGTGCCCTCATGTCTCTGTGATTGCGCATTAAGTCTGGTTCCGTTACGGGTAAACTAGCTAGACATATGTTTCCGAACTATCGTTCTCAGATAGTTACGTCAAGGAACTTCAACGCTTTCTTGGATTAATTACTTATTTATCTAAGTTCTTTTAAGAACTTATCAGAATTATTAGCTCCACTTAGAGTGCCGTTAGAAAAAGATGATGAATGGAGATGGGAGAATGAACAAAAAGAAGCATTCTGTAAATTAAAAGAAATATTAAAAAACCCTCCAGTACTTGGTAATTTTAACCCAAATTTACCTATTTTATTTTATTTTACTGCATATGGTGGGGCATTAATTCAGAATGGTCACCCAATAGCTTATTACTCCAAATCGTTAACTAAAACGCAGATCAATTATAGTCAAATTGAAAAAGAAGCATTGGCCATATTACTGGCTTGCAAGAAATTTCCTGTTTATATATGGGGAAACAAAAATCTGATAGTAGAATCAGATCATAAGCCGTTAGAAACCATATTCAGGAAGCCATTAACTGAAGCGCCTCCCAGACTACAGAGAATCCTATTTGAAATACTGCCATATCCCACAATTGTGTACAAAAAAGGAACCATGTTGTACATAGCTGATATACTGAGCAGAGACTGCGCAAAAAATGTTCATGATGACGAGGATGAAAACTCATTTGAGACATGTGTAATAATACCAATGAGTAAAACGAGATTGCAGCAGTTAAAACAAGAGACAAATACAGATATAGAATTGGTGGAATTAAAACAGCAAATACTTGTAGGATGGCCCGACAGAATAAGCGAAGTTCCGGCTTCTCTAAGAAAATACTGGTCTTACAGGCACGAACTAGCAACTTATGAAGATATCATATTAAAAAATGATAAAATAATGATACCTCCGAGACTACAAGAAGTTGTTCTCAAATGTTGTCACTTTAGTCACAAAGGTATCACTGGTACTCTCTGATTGGCCAGAGATTTTGCGTATTTTGGCCAAGAATGTCTGTAGACATTATTAAATTGGTGCAAAACTGCAAGATTGGTACGAAGGAACAAAAAGAGAATCCTAAAGAAAAAATTTTACTTCAAGAGTATCCAGAACGGCCATGGCAAATATTCGCTTCTGATATTTATCATTTGAAGGACAAGGAATACTTGCTAATGGCAGATAGCTATTCAGGTTATTTTGACTTCGTGCAATTATCAAGCTTAACCAGCAGGTCAATAACTCGAGCATTTAGATGTTGGTTTGCTACATTTGGAATACCTGATATTCTTCGTACAGATGGAGGAAAACATTATGTATCTGAAGAATTTAAAGAATTTGCTAGAAGATGGAGGTTTGAACATAGAGTTTCCAGTCCACAGTTTCCCAGACCGAATGGTTTAGCAGAGCGATATGTACAAGAAGCAAGATCGATACTAGATAAATGTATAGAAGAAGGTTCAGATATCCAGTTAGCCCTTTTACATCACAGAAACACACCAAGAGACACCCTAGGTTCTCCAATGCAAAGATTAATGGGTCGAAGAACTAAAACGTTCATTCCCATTAATACAAAGTTATTATTACCTGAAACAGTTAAAAATGTTTCTGAAAAGTTGAAAAATATTAAACTAAAAGAGAAGAAATGTGCAGATAGAGCAAAAGCAAATTTACCAGAATTTTAAAATGATGAAAAAGTATTAATTAGAAAGAGACGCAAGGAATGGACTCCTGCAACAGTTGTAAAGAAGGCAGAAGAACCAAGCTCGTGGATTGTACAATAGGGTGGTCCAACAAAAAAAGCAAAGTCGGAAATCTTATGTTCTCACCCCCTAGGATTATTGTATATCGAAAAAAAAAGTACCCCTATTTTTTATTTTGAAATCGGACGATGTTTAGAGGTGCCTCAAAGCCCTTAAAGGTTCCAATGTATTTTATATGGGAAAAAAAACTCTTCCATAGGTTTGGTATAGAATTTTAGAAAATCAATATTTTTCAATGGGACTAATCTGTTTCTCTTCAGAAATGTTCAGAAAATGACATCCAATAATTTATTTATCAAAATATTTTATATTAAAAAATAGTAATAAATATTTTTTAACGATTTTTCTGTTTCTTTCATTTATGGGGTTTTTTGCGGGTCTGTAAAAAATAGTTAATATAAAAAATTTAACAAATAAATTATTGGATGTCATTCTCTAAACATTTCTGAAGAGAAACACAGTAGTCCGGTTGAAAAATATTGATTTTCTAGGATTCTATGCCAAATCTACGAAAACGTGTTTTTTTTCACATATAAAATACATGGGAAACTTTAAGGGCTTTGAGGCACCCCTAAACATCGTTCGATTTCAAAATAAAAAATAGGGGTACTTCTTTTTTCGATATACAATAATCCTAGGGGGTGAGAGCATAGGATTTCCGACTTTGCTTTTTTGTTGGACCACCCTATTGTACAAACACCAGATCGTACACAATATCGAAGAAATTCATGGTTCATCAAAAGAAATCACCCAGAGCTACAATAAATAAATCATGGCGATGATGTTAAGCAGTTGACAGTAGTGTGTCAAATCAAGAACCAAAAGCACAAGCAACGAATGATCAATTTCTTCAACAACAATATACTTATATCAAGATATGGTAGAGTAATTAAGAAACCAAACAGACTGAATTTATAACTGCAGAATTAGTTGATGTGTTGTGATTGATATATGTTATTTGTTAAATGAATGATATGTAATTTATTTATTTTATTAGTAAAAGAGAGATGTAATACAGGGATCTAGTTACAGATAGATAAACAAACATTGTACTAGTTTGACATTAGTAAATCGAACACGTTAATAAATTAATTATTTAAATAACATGTTTTATTGGGTAATTATTATTATAAATAATAACATAAAACATGACATTATTTAATGTCAATTCTACTGCTATTGAGAGACATAGTACCAACGACAGTAATACTGCCAGGTGCTTTTTCAAAGCGCTTGCGACTTCTGCAGAAATTACAGAAATTAAGACAGAGATAATTTATTAATAGATTTGATATTATGCAAACAGTTGCATGTTGATATGAAATAAATGTTGAAAAGCTCAAGACCATTCAACCAAGGAAACTGCAGAAAATGTTTATGGTACTCTAACTAACCTTCGAGGCATAAAATGCCGATCCATCAAAAAGATACAGATGAACAGTTAGCGAAGAAGCGAGAAAAAAGATTTCAAGCTATTTAGAAGAAATAAATAAAGCTGATTAGTTAATTTAGAACAGGTCATCCATGCAAATCTTCCAGATAAGAAACTAATGAGAAAATTCTCAACTTATGTTTGGCATCTTCGAATCCACTTATAGCCAATTTTGAAGCATAGTCGAAAACAAAACTGAAATCTTCAAATCTTTGGAAATATCCAAACGTAGGAAACATTAATGAAAAAGAAGATTTAGATGAAAATTTCTCTGATGAAGAATGCTTTTCAAAATAATAATAAGAAGAAACAGTTTTGCATTCAAAAAGTTTTTTTTTAGGGGCAAAGAGAAAAATTTATTTTTCCCTTTGCCGAAAAACGCTGATAAAGTGTCGCAACTAGTAAGAGTACGTAATAAAGAATTTAGTCTTCCAAAAAAAAGCTTACTAATCAGTTTTCAAAAATTAAAGAGCACATTCTTTTTTTACGTTGCCAGAAGTAGATGAAGAAACTAACAGTGCTTTACACAAGAAACACAAGTAAATAATAATACAATATTCTTTATTTAAATCTGACGATAACTAAAGTTTCAGACTTAAACGGAATCTGGTTAAATTATGGAATTCCATTCCATCAATTTGACTTTTAACTAAATAATAATTGCAACAATCTTAAAATTGTAACTACTATATTAATCCATCTTAAACAAACTTGTAGTAGAGATTAAACATTTTGAATTTTATTCATATTTAGTTTCGGTGGCCATTTTGTGACAAGCATTTTGCATCTGGGTCAGTTTTTAGCTTAACAGCACAATTTGCTACTTTAAAAACCCCCTGGTACGATTTTTCATACGAAATTTCAAATATTAAGCTTTGACACCGGCGGCCATTTTATAGCCACCATTTTGCACTTTGGACCAATTTGGACCACGGATTCGTAATCTACGACCCTAAAAACCTATAAGTAGCCAACTTTATTCAATTATAATAAAAAATATTTAATTATTAATTAGCCCCTTATGGAAAAAATAAAAATTTGTTAACAACAATTAAACAGGGCATTAGCGGACAAATCTAACATTTAGACTTTGAAATATAGTCGATTTCCTAGGTAACTTAATATTCATTTAATCACGCATGTAGAACATGATCTGAAATCTAAAATGTAATTAATGCGAATAAGATGTGGCAAAAGCTTTTATTTTACTATACATACATCTATTTTATTCTTAATAATTAAAAATCATAACTGTTATCTTTTATTAATAGTAAAAACACCTTACATTTTATTCACATGACCCATTATTTTGTAATCAATCTTTGAAACAAATTGCGTGTAGCTTCAATTTTATTTCATAATTACCCATTTACCAATTTTCATAAATTATCAGGTATTTTTTTCAAATAAAAACATTTCAATCTTCACTTTATTATTTAAAAAGTTAATTACAGCGAAAAATCTACGTAGCTAATTATAACTAATTATTGTAGAATTCTTACAAAAAGCCTACATCACCCTATTTTATGAGAGATATTGTTCAAGAAATAAAATATGTACCTAATATCACCAAAAAATCAACGAAAATATAAAATGTATAATTAGAAATTTTAAAAATTCCCTATCTGCAACTACAAATACTATAGCGTGGGTTTTGTTTTTATAATAAATAGCTATACAAACTACCAAATTAATATAATAATAAATTAAACATTTTCATGAAGAAACGGAAACTTAGGAAATAATTTTAAAGAAAATACAAGTTTGTTACAAAAATCAATATTAAATGTGTGCAAATGTACAAATATGCAGGAAACGAATTTGCGTGGGAACCAGTCCCCCTACATACGTTAACCACTCTTATGGTATAAAAATGTGTAAAGTTATAGAAAAATCAATAATCCAAACACTTGACTTTCAAGCCCCATTGCCAGATCGCTGGGACTCGTATAATACGTGTAATTTGCATCGCGCGTAAGGTCAGTTTGATGTCTACAGTATATATACAACACCGATCGTTGGCCCCCTATATTTATTTCCCTTGAACTAAACGTGTGTATTTTGAGATATATGACGGTCTTTACCCGCCATTTCGAAAATCGAGATTCCGCATCTCCTGATGATGCTTAATCAAGAAAACACTATTATACACATAAAATTTACGAAGCCCAGAACCGGGCTGCGTAAGTTGGTGCCGGGCTTCGTATAGATAGGAGAACACTCTGTTTTAGGCTTGGTAATGCCGCCTAATGTGTATATATATATATATATATATATATATATATATATATATATATATATATATATATATATATAAATATATATATATATATATATATATATATATATATATATATATATATATATATATATATATATATATATATATATATAAATTAATTAAATGTTGATATAATATGGAAAAATTGTTATTTCCCCAGCAATCAGTTCTTGGATAGCTCAGCGGTAGAGCATCTGCCCGGATAGCAGAAGATCCCAGGTTCGATTCCTGGTCCGAGATAAATAATTTTTCCATATTATATCAACATTTAATTAATTTAAATTTACTCTTGGCGGCTTACATACGCTATTACAAATCAATTACTATATATATATATATATATATATATATATATATATATATATATATATATATATATACATGTGTTTTGTAGAAAGTGGCACCCTGCACGATCAATGTAAAAGTGACACCCTGTGTATATAATTGCAATATAAAACTGGGCATAATGACACCAGCATATATATAGTGCAAATGGCACCCAAGTGTATATTTTTTATATCATAAATTACCAGTTTGGCACCCTCCAACGTTGCCAAATTAGCGGGTGTCACTTGACATATTATTCTGATAAACTGGTGGCATTGATATATTTGTTAAACACATTATATGTTCCACGAGTGGTTCAGAATATAAATATTTAATTTGGATGGTGGCTACTTATAAAACAAATTTATATCAAGTCTTGTTTTATATAAGTTATAACACTTGTAAATTCGAAAGAGCAGATGGAATTGAAGATGACAATTCTAGACAAAGCAATGCTCCTTTTATTCAATTTTAGGGGTTTGAGTTTCGAGAGGTCGGAATGACATCACGGAAAAGGAATGTTTTATGTTTAGTGCGGTCGATTCTTTAATCTTTAATGTAACTTAATTAGAACAATATGTTTAGATATGTTTTCTATATATAGTAAACTAACCTTTGGTGTTAAATTTAAACCTACAATCCATATCAAATAATCTTCAAATTGTCCATTAGTAATATTACTAGTTAAAATTGATTATTTTTTATACAAAGAAAGTTAATTCGATAAAGATTTACGATAAATAAATCAGCTTACAATATTGCTGTACTGTGCTTTATAAACTCCAAAACTTTATGCCGTATTGTACATAATTTTCTGCTGACTGACAACAAGTTGTATACTTAATATGTAAAATAGAATTTCATAAGTTAATACTTTCTAATAAATCTTAACGATGTATTTTAATTTTTTTTTTAATATTTAGTTATTACAGGGTAAGGAAATTATCACTTGCAAATGAAAAAGATTCGATTCTTTTCGTATTTTATCATTTGTGAAAGAATTTTATATTTAAAAATTTATGATTTATTCTTTCAAGAATTAAATTTTAACGAAGGCAGTTTTATTCGTTCGCGAACGAATGCAAAATCAACTGTTTAAAAAAATTCCATTCGTGAATGAATACAAGCGGAAATGAATCATTTGTTTTCAGTTCTTGCTTATAGTTCTTACTACTCTGCAGTTTTATTTATATAAAATCATTAACCAACTTCATACAATATGGACCGACACAAATAATTTAATTTAACCAAATATATTAACTATTGTCGATGAACAGACAACAGCAAGACGTTCAATGTTACAAAAATTTGGTTGGTTCTATAATAATAAATTATAATTAATCATAATAAACCCTTCTTATTAATACTACCACAAAATTTCTTTCAGCGTAAAATAATACCTGTAACTATGAATCCAATTTTCTTAAATGAGATAATTGCAATCTATTTTTGTTTTATCGTCTTATTTATGCGTTAGATATGATTCTGTTATATAAATAGGAGTAGTATTCTGGGAAAATCCACTTCAAAATTCAAAATTCAACTACATGCTTGACCTTTGTGCAATTTGTGGTAGTGATTCACTTTAGATAGTTTGTGACTGTAATGGAGGAGTCAAACTATAGAAGAGGATCAAAAACCCCTACAGTCACGTTAGTTAACTTTTCAGGAGATAATTCCAAAATGATCAGTGTTTTCTATACCCAGAACCGTATTTAGTTCAAACACGACTCGTGTCCGTATCAACATCTCTTACGGTCGTTTCCCAAGATAACCTTGCTCGGCTCGGCCGTATCGGGTTTCTGTGCTTGGGTATCCCAACCCATTTAAAGGCTGGAGAAAACTCGCAAGCTCTCCGACTCAACGAATCCTGGGACCCGAGTTTACCGAGAATATCCAGAGCAGCTGATTCGCAGTTTTGACTACCTGGAACTATCTAGCAACCAGGTATCTCATAGGACAGTGGTCAGTGCAATTTGGAAAATAATTCACGAAGAGTTGGACATGTCCAAGCTTTTATGAGGATACGGGGCCCAGTGCTGTCAGGAGAACTTGGAAGCGCTTCGTGATGAACAAGTCAATCTTTTTCATTGTTAGGTAGATAGATGAGAGTTGGCTGTATCATAGAAGTATAGGTAGTATAAAAATTCTACATTCGATGATGAAAGATTCAAGAAAAAAAGTGAAAACATACATCTACGGTGCTTTTAACCCTTATATTTTCACCCCTATTGTGTTGCTAGCTTCTCAACATGGGTGCTATGGATTATCTAGTGCTAAGTTTTGAAAAGGATAGAACAAATTGGCGGGGCTGGCGTTAACTTAGCCTCCCCTCTCTCGAATTTACCTTTAAGTAGCTCTGGAACTAAAATGGTGTTAGCTTTAAAATTTGGGTGCTAGACGATGCTAGGTAAGAGCATCCTAGTGCTAGTTTTCAACGGAAATTTATGAATTGGACGAGCCCTATATTATATATTACTAATTTTTTTCAAAATTTGCTGGCAATAACCCTTATATTTTTCAATAAGATGGATGACGTTACTTTTCTTATCCGCTCATATAAATTTCTAGAATTCGTTCCATCCGTTTCCGAAATGTCTACAATTTAATTTGCTCCAAGTCTTTGGTTGAAACAATTCGATTGCTGAAGTGAGATTGTTTACAAAGTGAGATTTCCAAAAAGTGTTTTTGGTCATAACTTCTACCACTTTGATAACTTTAATATTTCTATAATACTTTACCAAACAAGCTTCACTGCTTTCAGCACAGAAAATATTACAATAAGCAGTGAAAGTGATGATGTACCTAGCTAGTACAGAAAAAATAGAGGTGAGATTTAGAGTGGATGATAACATGTTTTAAATGTTTTTATTTTACCTAAAGTATTCCCTATTCAAAGAAGTAAGAGCTGGTTTAGTCTCAAGCTGTTTGTTGTCTGGAAAACCCAAAAAGACTCGATATTAACATTTCCGCTGTCACTGCTGTCATAAATGCTGTTGGCGGCTACACATAGTTAAAAATATTACATAAACTATGGATATTCCTTGTTTTAGTTTTACCCTATATAAAAATGTTCATACTATGGTATGCAACGCTTGGGAAGAAATAGCTTGGAAATCCATGAGAAGCTGCGGAACAAGAAGCTAGATTGGCCATAGAATGTTGAATTATAGATGAGAATGGCACACCAATGATCGCAGTTGTCTGTGATGGCAGTTTGACAAAACGATCTTATTGTGGTGGAGGAAATTGTAATTCACTCTCTGGAGTGGCTGCAATTTTTGGAGCTAAACAGACAAAATATTGTATGTCAAGTCTGTGTTTGTCAAAGGGCCGAGAACAAAGAGGAACAGGTCCCAGAACATACATGTTACAAAAATTGGGCTGCATCATCAACTATCACAGAAAAAAGAAGATTAAGACGTACGTGGTAACAATCTAGAGCCCCTCAAGGTAAAACACTTCTGAATAGTGCTAGTCAACAACTAAAAAGAGAAATTCAAGCGAGTAAAGAATGAATCAATTGAAGCGTATCTAAGAAAACAAACGACTGGCAGCAGCACTATTCTCTTTGGAAAGCTACAAACAAGGTGAAAGGGCCAATAACCCAAATTCCTTCAATAAGACAAGAAGCTGGAAAGTGGACAAAAAATAACGAGCAAAAAGCAAATAATTTTGCGATTCATTCAAGATGAAGCCTTGCTTCACCTAAGGAAGTAATGTCTGAAATCAAAGACAACATCAATCCGAAAAAGTTCCAGGGTTCGATGTAATAACTGGCGAAGTGTTAAAGCAGTTACCAGGGAAATCTACAGTTAAGCTGACTTACCTAATAAACGCTGCCTTTAGATTAAAGTACGTGCCTAGGTTGTGTAAAGACACAGAGGTCATTATGATTCCCAAACCTGGTAGGTCACCTCATGAAGTTCCATCTTACAGACCTATATCTTCACTACTTGTAATATCGAAGTTATTTGAAAAATTATTGTTAAAAATACTAAAACCTATCATTGAAGAGAGAAATTTAATTCAATAGAAACATTTAACTATCGATCAAGTACATAGAATCACTAATATTATAGAGAAATCCTTAGAAGAAAATAATGTCTGTTTTACATCTTTCTTGATGTAGTACAGGGATTCGATAAGGTATGGCATGAAGGTCTAAATTATAAACTGAAACTATTCTTGCCAAAGCAATATTCTCAAATCTTGAAGTCTTACATTTCTGACAGATACTTCGGGATCAAGCAGGAAGGTGCTTATTCTGAATTGAAGGAAATTAAAGCAGGAGTGCCGCAAGGAAGTGTTACTAGGACCGATCTTGTATCTCTTGTACACTTTGATATTCAAGCATTAGAAAACAACACCTTTGCTACTTTTGCTGATGACACAGCTATATTAGCAGTAAAAACAACCAATGCAGAAGCCATAGAAAAATTACAAACTGTAGGACAAAAAGATGGAGAATAAAATTGAATGAATCCAAATCAGTACATGTAAACTTTACGAATAAAGTTATCCAATATACGCCAGTCAGCATAAATAACAACCAGATTCCATGTTCTAACACAGGCATTACACTTGCGAAGCTTCGATGGAAAGCACACGTTAAAAAAAAGAACTTGGTATTAAATACAGAAAAATGTATTGGCTGATTGGAAGAAACTCCACTCTCTCTCTACACAATAAGCTTTTATTATTCAAATACTGAAGCCTGTATGAACCTATGGTATTCAGTTTTGGGGCTGTACCAAACAAAGTAACACCGACACCATTCAACGATTCCAAAATAAAGTGTTAATTGAGGTGTCTAGTAGATGCATTTGAAGACTTGATAGTGGAATTTTCAGAAAATTTTAAAAATCAGAGAAAAACTACAAAGAAACAGAAGCACAAACTTGATTGCAAGCTGATTCTCACAATGTCTGATTGAACAATATAGAAAAGAGTTATTAACTACTTCATTATTTGGTAAAGTTTGTAAGACGCGATCTACTACAACAGGTTGTGATTCAACCGTTACTGGAATCCTTTATAAAGAGTTTCTTTCTAGAGCCACAGCTTGAGGAAAAATAATGAGCTAAATGTTTGTTAGAAACGAAATTTGGTTTTCGCATTTCTAGTTGTGGGCTTTTTATAAACGCAAAATGGCTACTTCTCGGTGCTTCAACAGTCGGTATAGAAGAAAATTCTGGACACTTAGTAGAAATTAAATGTCCTTTCACGGCCAGGAATTTCGAGATAAATGAAGCAATTCAAAAAAATAGATGGTTATCTAGAAAAGGATGGTGACCAAGACCGAATGAAAAAGATAATTATTTTTATCAAGTACAAGGACAATTGAGTATCTCTTCAAAAAAGAAATGGTATTTTGCCGTTTGGACTTTAAGAAATTATTTACTTGAAGGTTGAAGTTGACGAGGAGTTTCTTCAGAAAAATATGTTGCCAAGATGACACGCATTTGATTATAATTGCCTCTTGCCAGAAATAAGCATAAGCTTCAATTTAAAATATGTCAACTTTTAGTCATTGTTTCCGAAAACAATTAAATGAGAAATCAATTAAACAAGGTGAAATTGTCATTGATATATATTTAATATATAAGCCTTATATAGAAAATTTAAAATAAAAAAACAATCAAGAAGTAGGTATAGTACTTATCAGTAGCTTTTTTTGTTTATAAATAAGTAATACTGGAATACTTGAATAAATGGCAAAAAAATTATTTTTTATAAAGAACACTTTCAAACACCTGCAAATCCTAAATTGACAGTCCAAGGTGGTAAATAAATCCCTTGAACCGTTATTTCTCACCATCTGGTGTTATTTTAAATTTTGTTAAAATATGTTTTAAGCTTAAGGGGTAGATACGCATTTTTATTACCTGCTAATTCATCCCTTAAGAATACCGATGTTTTTAATTTTCTACAGCTAGGACGTTACGTTTGCTGGCAAATGTACGATATTTTGCCATTTGTATTTGTGGAGATTTGACAATTAAACAAATAGATAATTCATACAAAACGTCTTATGCAGTCTATAGCAGAAAATTGCTTGTGTCCTCTTCTATTCAATGGCGTGATAATATAAATTTTTGATCATAGTGTGTTTTGTCCGGTTCTTCTAAATTCTTAAATTAAAAGTATTATACAATTCCTCTTTTTATAGAGATTACACAGATTATATATTTAAATAAGTGTATATATATATACTGTTCAACAAATGAACTGGACAATTTGTTTATATTGGTATTTGAGTATATTTTATTAATAAAAATATTATTATGTTAATACGTAAGTTGATATTGAAGCACAATGCAATTAAATATGCTTAATATAAGTATTATAAAATAAATACTCGTTGGTTTTATGGGAAATATTTAAATATTTAAAAAATTACACCAATCTGTGCAAATTGTGCAGTTCATTAGTTGAGCAGTATATTTGTACACCCAATTGACCTAATACATTCATAAACATTTCAATTGTACTTTTTATTTATATTTTGGTAGCTTTGTTTACGCATGGTACAAGGTTGAAATGCAATATGTTGAAACTAAAACCAGAATGATCTTTATAGTTAATTTTTACGTAATTCAAACATTTCATAAATAGTATTAGTTGTAACAATGTTAGCTGCGATTTTTAATTTCAATTGACATGTTAATTGAAAAATGTTTAACTGCACAATTGCAAATGATATATTAACTGCAATCAAGTTACTAACCAACTAAATTTAGTTGCAGTCCGCAATTAAAAGGTTAGTTGCAATTAAATATAATTGCAAATTAAATGTCACAATTAAATGTTCAATCAATTGATTAATTGATTAAACATTTAATTGATTGATCCCCAACACTGCTACGTTAGCATAGTTACAAGAAAAGTACATCTCAGAGATGTTATAAGAGACTGGGTTATATTGGGTATTACAGAGTTGCCATATGTCGGGTGTCACTAAATGCAATAATTAATAAGTAGTCACATTGACAAATATTATATAAAAATATACAGCTGTATATTAACGAGCGCCGCCTGGTGGAGACCCTCTAGAACTAATTTGTATATAGCTATATAAAAGATGTAAATTTGGCACCCTATCAAAAGTTGTGTTTTTTTAAGTGTAGATGGGTCTGTATTATATACACTCTATTTCCAGCTAAAAACAATCCGACACCCAATGCCGGGTGTCGGATTGCAAAATTGGGTGCCATTCTTACAATGCATATGCAATTTGGGTGTCACAAAGACAAGATATATATATATATATATATATATATATATATATATATATATATATATATATATATATATATATATATATATATATATATATATATATATATATATTGATAAAGGGTACCTTGTCACCTCCAAAGTAGATACCCAGCGTACGTTGTCACCTCATATATAACGTTGTGACCTCCGTTTTCGGAGGTGACAACGTTTTGCCCTTTTTTCTACTGTATAAGCATATAGATGGTGTTAGAAGCCTAAATTCAAATTTTTGTCTGGAGGTGATAACGTCATACTTATACTCACAAGATTAATTTTTAGTTCAGCTGTAGATCGCTGGCGTCGCTCTTAGTTGTATAATTGCCAATACGATGTCACCTCCGCCTGTATATGTAGTTTTTTGTACCATGTACGGTACGTTGCAGGCTCCACAGTTTGGCAACGTCGTATACAAGACCTTAACCATTCAGGTATATAGAATTCCATCGAAACTCATACATCTGGCGTGGTTTGGACCATTTCACGCTACATAAATTTAAACATACTTTTTGGGAATAGTAGCTGCATTTAAACTAATATTTTTAAGGGATCGCTTGAATTGTACGTCATTTTCAAATAGTTGATGATGGTTTAAAACAATAAAGTAATAATTTCTATTCCATTTAAAAGATTTTGAGTTGAAAATGACTTTCTTTGAAATACGTAGAGATTAAATAGAAAATACTTTTTAGCCGTAATTATATATAAAAAAGAGTTCATTTTTTTACAATATGATCATTTCGGATTTTTTGGGTTATTACTATTTGATAATTTTCAGAATTGTCATATGGCATATGAAATATTCATTCTCGCACCTACAAAGATTTAACTTTAAGATTTTCTTACAGTACAACAATTAATAAATTTTTAAAGAAAAATAATTTTATAAACAGAATAATGTAACATTTGGTATGTAGTGTACAAATTTCACCAAATCCGGTTCATGAAGTTTTAGCTGACATTGTAACTATGTTTACATTTTTATTTATTTATTTAATCAAATACACGCGAATCTCCCTTTATATACACAAAATTAATCCTAAAATATGCTTCAAATATAATTTGGTTACCAAAACTCATAACAAAATGCATTTTTATAATAATTATCAACAGATAAAGTTGAAATAATCAATTCCACAAACATAATGTAAATGTTTTAATAATAATTTTAAAAACAAAAAGGTTGGTTTCTGTGAAGGAAGTGGGGTATCTTGACCAATATAAGTTAATTGTTTGAAAAGAAAATCGATGAAATAGCTTTCACTTTTGGGTATGTGGTAAGAAAGAAACAAGTGAATTTATTAATTATCCTTATTTTCATTTGTGGAATTTTCGCCATCTAGTTGTATGGCTTCATCTAGCACATGAAATATGGATATTAAAAGTCAAATTACATGATTTCTTAACATACATATATATCCTGATATATATTGTTTACGTTGATTTTACCGATCTTTTTATTTGAGTGTACGTACAGTTGAGGAGTTAATAAATAGGTTACATTTTTATAAATCTAGGCACTTATGTTGTTAATTTTTGTAAATGTAGTTTATTATAAAAATGGATTAGTGGTTGCTAAGCGAAACAATAATGGTTGACTTCTTTGCTTGTTTGAACTAGCATTCATTAGAGGTAAAGGATTGTGTACTAGTTGTTTTGTTTCTCAATTACCAGCCTTGGTACTACATTAACATTCAAGATTGGTCCAAGACTAACCTTGGTTTTATTGCGATATTGGTGACATTGCTGGCTGTAGTCAGAATAGTTTTGGAGGGTCCGCAAAAGCCCTAATTTTTACGATTTTGCCGAATTTTTTCTTTCTTATTAAAAACCCATTTTTTCCGTATCTGCCTTCACGAACTATTTCCTGTAATTTTCTCACAATTTACTTTTGTGTTAAAACCTTAATTTGTGTTTCGGAGTACAGAGAGAGTTGGGAGGAGTGGGAGGAAGGAGTTGACGTAACGAAAAGTGTTGTTTTAAGATGCGAAATCAAATAGAGATGGAGATTAAGGTGTAAACGAAAATATCATGGAAAGATCCGGCAGTGAATCTTAATCGGATTTTGAGGAAGGCCATCAATCTCACAGAGGGTAAAACTTCCAACATTCGCATCCATCTGTGATCGAACAGGAGTATCAGACAGAGCTGAAAGACGTTGGTGTAATCTCCCAGACAGACAGAGAAAAGGTTATCGACAGGATGAAGATTGGAAGAGAGAGAACAGGACACAGAGATCAAGTTGTTTCGACAGCAGGTCACAGAGCGATCCGTGCACTTTATTATGCTAGCAGAAAGGACTGTTACCAGCACTAGGACCAAGGGAGGTGTGATTTCTCTACTTGAAAAAGGACTGAAAAGGTGATTGCAATGGATGTTTTGTATTTTTCATTCCAATGGACTTCCCTTACGCCGTCTGTACCAGTTTCTAGATAGAAAGACTACTGGGCCTAGAACCTACTCAGGTGGAATTGGCAAGAAACTAGATGGGTGCGAAAAGCTTGACATTGCAAGTTTTTCACCAATCGAAGGTAACCTTCCCTATTTAGAAGTCAGTCAAGATTTGAGTACTGACCAAAAATATTTGCTAGAAGTTTGCCACGCCACGAGGAGAGTATTCAGAAGATCTAGCGAAGAAAAACCCAGGGAAGCCATCACATGCAAGATGGCAGCTAATCGCTTTTTACGCCTGTACGTCAACAGCGAGAACCCTTCTGATAACTTTATTTTAATAAGCAGAGAAAAAAATTACATTCATTACATTACATTAAGGCGAAGTTCAGCATCACCTAACTGGGTGATGCTGCTCTGCCACTTAACCCTTAATTTAAATAAAAACAATGATTTAATATAATATGCGGCAAAATAAATAGGCAACGTATAATAAAACATATTTAAACAGGATAATATAGGTAGAGTTATGTTAACATTATCCTTGGTGGAGCTGGCAGCAGGAGCTTCGTAGAACATACATAGGAACATGATTAATTTAAGTTTGTTGTTTTCTAAACAAATCTGATGACAATGTTTTTTTGAACTTTGAGATAGGAAGAGCTTTAAATGAGCTTGGAATCTGATTAAGATATGAAGCGCAGGTATATGAGAAAGATCTCTTAAACGTGTGTGTTTTATGTGGTGGAATCGTAAGTAAACCTCTGTATCTTAAGTTTATGTGATGTACGTCTGTACGAAAGCTTATTTTATTAGTCAGGTATTCAGGTTTGCTGTGTTGTAATATTTTATGAAAGAAAGTTGTCGCGTGTAGGTGACGTCTGTTTGACATGTTAAGCCATTTTGATGGTGCTAATTTGTCTGTTATACGATGAACTGCCCTAGGTATGCCATAAATTAGTCGGAGGCAGGCATTGTGTAGTCGCTGTATTTTATTTGCAACCTTTTGCTCTATACATGGCCCATAAACTACATCACAGTAGTTAAGATCAGAAAGAACCAGCGCCTCACAAAGCATTTTTTTGATATGCGTGTCGAGATACTCTCGATTCTGATATATGATACGAAGATTTAAGTATCCTTTTTTAAGAACATTACAGACATGGGATTTAAATCGTAAATCTTTATCTATAGTTAGACCTAGGTTCCTTACCTTTTTGTAGACTTCCACTTTTACGCCTCCGATCTCAATATTGACCTCTGCCACTAAAGAGTCGTAAACATAAGAACTACTTATTAGTATTGCTTGAGATTTAGTAGGATTAAGTTTCAGTTTATGTGCTCTAGATAAATTAGAAATTGCTTGTAAATCAGCATTAATTTTTTGACAAGCTTGAGTTACCGAAGTCCAGGGAAATGATGAATACAGTTGTGTGTCATCAGCGTAAAAGTGGGAGTCTACGAACTGGAGCTGTTCACGGAAATTCGATATATAGATAGCAAATAAGGTAGGGCTAACAATGGAGCCTTGGGGTACACCAGATTTTAAGGTTAGATATTCTGAAGTATTATTCTTATATACTACAGCTTGCTGTCGGTTTGTTAGAAAGTTTTTAAAAAAATTTACCGCCTCAATTGAGAGTCCACAAAAATGTAAAATAGATAAAAGTAACTGATGGTCTACAGTGTCAAAAGCCTTGAGAAGTCTAACAGTACTAGAACAGTGGCAAGTTTTTTGTCAAGAGCAGTTATTATATCATCGGTTACTTTAAGTAATGCGCTCGTGCAGCTGTAGCCCCGCCTAAACCCTGATTGTGTCTCAGGCAGTATATCATTTCGTTCTAAGAATTCTTTTAGTTGCTTATCAATGATCATTTCTAAAAGTTTGGAAAGAACCGGGAGGATGGAGATGGACCGGAGATCTTTGAATTCTAAGGGATTATGAATCTTATTTAAAGGGATAACATTTGCTTTCTTCCAGGTAGTGGGATATACTGAATGGATAATACAATAATTAATTACATGAGTCACAACAGGGAAAAGAAAGGGTAGGCACAGGTTTATCATAAAAAGAGTTATTCCGTCATGACCCGCGGCATTTGATTTTATTCTTTTGCTACTACTCCAAATCTCTTCTTCGGGCACTGGGCGAAAGAACAGTACATGGTTTGTTTTCATATTACTATTGTAATAGCTTAGGAGTTAAGAAAAAAAGTATTTATGTCATTTACGTTTGTCAAATATTCCGGTAAATTTGAAGATTTCTTTTTATTTTCTATAATATTGTGTTTGATACTTTTCCAGATAAGGTTAGCTTGATTGGTTTCCGATAGGTTAGTAAAGTACGTCTTTTTAACCCTACGACATGTATTTGTAACAAGGTTTCTTAGTTGTGCATATTGCTGACGATCTGTCTGTGATTTGGTTTGCTTATAAATTTTGTGTGCATAATCGCACATTTCCATTAAGAACCGTATATTATCATTAAGCCAGGGTGCTGGTGGTTTAGATATTCGTGAGTGTTTAATGGGTGCATGGACAGCAAAGAGCGGGGCTAGCTTATTAGTAAGAAAGTCGACTTTACTATCAATATCCGTATAAGTATAAATTTCATCCCAATTGATTGACATAAGATCATCATGAAATAGATTATAATTCAAGTTTTTAAAACAGCGGTATGTTTTATGAATTGTGCCGGCCTTCGACCATCCATGAGCAGGGTGCAGTCTACTGTCTCGTGATCAGACAGTTTAGCATCGACAAAAATTCCAGAGTTAATTACATTCGCGGCTTTGGAGGACAAAATTAGATCTATAATGGTGTCGATCCTGAATTCCAAACAAATGTCTGCTTTGCCTCACCACAAAATCTACTTCTCGGGCTTCTAATCGATGAGAGGAGACATATTCGTGAGTTGGGTTTACGACTAGTCCTAAAGGCAAGAACATTAGTCCACAATGGTGGTGGCGTCAAGAAATCCCAAATTCCTAAAATCAATTTCTATGCTGAGAATTACATTGATTTCATTTCATGGCAAGCTCAAAAAGTCACAGAGCCTCCATTTACTAAACATATAAAGGAATATGAACTAAAAGGTCTCATAGTAAAGGCTGGATCTCTTCAAATGAACTTTCCGTTGATTTTCCACGATTTCCACTGCCACACTCAAGCGGTTGAAAGAACGGTTAAGATTGTCAAGAGGCATCGTCTGCAGTTTGTGGCAGCAGCAACAGAGATGGTTATATTATGACTAAAATAGAATCTCGCAAGTCCATGCCGTTGTTTGAGTCAAGAAAATATTTTAATGTATGACAACCTTATAGTCATAAGACTCATAAGTAATAATATATATAAATTACCTATCCCAATATAACAATGTTTTCTTTTTGTTTTATAGAACTGCATTTCTTTTCAATTAAGATCTTTATTGTTTGTTTTTACCACTTGTATAAGTGCTCAAAGCTCCTATTAATAAGTGTAAAATATACCTTCTGCAGGTTGGTAGATATAGGGTACATAAAACTGAATTATATTTGAAAAAAATTATAAAATTCATAGTTCTTTCGGACCCACAAGAAATTTTTTTACTGATCTGGAGTTTTTACACGATATTAAGCACTACAAAATGCAAGTTTTAATCACTCGGCCATGATAAAAAATGGAAAAGAAAATCTGAAGTTAGTAGGGAAAAACTGATTAATAATTGAGAAAAATGATCAAATTCAAAGTGCTTGCGGACCCTCAAGAAATTGTTTTACTGAGCTGGGGGTTCTACATGTTAATAGGCACCAAACAAGACAACTTTTCATCACTCTGCCATGATAAAAAAAATGGAAAAAATATTTTTTGACCTCTATTTCGTTCCATCCTAATACATATTCTATAATTCGTTAGATCAAATAATAAAGAGGTGTATATCATAGCCAACGGAAGCTGTTGGAAAAAATGCCTTAAAAGAAAATTTTTAAAAATGTCGATTAATTTGTTGTGTTTCGATTGGTTTAATGTTAATAAAGTTGATAACTCCCTTTGTTAATTAAATCACAGGAAATCCAATGGTCCAACATGATAAGTGTGTGACTTCGGAAATATCAAACATTTGTAGTAAAAAACACATTATTTAATTTCTTTGTATTACACTCTCTTCG
This sequence comes from Agrypnus murinus, assembly GCA_929113105.1. NCBI lineage: Eukaryota > Metazoa > Arthropoda > Insecta > Coleoptera > Elateridae > Agrypnus > Agrypnus murinus. The sequence goes on from OV816027.1 coordinate 115,043,614, forward strand.
AGTTTAGTAAAAATTAAAAGAGTGTCTGAGTATATTTCAATCAAAATAGAATCTAGATAAAAGTATATTCAAATTAAACAGTGATTCTCGAGATTACAAGAAACTTTATAAAATATTAACTTTATGAAGTAAACGAGAAAGCAATGATTATAATTAGAGAAGTCTTATTAAACTAGTCAGTGCTACTCAGAAAGACGCTTTAATAAATGTTGAAACGGCTTTTAAATAAGTCTTTAATAATAATTCATAAGAAATACAAAAACGCCAATTTACTATAACACAGAAAATAAAAAATAAGTAAATCGAGAATGCTTGCTTGTTTTCATTTGTTATTTTGCCACTAAAATGCCTTCGGCGAGCAATTTGAACCGCCCGATTTCGACATCTGGAGACCACAAGAGACCCGTTTTATGAAATGTACATCTATGGAATGTGGTGTCTACGCTCTATATATATAACTGCGCATAACGATGGTACCTTCTGACCTCCGAACACTTGGCAGCGTTGCTGGAGGTAACAGCGAACTACCAGTTTCTGCTTGTATATACAATTTGGAGGTCGGTTCGTATCTTCTGTAAACTCTATATATGACAAAATAAAACAAGGGAAATAATTTTTCCTTTCTTGAGATTTGGATTCTAGAGGTTCCCCTCATCACAAATATAACAAATTTTTAGCAATATATTCACGGGAATACCCGGAAGTCAGGTCGTCTCCTCTGTATGGCGGAGGTGACAGCTTAACAGGCATCAATATATATATATATATATATATATATATATATATATATATATATATATATATATATATATATATATATATATATATATATATATATATATATTGAACATATATATATATATGTTCAAACTAACCCAGCAGACATCAATAATTTTTATAGATTAGGAAACTCACCAAGTACACCTATTAAGGTTGAATTTGTATCACAACTTAAAAAAATTGAAATTTTAAAAAATTGTCGAAAACTAAAAGGGACTAATATCGCTATATCACATGATTTAACAAAACTACAGAGACAGGAAAATAAAGTTCTCAGAACCAATCTGAAAAAGGCCAGGGAAGATCCAACGTTGAAATCGTATATCAAAGGTAACAAACTTTTTATTAACAATATAGCCTACACAGCAGACGAACTAACCAATACAGACTCGGAAAATTCCGATACTGAAGAAGAACCTCGTCCTAATAGCGCACCAGCAACGCCCACTATTAGAAATATCTACGCTGAAATAGCTCAAGAAGAACTAATAATCCCGCCGGACAATCTCGTAGAAAAACTGAATGTACACCAACAACTTTTTAATAATCCTACAACTTCGTCTACAGATCCTACCAAACAGAAGAAACAGAAAAAACTGTGTTTAGAACAGGGTGCAGCGAAACCAAGATTACGATCAGCAAATAAATAAGAAATCTTTAGAATGATTCTCCTTTAACATACTCTAATGTAGGCTATACTAAGTATTTTAAATTATTAGTTTTAAAAATTATCTTAACAAAAAAAAAAATTTCTGTATACCGTGTACTGTATGAAATAATTACAATAATGGATTCTTTTACTAAAAATTATAATTATGTTGCCTTTCCAACCAAAGTTTTAAAAGATGTTTCTGAATACAATAAAATAACTAAAAAAGATCAAAGTACTTTCAAAATTTTCCACAAAAATATCAGAAGCATCAGTAAAAATTTGGATATCCTAGAAACTCTATTAGATCAGGTTTCGATAAACTTTGATTGTGTAATACTAACAGAAACTAGAAACGATTTTGACTTAGACTTAGTTCAAAGAAACGGATATGATATGATATTTAACTTTGGAAATATTAATAAATGTGATGGAACAGTAGTCTATGTAAAAAATACATTAAATTACAACTATGAAATTAAGCAAATATATCAATGTAAAGTTATTGAACTAACTATAAAGCAAGAGAACAGAGTTATTAAAATTATATCACTCTACAGACCCCCCTCAACAAATGTAAGGGAATTCGTAGCTGAACTACATCGATATCTAAGAAATTCGAAAAATAATTGTGATATTAGTTTATTTCTGGGAGATATTAACATCGATATACTTCAGGAAGATGATTGTGTGTCTGATGAATACTTAGATACCTTAAGTGAGTTTAGTTACACTTCCATAATAAATACTTACACTAGAATCCAAGGTAACTCTAAATCTTGCCTCGATCATATGTTTATAAAGATTAAAAATGGAGACGTTAAGGATTATTGTTCTAGTTTTGTATTAGATACACTTATTACTGATCACCGAGCAACAATTATAAATTTACATGGATTTGATATGAATGAACCTATGAATAGAACTAATGTATTTAAAAAGATTAATTTCAAAAACCTTATAAAAAAATTGAAAAGTTATGATTGGAATATATTATATCATATCAAAGATGCACAAAATGCAACAACATACTTTTTGAAAACTATTAATAATTTTATTTCTGAAAACACAGTTACAATTAACCAAAAAACTAAATTTATAAAAAAGAAAAAATGGATAACTATAGGTATTATCAAATCAATAGCCACAAGGGATAAACTGTATAAACTATATCAAAAAGATAAAAATAATACAATATTAAAACAACAATTTATTAATTACAGAAATCTTTTGCAACAACTGATTAACAACACTAAACTTAATTATCATAAAGAACAAATACAATTAAATAAAAATAATGCACAAAAACTATGGAATACTATTAAAAATATAACAAATTCTAATAATAGACATACAGACATAAAAGAGGTGGTAACTAAGACAGGAACTACTGTACATGATAAGTCACAGATTGCTGATACATTTAATGAATTCTTCACAAACATAGGTCCAGATCTTGCCAAAAGTATTAAAAAACCCCCAACTCCTTCTCCACTTAGAATTATAAATAACAATTCTCTGTTCTTAAAACCTACAAATCATAAAGAAATAATAGAAACAATACATAATCTACAAAATAACAAAAGTCCTGGACTTGACAATATAACTGCGGAAACTTTGAAAAAAATCTCTTTAGAAATATCTTCTCCCTTGTGTTTCATTATTAATTCAATAATAGAGCAAGGTGTTTGTCCCTCTGAATTTAAGAACGCTGTTATAAAACCTCTATATAAAAAAGGGGATAAAACGAACGTCTCAAATTATAGACCTGTTTCTATTATTAATAATTTTTCTAAAATTTTTGAAAAGATAATTAAAACAAGACTTGAATCATTTTTACAAAAAAACAATATAATTTCTAATAAACAGTACGGTTTTAGGGAAGGGAGATCTACAGAAAATGCAATAATTGATTTAACAACAAAAATGTATGCAGCCATTGACAATAGTTATCCTGCCATAAGTATATTCCTTGATCTTGCAAAGGCATTCGACACTGTAGATCACTTACAATTGTTGCAGACTTTGCAGGATGTCGGAATACGAGGAACTCCTTATAATTTGTTTAAATCTTACCTTGATGGTAGAAGTCAATGTGTAAAAATTGATAAATATCTAAGTTCGGAAAGAACGGTTCAATGTGGAGTTCCACAAGGAACAGTACTTGGTCCTGTTCTGTTCACATTATATATAAACAACTTACTGACCCTTAAATCTTCCGGAGAAGTAATGAGTTTCGCCGACGACACTGTCATATTTTATACAGCAAACTCCTGGGATGATCTGAAACAAAAAATAAAACTAGATTTAAATAATGTTATAGATTGGTTTAACCATAACTTATTAACAATAAATTTTGACAAAACAATGTATCTACCTATAACGAGTTATGTAAATTATCTTCCCCATTACAGTAGTATCGAAATAAACAATCACGGGAATATTATAAATATAAAACAAACTGAAGAAGTCAAGTATCTTGGGATAACTATTGATAACCATCTCAGATGGGACCATCATGTTACTAATGTCACAAAAACATTGCGAACTCTGCTAGGTAAATTTAAGTACTTATCACAAATCTTAGACTTACCTCAGCTAAAAATGCTCTATTATGCATTGGTTGACACTCGCCTTTCATACGGCATAACAGGATGGGGAAGAGTGACAAACACGCACCTAAAAAAATTGCAAGTTATCCAAAAATTGTTTTTAAAAATTATATTAAAAAGAGATAGAACTTACCCATCCGATGCATTATTTTTAGAAGCTAAAGTTTTTGATTTAAGACAGATGTATTTCTTTAAATTAGTATGTTTCCTATATAAGGAAAAAAAATCAGCTGGTTTAAAATATATAACTCATAGTTACGAAACCAGAGCCAAAGGTTGTGACAAATTAATAACACCTAGAGCAAAAAAGGCAGTAGGTCACAAAAGTGCATTATCTTTGGGACCGCGTTTTCTGAACTGTCTTCCTGCAGAAATATCTATTCATAGATCTAATTCATATGTGTATCTCAGAAATAAAGTTAGAACTTTTTTATTAACTAAATCAAGGCACGATATAACAATCTTTTTCGATTAGATATTAGTATATAATATGTTATTCAATATTCAACGTAATTTAACGTAATTACTTATGAGTGTATGCATGCTTATTTGTTTGTATTCATTACTAATATGTATTAATTATGATTATTGTGATATTATGAAAATGTATAGTTTAATAATACTTATGGATGTTTTTAGATTAATACTCACAAACACACTAACAAACCACAGACAGCTTTTGCTTTGTGGAATTTTATGTTTGTTCGTATCAAATTTCGTACTATTGTTCATATATATATATATATATGTATTATTGATTGTGAAAAATTGCAAATGATACAAATAAACTTTATTATTATTATTATTATTATATAGTTTGCCTCTTCAAATACATATTGTTATGATATAGGTATCCCGCATTACATGTATGAACGATGTGTTGCCTATCTTCCAGGTGAAAGAAGATTTTTTTTATTTTAAAACAATAAAATTTTGCATTAAATATGTTGAAGATACACGCTACAACACTGAGACGGAAAGGGATAAATTTTAATCAGATTATTCACTTGAATTTCACAGACTCAATTTCATGTCGTTGATTGATATTTTGACATTTAGATGTTTTCACCTAAAAAATTTTAAAAGCATAGGTAAAAAGGTATCAACAAGTATTTATTACTTTATTTACAATTTTTATTATTAAATTTCAAGAAAATTTTCTATTTCTTTGACGATTCATAATTTTCCATAGTAAATGGATATTTTTCAATGTTATTTGAATTTCTAAGTAAAATATTTTACCGCAATATTGTTAACAAGTTCTAGGGTGCATTTGACACTAGAATTAAAGTGGGAAACTTTTTATAGAAAAGGTTCTGGCCTTTGAAATCCCAAGATTGTAACGTTTCAGCAGGGTCTGCTAGAATGTTAAAATTTAGTTTATATTTATAATTTTGGTATCAAGATTTATGTAATTTTTGTTTGATAGGATTTTAGAATTAATTTTATGATAAGAAAAGGATGTAGCAAGATGTTAAAATGTTTTTATTTGAATTCTTGTGAAGTAATGTTTGTGAGAAAATTCAAGATGGTTGTCAATGAATCCTAACTCTAAATTTGTACGTTATTTTAATAAAATTTCGAGGTTATGTTGGTGAATTTTACTTTACTTAAATGTCAACAAAGTGAGGTTATGACAAATGTCATCTTGTTTTTAAATTTTTTTTATAAGTTTTTAATAATTTAATTTATAATAATTAGAATGAACAATCAAAGTGAGATAAAACAAAAGTGCAGTGTTTAAATTAGATGCTCAGGCTGTTATTATTATTTCGAGAAATTTTTGGAATTTTATTTTGAATGGAACGAATTAAAGGAAGGTAATGGAATCTTGTTGCAAATAACCGAATTAATTTATGTACTCACGTCTTGGAAGATACATGCAGCACCTTTAATAATTATAATTATCTTTATAAATCACAAATAAAATCAATTTGTAGGATGGTATGGAAATGTGCTCATCATATCAATAAATAAGCAGGTAATTTTACCAACTATGACAGAAAACTGCTAACCAACTTAAGGTGTTAAAAATTTTGTATGGGGCCAAATATTTCTAATTTAAAATAATTTTCAATTTTTAATTTTTTTTAATAATTTAAGATTGATGGATTGATTAAATAAGAATTAAATAGTACCAAGAGAATTAGAATGTCTCTTAATTCTTATTTCGTTAAATCTATTTGACACCAAGGTTTAATTGATTTTGTTTCATGTTTGTTTAGTTAATTTTAATTTAGAATTTTAATAGTTGTTTTCTTTTCTCTTCAATAAATTTTAAATTTTTATTTCTTTTGTGTGTTCATAAATAAGATTTATCCATTTAAATGTTTAAAAAGAAATTTATTTGTGTATTTTTTGTGTCTGGTCCATTAACAATCTTTTACAGATATAATTTAAGTATCTTCCTAATTAATTAGCGACCCGACTGATTTCGTCTCATGCATTTATGGAACTTGTTTTCCAGTTTAGAAATTATAGCCGGAGTTTTTTTTTAATGATAAAGGTAAGTGATATTTAGTTGTGTATATTTTCAGACTGTTTTACCATGATTTTGTGTTTTTGAATTTCAACAATAACAAATTTATTTTGCAATTTATAACCTTTCATCTTTCATCAAGTGTTGGAGGGTTTATTATTCCCAACAATAATTGACATTATATAACAATAGCAACCCCATCCCCCCGTATATCATAACAATATGTTTTCAAATTTTATTTTTAAAATTGTGACAGCTAACAGATAAAATTTAAAAATAAATTTTAATGATTGAGTTTATTTTAGCGCCACAAATATTTTATATTTTGCGCCTTTTCTGGAGTGAAGATGTCGACTATTGCGATATTTCTATAAAGCTAATGTGCCATGTGCTAAATCTAGTTTATTTAGTATTTATTGAAATTTAAACATTTAATTATCCTCCGTATGGTTCAGAATATCCCCACTGTATTAGGGTAAGCACTCAAAAGGTTTTCTTTCGATCAATCTTCGTTGATAATTTTGCGTTGTCGGGTTTGTTTTAATTCAGCTATTCGAGTATCATTGTTTTGAATGATTTTTTTCAGAAAATTACTGCGAATCTTGTTAGGGAAATTTTAAGATTAATTTTACTGTTTTTTTGTGGTAGTCTTTTTCATATAATAAAATGTAGTTCTAAAGTTAGTTGTAAGTTCACTTGTTGGTGTAATAAAATGAATTTCGGTAGCTCATGCATCACAATTTTAGCTTATTTGGAAATGTATGTTAAATTAACTGAAAATAGAATGATATATATTGTTGCTTGTTTAATAATTTACAGTAGCAAGCTATTCATGGACCATACTAACCGTAATTATATTTAAGTACTGTTTGTTATAATACTGTAATAAATAATTTAGCGTTAACGTATTGGAATTGCAATTATTACAAACAAAAATTAATTATAGCAGGTATTTTAATTTGTATTCTAAAAAAAATTGGTTGGCACCGACAAGTAGAAGTATGCTGAAATAATTGTGTTTACCCTTCGATAAAGAAAAATATACATAGGCGTACATAGAATGTCAACGTCAAGGTTACTAGCGCTTAATAACACCTTGTATGTGATTTAGAAACAACTTTATTGCTGTAAATTCTATGCATCGTTGCATTTATTACGAGTTGAAATTATAAATTTGTTCTTCCACGAAATTCTTAGGAATTCAATTGTAATCAACAAACAAACCATAATAATAAACGAGGTTGTTATGCTTCATCATTATTATGTATATTTCTACTGTCAACTGAAATCAAAAAGCTAAACGATAGGCTATAAACCACAATGATTGATGACACCCACATGATAACCTGAAAGATATACGAGAAATGATAAAATGGGCCCGCATGTTATGAATATGAGTTGGAGGCGTTATTTACGACGTTACTTTTCAGTAGTAGTAGAGTGAATACTCTAAACATAATTAAGAACAAAGGATATCACCTTTGTTAAAGTTTTACAAATGCTACGACCAATTAATTCTACTAATCAGAAGATAGTAAGCGAATCCCTACATCAATGTAATGAGAAAAAGTGCTGTTATAGATTTATTGATACGTTTTATTAATTACTCATTTAACATATTTTCAGAAAATGATCTAAATATTTTTCAGATTTTTTCACCTACATTACAGCCTCAATTAAATAATTGAGATTGTATGGCCGTTTGTTTCTATGAACCGTGACAAGTAAACTCGATAAATTTTTCCTTCGTTTAATGCATGAAAGCCAATAAATTAGTCTTTTAATACAAAAGTAGGTATATCAAAGTCATATTATGTACGCTTGAAGACGAATGATTACTCATTAGTTACTTCTTTGATTGATAAATGGCTTTTCCATTAATAGATTCTTTCTACTTTTCACAATTATGTTGAAATACAGTTAGCGAAAAGCTGCTAATACCCTTTAAATAGTACAATTAGTGATAATTGGAACTATCCTACTCATTTATCCCCTCCACTTTAGTTTTTTTGTGACACCTGAACAGTTGAAGCCTGAGCAAGGGTGATCGCAATAATTTTCATCAAGTACTCATTAAAGTAATTTTGAGCAAAGAATGTAGCGTGCTTTTGAGAAATTAGCTATTATTTATCTGTGTTTTAACTTTTATTTTAGGAAATTCTATAAAATGTTTAAAGCAACACAAACTTGTTGCAAGAAACTCTCCAATGTTTATACAACTTTTTTTTAGGAGCGTTTTGTAAGTATGTATGAATATTTTCAAAGGTAAATAAACATTCTGATGTACGCAATCCATCCAGAATAGCTTTAGAGATATATAATTTGGTGCGTGTCGTAACCTAATTTTTTATCAAACGTAGATTATTAAATTAGTTCTTTACGTTATACAACTCGGTAAATGAGTTTTTTGCAGCTTATGTCTACAGAATTTTAAAACGAGTACTGCGAATAATCAATTACCGGACGTAAACATACATTTTATTTCATACTGTGTCGCGTTGCTTGATTATTGAATGAAGGTTAATCTAAATTGAGCATTGATGATTAAAAATAATCTGGTTACCATAATTATAACTGCGGTAGCAACGGTATGCGTGGCAATTGTTTATTTTGTCGATAAATTGAATGGCTTCATCGTTTATTCAGTCCGGTAAGTTATTATAACAACCATTTTCTGTACTCAGTAATTAATATTGCGTTTACCGGACTGATACCATTAATGTAGACAAGGAAATGCGGCGCGGTATGAAATAAAATATTACCTGCCATGTACAGTAATAAATTGTTAACCCAAAATGTCTAAAATAGTTACTTTTTTCTTCAGCTTCTCACCCACAACGTTTCTTAGTTGTCCTATACATCACTCTACCTCTTCTTGAGTCGCCAACTCTCTTTAAATTTTTTCTTCATATGCTTTTCTGAATGCTCTTTCCTTTTTATTCTGTAAACGTTGACTTCTGATTGCAGCTACTATATAAGATTCTTCATACATTTCTTTAATTTTCTAGTTTATCTATCTTTATCATTTGCCTGTTTTGTTCATTGGCCCAAAATCTTTTTTAAGGTTCTGTCCTTAAACGTTAGTAATCTATTTTGATTTGTTAGTACCACAAATCTTTTGCGTAGGCTACTCTTGGCCGTACTATCATCGTCTTGTATATTTTTAGTTTTGTTGCGTTCTTCAGAGGTTGCGTGACTTAAAGATGTGTTGCAATGAAAAATATCATTTGTTTCCTACGCATAATCTGGTTTCTACGTCTACTTTTGTATCGTTTGTATGTGTGAAGATATTTCTCAGGTATCTAAAACATTCCACTTATTTTCTTCTCTCTCGTTGCAACATATATATCTTTACATTTGCCACATTTGTTTTTCTTGTCTTGGTGAGCATTATAACGTCGTCCGTAAACGCATATAATCGATGTTATATATTTTACTAAAACAATATTGAAGAAAGCATAATATTTCTGCTCCGCATTCTTTTGGTATCTCTTGTGTAGCCCATATATCTTGCAATACTTCTTGTATTTTAGCAGTTCAGCATTTATCTTATCGCATGACTTGGGTTTTTTAAATTTTGTATTGGTGATATTTTTTCTTCTAGTGTATTTCTTCATTTTGACCTTTTTCTTTTATAGTTCCATCATTTATTTAAATATCCTTTAAAATATTCCGTCTACCTGTCTACTACTATTTCATATTCTCTTGCTAATATATTTCCTGTTTGGTTTCTAATGAATGTTCTTGTTGCCTTTTGCTTTTCTTCAGTACTTTATAAAACTTGTATCTATTATTTCTGTTTCGATATTCACTTTCCATTTTATCTATGTTATCTTTTTCGCTTTCTTCACTTTCTTTTACCAATAGTGTCTTTCTGGTATCTTTTTTTTGGTATTCGTGTATTGTTATTTATTGGTTTTTGTATCATTGCCTCATCACTTGTTTATTTTCTATTTCTTTGCATATCCTCGTATAGCTAATGCTACTGACGTCTCCTAATACTACTTTATCATCTTGCGTAACTCCTAGATATATTGTTCTTTTGAATTCTTGCTAAAAAGCACCTTTAATTTCTTGCTCTGTATCTTGTCGTTACATTACTAGTCCGCTTTACCTCTAACCTTTGACACATTAAATTTATAAAATATTGAAACTGTTTCTGTAGTAAGCTTAATTAGTTTTTCCTTTATTTATTTTAAAAGAGTTAATAGAATATTGCGGTGTTATAGCCCTAAATAAATTTAATTGAATATATTACATATAAGAAATGAATTGAATGAATAAAATTAAATTGGTTAACTATAAATAATTATACGCCCTAATATCTTTTGACTAGATAAGCTGAGTCAGTCTTGGTTAAGATTTCTGCATGAAGCATATGTTGAAGCCGTAGAATGAACTTCATTGTCGTAATAATAATAACTAACTTCTTTGAGTTATTTAGATTTTATTTGTTTTCAACAATAGGCTCCTAACCCTATTTTTTATCATTTGAGTTAACGACAGATCGTGTTTTCACCCCTATCAAGATCTGCTAACTAAATTGTTTTTCCCTTCAGGCCTATTTATACATAGTGAAAAACAACTGAAAGTTTAACAAAGACGCAAGTGTAATTATAAAAATTATCAAATTTCTTAATTCTAATTACACGGAAATGTAGCCTATGAAATTCTAAACAAACTAATATAAGATACTTGTATGTACTATCAGATTTCTTAATTCTAATTTCAAATAAATGTAGCCCATGAAATTGTGAACAATATGATATAAGCTACTTGTATGTACAGTAAAACCTTGGATTACTAGCAACTTGGTCTACGAGTGTTTTGCAAGACGAGCAATTCTTTTTATAAATTTAAACTTGATAAACGAGCGATGTCTTGCAATACGTATACGTTTTGTCGCCGAGCATCGGATGATCCGCACAATCGCGTTCATGTGAGCGTGTACTGTTTACTATAGCATTGTGTCCACGCGTGTGTGCATAAAGCATTTTTTAATTTGGTGTTCAAGTGTAGTGACTGCTTTTTAGCTTTAAGACCCAGTGCACATTAGGCGATTAACGCCGAGTTGAACCTGCGTTACAAAAAACGACAATACGCATGCAAGCGCTTATCGCGGCGTCGCCAGTCAATTGTATGGGGAATCCTGAATTGCGCGTTACAACGCGCTTTATGAAAATAGGGCGTTTGAATGTGTACGCGACTTATGCAATGCTATACAGTCACTAACGCGCGTTAGTAATCGCGCATTATCTAACGTTTCATGTGTGTAGGATTTAACTGTGCTGAAACAATACTGTATTTTGTATTTTTGTATTATTTTTATATGACTACTAAATAGTTGGGAACGAATCATCTGAGTTTCCATTATGTCTTATGAGGAAATTCGCTTTGGTATACGAACGCTTTGGATTACGAGAACATTTCCGGAACGAATTATGCTCGCAAACCAAGATACCACTGTTGTATCAGATTTCTCAATTCTAACTAGAAATAAATGTAGCTTATAAAATTGTGAACAAAATGATATAAGATACTTGTATGTACTATCAGATTTCTTCATTCTAATTACAAATAAATGTAACCTATAAAATTGCAAACAAAATTATATAATATACTTGTATGTTTGAATGTAACAAAAATGCTGTCACAAACGGAATTATTTCAAATGAAATCCTTTTTGTAACTTTTCATCTTGTATTCATTTAGTACAAATATTATCAAGGATAATGCAATAACTACCCACATACATGCACGCGTCTGCATCTCATTAGAAATAATTTATACAGTCTGCATATCCTTGGAAATAATGTATACAGTATGCATTTATATTTTCATCTTATTATTCATCTCATTATCTGGAATTTATTCAATTATACAGTAAGGCTTCAGCGATATTCATGAGGATATGGTATATAAACAGCTTGCTTTGAGTTTACAAACCATTCAGTGAAATTCCAACACTAGATCTCTTCCAGACTCCAACACTAGATCTCTAAGCAAGCTGGTGAGTACCTTTTAATTTATCTTATTCTTAGATGCTTAGTTCTGCTTAGTTATAAGGGGGTTGCGCTAAAACCCTCGCTCGCTTAGTTAAAAGGGGAGTTGTGACCAGGCTCTCCTACGCTTAGTTTGTAGATTTAATGCTAGAGCAGGGTGGTTCCGACCACCCTCATAATTATGTTAGTTTTAGGAGGACATGTACGTCCTCACGCTGTATAACCAATGTGTGTAACCTATTGTATTTTATTGTTCTATTGTTAGTATATAGTTGTTTTTATGGACTTGTGTTTATTTTCCTTTCTACCTCTGACTACGTCCTCCAGTCACGAAAACTCCACGTGACAATGCTATAAATCAACGTCGACCGTAATTGTCAATTAAATTGCAAAAGTGTTAATTACATCTTAATTACACAACTCCAAACCACAACAACATATGGTAGAGCTGCATTGCATCTACCCGCTAAACACATGAATGAAAACTGAAACATAGTTTTGATAAGTATGAGTATAAATCTTTAAATAATAACTCATTTTATTCTATTTCAGATAAAGAGCAGGCCGTGACGGAGTTGATTTATCGGTAAATAAAAATACCCTTCTGCAATATCCCAGATAGTTGAAATATAAAATATTTCTATGAAAACAGCTGATATAGTATTCTGTACTTATTTAATTTGCTATTAAGTGCATCTATAAGACTAACATATTTAGTTAAAGAATTCTATCTTGAAATTAGATTCAAAAAGTTAGGTTATGTTTACCAATAGAACGTAAAGCTTTTATTGTCTTATAATTTACTATTTTAATAATAATATTGCATAATTATTAACATGAATAAAATAACTTCTTTGATGTATTCCTACTATCATATCATCGTAATAGACTTCGACTTAATCGATCATAAACTTAAGTATAAAGTATGATATACTATCCTTTCATTTAAGACTAGGTATACTTAAAAATAGTTCTTATGCATATATGTACCAGGTAAACTTAAATATTTACTTAGATAATCTAAAAAGATTTAATTTTATGGTAGTGAATCTCCCACCTAAAATAAAGGATTACCTAAACTTGCATAATACTTCAATCATTAGATTTAGAAGAGAACTATTCGATGGTTTAGGATCAGCACTTAAGTTCTTCATAGGTAATCTTGATGGTATTTATGCAAAAAAGTATAACGAAGCGATGAATAAACTTAAGGCTAACCAAGGTACCTTGATTCAAATAAACAATCAAATCACAAATAACTTGAAAGTTCTTGACAATCGAACAAGACTCTTAAGTAGTTATACATTTTAATTATTTTTAAAATTATACCCTCTCATGATTAGTATTGTTTGATGCTAATGATTTTTCTATATTTCACTAGTAGATTAATCTTTGATGAAGTATTATATCAAATTTTCAAGTTAGATAATTAATAATTTTAATACCTTATTATAACCTTATTAATGATTTAATAAGGTTAGGTCAACACAATATCGTTAATATAAATCTAATAAGTACAGGCAAATCATCGAGCTTAAGACCAATTCACAACAAAAGAATTTAACGGTAATATTTAAGTTCCCATTATTGAAAGAAGCACACAACAAAGTTTTTAAATTAATTTCAAGACTAAATAAACGTAACAAAACGTAACAAAAGAGTGTCCTAGTTCAGCCCAAGATCGGGTTGGTCTAATAGAACTAAAATGTGTAAAGGCTGCAAGCTGCAGTAGAAGTGCAAGTGTCTCCATAGAGAAAGCAAATAGTTTCAGAACTAACTTACAAATTTATGACAACTTTACTTCTATTATTAGAAACTTACAGCACTCACAGAAATAAGTGACGCGCTTATTGAGCGTCCATTAAGCGTTAAAAAATTAAATAACCTAAATTTATTCAAAAACTGTGCAGACTCTCGGTGTATATTCTAACCAAAAATACTTACAATAAAGTGTAGAATCGATAATCGTAGAAATATACAAGGTCTTCCATTTAAAATAAGAAAGTCATAGTAGCCATAGCAAAACGACTCATCCAGTATATACAAAAATATGATACAATTGAAATGTGTTTGATGTCAAGCAACTTTGGTGTTTAGCAGTTTCCAGGATCATGCACAGGGTCATCTTATGTAAACCACCCTGTATAGCTAGCCACTAATAGGATAGAGAATAATTTGGATTTCTTTTGACCCACAGGGCTACAAAACGGTTTGCAATAAAGAAAGAAACAATACCTTTTTATTTTTTTCGATCGCCCGGTTTACATATAGCCCCCTCAGGAATTCAAGGTGCGCATGTACCGGAGATATCTCGACCGAGTCGCATACTTGCGTTGACTGATCTAAATAGTACAGTCCAGATAAGATGATGCATCTGTACTAAACTACCATGGGCCAAATAAAAATTTATAAGTGTGTAATAACGTTTTTGGAGGGTAACTTTGCAGCAGGCTTTACACTGGACCATGCCCAAGCAATGCCCCACCTCCTCTCTTTAGGACAACGTAGATGAAAAATATATCTCCAGGTACTCGACCGATGGAGATAGTTGAAGGAGCGTGCCCCCAGTTCCAGGCAGACAGCTCTTGGTCTGAAACAGTTCCTGAAGAGTATAATCTGCGTTTTATCAGGAATAGGTTTGACTGCATCTTCGGAACCAGCTATCGGCGAAGCGTGGACGACGTGGATCAACGACTTGCGACTGCCATCCGCATATAGTACTAGGCGAACCGATGGATTCACAGGTAAAATCATGTCGTGGCAGAAGAATACAAATAGAAGGGTGAAAGAATGGAGCCTTAGGTACTTCGCGGTTCGTACATCCTGTACAGGGCCTGGCGTAAAAAGCGTATAATTAGTCCTACTAGCATTTTATGAAAGTTTTACTCAATAACTCGAAAAATCCGTCCTGCGATTTTGAGTTATTCAAATAAAAGAGCATTTTGCGTTTTCGCAAGGTTGAGATCTTTCTCCTATGACTTAAATAGGGCTAGTCCTAGAAAAGAAGTTTCCTTTGTGTGAAGTTTTGTAACTCAATTTTGATTGAAATTATATATTGAGAATCTTTTAAGTCTTAGAAGCTTTAAATCTCTTCACGTGAAAACTTTTCGTGAAATTAAAAAAAAACATTAGTAAATAAGAGAAATTGTGATGATGGAGGTTTTTAAAAGAAGTCGTTGAGAAGTCGTCAGAATTGAAATGGGGTAATTGATTATCAATGTGTAAATTAATTTTTCTATCATAGTCATAAAATAACGAATCAATCAAAAAGAGAGTCATAAATACTCCATCCTGTTAAAGTTATATGTGATATGAATTAAATTCATGAGTTATATTCATAAGTTATATGAGATATCGATTAAATTCACAAACTCAAGGTCAAACAGCCCACAAAGTTATTCATAATCTTCAGAGTGTAAAGATAATCTTTTACAGATATTCCTATTCATCTGGCAGCAACGTATGTATACCGAAAATGATCGGAAGTCTTAAATCAAAATATGTAATGATCTTGATACCCATGATGCATTACTCTTACTCTCTGCAACTAATCAATGGCATTAGTACGTATACTAATAAAAAAAACCAGCGCAATTCGGCAGCTGTGTAAAGTAGTTCAAGTGATAGCTAATTTGTTCTTTTTACAAATAACATTTTTAAAAACACATTAAAAATACATACATACATAATCTTTTACCCCTTATATCTTTCGATGTCGAGGTGCCGACACACCGAGCCGCAGAGTGGATATGTGGGTGTAGAACTAGGCAGCGGAGACATGTAGGCAAGTACACTGCGCTCGTAGTTTACATATCCGAGTACTTTCCGGGGCAAACTCGACTTAACCCTGTTAAGCGATACAATCCACTATAACAACCCTGCCGCACAGCCGGCACATTAAAAATAATAATACAAATATTCAAATATTTACTTGAAAATAACCCAAAGAAATGAATAGACTTTCTTCTGTATCTCAAAATTCAAATTATTTTAAGAACCTTCTTACTGCCAGTCGCCCTCGCATGTGCTAAATTTTGTAATTAATTCTGACATTCTTCCATTGTTATTCTTGTAAATGGTAGGTAATGTAGGCTGCCTTTATGAATTGCTTTTATCGCTTTTATGCAAGTTCTTTGATTACTTTACAGGACTCTGAATTGTTTCCTTTCGAGACACTGTTAAATATTTGTACGTCCTGTTTCCTTTTAATATTTTTGTTTATTTTTCTTGACTCATATTTTTTGTGCATATCCACATAAAATATATATTTAATGAAAGTTAGGGATTAATCTGTTTTTTCAGAGGGAATTCTACAAAACGTAAGCGACACTTAAAATCAATGTAAAAAAACTTTAAGCTGATAAATACATCGAGAAATATTTATGACTACTTAATTACCCAAAAATAATGGGAGTTTTGGATGGAACACCAGGTACTTTTTCAGGCAAGTAGCAAAGTGGTTTGTAAGGATAATAATAATAATAACGATTAATGTCCATAACCTGAAAGCCAAGCCCCATAAGCTAGAAACTTGTGCGGGAGGGAGGGGTAATTATTATTAATATGCAAGCTGATTGTGCGGCTGCAGCCGACTTATAGATGTTATAGCACAAATACCACATTTGTGTCCACAGCTCAGGAAAAACTACAGAAAACCTTAACCAGATTTACCGGCACCGGGAGTCGATTGCGGGCCGCTTGGGCAGGAGACCAGCATGCTAGACATGAAACTACATAGGCATCTAAAATTTGATACTTCAAATGAATTACTGCAATCACACTTGCTCGGCTGCATGTTTTTCAGAGAAATTACCTTTTGTAAAAATTATAAATGACAAAATTTTTCGATATACTACAGGAAAAGTTTGCAATAAAAGATAAAGAAAGATAGTAATAAATAAAATAAAAATAATAAAAGAATTTTTAATTTTGAAGAATATTTATCCGCCTGCTGTGCTTTTCATTAACTTAGCTATTTTTAATGGGAACTTTTGGGGAAAGTTATGTTTGAACACTTATATTCTGTCCAAAAGTAAAATCATTTTGGCAAATCAAAGAAATAGATTCATAACATAAAAACTCTAGAAAGAACAAAAAATTCTATTCAATTCTCAAGCTGCAGATGTTTTTAATGGTTTTGTATCATCTTTAACTGCCCCTTCATAATAACCGAATAATGTTTTATTAGTTTTAGTTCCGGGACATTAAGTATATTTAGTTTCTTGCAAGCATAACAGATCTGATTTCCTAGATACCAAGTTCATTTTTAGTCAATTTTTATTTATGTAACAATTTAATTTAAATTCATTTATTAAAGGTATTTTCACCCTGCGTTTATTTTACACTTAACATCGTCCTTTGATAATCACGTAATTGAATCATTTGCAAGTTAGATTAACCTGATTTCATTATTGAATATAACAGTAAATTTGAAGATTTGAACCAAATGTTAAGTTGTTTGAGCAATGATAGAAACTGTTTTTAGTAATCAAGTATTCCAAAAATTATTATTATTTGCAGATCGTCTTTAAGCTTTTTCAACCTTGTTACTGAAAAGAAACTTAAGATGCTTAATTTGCAACAGTTACATACTTAAAGGAAATGTATCTATTATGTCATAAAATTCAAGGTTAATGTGTTCTATTGCAAGATAATTTTTTAGCTGTAATCGTAACGTTTAAACAATCTAGATTTATCTTTGTAATACTCCTAGTGAATCAAAATAAATTTGTTTAAATATTTACTTCTGAAATACTAGTAAGTTAAAATAAGTAAACTGACTTAAGTTTTATCATTTTAATATTACACCCAAAGGCCTATATCAAATATATTTTATTTGTTTATATTATGTAAGTAGGATAGGGGAGGGTTTAAGATATTTAGAACTTTTAACCTCAAATTTGTAAAATTTTAAGATCGTGTGTATTGGGCATATATCACATTTTCATTTCTTGATATGTATGTAAACAGCCCATTTTTTGCATATTTACTCTGCAAGGACTTTGCAACAACAGACCGCAGTCTTCCTCCCTCTCCGTGGAAAGGGTACCTTCACATGAAATAATCCTGCCTTTGTTACTCATTCTTGCTTATTACACCTATATTATCTCTGCTCGGCTAGACTCCTAGATCCTCAGTTTTATATAAGAATTCTTCTATCTGATTAGGGGGGGAAGGGGGGGGGGCTAATACCAGTTAAGCAGTGAACTTTTTATAAAAAACGTAAAAATTGAAGAAATAAAACACTCTTTGTGGAGGCTTCTGTCTGATCGGTATCTACACCATCTGTGTACAACAAATGTAAGTACTTTAACAAAACTGATCATTAAAGAAAATTGAAGTCAAGTTATGGATGCTTCACTATACTGGCCTATATGCTGGTACTAATATTAGATTGTGCTGGTAGCAATAGACACATTTTCCACTTCATTTTCTTGCTGTTGATAATAATCGTCATAGTTAACAAGTTATAAAATATACAGTTTAATGAATTTACGCAAAGCATCTGTTACGATTATCTTCTACTGGTAACAAGAAGTAATGCTGAAACACCAGTCTATTAGGAAGGTAATGGCTCTAGATATAGTAATGGGAGAGCTTTAATGTAAATTGTTTTGTTTAATGTGTCTGACGGTTTTTTGGTTTGTTTATTTAAACTGCTTTCACTTAAAATTTTAAATAAGAATTTAATATTATTTTCCAGTGACACATATACTTATTAAATATCCTTCTATAAACTTACAGATATTTATTTTATTTTGAAGACTTGTTTTGTGCTTTAAATAATGTAGATTAGATATTTAAATGTTGTTCTTTATACTGCCACTACTTGTTGTTTGTTTAGACGTCTAATTAATCTTTTTTTTATTTATTTTTCTTTAAAGCTTTTGTGCTTGCTTGTTTTAGATTATTACCATAAAATTTTCTTCCAGTTAAGTACCAGTTGGGTTATTTCTGTCTTCTTGGCTATTTCTTTCTGCTGCTATTTACCTTTATCGTTAGTTAAATTTACTAAACCTTTTTTCCGGAATTTTTCGCAAACACTGTCCTGACCTAACAATATTTGTTAATGATTATTGTACCTATTTCATTGGCTTAGATTTAAACTTGTATTGTGATGATCTTTTTGAAGCAATTTTTTATTGATTGATGAATCTTTTGGTGACTTTTGCGCGTTTTTTGGTTTCGAAGCTGCTTAAAAAAGAATAGCGTAATTGATGGACCGAAGAGAGTGAACTGTAAGTTCCTGTTTATTGTTTGAAAAAATTTTTAATTTATGTTGTCTCCAGCTTTAGGAGTTTTGGTTCCTGGTCTATTTCTTCTATAAGATTTGGATAAACCTTTGTTTTTATGAAGGTAAGTAATTTTTTTATATCTTCGTCTTGCTATGATGATGAATAATTTTGCTCTACTTGGTATTTAATCCACTAATTTGATTTTATTTTGCTAATTATTCTCTCTTAACAATTTATCCTACCTTAGATAAAACCTTTTAACTCTATCGATTTTTTCCTCATTTTCATGATACCTGAAATTCCTGAGGTCTGATGCCAACTTGTGGGTACATATTTAAAAAAAACTTCTCAACTAAAAGATTTAATTGCAAGAAAATTTTTGAAATTAAAAAACATAATTTATAAACGTTACTTTTGAAGTAAATTTTTGACTTCTCTAATTAAAGATCAATGTATGATCTATTTAATTTTTGTGTCATGTATTACACAATCCGTATGTACTTTTTGCAAAAGTTAAATAAGGTATTTTTGTAATAGTAAAGTTGTGTAGACGTAATTATCTTTTCTTGACGTAGAAAGGCATTTTTAAAAATGGTACTTTATTTAAAAAACGCAAAATACGGAGTCTAAGTTACAAAAATATACACAGTGTACTGTTAAGTACAATAAGATATTTATTCGTCGTGAAATAACACAATATCCACTTGCATATTCACTTAAATACTATTCTACAAGTTCAACTTTAAAACTGGTAATAATGATGTTCAGAAAGACCGAGGTAAACAGTAACCTGGCTACCAGTTTCTACGGCTTTCTGGGTGAGTATTGCTTAAAGGAAGGTAAAAAATAACCCTGGCTATCAGTTTCTATCCCAAGCCCGTGGTAACTCAGACTGAAGGGTCTCATCGAGATCCGGTGTTTATATACCATCCTATGGTCATAAAATGCGCCTACTTAGAATATATTAAGTCGACTTAGCATAATATTAGGCAAATGCAAAATACGATTCTCAGTACCTTGCATACATTATGCAAATACAGAATACGATTAAGATAAGGTTTCTAAGTACGTTCGCATACATTATTGAAATGACAATAAATTATGTAAATAAGCATAATATTATAAGCGGTATCTAAAAAGGAAAGCAAATAGATGATACATCGTCTTACGCGACTGTTAACTACGTTGATTATACATTTAACTTTTTGTAATAATTTTTTATTAATTTTATCATCGATCTGGGGAAAGAAAAAATATAAAAAAAATTTAGTGGATTCAATAAATTTTAATAATTTAAAAATGATCTTTAAATTGTTGTAATTTATTAAGTTTTAGAAATTGTTATATTACATAAATTCATGAATAACAAAATGTGTAACAGATATCGACTCTAGGACATTTCGGCGCAGCCGATTCGGCGCGACCGATTCGGCGCAGCCCTTTCGGCGCGAGAACCTTTCGGCGCGGAGACGATTCGGCGCGAGGACTTTTCGGCGCGAGCCTATTCGGTACAGGTCGTTTCGGCGAGAGTATACATATTATTTAGGTTTTGCTGTAGTCTTTCTAATATATGTACTTTAGTATTCAGTATTTATATATGTGTATATGTGTATAATTCACAGAAGACACTCTAGGACAGCTGTTTCGATCTTTTTAGATCTCATCAGCTAGAAATAGTCTCCTGTGAATTATACACACATCATCCAGGCTTATATGATGAGATCCAAAAAGATCAAAACAGCTGTCCTAGAGTGTCTCCTGTGAATTATACACATCTCATTTATAAATGTGGGTTTTAATATTGTCACACTTTGACTTATTTTGTAAATAATTTCCCCACTTTGAATATTTAATAATACAAATATTTTGTATTATATTTTTGATTAATAATAAAATTATAAGATTATTTACAATTATAAAAACGACCTAAGATATACAGCGTACGATATTTTCTATGAAGGTGCAGATCAATGAACAAAATAAAATTTCCTATTATTCATAATCAAAAGTCTGCAACATTACATTATATTTGAATTTTAATTTGGTAAAAGTTATTATGTAAATAGTACATATGTATTAGGTATGTTATGTAAATACCTGTAGATAAGCTTAGGAAACAAAAATATGCGGGTATTCTGAGATGTATCATGAAAGAGAGCAGTCCTCTATTAAAAATTCAAATGTAATTATTTTTATTTGTGTAGCTAAAAAGAGTAGTCCTCTATATTTAAATAAGAATTATTACTGTCAGCAAAATTAACCAAAATTATATCAAATTATGTAAAAAAAAAGTAAAAACATGGTATGTTGAACTACGTAGTAGCTACTTAACTACAATCAATCTTTGTATATATAAAATTTTGTTTCAATTTAAGTCTTCAAAATAAAATGATAACGTTAATGAAAATAAATTCTGCTTCTAATTATTCTGCACTGTTATATTCACATTTGAAAGAGTGGGTCTGGACGGACTTAACAACCTAGAAAAATTAACATGGTCTTAAGATAAGATTTTGATGAATATTTTGTTAATCTATTGTCGTGATATTTTGACATACAAAATAAGGATTTACTTTACTTTAAAGATTTACCCTCTCAATAGTTTTAAATAAGCTTAGATATGAAATTTAAAAACGACACGTTAGATTCAATTTCAATTAAATTTTTAAATTAGTATTTTGAGGAATTTATCTTTTATGAAGCTAGAAAATAGTTTATTATAATTAACATGCACATTAGTACACAATAGTCAGATAAAGCATATTTGTAAAACCGATGTTTCCATAGAATTTACTTAATTCTCCTTATCCAACTAACGATATGAAAGAGGATCATATTATATTGCATTTAAATTGAGCTTAGTCTAAAGTTAATGTTAGATTTAACCTAAAACAGACAAGGTGTGTTGTAATAGGGAGGTATACAAGTATTTACTACCTTACCTGAACATTTACTAAGAAGAAAGTGTGTTTCATGATAACGAGTTTACTCATTGGCTAAAGATTTTTCGATTTCAGAATTTTACAGCTATTGGTTACATAATTTTAGTGGAGGATTGTAAAGCTGCTTCTTTACCACCGAAGTGAAAATATCTTAAATGTATGGGCTGTTTTTTATAAATGATATCAGTAAAACAACATATTATTAGATTGCGGTGATGCATCGTACATTGAAATATGTACTGTAATTGGTTAAAGCTTTCATATTGTCGATGTCTGAAATTATGTAAATAATGTTTATTAGCATATAACGTTTAAATTTGTTAAGATAGAAGAGTATGATATGATATTTTTATGTAAATAAGTTAATAATAATAACAAATTTATAAATAATAATTTGGTTATGTTAAAAATCAAATGCCAATGTTCTTTTTTTTAATGAGAATTAAGTGTATAGTTCAATTGTTTACCAGAATCACCCGACCATTTTTGTAACAAACTATCTTTCAATTTACATCTTTAGAGAAGTGCAGTTCTATTGAAGAGCAATAAAATAATTTTAAGGTTATGTTTTGTATTAAAAAACATGTAAACAAAACCTCTCAAAAATTTCAGGTTATTGTGTTTGTGACACATAAAAGTGTTCAAAGTTTTAAGATTATTAAATACAAGTGATTCTTTTAATAATAACAAGTGCCTTAATTTATTCAAGTGACAATTTATTTTGCTATGTTTTTTTATTTGATAATAAAAGTATAATTTTCTTTATGACTGGATTTGATAAATGGATGTGGACTTACCACTTAAATTTATCAAATAAATTTGTATTGTATAGATGAAATATTGCTTTATATTTGTTGTACCCTATTGAAGCGACCCGCCTGAGAGTCTCCATTTGTGCAGGATTAGACTTTTCACAACAAATTTAATTTAGCCGAAGCAATTTTTTATTTAAGGTAAGAGAATAGTGAATTATGTCTTATATACCATCTCCGTTCTACACGTATTTAGACAACATACATCTATATCTATCTGCTGGAAATTATAACACTATGTATAATGATTATTATTAGTGATATTTAATAATCTGGTTTCTATTATTTGATTGTTGATTTTGTATGACTGTTTGAACCTGTATACACTGATTTACTGGTAATATTTTTTTGATTTATTGGCTATTGATGACTAATATCATTTTGATTTGTTGAATATACATGATTTATGATACTCTTCATTGTTTAAAAAAAGGAGAGGTTTAAGATCCAATTGTACATTTACCACCGTTACGTTATAAATGAATATCAAGGCTTGGATACCATTTACTAAACTATATTGGAACAAGAAGATTTATTTAAACAATATTATAGAAATTCCAAGTCAGTAGTGATTATCACATATTTAGAAGCTACAAGATCTCTTTCTCAGGATATGGTTATTGGGTCGTGTATTTGAGATGTTTTACAAGAACTGAATCTTGTTTTATGTGGAAACAGTTTTGTGTTGGAATTTCAAATGCATCAAACGGGATTTTCTGTTTATATACGAAATAAAATCCACTTATCAAAGTTTTCTACCTACATACATAAAGTAAACCAAACACGCTTAATCCTATAATGATCTCTACATACATTTAATATTCCCTTAACTAAGACCAGTTATTTATTATGATTATCATTAATTTGCGCTAGAGAAATCCAGTAAAAACAAAATTATTGCCACATTATAAATATAGTTATATTTATGGCAGGACTTTATGCTGAAAGACATATTAATTGCATGTAAATTGAAACTAAATCAACTTCTAGCGGGTAATAAATAATAAACGAGTACTAATAAGGCGACTTATTTTAAAATATATAAATAATAATATAAAATATATTCCGTTATTAAGTAAGTTGTATTTGTCTACATAAAAAAATGAGACTCCATATAAAAGCTCATTTTCCACTTTTATAAGGTGTTATGCAGCTAACGGTGGACATTTTACATTTTCTAAAACGGGACGTTTTTGCAATTTATGGTCATTGTGCAGAACACCAGCAGCTGAGTACTACTTTCTTCAATGGGTTCAACCATTAATGAATTATTTATTAAATACCATTTCAAAGCTTACAAGATGTGAGGACAATAATTTCAGTCTTGTAATAGTTGCATTTTCTGTAACACGCGATTCATTTAAGAGACGATAAGTATCATAACAATCAATTGCTGCTATTATTGTTATTGTTCTTGGAAGCCTATTTTCTAACTGATCTATAAATATTGATGATTGGGTAATATTAGAACTGCTTTTCGCACGTTACTTAGTAGTATAAGAATTGTTCAAAAGCAAAGTGAAAGTTACTTAGAATTGCAGGAGGAAAATGGTTACTATAAATAAAACGATGAAAGTCAAACATTGTTTGTTTTATTTTGTAACATCAAAGTGCAACTAGAATTAGAACGCAAGGAAATGTTTATTGAGCACCACTGGGCTTGAAATAATTATAAAATAGGTTGATATTAAAAACATTAATTGCTTGCAGAACCCAGAGCGTGAGGCTAAACAAGCATTAGCCAATCCAAACTTACGATTCTAATAAAATATAACCATAAACTTTATTTATTTATTGTTTATTGCACATAAATAAATTAAAGAAGCTTACATTATAAAAGTTATTAGTATGAAATTGAGTACTTGATACGATTAGGCTTCAGACTTCAGTTTAGTTTATAAACAAATTAAATTCGAAGGTAAAACCATTAAATTCACGGTAGAAAAAGAAGCGAACAAGCAACTGCTCTTCCTTGAAAGTCTAATAGTTAGAAACAATAATAATGAACTAGAAATCGGTGTTTCTAGCAAAGTAACCAACACTAAAAGGTACATTATAGCGGAATCGAATCATTCTGAGCAACATAAGACGGCGGCATTTAATTTCCTACTGAACAGATTAGCGAAATTCCCATTAAACAAAAATCGGTTTAACAAGGAATTAAGTTTTATAAAAGAATTAAAACATTGACAAATTATTACAGAAAATCAAATACAAACATGGGATTCGAAACGTGAGTACATTATTACCAATAGAAAATGAGCCAAATAAATTTATTAAACTACCTCTTCACCCAATCGCCAAAGGTATGAATGCTGTATTAAAAAACGAGGGCATGAGAGTATCTTATACGTCAAATAATTCTTTTAAAAACCTGTTAGGTAATCCAAAAGATAAAACTGATAAAAAAATTTAAATCAGGAATATACCAAATTGAATGCAGTGATTGTAATATGAGTTACTTTGGAAAGACAAAAAGATCAATTTTAATTAGGTTCAAAGAACACATAGTGGATTTTAAATACAATAGCATAGAAAAATCAAGTGTAGCTAGACATACACATGACACAGCGTACACGATAACGTAGAAAAATTAAAATTGCTTAAAAATGTTCATTCACCCAGAGCACTTGATGCATATGAAAGTATTTCTATTAAAATGAACAAGAATTTATTAAACAAAGAGCCGGGAAATATAGACAGTTCGATACTATTAACGCTGATACAAAACCCGGAGAAATTTGACAAAAAGTTTAAAAAACATAATAAATTTTGCTGGGTGGGATACATTTTCATCAGAGAAAATAAATCACTATCAACACTTGTTTACAAAATAACGTAGTTTTAATTGAAAGTTAAATGTTTTACGAATAGGGCGGACGATTTTTAAAACTAACAGTTTTAAACTGTTATAACTAGGTATAGGATTTCTATGCATTTGCATGTTTTTTCTGCTTGTAGCAAATATATGCAGAGTTAATTTCTACATGTTTAAGCCACATATGAATCACATATGTCAATTTGAAAGTGCATATAAATGCATATTTAGGTGTTTTTTATAAATGCATGCATATTTTAGCATTTTTGAACGAGTGTGCATATTTTACCACTTTTTGAGCGTTTTACATGCTTTAATTATGAAATTTCTAATATTTTTTAAATAATTTTAGCATTTTAGACAACCAACCAAGGGCGGCTTAGTTGAGCCTAGGGGAAACCCATAATTTAAGCGTATTGTTAAATACTAGGCTTTAAAATATTTTACTGCCTTAACCATCTGTGTACTTGTTAATATTTTCTAAGAAAGAAAAAGTTTCAACTAAAATTTAAATACTTACATCCTGCGGTATTGTGATAAATAGGTATTAGGAAATTCCAAAGACCCTTTGACAACTTCCTGTTCATAGAAAAATTTGCCTGTACTTTTGTTTACTAATCTTGTAATCTTTCAATTAAGACAGTTCAGAAATTGCAAACTGCATTTCAGTTTGAAAATTTAGAGTGTAAAGATTGGTAAAGAAAAACGGTCTGTGTCTGTTACACTTCGAAGTTATGTTAAGGAATTCAGTGTTCTTACAACTGACGATAAGGTGTTGTATTGTACAGTGTGCGACGATAAAGTGACTGCAACGAAACGCTTTCAAGTTACACAACATCTGAACACGGTTCGACATCAAAAGTGTGTTGCCCTGAAATCAAAAAAACAAACATTGTTACCAGGGTATCTTAATCATTCGAGCGGTGAGTCCAGCAAATCGATCGAATTTAATAAAAAACTATGTAGTGCATTAGTGGCTGCAGATAACTCGTTAAGTAAAATTAATCACTCAGCATTTTGTAATTTTCTGGAAGAAATTTCAAAAATGCCAATACCCGACGAGTCTACACTCAGGAAAAATTATTTATCTCGTTTATACGAAGAGACCATAAAATCAATTAGAAAGCATGTAGCGAATAACTACATATGGATTTCCATTGACGAATCTACTGACACTACTGGAAGGTGCGTAGAAACTTCATTTCCTTCGTTTTGTTAGTAGAATTTAACTAATTAAAGACAGCAGAGCAATTTACGGATGTTTTATTTTCTATTTTGTTAGTTACATATTTAATCACAACAATATTTTTGCTTGATTAAAATATATTTTTTTAAATAACTGTTTTGCGCTAATTATTTGTAACCGACTAATTATGTAGTTCGATAAAATAAAAATCAAATTTTTGTTTTCAGATACGTGGCTAACGTTATAATTGGCGTTTTAAATTCGGAGAACAATCCCAAATCCTATCTATTAGCAATGGACGTTTTCAAGAGCACCAATCATTGTTCTGTGGCAAAATTGTTTAATGATTCGATGGCTATGTTGTGGCCGGACGGCGTACAGTACAACAAAGTACTCCTGTTCGTCACCGACGCGGCACCGTACATGATCTAGGCTGGAGCAGGCTTACAAGTTCTGTACGAAAAACGATCCACTTAACTTGTCTTGCCCATGCAATGCATAGAGTTGCGGAAAAAGTGCGGAAAATATATCCTAACGTAAACTCTATAATTTCAGATGTAAAAAAAATTGTTTGCAAAGCTCCATATCGCATACAAATATTTAGGGAAACTACTCAAAAAGTGCCTCTTCCACCTGAGCCTGTAATAACAAGGTGGGGTACTTGGCTTTCTGCAGCAGAATATTATGCAACTTATTTTGATATTATTAAAGCATTTGTAAATAAACTTAATAAACACGATGCACTATGCATACAAAGCGCACAGGATGCTTTTAATACTAAGGAAGTGAGGGCAGAATTATTGTGTGTTTTGACAAATTTTGTGCTTTCAGCTAAAGTAATTCAGAAATTAGAAAGTCAGGGAAATTCATTAGATGAATCTCTTGAGCATGTAAAATTGTTAGGTGTTTCTTTGAATAAAGTAAAAGGGCCGAAGGGTTTGACTATAAAACAAAAATTTAAATCCGTTATAGACAAAAATCCTGGTTTTCACTTAATTAAAAGCATAAACGATGCATTATCTGGCCAAGACATTTTAGACGAGCTAAAACATTATTCGCTTGTAGAATTAAACAATTTTAAGTATGCCCTAATTACGTCTTGTGATGTGGAACGGAGTTTCTCAAAATATAAAACAATATTTAGGGATAATAGGGACATGTTTACTTTTGAAAATTTAAAAATGTACGTCATTGTGAACTGTAACGCTCTATGTTTAGAAAATATAATTAATTAAATTATTGCATAGGATGTCTAATTAAAATAATTTCTGTAAGTAAAATGTAAATAACGCTAAACCGGTGTTTTTTAATAATGAAAGTGCATATATTTATTAAAAACTTCTAATAAACGTATATTTCATGATTTTTAAGTGCATATTTCACGTTTTTATAGTGCATAAGTGCATGCATATTTCAGCATTTTTAAGTGCATACAAATCCTATACCTAGTTATAACTTTTAGAATTATATTCAGACGGTTTTATGCCGTGAAAAAGGTAACATCGTTACAGAAATACGTATTGACAATTAATCAAATACAATGTGTGGTTAGGAGACACCGTTATATATAGCGTTGTTTAGTTCTTATGTAAGAAAATTAAGATTAACACAAAATCTCGAGCAAGTAATCTTCAAGGACTATCAACAAAGTTATAATTTAAATGACATAAAATTAAATTAATTTTAACAGAAATAATTTAGTTGGGAAATCTATTAATAGACAAAAACAAAGTTTATTTTTTAGATTATAAATAATTTACCTGTAAAAGATATTTTATAAGTTTATAAGATGGTGAGAAGATTAAATTTGTTTTTACTTACATGATGAAAAACTTAATCAAAAATCTTTAAATGGAAAAAATGGTGGAATTTAATTAATTTTATTATAAGTGCGGACAGACGCCATTTCTAATCATTAAGCAAGCACAAAGTTGAAATGGTTCCGCCGAAATTAGATAGCATCAAACAATAAATGACTACAGCTTTCTTCTCTAATTCTAAATTTTCATAAAGCCTCAAATTCTAATAACAAATCCAAGCGATAGAAAAACAAAAAGTAACACTCGAGAAAAACTCAATAATGTTGCCTTTACTCTTAAAGTTGAGGCTAAAATAGCAAAGATATTACCCACAAAATGGGGATCACTAATTGGGAATGGGTAACAACCTCTGACTGCAGCTAATTCTGTCGGCTGCCAGCTAACTAGTGTGAGGTCGTGGATTTCACAAGATGTCTTCTGAAACGGTCGCCGAGAGTCGACTGAAATAGAATCTACTACCGACAACTTAGAAAATAACTATATATCTGCGACTGCTTTCTAATAATTATGTACAAACCAAAACAGTTAAGCAATTTATGCGAGCTGAACAATTACTCTAAACTTGTTTAAATAGAATTTTTCGGGGTTAGAATTGAATCACGGATTGCTAACGAGTCTACAGGTTTACCTAGATCGTACAATCGAACATGCTCCAAGTGGATAGTAATTAGTTAAATCTTTTACGAATTAAATTAAACAGACACACTCGCAAGAATAGATTCTAACAAAGTTTATATATACAAGAATAAATTCTAACAGAGCTTCTATATACAATTTTCAATATAAATACACTGGGGAAATCCCATCTAAATCTGAAGAACTAAATATTACATTAATTAATTGATTACATTAATACAGTTGCTGCCAGTTGATATAATTAAACATACACAAGAGATTGTTAACACTCAACTTACGCTACGTTTTCCAGTTACTGCAGATTATAGAAATCCTCCAGTTATTTGTACTATTGTTTAAGGGCGCCAATAGCAACCAACCAGATAATTAAACAAAATAAACAAAAGAAAAAGAAGCAAAAAAAGAAGAAACAGGCCTGCAATAAACAAACCAATCACCAAATATGCACATCACAGCATTCAAATAGTACCTGAGCTGGAGGGCGGCCTGGAAGAATTGTCAAACCACTTAAAGAATAATTCCTACATATAATAATCGAATCATAAGAAGCGGACGTAGTAGTAAAATACGATAATTACAAACCTTGAGAGAAGTGTAATGTCAAAATCCCGAAAGCTTCCAAAATTCATGAAAACCTCACCACCCAGAATCACATTAAATCTGCAATAATGTGTTCTCAATTAATACAGCAAAAGGAAAACTCAATTCGCTAAGGCGATTCACTAGAACATTCTAACAAGTTAACGAAACGAGAACGTATCAAGAAGTAAGAAGTCTTACAAAACAAGCAACATTTTTCGACAAATTCAAAACGGCAGATAAAGTAGGGAGAATGCAAAAATCCCCAAAGAAAGTATGCAGGATGGCACGAAAGCCAAGCGATGCAGAGTGTCACCAAATCAACAAGTAACAAAGGTTTTTAGGATCAGTCTTTCAAATGTGCTGACATTTGAACATAAATTGGACTGCCTCAATAACCAGCTCAACAGGATGTTTTACCGGTTGCGTGTAACACGCATATGCGACTAAGAGGTCTTCGCGCGCACTATGATGGTTCAAGTTGTACTTTTAAGAATTAGCGCATAACAGGCGGTTCTATGGTGGCCCGATGAGACTTCATGACCTGTAAAAGGGGACTATTATTATTATTATTTTGCTGCAAGGCAGAAAGGAACTTGTCCTAAAGAGATGGTGAAACACATGTCGAGTAAGTACTGTTTTTTGTACTCAAATTGTCAATATCTGGTAAACTCAATATTTGGGCTTGGACTGGCAATGGGTACAGCTGTTGAGCTCTCTTGTACAACTGGCGGACACACGCATCTGCAAGAGTATCGAACTTAGTGTGCTGTGTTTTGTTGGATATCGTAGGATCCAGGTTAAAAATATCTCTGTTGACGCATCTAAGTTGTTCGTAAGAAGTGCCTTAAACACTTGGTCTTACTTTTACTTTTAAACTTGTCTCTCTTTTCTACAATCTCTTTGTAGTATAAATATCAATACATCCATCGCCATCTTCCGATATGTTCCCTTATTGTGTAGGCAAGGTACTTCTGGTACCTCTACAACTCCCTCGATCACTATTCTTATAAATGTGTGCGTGCCACATGCCCTAGAAGCTTTGGGTTAGCGAGTAACTGCCAGTAGTTAAACACTGGGCATATCAGCCTTGTAGTGTATTGTCTAGCGTGCTGGACTTTCACCCAAGCGGCCCAGGTTCGACTCCTGATACCGGCAGATCTGGTTAAGGTTTTCGGCAATTTTTCCTTAGCTGTGACACAAATGTGGGATTTGCGCTATTCTATCTGTAAATCGGCTGCAGCCACACATTGGGATTATATAATAACAGTAATAAAAATCGCGCCCTCCCTCCCGCACAAGCTTGATAGCTTCTGAGGCCGGGTTTCCAGGTTATGGATTGTAGCAATTATTATATTATCTTCGGCGACCTTGTAGTCATTCCGACTCCGGGACATGCTTCATTTATCACATAATCGTCACTAAGTCGCGCGTTAGACAGACACTGATGACCTTGACGCTACGCCACAGTACACTCGCTTTTAGCTTTACTCAGCTCAGTGGGACTCGTCCCCGACTAGTTGAAAATGGAAGCGAGACTTGTAGAAAGAGAAAGACAAGTTCAAAGAATGCCATGGGTTGATTGTAATTGCTTATGGGGAGAGTTTTGAGAATCGGAAATGCTGACTTATGCTCCAAGTGACAATTATACGTGGTCACAATGTCACGTGGGGTTTTCGTGACTGAGGGTATTAGTCAGAGGTAGAGATAGAAGGTAAACACTGGTCACAAATTAATGATATACTAAACAACAAGTCACAATTCAATGGGTTACAAACATGAGTATGAAGACGGACAAATCCTCCTAAAACTAACATTACATATGAGAGTGGTCGGAACCACCCTGTACTAGCAACAATCTCCTACAACTAAGCATTCGGAAACCAGGTAAGCAGTGCTCCTGGGTACTAGCTTCTAGGCTCCTAAAAATACTACAACTAAGCACATTAGAGATCAGGTAATCAGTGCCCCTGGACACCAGATTCTAGATCCCTAATACTAAGCGGAAGGATCAGGTAATCAGTGCCCCTGGACACCAGATTCCAGATCACCTACAATTAATTAATATATATAAAGCTACTTACCAGCTTGCTTCAGGATCATGGTCGGATGGGAGTCAATTCACGACTGAATGTTAGACTTGAAGCAAGCTGTCTATATACTATATATGTCATGAATATTTTGAAAGCCGTTAATGCATAAATGAATATATTAGGTATAATGAAATGCATATATAAATGCATACTGTATAAATGAATATATTACTTCTAATGAGATGCATACATTATCATATACATGGCGATTCGCATGCGATGCTTTCTGCACGTGGTCTTGTCGTGTGGGTTGCCGCTGCATAGACGAATGTAACCCTGGTAACATTTTACTAAACGGAATGCAAGTTGAGGAATTATGAAATTATTCAATTCGAAATAATTCAGTTTGTGACAATACAGTTTGGAAAAATTCTACGAGACTGTATAAGAAACAATAGAAAGTGGAAGAGGAAAATAGTTCTAGAGAGTGATTTTAATGACAGAATTTGGAATAAACCCAAAAGATATTGTTAAGTAATTGTTATAGGACAATTAGGTGAGGCTGAAACAAAGGTTAACTAATTACTAGTGATCTCAAACACATTTACAAGGGAAGTTTATAGTAGTCAATAGGAACAAAAAAACGATAATAATTGATTAAATCATTGTTCTTTTGATGTGCTGCCGACGAAATGCCGGTCCATCAACTTGATAAAGCAACTACATATCTAGTACACATTGTATGAATAAAATTCATTCGTATAGAGAAAGTGTTATCCATTTGTGTGTTGTTCCTGATACTTGGTTAGAGCATTGAGTCGTATAGCCAGAAAACCTGAGTTTTAACCTCAGTCAAGGTGTTAATTTTTCTATGCGAATTTGCTTTTAGGTGGAACAATGCGTAATCAGAATTCTCGACAGCAGATAATTAACATTTTTTAAATGTTTCTTCTAATTAGATACGAATCAAAGCTTGCATTCATTGTTGAAATTCCACGACAAGGTCGCTAAAAGTGCATCAAGCTTGAATTTATCTAAAAGAATTAAAAACGCAAATAGAAAATGCCATGAAAAATTCTAATTTTTACTGATCTACAGAATGGCAAACTAAATGCTTTTTTTTCTGGTATGATTCACATGGTGAGTGACTGCGTCCTACCTGTTCCTGTTTTAGCATAATTTTACATTCCGTTGGTATTGGTCTTAGTATCGTCTCTCTGTGGATATTCTTTTATCTATAAATCTTCTTCTGAAGAAACTCCATAAAATAGTGGGTGAAACGCTAAGCTGTATTGTTCTCAATAAGACACGGTTCAAGTACGAACGTCATTCTTTCCAATCAATTATTTAGCAAAAGAACGACAAAGGCTAATTAGTTCAACAAGAAACGGGGATGAGAACAATTGAATTAATTGACTAAGATTGGTCAAGGCTCGCCTTTCTGCAATTCAAATTATATTAAAGTAAGTATTTATATTCACAGTGATAAGTTAAATTAATCAGAATAATTTGAAGTGCCAGATCAAACCAATTACGGTAAGTTGGCCATGTGTGATATAAAGTTATATTTATTTTTTTAGATTATGTTTAAAAGATCACTTGCTCCAAACAATATAATATCAGAGTTCGATTGAAAGCAGCTCCTACGCCCTTAAAGGCAAAATTACAGTTCAATTTCTACAGAGAACCCAAATAAGACTCACGTTGCATTCAAGAAGCTTCGAAACAAAAGGGTTTCGTAAATTAGAACCGTAGGATTGAGCGCCTGACACCGTGTGGTAAAGAAGCCATCCAAAAATAACTGGCAATGAGAAAGAATGCCGATCAAATTAAGTTTATGCGGAAAGCAGATGGATAGGTTGATGAAATAGCTGAGTAAATGTCACCGTATCATAAACAGTGTTAAAAATATTTTGCATAAATAAATTAATTTTAATCGGAATGAATAACTATTCGAATAGATAATCTGTACACAATCTTAAAAGGGAGGTAACACATGCTGACTTGTTTGTTTTGAAATTTTAAAAAGCTGATGATGATTTAAAATATTACAGATATATACAGGGATAAGTTGCAGTTTGGTGATTTAGTTGCAATTGCCGATTTCTAGGTTGACTGATTTTTAATGTAGCTGATTATTGTTTGTAATTTTTTTATTGAGGAATCCTTCAGGAGTTCCTTCTCCGTACTTTTTGCATATTCGATGATCACATTCATCCGCAAGTTAGTCAATTATGTTTACCATGGATGTAATTTTTGAGTTAAGATTTGATTCATGATTTGATTAAGATGAGATTGATGAGTTAGGATTTTTGGAAATGTCCCTTCGTTCCTCAAGTCTCAACACTGTGTTCGAAGTCCTCTTTACCAGAAAGAAAAAAGCAGAAGCTCATTAATCTACGATATCCGTCTTGCTACACTAAAAATTCCAAAAATAGGTTACGCAGTTCTACTTTCAATTCATTGTTAAGTACATACTACGTAGGAAGAAGTGTGTGATACTTTAAACCTTTCATATGAATGCATATTTTTAGAAAGAAAAATCCTTATTTAGACTACTTGTGTAATAATCAATGTTTATATTTGTTTCATGTGGGTAGACTTTGTTTTGAAAACATACTTATTAATCTTAATTGTAAGTAATATACCAAAGTAATACTACTGGTAAGTAGGCATCTTGCAAAATGGATATTGAATGCAAATTGCAATATTGAGTTTTTGCGCAATTCTTCAATGCAAAGGCAAAATCGACATTTAGTTTCAAATTGTCCATAGTTACCAGATCATAGACTAAAGCTAAAGTTATTTGGCCCTTATAAGTATGTAAATATATACATAAAATTCAACGCAATAAAATCATGCCAATATTAAGATAAATCATCTTATTTAAAATCATTCAAGATATGATGTAGAAATTATAAAATTAATACTACTACTTTTAGAAATTGGTTAAATTTCTTTTGTAAGCGTCACTGTGTTTGCGAAATCTTCGATTGATGAGTTTAATACGTCAAATCTGACATCATCCGATCGACTGGTACAATCTGTTCAGGACGCTGGTACGTTAAAAGATTTATAATATTTATTAAATTTAAAGCCAGCTTCAAACCACATTTTAACTCGGTTTGAAGACCATTTGGATCTGCAAAACGACCTACCAGCCTTAAAAAGTATAATTCCTGTATAGAACCAAAATTATTTTAGAATTAAATTCACGATTTAGTTATTTATCCAGCAAAACAAAGTAAAGAAGAGAACCTATAAATCAACTAAAGAATGCAATTGATTTTATTTATATAATATATTGTTGTATTATTTTATTTTGGGAATTTTAATATATTATTACTATTATTAGACACATATGCTATCGTAACAAAGATGAAATACTCAACTCACTACTTTCTTACCTTTAATTGAAATAAATGCTCGTGCTACATATATTGTGAAAATGTAACTCTCCACAAATTGATATACTCTTACTTCAATAGATAACTAAATTTTTGTTTAGGGACAGAGTAATATAAAAACAGATACACAAAGTAATTTTCAAAATAATAACAATACAACTTTATTTTTAGTTTAACAAATACCAAATAACAACAAAAAAAAAAACGAAACAAAATGAAAATTGAAAATAGATACCAGATAAATTGATTTCCTTTTTAGTGAAGTAAAAAGATAGAAACGCTACTTAATTATGAATTTAGCTCTAAATATTTAAATGCAATTATATACAAAAATTTTATTACTAAATTCTATCGTTTTAATACTATCATTGTTTTTTATATTAATCCCAAAATAGTTCAGTATACTTTATTTGGAGATTAATACTTTTGGTATTATTATATTTTTTAATTACTAAAAATACAACTAACTACTATTAAAAACTCACGTTTATATTTTAATTTCTTTTTAAATATTTGCCGCCACAAGGTTGCCAACTTTATTCTTATAAATTCCTAAATACCAGCTGTCTGCTCTAATTCGTCTCGACAAAGAAATCAAGAAAGTGTGCCAACGACCTCTTTCAGATATTTCCAGATAAAAGACTTTACTATACTAATTGGAATCCAAATCCATTTAATTGTGTAATTGTGGTAAGTAAATTAATTTCTTTATCGATTTTCTATTTTTTATTACCCATCGAAAAATAAAAAATTAAACATTTAATTAACTTGAATAACTTTTTTAAGTATCACTCAGATTTACCGACTTTCTTAAATTTCAAACACTTTGATGTTTTACAAAAATAGTATTAACCTCAAAATATATAACATTGATTTGTTTACATTTTTTTATAAACTTAACCTTAAATTTATTTATACTCTACAACAGATCTGCACTTCTTGAAAGATAAAATTAAAAGAAAATTTCTTACAAGAATGGCCGTGCTTTTATATATTTTTGTCGAAACAATTGAATGTGATACAATTTTTGCATGAAACAAAAGAGACTTTGACAAATCAATTTAACATAACTAAATTTTTGTTTATAAATTTAAACTAACACAAAAACTAATTAAGTTATAGATAATGAAACTCCCAATCTAATGGTATACAGCACCTCCATTGAATGTCAATGAAACCTAATTTTCAAACAACTATTTATTAACCTAATTACTTAAAAGGATCTTTTTACACCTTCCTATCTGCATAAATTTAAACATTATATCCTAAGAAACATTAATTGCATAATTTTAAGAATCAACAACATGAAAATTCAAGTCAATTACAGTATTACGACCTAAAAGCGCAACATAATTATATGTTGTTTATCTGATATCATTAATAAAAAGCAGTTCCTACATTTAAGATAGTAACAATTATGTAGTAATGAAACAGATTTACAATCCTCCACCAAGATTATTTAACCTAGAGCTGTACAATTTTAAAATACAATAAAGTTGTTACAACTGAGGAATCTCATTAACATGCAGGGACATTTCTTTTCTCTTAATTGCTAAGCTAAAAGTAGTGAATACTTGTATACCTCACCATTCAATGCACTAGTATCTATGTATCAGTATATATCTGTATGTATGTATCACTATGTATCTTGGTGCGTTGGTCTCATAATTCTTAAGTAATCTTACATGTTATTAAGACTGAAACTCCTATGCGTTTTGCTTTTATTATTATTTCAAACTTTCAAACCAGTACCAAGGGTATTGTAAACCTTTGATTTTCAAATAAAGAGCGTGTCTTCAATTTTGGACTCAAAAAAGTTTCTAAAAAAACTTTACAATGTCGTTCTAGAACAATGTAAATCTTGAAATCATCAAAGGACAGCAGAATCTGAGAACAAGACGTAAGTGCTCCATAAAATAATGGAACACATTGAATATTTAGTTTCGGAAAATTGTTTTGCAGTTTCGCTGACATACATAAGATAAATATAGGTATGTAACAATTAACAATGGGTAATTAGTAAAAATCCTTGGAAAGAGTATACTCAAAATTTAAAATAACTCAAAAGTTACTTTAATCTATATAAAGAACTGTTAAGATAGCACAATGACGTAATTTTATACTTGCTATTTAATACCAGTTGAATGAACAAAAGATTTTCGCATCAGCTCAATAAATTTACCGTTGGTAAAAATTGCGTAAATTTATAATTTTGCAATGTGGGATACAACTGTAGTAAAAAAATGATAAAACGGTGTCCCTAAACTGTGTAACAATTAACAATAATGGTGTAATAGTGAATGTGGCAATCAGGTTAACTTAACCTCATTGTAAATGATTTTAGAGCAGAAGTTTGTTTACATATACTCTAATTTTCTATACTGATCTGATGGCAGACCTGGTGATAGGAAATCTACTAAGATTTGCAAAGATGCACTCAACTCAGGAAAAACAGATGTAGCAGTTCCTTAGCAAATTCAACTTGACACGAAGCAACGGAATCCATTCGACACAAGGTCAATCGGGAACAAATAGTTTAGTTATTTCCAAAATACAGGTTTATTTCTTGGTAAAACAACCTACAACAATACAAAAAAAAACTTTTCCAGAGCTTCCAAGCTATTAAACCTAGGTAACACTTATGTATATTCTATTTTCAATATCAAATAATCGAGTATCAGCTGTGCCATAACATGTAGTGCAAAATCAACCCCCAGAGTAACCTAATCTTTACTAGTGTGGTAAATTATTTATTTTTAATTTTGAGAGAAGCTTAGTTTTGGTTTAAGGTAATAATTTCAATCATTAATCAAGTTTGCAACTTACTTTACAGTGACCTGATATTACCATATATAATAATGCACAGGTAAACCTCTTTCTCTCTCGTTCTCTCTCTCTCTCTTTCTCTCTCTCTCTCTCTCTCTCTCTGGATAAATAGCTGAAGACACCTTTCCTACCCGAGGCTGTTTCAACCATAAATAAAGCCTGAAATTTTCTAAATGGTATCTCATATATACTATACAAAGAAATAAATGTTCCAAATCTATGTTTTTTCAGCACTTCAACAATCATAAAGCTTCATTCAGAGTCTCAAAATTAACCCCTTTAATTATTCTTTCTTATGACTTGCAAATGTATCATTCACAACTGATGTAATTAATCAGTAAAATTAATGCGTATTCTTACAAAGCCATCTGTTTGGAATTTCTAGAAAAATCAAAACAAAACATTATAGAATCACTGAATTAGCGGCAACTTGTAAATAAAACAAATATAACCTCAAAACTTCAAAAATATTTTAAAAATTGTTTTGTCGCAAAACCATGCCTGTTTACCTATTTACAAACTTTTTCACAACTAAATTTGTTTATGGTTCGCAAAGGGAGACATTTATTACTTACATTTCAAGACTACATCTTAAACTTTATTAATCGTCTTGAAAAATGGTTGGATTTTATCACTTGTAAAAGGTGGCCATTCTTATAAAGAAATTGTTTACATTAGAACAATTCTCATTGAAAAACCAAACCTATTTCTAACTTTACAGTTTAAAATATACGACTTAATGTCAAAAAATGATGAAAGACGACATAACATAAATATACAAATTTCTTTTTCTTTTTTTTAGAGAAGTTGCATATCCAAAATTCATCTTTTATTGGTTCTAATCTTCAGAGTTAAAGCTTACAGGTGGAGGTGTAGCTGTGGTAAGTCGGTCGGTACGGTAATTACATATTTCCGGCGACGAGCTTCAAGTATTCTGGCTGAAACAGTCGAGTTGCCAATCGACAGAAACATTTCTACGATTTTGCCTTTGCACATCCAAAGCGCGTATTGTGACAGTAGGCGGGACCAACCGATCCCACATACTGCAGAGGCCTGACGTTCTGAAAAACCCGTCTAAAAAACGTACCTATGGTTCACCAATTATACGTGATCAGTGAACTGTATTCCGTTCACAACCGAATCTTTATGCACCTCGATAACGAAGACTACAAGTACAGATGTTGAAGAACACGGCACTTGCATTGCCGCGACCAGTTTTCACGGAACCCCTTTGACGACTGTAAGACCGATCCTCGAGGTCTTTATATCTAAAAGTCCGTGGACTGGTTCTGGTCATCAAGAATCTTTCTGAAAAAGTAACGAGCCAGACGTCCGGCGCAGTGATCCATTAATCCCGTTAATTGCGCTAGGACAAACCAACTCACCGTAAATGTTCGCATTAAGATATCCAATGAGGCTATATTAATTATTGAGGCCATTATCACAATGAGGCTTGGGCAGACAAGCTTAAAACCTTGCACACAACGAACAATAACCAAAATCCATAGGAACGGGAAGGCTCCAGGCCCCGATTTTATGAGTGTAGTACCTCCGGGATAGGACTTTCCGTATAAAGATCTATGTGATGTTCCTAATGTTCCCAATACTGTACTGTTTAAGACTCGTCGAGCAAAGACTGCAAAGAAGGATGGATGAGTTCGTAAAATGATTTCGAACCTGGCATATAGGCCAAAACTAGCTAGCTGATCTGTATGTGTAAACAGAGACGTGTCGCCCGAGGGTGTGTAGTACCTCAATGTTTGATCGCGAGGTAAAGTATTTCAAAGCAATTGTTAAGGAGGATGTAACCTGGCGTCTGTGCATTGAGAACAACGCGAGTTGCAGGAATTGTTTACTGCTCCTTGTCACTCTCCAGCTACATTCTCCTTTTTGACATCAGTCAGAACTCTAAATCAGAAATCAGGTGTAAACCTTAGTTACCCAAATTATTTTCCTTTGTTTACGTGTTCCTCACATACATACTCGGTGACGAAATTTGTGATACAGATTTGCTTTGGATTTTTAAGTGAGGAATAGAAGGAGCAATTAACTTCTTCAAAAAGCTAAACAATCTTTAGAAAATTTTGGATTTAGTTTGGTACTCATTGTTGCTTAACTAGCAGAGAAATAAATTAAAAGTTGAATG
Organism: Agrypnus murinus; assembly: GCA_929113105.1. Lineage (NCBI taxonomy): Eukaryota > Metazoa > Arthropoda > Insecta > Coleoptera > Elateridae > Agrypnus > Agrypnus murinus. Next base: position 115,084,576 of record OV816027.1, read on the forward strand.
AAACAAATGTTTAACAATGTTAACAAGTGTTTAAAAAGGTCTACATTATTTATAAATAAAAATAATAAGTAAAGAAAAAATAATTTAGAATAATAACTGATCTGAAGGTGAGTGATTATCAAAGAGGATGTCCGGTACGAAAAAACTTTCTAAACACAGGTGTCAAGGACGTTCAACTAAAAAAGTTTAAAAGTGAATTAAATTTTAAATTGGAATTTTATCTATAGAACTGACTATAGAAATCCATGCTGTAGCTTTTTAGCTCATCGTTTTTTATTAGCCAACTTGTATACTGTAGACGCATGTTCATCATGATGAAGACTGCTAGCTAAATTTTCTCACAAATAAAATGCTTCTACATTGGTATTGCGACACCAAACGAATTCAGAAATGTTTGGTAGGTAGGTTGGATACAAAAGACTAATAATAAATGGGAATTATTTGACACTTCCAAATCTGTCATTATTGTTAAAATGGTGTATTCATTCGTATGGACTATTGTGTTTCTGAACTTAACTACATCCCTAGCATTTAAAATGCCCTAGTTTGCAATTCCCTCCGGTTGGAAGGAAGCTGAAATGAAACGCCAAACTTTGTTCGTACTAATCTGTGAGTCATTTATTGGTGGGGGGCGTCCGTATGTGTCTCCTAGCTGCGCCCTGATTCTACAGTACGATGAAAACCAATCAAATGCATTGTATCTAATATAGTACAGTCATGTCCAGGACGCACTTTCTGACTAGAATCGTAAAGTTATTTTACAGTAGCCCAAAACTTGAAACTGCTTCATATAAACTGTTACATACGTGGGTTAATTAAAAATTCTTTCTTAATCAAAACTTTTCTTGTGTAATTATATAAAGCACATTAACTCTCAAGTATTGATTTAACAATGCCAACAATTAACAATAATTGTTCAGTTCTCAACCAACGAAATAAATACAATGCTTTCACAATACATATAACATAGACAAATTGCTAATACCCATTACTAATATTAAAAACTTCCTGAAAAAACTTTTGTGAATGAAAATGTTATTGAAACAGGGTCATTAGTATTGACTTACTACTTACTCTGAATGGTGTTTAATGTGTTCAGTTTCTCAAACTATTTGACCAATTGTTATGCGTTACAAAAACAATACATTCGTATAATACACTAAGGCACAGTCAAGGGAAAAATCTTAAAAGAAAAAGCAGATCAAACAACATTGTTTGCGCTTGAAACCTTGGTCCAACATTGTGATCGATGATATAGACAAACAGTACACAGTACTTTTAATGAAACTTCTATAGTTATTCCAATCAAACAATAGAAAAAAAAAGAAGAAGCAACTAAGTTTTCTTTTTTGACAATTGAAATTTCTCGCCAACGATGTCAAAAACTACCAACCTTGTTACCAGCTGCACCTTTTTTCTGGAGAATTATATAAAGCAACTGAACCTATTTAGAATCCGACTCCGAATCCGAAGGTGTACTAAATATATAAAGCTACTCACATTAGAACTCGACTTAAATATTTCCTGAACATCACTGTGTTTATGATATTTTTAGTCTATGATTAAAAAGTTAATAATCCGGTTGAATTAATGTTAAAAATTGTTGATTTAAACGTTATGCAACCCGGGAAATGTTGGCTAAACAAACAATAAAACGCATAAAACGCACTCGGTATAAAGCGTACTCTCTATAAATTGTTCCACTCCTCGCTCCACTAACTATTCATTGGTACCATTCATAACGATTTCGGAAGGTAATAACAGGTAGCTGATACACACACATTGTATATATTTTATAGATATGGTATTTATGGATTCAGGAGACCTGATCCCTTTAACTTCGGGAGTGGTTAATACACGACCTAACAAAAGTTTTTCGAAACGCGGCCAGGGTGGTTACCGTTTCGGTAATTAGCGGTTGTTTTCTATCCCTGCTCAGCCACCACTTATCGTTATGTACACAACCTAGTGTTATAGGCTGCTAAAAAACTCGTTAGTCACGTTTCATTAAAATCAGCCCAGTACTTTCGGAGATTATCTCAGACAGATAGATAGGAAGTCGAATAAATACTTCAGTAACCAGTACACAACCAGTAAATGGATGAATCAATTGGCATATAAACGTGAAGAAATGAGTCAATGAATGAATGAGTAAAATGTTCAATAAGGGAATAAATAGATCAGTTAATACATATGTCGATAAATTAGTAATTTAATAGACGACGAATTAAACAAATGAGTCGATTTATACGAGTAAATAAATGGAATGGTGAAAGAATAAACAAATCAATGAATAAATCGTTAAATGAATTAATAAATTAGAAACGAATGGATGAAAGATTGGGTAAATTGAGGAGTAATGGACGAATCAATGAATAAATAGACAAATCAATGAAAAGTAAATGCATCGGTGAATTATTAAATGGATTAAAGAATTAGGAAACCATTGAATGAATAAGTGAATCAGCAAATGATTTTGGTGAACGAATTAACAAAGCAATGGATGAATGATTGAGAAATTTGTGAATAAATGAACAAACCAATGAGTAAACAAAAGAATTTAGAACAAATGAATAAATCTGTGTATGAATGAATTGGTGAACGAATAGATGAAAAATTGGATGAATTGATGAGTAAATGAATGAATCATGGATTTATTTACTAATGAGTAAATGCATCGGTGAATTAATGAATTAATTAGAAAATCAACAAACCGCTGATTGAATCAGTTAATCAGCAAATGACTTTGGTGAACGAATTACAAAGCAATGGATAAATAATTGAGAAGTTGCTGAATAAATGAACAAACAAATAAGTAAACAAAATAATTTAGAACGAATGAATGACTCTGTGTGTGAATGTATGAATGAATGAATGAATTGGAAACAAAGAGATGAAAAAAGGATGAATTGATGAGTAAATGAATGAATTATCGATTTATTTGATAATGAGTAAATGCAGCGGTGAATTATTGAATGAATTAAAGAATTAAGAAACTACTGAATGAATGAGTGAATCAGCAAATGACTTTGGTGAACGAATTAAGAAAGGAATGGATAAATGATTGAGAAATTTGTAAATAAATGAACAAACCAATCAGTAAACAAAACAAATTTAGAACAAATGAATGAATCGGTGTATGAATGTGTAAATCTACGAATGAATGAATATATTAGTAAATGAAGAGATGAAAGATCAGTAGGTATGGCGACACTTGAGATCTGCCCCTCCCTTTTTATGCAAATGACCCGCGATCTAATTAATATTCAAATGGGGCGTGGTCTAATTAAATGCGCGAATTAATATTCAAATGAGGCGTGGTCTAATTAAATGCGCGAATTAAATGCGCGAATTAAATTAATTGATCTAATTAAATTAATTCACGGTATCATTTACATATCTCCTCTCTCATTTACATATATAATTTCTCATATGCATGCGCGAACATATCTGTCATTTTGTATCTGTCATTTTCAATTTGTCATCTAGGATTTCCCGCCCTTAGATTCAAATTTTTAGTACTACTTTAGTAATGCCATCTATCGGTGACGTCATATGATCGGTATAGTAGATTTCTATGCGCCTGTTGATAGGCAACCCGCTATATTTTTTATAAAAAACCAATGGAGCCAACAGGATTTGAACCGGGGACCGCTCGAATGGTAGCCAGCCAATGCATCCACTACACCAACGAGGTAATCTATTAAAAGACTGTAAAAGTTGTATTTATTAAATAGATACGCGTCACCGTTAATCTTATACGAACTAAAATTCATATTAAGCATAATTAATCTAAATGATTATTTCGACGAACAACGTTTTAAAATAACACAAAGAAATCTTAATCCTAACAAAATAATAAACGGATTTAAAATTCCTAGAGCTCGTAACAATGAATCATTACACTAGAATGTTAAATGTTGCGCAAAAATTTATATGGATGCTCGAATTAATCAATTTACATATCTCATCCCCCATTTACATATATCATTTATCATATGCATGTCCGAATTAAATTAATTCACGGTATCTTTTACATATCTCACCCCCCATTTACATATATCATTTATCATATGCATGCCCAAATTAAATTAATTCACGGTATCTTTTACATATCTCATCCCCCATTTACATATATCATTTATCATATGCATGCCCAAATTAAATTAATTCACGGTATCATTTACATATCTCATCCCCATTTACATATATCATTTATCATATGCATGTCCGAATTAAATTAATTCACGGTATCATTTACATATCTCATCCCCCATTTACATATATCATTTATCATATGCATGTCCGAATTAAATTAATTCACGGTATCTTTTACATATCTCATCCCCCATTTACATATATCATTTATCATATGCATGCCCAAATTAAATTAATTCACGGTATCTTTTACATATCTCATCCCCCATTTACATATATCATTTATCATATGCATGCCCGAATTAAATTAATTCACGGTATCATTTACATATCGCATCCCCCCATTTACATATATCATTTATCATATGCATGCCCGAATTAAATTAATTCACGGTATCATTTACATATCTCATCCCCCATTTACATAACTGATATCTCATTCTGTACATCTCATTTTATATATTATTTGTCATCTCTCTCTCATAAATTTATTTTAAAATAAATCAGTCCTATTTGATATTTATCTACAGGTCATCATGTAATTCTGCGAAAATAATTTAATATGTAGAAACGTAATAATAAAAATTTATTTTTAACTATACAAAAGTAACTCTAAAGCTACTGTCAATCAACTGTCGGATTATCTCTGGTGCAGTTTTTGCATGAAAATACACACAAACTAATTAGCCATGTTGTTTTCAACATTCCTTAAAACTGCTTTCAACCATAAATAAACAAACGTTCTTACGAATGACTGAAAGGAATTTAGATTTTATAAATAATTTAAAACCGGCATAAATTATTGTTTTAAATGACAATTACTCACTCCTGCTCTATATAAAACGTCATATATAAAATTAGAGATTATCTCTATTGCATTATTATTATCTTAGCATCTTTTCATTTACAATTATCTAGTAAAAATGTATTGTTTAATACGACAGACAAAGGAATTTAGTGAATTAGTCATAAAGATACTTTACGAGAAAAATATAACAATAGGTACATATAACGATACTAATCAGTCTAACGCGGAATATATATTTTATATTATACAAACGGCTAGAAAAGAATAGGTACAATCGGATTATGTTCATACTAAGCTCACCATGATTATTATAAACATCTTAACAGAATAAAAAGGGCGATATGAATATAACTTATAGGATTTAGTCAAACTAGAATCTCTGTTACATTAGACCTGTTTAAATATACGTCATAAACATTTAAAATATGGTTTACAAGTAAAGCAAATTCTAATTTGAAAGAAAACACTTAGGGTCGTTATGATTTCTTAAAAATTTATTTAAATAATTCCGACAAATATTTATAAATAAAACTTAGAAAAAGGAATATTGTGTAGTACCATTTTAAAGTCAAAAAGCTTATACCTGTTTCTTTAAATATTCTAATATTCAGGGCTATATGAACCAAAACGATTAAAAAATAAACATTCTTTCCCTGTTATGCGAATAGTATAATAGACAGGCATCGTAATCCCTAAAAGCAATCAAGCTTAAGCTATTTCGACAAAAACAATAGAATTTTAAAAATAATTACAATCACTTTAGTACGAACAATAACATTTAGCATTCTAGTGTATTAAAATCTAGAAATTGCAGAAAAACTGGTTTAAATTAATTGTATGTAGTTATACATTGTGAAATAAAAAATGTAAGAATAAAATACATACATGGATTAAACTAAGCTATATATATTAAGAAATATTAATTACGGCTTTTATAGCTATTCTTAGACTAAGGCCTAATTTAGGTAGTCAAATTGTAGGTAATCGAATTGTAGGTACACATCATGATGTGATATCATACAATTATATTCTAGTAAGAATTGTAATAAAGTCACTGCTATAAATAACAACATTCTTTATCACAATCATCTATCATTATCATAATCATCTAATGTCATGCAGAGTCAGCAGCTAGCTCCTAAGTTCGTATATGCGAGAATCGGTATTATATAACACACACATCAGTCTACATTCATTGCTCTAATATTGATAGGAACTTTCTAGAATCTATAAAGTTGTACTACATATATTCAACTAATTTGAATATACGATAACTGATACTCATTATACTTCTATGCACACAATCGAGGTATCAGTACACTCCAACCGCGTGATCAAGATTGTAGTATTCAAATCAAGCTTCCTAGACCCTATACAAGTATTCTAGAACACAGAATATTCATCACTAAACGTATTCTTCATATATGAAATCATAAAATTCGAGTCTAACTACTGACAAGGTGAAAGAATGGGTGCAATCGGTTTATGCCCATACCAGGCTCCCTATGATTATTATAAATGTCTTAACAGAATAAAAAGGGTGAAATGAATATAACTTATAGGATTTAATCAAACTATAAAAATATCGATATATCCTACGTTGAGAAAATAATTATACTATGTAAGCATCAATACGCTACATACGATTATGAGCCTAAGTATAAGTATGAGCCTATACTTTAAGCGTTGACGAATACTATGCATATTTCGAATAGAATATGCGGAAAACATCATCAGTCAGGGATATAGGAATCTACAGACCGTATCAAACAGGATCCAACGAGTTGAGACAGGCAGAAACCTGTTAGTAGGAGAACAGTTGTATTAAATGTTTAGGTATAGGGGAAATGTAAACGTTTTAGTGATTCCTCCCTTCCTCTTTAGACGGTTATAAATAGCAGAAGCAGAAGACCTACTCATTTAGTCACGATTTATCGGTGTTGCTGTTTATTCATAGTTAAAATGTCATTCTACAAAGCTGAGCGCATTCAACATAATAGTAGATGTGAACCGTATAGTGTGCCTAGTAAGTGTGATTCACCTCAATTTCAACCGAATAGCGATGACATCAAAACTTTTAAAAAGTTTGCAAAAGAAACATACGATATACAAGTTCAGGATGATGATGAAAAAATTTTAAACTACGAAAAATCAAGACTTCTTTGTGAAATACAGCTGCCGTTAAACAACAGTAGTTCGAAATATTTACATCTTGGACTGGATCCTTTCAAGAATTTTGATGTGTGTATAAGAATCTTGAAGAAAGGCACTGATCTAGGTGTGCAGTTTAACGAAGACTCATTTAAAGATTTTATAGAGGATGCTTCGTACATATTAGGATGTCTGAAACACAACGAACTTGATGGATACGTATTGACCAATTATACGCTTCATAGTGTAGGAAACAAGTGTCTCAAATTTGTTCCGAAAACTAAAGGTTTTGAACTTTACATTTCCGAATTAAGTCTAGGGAGATTATACATGATGAAAACCTTTTTATGGAAAAAGATTGATAGTATTAAAACTATGCATCGTAATTACGAATGTTTTGCCGAAGAAGTCCTGGACACGGCTATAAAAGTTAGAACAACGTTTGTAGACAATAATATTTTATTAAAAGTGTTAAATTCTTCTTGTAGATATAAGGATGATTTATTTTTGAATGAATTAGTTTATAAGTTTAATAGGAAAACTATTGTAGATTTGCAGAACGATCTTGATTTAGATGATAGACTTAAATTTATTACATCTGGATATAATGTATAATAAATATAATATAATAAATATCTTTAAAACTTATTGTTTTAATTGTACCTACATCTACTTATTTCAGGTAGTTTGATTGTATGCATATGTAAGACGTGGGAAAACTCCTGATACTGCTGCCTCTGGTAATGCTATGAAATAAAACGTATCAAGATGATGCAGGAACTCAAAATGATCATCTACCAGAACGTTTACTACGCGAGAGAGGTAAAGAAATAAGAAACATATAAAAATGCATATCGTTTATTTGATCATATTACATATAAATAGCAATACAATAAGATCATCTTACATAGTACAAATTAAATATTTACTTATTTTATGATTTTTCTCGCTTTAAGCTCTGCGATGACTGAAATTATTTCATTTTCGTTTTCGAGACTGCTGCTAAGAGCTTTCTTTACAGTATACAACAGACGAAGTCGGTCCACTAGTTGATCAGGCGTACTCTGACGTATACAATCCGGTTTCATCTTGTTTAACTTTTTGGGGAGACTAATCCCAAAGTCTGTTATTCTGTATAAATTTGGCCGGATTACATTTTCGTATTTCCAATGTTTAACGCTTATTAGTCGACCGTTGCGCCTATAGTCTTTCTTATGAGCATTAGTAAGTGAGATTAGTTTCATATAGTTGTCAATATCTTCCTCTGTTGGACTAGGAGAGCTTATTCGTTTAAGCGTTAGTAAATTAAACAAGCCGTATGTTCCATTGAAAAGTTTGTTTTTAATTAAAATATCTTTTCCCTGAAACTGTACTAGCGAACGACCAAACCGCCACTCATCGATGTCGTTATATAGAGCGTACCTAGTTTTGTCTACGTTTTTGTTTTCTCCGCTAGCTAATAATGCTCTATAATAGTTGGAGAATCCCTATAAATCTTTAAGTCAGAACCGCATTCTTCTTCTTCTTCTTCTTCTTCTTCTTTTTCTTCTTCTTCTTCTTCTTCTTCTTCTTCTTCATCTTCAACAGATGTAACTGGAGATGTGTGTTCAAGTTTCGGTGAGAGATTAACGGTCCCTGGTCGAGGTATATATGGAATATCCTGAGGTTCTGTTTTATCTTTGTGAAAGTAGGCTAATTTCTTACGTATAGAATTACGGGCGTTTAGTATTTTATTATTATTTTCTCCTTTATTGACTTCTGTAGTTGTCATAGCGGTTTCATGAACGGTGGTGTCACTGTGTCGACGTTTCAGATTCACGTCTTTAAATATTACATTATTGCTAGGTGAAGTCTTATTATCATCATCTAGGGTACTATGAACAAGTTTCAAATGATTTCTGTAGTTATCGAGACGTGTAAAATACTTTAAACAAATAGAACACTGAACTTTGTGTCCACGGTGTATATTCATATGACGTGCAAACCCTGATCGTAAAACGCTCGTATGACACACATCACACTCACGTCGCCGTTCCATTTTGACTAATGATTGAACATGAACTCCTATTTATATACCACGTTCCGTTTAACTTAATTAACCCTGGCTAGTCACCCTTCACCCTTCTCCCTTCACCCTTCACCCTTCTCCATTCTCCCTTCTCCCTTCTCCCTTCACCATTCACCCTTCACCCTTCTCCCTTCACCCTTCACCCTTCAACCTTAACCCTTCGGTCAGTGATCGATAATCTCTCACTAACCTTATATTAGCGTATGCACCCTCTAGAGGCTGAATACAGGCGTATATATTCTGTATATTACCTCTTAGTTAACATAGTATTTTATAAAATAATTAGATATAGTTATATTTACTATCTATTCTTTTAAACTGTTGTTATACTTACCATGTTTACTCTATAGTCGGGTATGTAGTACCATTATTAGTGTATACGAAATGTACTATTTTAATAGATATTATATATAAGTTATGTATTATGTTTTAAGTAGAGTCGAAACTACTTGTATCAATAAACGTTCTTGTATGAAAGTATGTTGTTTTGTACTTACTCTGCTCCCTACGTTCTATTTAAAAAGACTTCCTGCAGAGTGAAAGAATATATACAAATGTACTACAATTATTTTTATCAAGTGTTGACTTAAATGAGCATTATGTCATGTATTTTATCAAACTTTTGCATGTTTTGTATGACAATAGCTTAGATCGTAACCCTTAATTAAACAGGTCTAGACGCCGTTCAGCATTAGGTTAGGACACATGATTTTAGGTTAGTCTTACATATGCATACAATCAAACTACCTGGAATAAGTAGATGTAGGTACAATTAAAAAACAATAAGTTTTAAAGACATTTATTATATTATATTTATTATACATTATATCCAGATGTAATAAATTTAAGTCTATCATCTAAATCAAGATCGTTCTGCAAATCTACAATAGTTTTCCTATTAAACTTATAAACTAATTCATTCAAAAATAAATCATCCTTATATCTACAAGAAGAATTTAACACACTTAATAAAATATTATTGTCTACAAACGTTGTTCTAACTTTTATAACAGCGTCCAGGACTTCTTTGTTACCCTCAAGTATACTTTTCTATTTTGTTGTTGTATATTTGTATGTTAGAATATAAGTTAACTAGTTTCAATAAAAAGTAAAATATTTATCTGTTTTATTTCTCCAGGTTAAGTCTTCAAGATTCTCATAACTATAGATATTGTAAGAGAAAATCACGTAGAGTTTCAAAGTTATAAAGACGTATTACAAAACTGTAGAAATCGTTTACAAGGGTGTGTAAATATTTAGGATGTGATAAAATAAAATTATTTTTAATATTTTAATAATGTTTTATTTCAATGATATATAGTTATATTTTATAAGGAAAATTGAAAAACATATTAAGAACATAATTTGATGTACTAATTACATATTAATTAAACATATATAGAAGTAAACAAGGGTTAGTTTAAACGATAAATTACATTATTAAATTTTCAAATCAAATCGTCAATTCGACACAACAGTACAAACTTTCATCGTAATGACTACAGATACATAGAGCGAGGTAAAGGATCTAAAGAACAGCATTCTAGTAACAGTTGACAAAGTAGAAGCTAACAATATGAATTTACTAAAGGAGGCAGAAGAAACGGGTGTCTTAGTAATCGACAATTCTAAAACTTCATAGAGAGTTTTAAGGATTCTACTGTAGACATTAGATTAGAGCTCCGATTTGTAAGCAATATTTGATCAGATCAACTATAATTTGGTCAAAAGTGGAAATTAAAAGGTTAAGCTAGTGACAGATCGAATTCAATAGTCATCATTAATAAAAGTAACTTTTTTCAGTCAGTCATGTATTTAGCTACTATGCTATGTAACGTTTATAAATAAATAATACATCATTATAGAATAGTCTTTGATTATTGCTCGTAAACTGTTAAAAATCTAACATTTCCTTTTAAATGAGCTGTTGATGGTATTAAACCTATGCATAACCGTTACGAATTTTTGATATTTACATGATTCGTTGATAGAATACAATGCGTTTGCTGAAACTGTGACTAGACATATACATATACCGTAATGAAAATTATTAAGCAAAAGAAGTCGCTAAATATATTTAACTTAGACGATCATGTTTCTCGATAATATTCCGATGGTGATAAGAAGCATTGTAAGCTTTTATCTGTTTCCTGTAGAGCAATTTTGAGTGTACCTTCTTCTTGTGGTAAAACTAATGCCTTGTTAGGTCTACTAATTAATGAAAAACGAATTAAAATTTGAAAATATCTACCTATACGCCAGAAACTCATCCAGTTTTTGTAATTGATTGTTAAAGGAAGGTAGAGAGTTTTAAGGATTCTTAAACTTCTAAACTTTACTTTAAAACCCAAAATTGCATGATAAAGCGATATAATATTAATATAAATTAAATTAAATAGATTAAATTAAATGAAGCAATCTAGGTTAGACCCCCAAAAAATTATATTAAGGTTATAGATTTTAGACTCCGGTTGTTGCAAAGATTCAAGAATCTCTATTAAGATTAGTTCATAAAACATTTATTAGGTTAGAGCATGTAGCTACTTACAAAAAATCTCTATTAAGATTAGTTCATAAAATATTTATTACGTTAGACCATTGTAGCTACTTACGAAATCGTCATTAACATTTGAAAAACTTACATATTATATTAGTTGGGTTACAGTCTACGAATATATTTTAGGTTAGATTTAGGTCGCGCGACCTAAATCTACCTACTTCAGTTTCTACAATTGAATTTCTGTAATAATTAGATTCAGCCACTAATTTTAAAATATCAAGTAAGCTCTATTATATTATATTACAGGCCGTATAATTGTTCATGATTTTACTGTCTATCATCTATAGTCTAGTCTGGTCTGGTCTGGTCTGGTCTGGTCTGGTCTGGTCTGGTCTGATCTGGTCTGGTCTGGTCTGGTCTGGTCTGGTCTGGTCTGGTCTGGTCTGGTCTGGTCTACTGTAGTCTTATGAACCCTCTAGAGGTCGAATACAGGCGTATATATTCTGTATATAACCTCTTAGTTCACATAGTATTATATAAAATAATTAGATATAGTTATATTTACTATCTATTCTTTTAAACTGTTGTTATACCTACCATGTTTACTTTATAGTCGAGTATGTAGTACCATTACTAATGTATACGAAATGTACTATTTTAATAGATATTATATATATATATATATATATATATATATATATATATATATATATATAAGTTATGTATTATGTTTTAAGTAGCGTCGAAACTACTCGTATCAATAAACGTTCTTGTATGAAAGTATGTTGTTTTGTACTTACTCTGCTCCCTACGTTCTGCCCTAAAAAATGTATTCGTAGGCTCTAACCTAATCTAACCTGAATTATATTCGTATGATCTAACCTGTGATGTAATAAAAAAAACAATAAGGTTACAGATTATTATTAATCATAAGAGTTTACTATAGATACGTTGAATAACCTACAAGAGTATATAGTATATTATTACATATCTGCGTATTTCGAAGCTATTGAAAATGTATGATATATTGTAAAATAACGTTTAAATATGGCGAAACACAAAGGATGAGTAATGGTCATTACTTTTTAAATCAATAATTTTAACTTAGACCATCGTGTTTCTCGATAATATTCCGATGGTGATAAGAAGCATTGTAAGCTTTTATCTGTTTCCTATAGAGCAATTTTGAGTGTACCTTCTTCTTGTGGTAAAACTAATGTCTTGTTAGGTCTACTAACTAATGAAAACGAATTAAAATTTGAAAATATCTACCTATACGCCAGAAACTCATCCAGTTTTTGTAATTGATTGTTAAAGGCAGGTAGAGAGTTTTAAGGATTCTACTATAGACATTAGATTAGAGCTTGAATCGGTCAATTCACTTTCTGATTCAGCTAAACCATACTGCTTAATTTTACATGATTCGTTGATAGAATACAATACGTTTGCTGAAACTGTGACTAGACATACATATACCATAATGAAGATTATTAAGCAAAAGAAGTCGCTAAATATATTTAACTTAGACGATCATGTTTCTCGATAATATTCCGATGGTGATAAAAAGCATTGTAAGCTTTTACCTGTTTCCTGTAGAGCAATTTTGAGTGTACCTTCTTCTTTTGGTAAAACTAATGCCTTGTTAGGTCTACTAATTAATGAAAACGAATTAAAATTTGAAAATATCTACCTATACGCCAATAAATGAAAAACTATAAACTTGTTTTATCGTTTTTATTTATAAAATTTTAATAATAATATTAAATGTTTGCAATGTACAACATATTGTTAGGGTAGGTGAATTGCAGGCATTTAGCAGGTCCGTGTTTCTAGCTACGGATCCATAGGCTAGAAGAAGAATCAGAAAAAAAGTATTAGGCAATGTTCACTGAATAGACTACCTGTTACAGTTCATACCTTATTCGTTTCGATAAACATACAGTCAGGATACGGTTGATATCTTTCTGTCTTTACTTTACCTAGGTAAAGCAATCCTAGAGACAGAGTTTTATTCGATATCTTCTGGTTGAGATCGATCACTTTATCTTCAGTAAGTTTGTCGGCGAATCTTTTGAGTAGATATGTTATATGTTTTTCAGCGACAATGAACACAGCTCTGCGTCCGTCCCTGCAGGTGATAATTTTGATCTATGATATCTCTGCTACTTCCTTCATGTTGTATTCATGCAATTTCTTGACGGGTTTTGCTGTTCCGGCTGATTGGTTCAATTCGTTTAAAAATTCCATTTCTTACTGTAAGCAATCGTAAAACATTTACATATAGTTTAAAATATAAGCAACTGAAGATAAAACATACCTGCTTGATATATTTCAAATAAATTTGCAGGATACAGAATTATCAAACGATGATAATTTCGTGTCTTCGACTTCCTTGATACAGCAACCTGTTGGAATAAAAAACTATGTGGATTTCACGCAGATAGAAACTGCAGCCAGTCTATAACAAATTTCAAAATAAGTTACACAACATCGTTAAAATAAAAGCAACTTACATGATTGATTTCAAATAAACAAATTATATTTCTTAATGATACGGAATTGTAGACGATCTAAAAAAGTTCAAATGATTAGTTTACATAAACAAATGTAGAACATTTACATATTATAGATATAGCAGGTAAATAGTAGTGGAAAGATCGTTAAACATAAAATCATAATAACTTACCTGATTAAATTAAATATACACTGTTAAACTCTGGATAGCTGTGTTGATAATAGTTGTTTTCTCTATGGAAACACTTTCGTACTGATTTGAGATATAAAAATTTCTAAGCTTTATACTAATTTAAGTAACCACGTGACTGACTCACTGCTCGACGAACAACGTTTAAAATAACACAAAGAAATCTGTTATTATAAAAACACTTTGTCTTAAGTAACAATTATTGTTTTAAAAGTTAATGAAGCGTGAATCAAATCTCTATGATTCATTTGAAAGCAGAAATACTAAACAAGTGACTCCCTTTGTGTTATTCTGCATGAGCTAATTATAAAGAAACTTCAGGGAATCTCAGTCACTTGTTTAGTATTTCTGCTTTCAAATGAATCATAGAGATTTGATTCACGCTTCATTAACTTTTTAAAACTGCAACAGAGATAATCCGACAAGTGATTGACAGTAGCTTTGATCTCTTAACAAATTATTTATAAAATCTAAATTCCTTTCAGTCATTCGTAAGAACGTTTGTTTATTTATAGTTGAAAGCAGTTTTAAAGAATGTTGAAAACAACATGGCTAATTAGTTTGTGTGTATTTTCATGCAAAAAACATTTAGTTTGAAAGTTATTTCTTAAACAGTTTTAGCTATAGATAATGCTTTTTGAATTTTAAAAATAATGCTTTACAGTGTTCGATATTCTTAAGAAGATTCACTTAAAATAAAATTTTATGAAATCATAACGACCATAATTGTTTTCTTTCAAACTAAATGTTTATGCCGTATATTTAAACAGGTCTAATGCACCAGAGCTAATCCGACAGTTGATTGACAGTAGCTTTAGAGTTACTTTTGTATAGTTGAAAATAAATTTTTATTATTACGTTTCTACATATTAAATTATTTTCGCAGAATTACATGATGACCTGTAGATAAATATCAAATAGGACAGATTTATTTTAAAATAAATTTATGAGAGAGAGATGACAAATAATATATAAAAATGAGATGTACAATTAATTTAATTCGCGCATGCATATGAGGAATGAGAGAGGAGATATGTAAATGATACACTGAATTAATTTAATTCACGCATGCATATGAGGAATGAGAGAGGAGATATGTAAATGATACAGTGAATTAATTTAATTCGCGCATGCATATGAGGAATGAGAGAGGAGATATGTAAATGATACCGTGAATTAATTTAATTCGCGCATGCATATGAGGAATGAGAGAGGAGATATGTAAATGATACCGTGAATTAATTTAATTAGGGCATGCATATGATAAATGATATATGTAAATGGGGGATGAGATATGTAAATGATACCGTGAATTAATTTAATTCGGGCATGTATATGAGAAATGATATATGTAAATGGGGGATGTGATATGTAAATGATACCGTGAATTAATTTCATTCGGGCATGTATATGAGAAATCATATATGTAAACGGGGGATGAGATATGTAAATGATACCGTGAATTAATTTAATTAGATCAATTAATTTAATTCGGGCATGTATATGATAAATGATATATGTAAATGGGCGATGAGATATGTAAATGATACCGTGAATTAATTTCATTCGGGCATGTATATGAGAAATCATATATGTAAATGGGGGATGAGATATGTAAATGATACCGTGAATTAATTTAATTTGGGCATGCATATGATAAATGATATATGTAAATGGGGGATGAGATATGTAAAAGATACCGTGAATTAATTTAATTAGATCAATTAATTTAATTCGCGCATTTAATTAGACCACGCCTTATTTGAATATTAATTCGCGCATTTAATTAGACCACGCCCCATTTGAATATTAATTAGATCGTGGGTCATTTGCATAAAAAGGGAGGGGCAGGGCTCAAGTGTCGCCATACCTATTAAGATCGACTGAATTGATGAGTAAAATGTATTAATTAATGAATGAATAAACAAATCGATAAAGAGTAAATGCATCGGTGAATTAATGATTAAATTAAAGAAATAAAATCGTCGAATGAATAAGTGAATCAGTAAATGATTTTCGTGGACGAATTAACAATGAATAAATGATCAAGTCAATGAATGAATCTGAAGATTTGTGCATCAATGGATAAACCTATAAATGAATATAGAAATGAATTTAGAACAAATGAATGAATAGATGTATGAATGTGTGAATAAATGGTTGAATTGGTGAATGAAAAAATGGACGATTGAATGATTTGATAAGTAAATGAATTAATTGATAAATGAATAAACAAACCGATCAAGAGTAAATACATCCGTGAATTAATGATTAAATTAATGAATTAAAAAATTGCCGAATAAAAGAGTGAATTAGTAAATGATTTTGGTGAACGAATTAACACAGCAATGAATAAAAAAAATAGAGTCAATGAATGAATCTGAGAGTGAGTGCAGCAAGGGATGAATAAATAAATGAACCTATAAATAAATGCGGAAGTTGGTAAATAAATGAACAAACCAATGAGTAAACAAAAGAATTTAGTACGAATGAATGAATCTGTGTATGAATGTATAAATGAATGAATGAATTGGTGAATGAGGAGATGAAAGATTGTATGAATTGATAGTAAATGAATTAATCGAGAAATGAATAAACAAACAGGTGAAGAGTAAATCCATCGGTGAATTAATGAATAAATTAAAGAATTAAAGAATCGCTGAATGAATGAGTGAATCAGTAAATGATTTTAGTAAACGAACTAACCAAGCAATGAATAAATGATTGAGCCAATGAATAAATTCATGACTGATGAATAAATGGATGGACTCGAAAACCGTGAATGAAGTGTCCCTTAGGTTTGGAACTGATAATTACATTCCAACTTTCATTAAAATTAGCGATGTAGGTGGTTTTTGAATTTTCTATCCCATATGGCAAGGTCAGCAGACTGAAACCGTCGAATGGTTTCTTGCGGACCGACAAGTATTTTCATTTAATAGGGAGCGGCGGTAATTACCGCCTCAGTACACAAGCAGACTGGCAAATATTTCTCATATGAATGCACAGAAATAAGAGTAGGACGATACATTTTCACCGGTACATAATTTGGCAGGGTCAGTTGTTTTTTCTTCAGCACAGATTTGGTCTCAAAATATTCAGTTTGTTGAGCTGAAGACCAAATAAAGATCTCCGGTTTTTGATTCGAGCGTAAGTGGTGCGCTTACAGAAAAATGCTATACCCACACACGCATTAGATAGTTCGACATTCAGTTGCCGACCGAGAGACACGAGAGTAACGCAAAAAGCTTTTAACCAATCAGAAAGAACTAGGCGTATCTATTTTTATTAATCGCCTTTTATAACCGCACGCCGTCACTATTTCGAGCGCGTAATGAGTTAATCACTAAATGAATGAATTTATGAATGAGGTAATAAATGATTAGTGCATTAACGAATAGATTGGTGCAAGAATAAGTGAATCGACAAATAAATAAACTAATCGTTGAATACCTCTATGAATCAATAAATAAATGACTGAGTCAATGAACTAATGAATGTTGTTTATTGTTTCCAGCCTTACTTTGTGGAACTCCATAATCATGAAATGAATAAAGATTAGTAAAAAGTTTGACAGTATTTATTAATATATAAGTATTTATTAAAATATAACCTGACAATATTGTTTCGACAGCTAATCTGTCATTATCAAAGGTAATATAAATATAAACAAACACGTAGCTAAGGTAGATACAAAAATAGGTAACTAGATAAAAAGATAAAATTTATCAGAATTAAATATCTAACACTTCCAGTAACGGAGAATTACTGAGCTCAAGTTGTTCATTCATTAAAGGTACCCTGTGTTTGTATTTTTATATCTCAAAGGCTTCTAAAATGTCGAATTTACGTTTGTTATTACAAAAATATAGGAATTTCATATTATTTTGAGGAGTCATGGTGTGATTTTGTTCTAAAAGGTGTTTGGCGTAATTAGATTTGTCAGAATGTTTATTTTTGTAACAACGTACGTGTTCTTTATATCTTATGTCAAAATTTCGAAGTGTTTGCCCAATATATACCGAACTACAAAAAGAGCAATTTAAACGGTGAATGCCCGATGTCATGATATGTGTTATAATTAATGAATAATTGCAGCAATCGATGTATGAGTGGATGAACATATTGCTGTGTTATCTGCAGTCATAAATTTTGAATAGGTAATTTGGGTTGCCTGTCTTTCAGGCGTTCATAAAATAATTTTTTAAATTTGAGAAAATTGAGTAATTTTCTTATTTAATAAGTAAAGGATACACTCTACATCACTTGGTGATAATAAAAAGTGAATCTTAATTGGATTTTTTACTTAAAATTGAAAATTTATTTAGACAAGCTACGATTTACAGGTAGATAGATCGGTTGACTTGGTTTTTCATATTTGAAGCCATTGTAAGGTGTACTTTCATCTGGAAGTTATAAAAGACATAATTGGAAAGGTGTATGCAAGTAATCACCACAATACTTACAGTTTTTATTCTTAGATTTCAAGTAAACCCCATGTTGGTTTAACGATGCAACAAATTTCGGCATAACTGCATAATTTTCATTAATCTTTGAACTTGCAGCCAAGATGTTTTGCTATAATTTTGATAATTAGATTCTACTGCACCTTTAACAATAGAAGTTTCAAGTGGAACAAGTTTTGTAAAGAAGATCTCAGCCGTTGTAGTTCAAAATTTGAACGATTTAACATGTTTTGCTATAATGGTAAAATATTGTTTATATTTTGGATTTTGGTGTCAAAGTGAATGTAAATAGTAGTTAATAGGATCTTAGGTTTAAGTTTATGTTTAGAAAAGGATGTAAAAAGGTATGAAAATGTTCTTATTTGAATTTTTATCAAACCATGATTGTAAGGAAATCCAAGATGGTTGTCATTCAAATACTGCAGTTTTAATTGCTTTGTCATAGGCATATTATATATCAAAAGAAAGGAAAATTTGCCATCTTTCCGTTTATAACATTTATTTTAACATTTAAGTTATTTTTTTTTTAAAGAATGTGGTTAAGAAATTTTATTTCAAATCGATGTTCGATTATTTTCTGGTGAGATATTGATTTTCTAGTTCCGAACTAAATAAATCAATAACGATGTTCAATTGTTTTTCAAATACTATAAAAAGACCACCAAATTTTGGGCACTTGCTTCTCGATTTTGATACGAAGCAGAAGCCATGACAGTTGGCACAATAATTTGATAAAATTTTGAGGTTATGTGTTAAATCTTACGTCAATTCAAACGTCAAAAAGTGAAGTTATGTCAAATGTCACGGAAATTTAATTTTTTTTTATTGTCAATTTTAAGTTTGAATAACAAGTAACATTTGAATAAACTATTAAAGTGGAAGTGAATTAATTAAAGTGTCGTGAACGTTTAGTGGATTAAATGGTTTAAAGATTATTGAGAAAATTTATGGAATCTTATTTTAAATGGGAATGAGGTTGGAAATTGGAAAGGTTGTGCAATTAACCAAATGTATAGAATGTACTCACGTTATGGAACATTCATGTATCATCTTTATAAAATAATAATTATATTCAAGCTGCACAAATAAAAGTTCAATTTGGTGATTGGTTTGATAAGTCAGTTTGCCAACATATAACCAGGTAACTTCACCAGTAATTACAGGAAACTGCTATTCGATTTTGTTTGTCTTTTAAATTTTGTGTAGCGCGAAATTTTTTGAATTTTAAAGAAATTTTTAATTTCAAACTTCAACTTTAAATTTTTCATTCGTTTATTTCTTTAGTTATTAAATAGTAGTTTAAGATTGTTGGTTTAATCAATTAAAAATTAAATAGTACAAAGGGAATTAGATTGTCTCTTAATTCTTAATTCATTAAAGCCATTTGACACGAATATTTATAAAATTTTGTTTCATGTTTATGTAATCTTAGTTGTTTATAATTATTCTCGTTTCTCTCCAGATAATTTAAATTTAATTTGATTTTTTGTGTTAATAAAAAAATTCTCCATTTAAATGTTTTCAAAAGAAATTTATTTGTGTTTTGTTTTTGTTTATTTTGTGTGTCCTAAATAGTGTTTTACAGAAAGAATATGAACAATATTTTATTACTTTATCAAAGAGCGACCCGCCTGAATATTTTTCTCATGCTATTTTTCCTGAGTTTGTCTTTGGTTTGTTAAATCAATGCCGGTGCAGAATTTTATTTTCATTATAAAGGTAAGTGGTGTTTGTTTTGGTATAACTTTTCAGTTTGCTTTCAATTCTTTAAATAAATTTGGTAGTGGTCTTTTAGAAATATATGAATCTGTGATCAAGTGTTGTAAAGTGTATTCTAGTACAGCGCTTATCCGGATAAAATTTTTATGGCGTCCAAAGAAAACAGTTTCTATTTTTCATAAATTAAATTAACCATATCATAGCAATAAGTATATCAATTTTAGATTCTTTGTAAGTATTGAATCAAAGTTGCCTATTCTCTTCTATGTCAAATATTATATAAAGGGTAAATTTCGCAAGACACTTTTTCAAAGAAAAGCCCTGCTTCATCTGGCAAAATTGATCTTTCCAAGCATTTTAAGAAAAACTCATTTATCTCGTCATCCAAAGCAATATATGTAGGTATATGCGTGGTTTAAATAAGATTAGAATTGCGTCAAAAGAGTAAATTAGTATTGCGTAATTGCAAAATTATAAAACTAATAAACTAATTAAAACCTTCCAGAGATTGAAGTGCGCTTTAGTGGAATTTTATAAAAATTAGTTTTTCGGTAGGACATTCATATTGGATGTTTAATTTTTTTTGTTCGGAATTGCATTCGATAGATCTAAGTGAGCTAAAAAGATTATGCCAATAACTCAGTGTCAAGAAATCAAACTTGTGCTATATTTGCAACTCGCCCCACCTAGGACAGCCACCTAGGACAAGATTGTGTGTGGTGTGGTATATAGGCCTCCAAAATATAATTATAAACTTTTTATTGACGAGTTGGAAAATTCGTTTGTTATGTTCGATGGTTTCGACTAACGTTATATGCCTCGGCGATTGCAATATCGACTTTTTAATACCCGATAGCCATGATACTACTTATTTTAATAACATGCTAGATTCTTTTAACTTAACGCAATTAATTAATGAACCTACTAGATATGGACTTTTCAAAAATTCATTGTTAGATTTAATAATCGTTTCAGAAACAGATTTTGTTAATTCAAGCGGTGTCATTTTTTGCAACCCATCAGATCATGAATCTTGCTTACTGTGAAGTTTCTAATTCTCTCTTCACATTGCCACAAATTGCACATTGTAACGGGTACATTTTCCAACAGCATATTGTACCCAGAATTTAGCATTTATTCTTATTAAAAATCTTAAGTTCGGTCCTGTGGGCTTCGTTTTGTTTAAATCAGCATTTCATCATGTAAATAATTCCTACTAAAAGCACTTTTAAGAAAAGATTGTTTCATATTTGATGTAATTAAAGAAGTAACGTCATAAAGATATTGTCTTTTTCGTATCCTGCTAAATTGCATTTTAAAATAATATCAATTATTTTAGGGAGAGACCTTGCTAAGAAACTGTGAGAAGTACTTGATCATCAATTTTATAGAAATGTTTTGTTAACATTCTGAGTATACAGGATTCGAAAATGAAGTTTCCTTTGTTCGTAAATTGCGTTTTAAATTTTAAGTCTGTTTATAGCGTAGGAATCTTGTCTACAAGGCATATGCTGTAGCATTCCACACTAGTTTGGCGCGCAATTTTAAGTGCTACTTTTCACACTTAGAGTCGAGAATCCTATAGAAGGCCAAATAAAAGCGCCCTTGCCGCATAAAAACAGATGTATCCGCGCGTAGCTAAGGGTTCAGAGTTAATAAAAAGCGCTTGGTGGAGTTGAGACACAGACTTCTGTTCAAGCCCTTGCGGCATGCGGTCGATATTGTGTTAAAAATGCCGTTTCGTTTTAGTAAAATGGAATTTGAAAGAAAATTCTAAGTACGGTTCTTCGTATAGTTTGATTAACTGCCGACTTTCGGATAGTCGGTACACTTAAAAAAATCTCTACATTTAATAATTTCGTTTAAATAAGTGTCCGGAAATTAACCAATAATTCGTGGTTAACAAAAGTTACAGTTATTCCGCTAAACATTTTCTCGGACGTTTGTGCTTAGGAAAAATGGGAAATTCAACTTTCCTTATTGCAGTGTAACAATGTTAAGACAGCCTATGTACCGTATTCTCGTCTAAATAATTATAGAACCGAAATAATTTAAAATTTACAGACGCTTTCTCTGTAATCGAAATTTCGACTAATAAATAATTCGTGCTGTGTGCCTTCTAAATTCAGTTCAGAATCAATGATTATGTGTGTTGTTTTATTGAAAACAATGAACTTTGAAATGGTTATCAAAACTAATAGCCAAATTTTTATGGAACTTTTATGGTTGCATTTAGTTATTGCCGTTTGGGGTGAATTTGCAAATTATGATTCACCATATCCAGATTCTACGAGGGTTATTCCATTACATCTTTAATGTATGAAAGAAAAATCCAAATTTTCCAGTTTCCATTTTCCAAATTTTTTTGTGCAGTTTATCGTTGATTTTGGTTTGTGATTTACCGAAAATAAAAGGTATTGTGACTATTGTTTTTTAGTGTTAATCATTTATGTAAATTTTTGTTTGAACTTGTAGTAATTTTTTTATTGTTTCTCAATTAATAGAAATTCATTACAAACTTTTTTTACTCATTAAATTCTATTATCAACAGAGCTCTTAGGCAGGGACTTTTCGTTAAATTACTGTATGTAAAACTTGTAATCCTTTTTATATTTTATTTTGTTGGTGTTTTTTTAAATAAATATAATTTTAAAGTTAATAATAATTGGTAATACGGAACCATATAGTTATGAACATTTTGTTTCATTTTACTGCAAAATTTTCAAATAAACAAAAATCTTTCTTGTTTTAATTTAATATTCTATTCATTTTCTGGTTAATGGATTCAATAATTTTTAATGCTTATTCAATTAACTTCTTTGATTGGTTAATTTATAATTACCTAAGCTCATAAACAGATGGCGCCCTTCCTGTGTATGTTTTTGTGTTTTATGAAACCTTTGTCCATTACTTTATAAATTAGACAACTGCAGAACCAATACCTACGACCTGAACTTTAAGAATTTGTAAGATAGAGCTAAATCTCAAGCCGTGGTATTCTTGAGCATCATTTAAAGTAAGTATTCAGTTTAATGTATGTTTATCATTTTTATTGTTTTTATCGATTTTGTAAGTTATTTAGACCGGCTGAAAAGCGGACGTTTCATTGACGGTCCAACGTGGGCCTAGGTTTTAGAGCGTTTCATTGGCGCCCAATCGCGGGGCCTAGTTTTGTTTTGAGTATTTTAGTATGTTTCAACATACGTTTCGGAATTATAAAAATTTCAACCCGGATGAATTTTACAACGAGTTATTAATGCTGCCGTTGCATTATTTCAATTTACTGATATCAATGATAAAGTAAACTATCTAAACGCTAATTTAATTCATTTATTTGATAAACATGCCCCATGGGTTACGTGTAGATTTAACAAAAAACCATCACCGTGGATCACAGAAAATATAAAATTACTTATTAAATTAAGGGACAAGGCAAAAGCTAAACAGAAAAGGAATCCTACCCGTGGTAATTGGGAGTATTACAAAATGCTTCGAAATTACATTCTTTTTCACGCAGTAAAGCGTGAAAAAGAAGCATATTTTCGAAGAGGTTAAATATAAACACGAGCCGGGTTAATTGTGACGATTCTATTATTCAAGATGTTAACCAAACTTTTTTCTGAACAGCACTCCTCTTACAGCAGTTGATTTAGACACCCAAAACTTTTATAAAAATAACACTCTGGTTAACAACTCACTAAGCTTCAGGCTGGTCCAATATGAAGATATAGCAAAAATAATTCCTAACCTGAGCAGTAATGCTATGGGTCCCGATGGTTTAAATGCAAAAATGATAAAACTTTGTTGTCCTCACATAATACCATTTATTTTACATATTGTCAACAGTTGCATTTTGGAGGATAAGTTCTCGATCTGTGGAAACAGGCTGTTGTTTTACCGTTGCCAAAAGTTTCACAGCCACTATCCTCTAGTGATTTTCGCCCAGTTAGTATTTTACCCGTGCTAAGATTTTGGAAAAAATATTAATTCGCAGTTACATGATCATTTGGAATTTAATAAATTGTTACCTGAAATACAATCTGGTTTTCGTCCTTTACATAGCTGTGCAACTGCACTACTACACATAACAGATGATATTTTTAGAGAATCTGAATAGTATGCTTTTAGCTATATTACACTATATGGGACTTAGCGAGCATGCACTTGCCCTCATACAAAGCTATTTAAGTAACAGACTCCAGAAAGTTGGGCATAGAGTGTCTGAGGTGGCGAATATTACAAGAGGTGTTCCTCAAGGGTCTATACTTGGTCCGCTATTATTTACATTATATACCAGTAATTTCTGTAAACACTTAAAGACCATATGCACATGTATGCTGATGACACACAAATATATCATTCATTTGCTCCCACGGACATTAATCAAGCAGTAAACAGCGTAAACAACGATTTAAATATATATTATACATGACCTTTCTACCAAGCATGCATTGCATTTAAATCTATCTAAGTCTTGCGTTATACTCTTCAATAATAATTTACTTAATATACAAGTATTTCCAATTAAAATCAATAATACGATAATACCAATTCAAACAAAATCGAAAAGTCTTGGACTTGTCTTGGAGAAAACCCTTAGATTTAAGGATCATGTATGCAAATGTATTCAAAGAGCTTTTATGAATTTGAAATTGCTATATCCTTATAAACTTTATCTTAGCAAAAACATAAAAATCACCTTGTGCAATTCATTAGTCTTGTCACAGTTTAGCTTCTGTGCTCCTGTTTATAATTTTTGCTTGGATTACGATACATCACAACGTATTCAAAGAGTTCAAAATACCAGTTTAAGGTTCATTTATGGGTTACAAAAAAATGAACATGTTTCACCTAAATTAAAGGACGCAAACTGGCTCTCTATGAAAAATAGGAGATATTTGCTGTCGGCAACACTATTCCATAAAGTAATGAATACAAGACAGCCACCGTACCTATATAATAAAATTAGGTTAAGGATTGATGTTCATAACTTAAACCTGCGACTTAAACCTGCGACACAGAGGTTTAATTACCATACCAAAACACAAAACTTCCTTATTTGAACGGTCATACTGGTATAATATAGCATCCGTTTATAATAATATTCCTAGCCCCTTAAAAACGATGTCGGTGACACAATTTAAAAAACATTTGTTTAATTATTTGTTTAGCAAACAACAATAAGTATAGCTAATCAATATCATAGTTTAAAGCATTAAGTCGTTCTTCACTGTGGTGCATTTGTCTATTTTGCTGTTTTACTCTTTTTTGTACTACGAAACTGTGTTTGTCAGACTTAAATTTGAATTTGATTTTAATCTCTTTAACTCTTTGACATCTAATCACTTTTATCTTATATATTTCATATGCTGTGTAATGAGCCAACGCCCTTTCCTTTATAATAATACTGCCTATCTACTATTAAAGTACTGTTGTGAATGGCTCACAACTTGCATTCATTGCGTAGATACGGAATGGTACTAGGCAACGAGAATAATAAACAAGTCGAATAAATATCTCATAAAAGTTATTACTTGTGTTTTACTACCTCCTACAAGAGAGACATATATGTAGTCCTAACACTACATTGGTGTTAAACCATCGCTACATTTGGTGACCCTACGTTCCTGAAGAAGAATTTAGCAGCACTGGTCTTTGCCTGCTGCCCTGAATTCTCCAGGTGAACAACTGCTAGTTCTCCCTTCATCGTCTGTCATCAGATACTACTCGACTTCTGTCATCGTGAGATCCTGCTACCTGCTTCGCTTGCGTGACTTGTCGTGGCTAGTTGGAGGTGACCGTTGGAACCGGAACTAGTGCTCCTTCTCATCCGATAAGTTTCAAATTATTTTTACTTACTTATTTAATATTTCAAATGGCGACTGCCAAAGTTCCATTTCCAATTTTTACGAGTAACGATATCGACCTATATTTTATTTTAGTAGAAAGATACTTTACTCGTATGCTGATCAATGATGAGCTTGCCAAATATAACTTATTAATACTAAACTTACCTTTCGACGTTTTACGAGCTCATCGCGACCTGACCGTTAACCCCCCTAGACAACGACCATACACTACCTTGAAACGGGCAGTGATAAAATCTGTCTTAGGACCACGAGAATCTCGAATTAAAAACCTTTTGGAGACTCTTAAATTCTTTGGTGGTGTCAAAAAACTACTTTTTAACATCCAAAAATTAGCAATTGATCTGGATTTAACTGGGGAATTAACCAAAGATTTTTTAATAGCTAAACTACCATCAGAACTTCAGATTCAATCCTTAAATTTCAATGACTTACCGTTAATATCCTTTGTAGAAAAATTAGATTTAATTTATTCTATGCAACAGGCACCACAACCTTTAACTACTCCTGCATTAGAAGCTAAGCTAGACAATTTGACGACTAATCTTACTACCATTTCTAATGAGCTTTCTACCATGAGCAAGCGACAATCTCCTGGCCTCCAGGGAGGGCCATGCAGGGTTAATTCAATCCCTCCAACTTCTCCTTTACCAATCACTTATTCTTCAATCTTTTTACAGGACCAAACCTACAAAATTAATTTTGTGGTAGACACTGGTGCTGATTATTCCATTTTACCCACCCACGTTGCAGTTTCCTGTAACCAAACCATCACGCCTGCCAACCTTTCATTTATGGCCCTGAACAACACGTCAATTCCTGTGACAGGTATTGTAACTTTGAGGTTATATTTCCCGATTCCTGGCCTACAGCCATGCCCCTGGAAATTTTATGTCGCTGACATATCTACAGCCATTCTAGGCCTGGATCTTTTACAGCAGCACAACCTAACCATTGACTGCTTTTCTCGACGAGTCATTTGCAAGACAGATGTCAAGCTCGCCCGAAACCGCAGCCAAGGTTGTCAATTTCCAGCTCCAACAGTGAATCCTCTCACTGACTGCTATTCTCAGCGGGTCATTTGCACAGCAGATGTCCAGCCCGTCCAAACTCGCAGTCGAGGTTCCACAACCCCCCCAGTTAAGACCGGCACTAAACGCAAACCATTTTCTGCTCTGGCTAATGTTTTGACTCCTTCTTCCGAGTCAATCGTTACTCCTGCGATTTCTTCCCCTTTTCTTCCCTTACCTTCACCCATTCACGTACCATCTTCAGGTACTGTTAACAACATGTTTAGCGATCTTGATGTTTATAGCAAAATGCTAAACACACACTTCCCGGAGCTTTTGCGTAAGTTCGACTACCATCAACCCGTAAAACATACTGTAGTCCATCACATTGACACGACCGGCCCTCCGGTTAAAGCACGCTGTCGCAAACTGAACCCTAATCATCTTTCTTTTCTAAAAGATCATCTTAATGAGCTCTTGGACGCTAACGTAGTACAGCGGTCATCATCTAGCTACGCTACGCCAATTCACATCGTTGCGAAGAGAGCAGTGGGCACAGCAGAGACGCTACCTCCTGGTGACGACCAGGACATCACATTCATCTCCCCGGCAGACAGTTATTGCTTGATTGGCGATTATAGGAAACTCAATTCAGTGACAGTACCAGATCGTTACCCGATCCCTTTCTTAACGGACTTTACAAGAAAACTTGCTGGCGCAACCATATTTTCGAAGCTAGACCTCCAAAAGGCCTACAGTCACAAGACTGCTATTATCACACCTCTGGGGCTTTTTGAGTTCAAACGGATGTGTTACGGACTACAGAATGCAGCCAGCACCTGGAGTCGTTTCATGGACACTGTATTATCAGGGCTTCCATTTTGTTTTTCATACCTAGACGATATCCTAGTCTTTAGTGCTGATTCGCAGCATCATATTGAGCATTTACACCAAGTGTTTTCCCGATTAAAAGACAATGGACTAATTATAAACCTACCAAAGTGTCTCTTTGGAGTCAATAAGCTCGATTTTTTAGGACGTCACGTTAATACACGCGGTATCAAACCAATGGCTTCCAAAGTCCAGGCTATAATTGATTACCCATTGCCTTCAAGTCAGAAAGCACTTAATTTCGTATTACCATAAATTTGTACCAAACTGTACGAAAATTTTGGCACCGTTAACCTCTATAGTTATTCCTGGTAAAGCTTCGCTAAAGCCTGTCCAGTTAAATCATGAGCAAATAGAAGCCTTTAGGCACGCGAAGAATGCTTTGATTACCGCTACTTTATTGATACATCCGCGAACTAATAACCCTCTTAGTATAGCTGCAGACTGTTCGTCTTCCACTATGGCTGGAGTATTACAACAGTTTGAAGATGGCATGTGGAAACCACTAGCTTTCTGTTCCCGGAAGTTAACCACCACAGAGCAAAAGTACAGTATTTTTCTCGGGAACTTCTTGCAATATACTTTGCTTTAAAGAAGTTTCGTTACTACGTTGAGTGCAGAGTCTTTCAAATCTTTATGGATCACAAACCTTGGTGTACGGCGATCAAAAATAATGGTGATCAATATTTACCACGTGAGTTTCGACAACTAGAGTTTATTTCTCAATTCACAACTGACCTCCAATATATCAAAGGTCAAGAGAATATTCCGGCGGACGCTCTGACAAGAGTTAATCCTATTAACGTCCCTGGACCAGATCTCAATTACGACGAAGTCGCTCTATCTCGAGAACAAGATCCCGAGTTAAACCATCTCCGATCTCATAGTAATGTTCAATTCATTTACCTTCAAACTGCCAACAAATCAAACCTCAGTTACTTAGGCCCCTATAAAGTGTTAGAACGGACAGTTAAATACGCCACTTTAGAAAATCACACTGGCCCTATCTCTTTAGATAGGCTAAAGCCTGCATATTTTTTAGATTAGTTACTTTATAATGTTAAGCCAACAATGAACTGATTTCAAATGCTACGCGAAGGCATCTTTTGAAAACCTTTTATCTGTTGACTGAAATTTGAACACTTTTCTGTTTTTTCTTTCTGTTTACAGGTTCCAAGAGTTGCCGTCGCAAGTTCCGTATTGTTAGTTAACTTAAGTTTTTTATTGTATACTACCTAGTGGAGTTTTTGTAGCTGGAGCATTTTACAACTTTATTCAAGTTCCTTTAAAATACTCCATTTTTTCTCCAAAATACTATTCCGTATTTTTTCCTTTTCATGTATTACCCTCGTTTCAGGCCGGGCGGGGTAAATGTTGTGAATGGCTCACAACTTGCATTCATTGCGTAGATACGGAATGGTACTAGGCAACGAGAATAATAAAAAAGTCGAATAAATATCTCATAAAAGTTATTACTTGTGTTTTACTACCTCCTACAAGAGAGACATATAAGTAGCCCTAACACTACATTGGTGTTAAACCATCGCTACAGTACTTTAGTTAGTTAGATTTTTAGTGAATGGAACTTGCAAGGTGTAAGTGAAAGACCAGCATTGGCTGAACTTGCACCTTGAGGTCTACGCATTTGGTATTATATTTATTGATTGGATTTTTTTTGTGTTTATTGTATATGTATTATAATATTTCTAGTTAACAATAATAATGAACCATTAAAAGGTTTGTATGCTAGATGTGTAGAATAAACGTATTATTATATTATATTATTATATTAATCAACAATTAAACTTTGCTGTAGTGTATTTTAGTTTTTTGTACGAATATCACAAGCGGAAACCCTTTTATCCTGTTTGTTAATATTTTATTCGGTATTTTTAATGGTATATTTAAATTCAAGATGCATGCAACGATTTAAAATATATACCCACATGAGTACATATGTATAACCCAGTTGTGATTAGAAATTGTGATAGCCTTATTAGCTATCTTAAGATTAATGTAGGTGATTGCAGGCAGAGGTAAAAACAGAAGGAAAAACCTAAAGAACACTAACCTTACAACTTGGGAGTTATTATTGCATATTACATTTAATGTAATGTTTTTGTAAAAACTAAAACTCATCCATACAAAAAGAAAAAGCTATTTAAATTTAAAGTAAAAATTAATTATTAATTATTTCTTTTATGTTAAATTGTATTATAAATGCAAATCTTTATAGAAAAACTATCACCCTAACTGAACATCGAACTCAGGTTTCCGACTTAAATTTAAAAATAAATTTCCTTATATGTTTTTAATTTTTGATATTCAATTAAAATCGGCATTAGTTTATTTAAAACCTATATTTTAGGTCTTCGTCAGGGTACACTAATATTATGGTGGAACTTAATAGTAATAGGTTTAGATGTCAATAACAAAATATTTTGTTATTAAAAAAATTAAAAACATATGAAAGAAGCAATTAATAAATAAATATTAGCAGAAATTTCCTTATATTTAGTATTATTAAAAATCTAGATTTGCTTTGATAATTGAAGTGTTGCTGACAAATTGTCATTTAATGAGTTGATGTTGATGAATCAATTATATCTAGTACACTTTGTATGTTTGCAATTATTTAATTCGAATAAAATAATTATCATTCAACTGTAGGCTGTCCTAGTAGCTTGCTTGGTCAGAGCGCCGACTCGGAAAGTCTGAGACCTGAGTTCACCTACTGACGGAGCTTTCTATATTATAATAAGCAATCCGCCCGTCTTTCCTAGAGCAAATTTACTTGGAAATGCCTAAAACTATTGTTGTAGGTATATGTATTCATATGTTATTTATGTTTGTATGGTTATATAAAAATTTTCCAAAATTAGTCCTAGTTAAAAAAATCCACAACATAGTTTAATTAAATTAAATAAACTGTTTAATTATTATTTTCACTCGCTAACTTTTAAGAATTTTCACAATTGACAAACCATCTTACATAAGAAAATTATAACCTCAAAATTTGACACATGTCAACGTTTATAAATTTTCGCGCTTAACCTTAAAACTTTTGAAATTTACTCCATGAACGTACACACTGGATGAACGATACAAGATTACAGAGAGTGACCAGATTTTGATTTTCTTTTATACCTTTTGAAAAAACAAAAGCATAATCTGTCACTTATTTGGTGAAATCCGCTAGAAACAATTGAATTCATTATAACTAAAATTTTCTAACCAAATAATTATTTTTAAATATTAATAAATGCCAAAACTAATGCTAATTTGGTAGAGGAAATTTTCCTCTTTTTAAAAATGTATAATAGTAGTAAATTGGTGCTCTAGGAAAATCGGTATAGTTTGAAAATAGCATGAACTGTAAATGCCTTTAGTTACACATTAATATTTAAAAGGATTATCTAAATTAGATAAGTACATCCATTTTTGCATACAAAATCCTTTCTTAGAACCTATATCACAATATTTACAAGTTTTTAGGTATCCAAACTAGTAAATAACATTAGATTTCATACTTTTAGATTACTATGTCAAAACGCAGCTATATGTGATCTTTAAACCCATAGATCTTCTCTAAGAATTGATCTTTACATTAACATTTATGTCTCAAACATACTCTAGAACTTTCTTAACAATATAACAACAAAATCTTTGCCTCCACATATTAATTGATCTTGGCAAAAAGCAAACTTATGAAAAAAAATACTGAAATCGTTGATACACAAAAAGACTTCACAAATTTAGGAGACTAATCTAACAGGTAACGCAATAAACCATTGCATACACATCCACTAACATGCCTTGTGTTTGTTTCTGGTGCAAACAAGCCTTGAAATGGCTTTGATACCTAATTATTTATAGTAATTCAGCAACGGCAGTGCACCGTCGTTTTGACTAAGAAAATTACCAAATTTAAGAAACAAATCTACGTTAAAACTTATTCCTGCTATATATACAGTGTTCTAGACAGTATCACAAAATGAACAAATTTAAATTAATTTTTATTATTTTTTAATCTCACATACTTCACCTAGTAAGTATGCAACCAAACCTACATATATGTATTTCGGGATGCCTATATGTTCCTATGTATGTGAAATACATGACAGTATGTATTACTTTTAACTTCCTATTGTAATAATATTAAAATCTAAATGTTAATATAGAAAAGTTTCATTTACTTTCATTTCCCGCTTTTAGTGAGGTCTGGTTTTGAACAGCATCAATTCATTAACAATAATTAGTGAATTCCATAATAAATTAAGCATTCAAACAGAAACTCATTTTCTACCAACAAAACCAAAAACAACTGTTGGCTGTGTTGGAGTTGATGTTCACAACACGGTCAGCGGTGTTATATGTGCCATATATGGATGTTGTTATATACAGAGTGTATGGAGCTATAATATAGCTCTCGCGCCAGACTAACCAGTGCATTTTTAATGACATTTGGAACAAAAAAATTGAATGAAATTTTTCGATTAGACAACATCAAAATTCTTAGTAATTTTGACCGGAATTTTTAGAAAAGTACATATAAAATTATAAAATGGTTTATGGTGATATCATTAATAACTGTAAGTGCCAGTTTAACAATTTGAAAGCTAGACAAAATAATTTGTTTATGCTGCATAATACCAAGAATGCAGACTTAAATTTGAAATAAATTCAAGGTCTAATAACAGGTATAAAATACGTAAATCTGATTTATAAGAGAAAAACGAAATAGCTTATCTAATTTTTAAAAAGAACATTTAATTTCCTAATAATGTAGGTTAATTAGATTAAAGGAGATTTTATTAGTGTGAGCGGCTTTGAATTTAATTTAGAAAACATAAATCGGCTGTTGTGAAAATCACTTTACGAATTCTAATATCCGTGATGCGATGCGAGGATCTCCTGGACGAATGACACCTTGTTTTGACTACATTAATTAAATATTTTAGTAATAAGGAATCCAGATTTAATGTCCGGCGAATTTTATGTCGTTTGATGTCATCGTTTACAATGACTTGACCTACTCCAATATCCTTTTCTTAATTATCGCCGTTCGCGGAATTATCATCTGAGTGACTGACCTCATAAAATTGTATTGTAAACAGGATCATGTTGCAGGTTGTAGAATTAGCAACATAAACATAAAAAACATAAAACATCTTGTTTTGACGGGATAACAAATCCTACTGTATAATATACAGTAATGCTTATAGCATATTATGCTATAAGCATTCTACCCTTCTTTAATTGCATTTTTTCGAAAACTACGCTTCTGAGAAAAAATGTGATAGTGAAGTGAAGTGAAATGTAATGTAACGTAAACTAAATTAAAGTCAAATTAAAAATCAGTACCACAAGCTGATCACTGTTGATTTAGAGAACGGTGTACCAGGAAGTGTTCTGTGTGAGGTACGTGTGCGTTATTCTTTGTTAGGAGTTAAGTATAGGGATTGACGATTATGATTTGAATCTCTTTAGGAGGTCCTTGGTGTGTACGTAAAGTTTGCAATGTCAACTGCTCGGATGACGATACAACCCTGCAAGTATTGATCATCCAGGTTCCACACCTGTACGGATGAATGCCTGGGATCCAGTTGGAGAGCCTACCTACAGAACGCTCTCTCTTTCCTACAAAATCGCTTGGTACTTTCTGGGGCAATAGAGCCGAAACATTAAAGTTGCAGTTAATTGCCTAAGTTAGGTTGTGTACGTGTAGGTGAATGTTGGTGTTTGGCACTATTTGACCGCCGATGCACCATATCGAAACATCGGTTTGATCCAATCGCCAATTCCAATCAAAAGAGATGGATTGCGAAAGTGATTTCCAGCTATTCCGTTAGGTCTTTAAGAGACTCATCATCTACCAGGAGTAGGGGATGAGCTCGGTAAGAAAAGTTCCGCGTCCCTGAAAATCCCAAGAAAGAAATTGTACCTTATGTTAACTGCAACAGTCTAATTATACGAATAACAAATATTCAGGCAGAATGCACCCTTGAAAAAGAAAATCCAATACGTCTTAGGTACAAACAAGATATGACAATAGATAAGATTGTGAGGTAAAATTTTATAGATATAGTTTTCTTCAATTCTTTATCCAATTATCCGTTTTCTTGTTATAGTTACACACAACAAGGTTGTGTTTGTAGTTTAGAGTATAGTCAGTCAACTCTTTCTCCTATGATCAATTAATGCTTGGAATATTATCATCTGACCTTTGACTTTAGCTTATCAAAACACATTAGGACGTTTTACTGACTTACAACATTGAAGTTCATGTCACTGTTTACACAGAAGTTGCACAACTTCTTTTGACAGGAAATGACATTAATATATGTTATTAAAAACCACATAATTTATACACGTAGACATTATAAAATAATTCTATATGATATTAAGATAATTCAACATTTTTTTATATTGTACTATAAAATACATCTCAAATGATACTGAGATGTCTTGAATTCATCTCATTGAAAATTCATTAGACGATTCGATCGTAAACATAAAAATAATTATTTCATGCAATAAAATAAAATGAAGGATAGACATGCTAGGATGTTAGGTCACAGATAGATTTATCAATTTTTAAAATAGAAATTAAGCAAGATAAATGTTATGAAGACGTAACCTCAATTTTTATATATAAAAAGTCTGATTTATAAAAAGGATATCAATCATTTAGATTGTTTCATAATAATATATGTTTTAAGCAACCCAAGTCACATATTAGGATGGTTTTTCCATTTGTCTGGAAGATTTAATTTTCCTGGTTAAATTTAAGGTCAACGATCGATAACGTAGGAAGAATTTTTCTGCTTCCCATGAGACTGACTCAGTTTCGGGCTAATCTTCAACTAAAAAATGTGTAAATTAGGTCAACTTTGTAATGACTACTCTAGCACAATAAACTTACAATATCTTGTATAATAATAAAGAGCATTTATTCTAATGAAGGTTTCGGCTTTGTTGATATGCTTCGATTTTTCCAAATATTGATTCTTATATAACATTTTTCACCATTGTTTGAACTCAAACACTTGGAGGACTGTATGCTGGACAAGTTGACTATAATTTGACTTCATTTAAGTTGATGTTGAAGATGGATCTTGTATAAGCATTGTTGGGTCTATCAAACCGTAGAAAGGAATTTTTATGTATATTTTTCTTCTATTGTAAAGATGTTCTTATGTAAATTTTATATGCATCAGTTACATAGTGTAATTATGTATTCATTTTGTAAAAAATAAAGCTGGATTTAATGAGTTTTGTGTATAATTAAGATCTAATGAGATTTGTTCATCGTCAATCGTTTTTGTTAATTTTCTCAGTTATGGTAAACTGTAGGAATATAAGTGTCTTATATTGTTTTCGTCGTTATTTTGCCAGATACAATCCTATCTTTGTAGAATTCAGATTAGTGTTAATTATTATCAGTTGTGTTTGTAAAGTGACGTCATAAAAACATTCGTGAGACGGTTGTTTCTAAAAATTGACATAATCTTCATTTGTTTCGTCAAATCATATATAAAGCCCAGCAAAAATTAACAATTTCAGCCGATAAAATGCTTTGAGAGCACTCACGCTCGGCTCGAGATCAGAAATCTGTAAATTAAGTTAGGTTAAAAGTGTTAGCCATATGGTTGGATGTCAACAAAGGAAAATTTAATAAAGTGTAATAATAATATGCCTGGATATTTTAAAAATTAAAGAAGATTTATTTGTTATCTTACAATTATATGAATTTGTGAGCGAGTTGTTTATTGGATAAATTCAAGAAGATTTTTGTTTCCAATATTGATTTAAATAATCGACGTATTTACGTTTCTAAAATCATCTGACAGTTTGAATGCAGTTGCACCAATTTAAAAAAAAACATTGAAGTGGATCTCAACGTACTTTATATACAAGGTTGGTCAAAATAAAAGGTTTTGATTAAATTTTCAATAACAAAATTATAAAGACAATCTGAATAATTACAGAATTCATTTTTCTCATTTTAAAGGTTTTTAAAAAATAAAATTCTTACGAATAAAACAATTTAAATTTCTTTATACATACATAATCCATTCCCCTTTTAGCGCATTTTGCAGTGTCGGGGTTCAACACAAACTAAAGTCTTATGGGAGTGCAACGGAGGTAATGGAGCTATTGCAGCAAGTACATTACGCTCCCCCATACTTTATCACTCATACAACTTTCATACCTTAAGCTAAGGAGTTCAAACACGATAGTACTAAATTTTTAAAATTCAGTCGCCACCTAGGTTTGAACCCCTGTCCCTCTGAACGAGAGGTAGGATCTCTACCACTCGACCACGGAGGGCCTTATACAAGGTTGGTCAAAATAAAAGGTTTTGATTAAATTTTCAATAACAAAATTATAAAGACAATCTGAATAATTACAGAATTCATTTTTCTCATTTTAAAGGTTTTTAAAAAATAAAATTCTTACGAATAAAACAATTTAAATTTCTTTATTAAAATTTAATTATCATAAATTAAATTTATCTTAACATTTGTAAATATATTTATTTAATAACATTGATTGATGTCACTTTGCTCAAATGGAGAACTGTTATAGCCCTATGTCAGGTTATTAACGACTAATTAACACATTTGAGCAAGCTCAGGGAAGAATTTCCTATTTTACTTTACTGTTCTGTTCTGAATAATTTTTCTTTTATTTTTCTTTGAATTAGATTTTCTTTTATTCTCATTAATAAAAATAAGGACTGGGTTTTTAATTTATCTATGTGTTTGTTTGATGTGTATACAAGCATCCATTTCTTTTTCTTTTCACATATAGAGTTTAGCTTGCTGTTGTCCAGTTGCGGAAGTACAAGTGTCCTTGAGTTTTTTTCTTCCAGGTATAAGAATTAATAAGATTTTATTATTTCATTTATTTCATGATCTATCGAATTAAACCTGAGTTAGCCAATTGGGAAATAAGGAAAAATAGTGGGGTATTATTTTATTTTATCATTTATATCACCTCAATGCAATACTTCTTTTATTTAAAATCTAATAAAAATTAATATAAGAAGAGTGCATTCACATACTGGTGGTCAAATAGTGATATAATATTAGTCGAGTTTTTAGTTTTTGAAACATCAAGCGCCAATGATGGACCGAATGAAAGGAATCTAACTATCTAGACTGCGCTTGGGAAAAGCTGGTGCTCTAGTTTATTCTTTTACTGAGATTTTGTTGCTTCTTTCCACATTAGATTAACGGCAATAGTTTAAATGTTTTTTCTGTAATTTAAATTGCCACTTATTTCTAACATTATTTTAGCATCACAATTACAGAATATAGAAATTGAGAAAGTTTTTGCAGCGAACAAAAATAATAATAATAATATAATTTTGAAATTGTTAATTTTATAATTCGAAACTGTTACCAATCACGCAAATAACTATTTGAAGGCGCAACCATTTAAAATATAAGTAGTGAGTAATTAAAAAAAAACTGTTGTGTTTATTTAAATGCTTTCAACTATTAAAGTAGAATACTCTACACGTGTTTCGGCTGATTAGACCTTTCTCGAGAGCCTGCATGATTTTATGCAAGCTTCAAAATAGTGAAATCCCTAACGAATTATTCCGTGTTCCATTTAAAATTTAGAAGATACAGTCAATTTTATATATTTTGGTATTAAAAAAAACAACTTTATAACGATTATTAATCGATAAATCTGAAAACAGTTTTTCTTGACTTTTCAATGCATTATTTTCTAGTGAAATGGAGTATTTATCAATCCATATATAGCAATTACGCTAATTACATGTTAACAAGTTAATGAAGTAAAGTGCTGCTTGATGAATAATATGTTAATGAAGCAAACTGTTTGTTATAACGAAACCACTTTTTATTGCACAATAAAAACTCATGTTTATGTTTCTTTATTCAATCTTTCATTACACAAATTCTTTAGAAACCACTGTACCTAATTTTTACTTTCCACTAACTGTAATTCTGTGCTAAACTACCATAACATAATTTTATTTCTACTAAAATTAAATTCCATGCATTAAACCAGGGATTCTCAAAGTGGGGAACAGGCCAGTCAGACGTAGGGGGGTATGAGACAAAAATTACATCATGGCTGATATAAGGTAACACTGGTAAATCTAGGCTCTTTTTGCATAGATTATATAAGAATGTAAACAAATCTTTTTTAAGTTTAAAATTTATAACAGACTCATTTGATTATTATTCTTCTCGTTTTATTACTGAAATGTTGAAAGAGCTAAAAGCATAATAATTAACATCGTACTTACTAAGCATTTTGTGCAGATAGTTTGTAGAAGGGGATACAGTTTTGTGTTATTAATCTATATTAGGAATACTTGGGACAACAAAGTTTGGGAACCCCTGTATTAGACAATTAGAGTAGCAGTGAGATATCAAGCAGTAATCTACAACTCGATCACAACGTTTAATTAAAATGACTTATAAAATTGTGTAAATTGAGTTGTATTTTAGACAAAGATTTGCTTCTTCATGCTTACAAAATCCAACTGATCGAATCCACTGGACTACATTAAGTGTCGTATTAGTGACTGTTTGGAAAATCTGTTGTAAAGTCTCGTCTTCCAGAAACCTTTTCGGCTTGACTTTACTTTAGCGTATAGACGCTAGGTGGCAATGTTACACCTCATTGCACTCCTCTCCACGATCTAGCCAAGACAGTCACCCGCAGGCCCTTAATTTAAAAGTTATAGCAGGTTTCTATAGGAACATGTTAAGTCTATGGGCCCATGTTATGTCTATGGACATAGTCTACCGCCAATTTAAAGTCTATGGGGACGTTTTGCACTAGATGGCGCCATGGTAATAAATCACTACATTTGATTGGCTGTAAAATTTGTTGTGCCTTTAATAGTGTTATTGAGATGCCATTTGCTTTAGTTTCGTTTCTGATTCCATTGTGTGCACATCACTTTTTATTTTGTTTGTTTCGTCTTTACTGAATGTGAGTAAGTACCTACATATTCTTGTTGATAGCAATTTAAACTTAATTATATTCTTATTAACAGAATGGCTTTAGCTAAAAGTTCTGTGCGACTGTGGAACACCAGACAACTGCCTAGAAACCGGTTGTGTAGGACAGTTTAGGTTAGGTTAAGTTATATAGGTTAGGTTACGTTACGTTAGGTTATGTTAAGTTAGGTTAGGCTAGGTTAG
Source organism: Agrypnus murinus (assembly GCA_929113105.1). Taxonomy (NCBI): domain Eukaryota; kingdom Metazoa; phylum Arthropoda; class Insecta; order Coleoptera; family Elateridae; genus Agrypnus; species Agrypnus murinus. The sequence goes on from OV816027.1 coordinate 115,124,116, forward strand.
GTTATGTTAGGTTAGGTTAAGTCCGCGGTAGAGCTCTCGGTATTGCTATATGGAGCTCCAGCGTGGAGTTATATAACTAAAATCAAAATTCATAGAAAAACTGCTCTGACGCAAAGAAAAATGGCAATAGTGATACCGGGGTATACAGAACTATATCGTTCGAAGCTGTACTCGTCATAGCAGGACAAATGCCTATAGATCTAATAATAGAAAAAGAAAGAAACATATCGAGAAGGCAAGAAGCAAAGAGATCAGGCAGGGTGGATCAGGTGGATAGATAGAAAGTTCGGGGAAGTAAACTATTTTACAACGTACTTCCTGAGCGGTCACAGGGAATTTAAAGAATACCTCAATAAATACAAAAAGAGGGAACAGAACTGCTGCAATTATTGCAAAGATGCAAATACTGCTAAACATGCTGTATTAATATGCCCACGGTGGGAAAATAAAAAGAGGGCACTAGAGAACAAAACCGGGGAAATGCTCACTTCAAATAATATGAGCATATGCTTGCTAACAGTATAATGATTGAGGATATTATACGTGAAAGGTCACAGGAAGAAAAACAAGAAGTCTAATAGCGATTTAAGTAACATCTGCAGGTCTCATCTTGAAGTAACGTCAAAAACAGTTCCAGAATGTAGCTTCTCAACCAAGGAGGGGTTTTAGTGGGTAGAAAGAAGTTCCTTGCAGAAACGCATATGTCTTACCGCAGGACCCTTTTAAAGGTTTCCCTTCCAATAAGACCAAACTTTCCAAAAAGGTTAGGTTAGGTTAGGTTAGGCTAAGCTAGGATAGGTTAGATTATGTTAGGTTGTATTAGTTTAGGTTAGGTTAGGCTTTGCTAGGTTCAGTTGATTTTATTTTGTCCCATTATAAACTGAATTGATCATACTCCATAGACTTTACATGTAAATGTAGAAAATCGATAGTTCATAAATAGATGGTCTGCGGGTATCGCCCCTTAAACTTTTCTGCTTGGTTTTTAGAAATAAGTCTAACCATTTATAACAGTGCCCTCTATCAGCGATACGCTAAAGTAAAGTTTCACTATCTTTTCTTTGGGACTACTTTAAGGAAAAGGTCTATGCGAATAAGCTGGCAACCATTGAAGATCTTTAAAACAACAACCAAGCAGTTATCACAGAAATATGATGAAAAACTTCATCGCAAAGGTGCATACCTTACAGCGAAGCCGAAACGGACATTTAACCGTACAAAGATATCAAGAGCTAGTTGCAGACGGGTAAAATATTAGATGAATCCATGACAGTAATCAAGGTAACCTCAGATAACCAGATAATATCAGTTGGTTCTCTTTAAGATATATATATATATATATATATATATATATATATATATATATATATATATATATATATATATATATATATATATATATATATATATATATATATATATTCTCCGATTATAGTCTCCGATCATCAACGAGACTGGGACCAATACCTGCATCTGTTCCTGATGGCTTATCGTGCATCGGTCCACGAAACAACCGGTCAGTCACCAGCGTCTGTAATGTTTGGACGCGAGTTACGGTTACCGTGTGATCTGGAATTTGGGTCTCCACCTATAGAGCAGGAGGTAGCCGGGAATGATTATATCATCAACTTAAAGAAGAAGTTGGAGGATATTCACGACCGAACCCGAAATCATAGTCGAATCGCGAGTGACCGGATGAAGGCTACGTACGATGTGAGAGCCCAAGAAGGAGGGTTTCAACCTGGAGAGCTTGTCTGGTTATATAACCCGCAAAGGCGTCGTGGCTATTCTCCAAAGTTACAGCGAAATTGGGAGGGTCCATACCAGGTGAAGAAACGAATAAATGACTTGATTTATCGCATCCAGAAGTTGCCAAGGGGGAAACCAAAGGTGGTACACTCCAATCGTCTGGCGCACTATGAGGGAAATAATGACGCAGTCCCGGATCGGAAAGATGAGGCTGAGGTGACTATCAATACCGTAAGGCCTGAAGATGATCAACCAACCTTTAGAGAATTTATGGCTGCGTTCTCTGGAACTAGAAAAGCGCGATTCGGAGTCACGACTGAGATGCAACAAGATCTCTTCCGGGTCCCTGGTAATTATTCCATTGCCCACTGTGTCTCCGCGGATCTCCGTATGTCCAGGGGGATCGCAGTAGTGTTTAGAAATAAATTTGGACGGCTGAATGAACTTCGAGAACAAAATCCCTCTGTTGGTAAATCCTTACGCTTGCCTGATCATGACCGATCCATTTACTACTTGGTAACCAAGCAGTTTTATTACCAGAAGCCGAGTTACGCCGACTTGTGGAGGGCACTATGGAATTTGAGGATCGAGTTGCTTACCAGGGGAATTAACAAATTGGCAGTTCCCAAACTCGGCTGTGGGCGGGACCAGCTGGATTGGAGAATCGTTAGAAACATGCTGGAAGTTGTCTTTGGAGGTACGGACGTCAAGATCTTTGTCTGCAATTTTGACCCACAACCCGCATTAAGGCCAACGAAGAGTGTAGACTGTTATTTCTACCGTAATGGAACGTGTAGTCGAGGAGAAGACTGTCGATATCGTCATGACCCGTTCTACAGGAACCAGAGCATAAAACCTGTTCTGGGACAGAACAGACTTGAAGAGGGGGGCAGTGTAACAAGAGAGAAAAGGAACGAACCTCTTTTCGAGCGACAGGTGGTGTGTTCTGCCGCCTTCGAGAAAATGACGCATCGCACAAGCATGTAAATCAGACGTGGTTTATTCTGGCGTATTCTAGAAATACATGGTATGTTCGGGCGATTTCTGGAACGTTTATAGGATGGTATAAAGTCGACGTCGCGGAGAAAAGGAGCAGTGAACAGCAAGTCATTAACTGTGTATTACAAAATAAATAGTGAATATAAATGTTGTATTAGAAATTCATAGTCTGTAAATAATAGTTTTTAATGGTTTATAATCATAGCGTTAATTTATAGTGTATTCATTAGTGTATAGAAATAAATATTTGTTTGTGAATAGACGATTTAAACAGCACTTGTATTATTATTTTTAGAAAGAACGTTACAGTAGTATTGCCAAATTTCTGTTCTATTTCCTGAAAATTGTTTTTATTGACTTCGTCTTGCCACACCCGAAAGAATTATCAACAGTATGTATTTCTGTAAATGTGTAGAGTCCTACAGCAGCAGAAGCTACTGCCTCATTTGGAAGAACTAGTGAAACACGACCTAAACCTCGGTAAATAAAACGAACAAGGCTCCACGATTGGGCCATCAATTGTAACTGACGCTTTTAGTCGATAACTTAATTACTTCAAAATCAATCAAAATACTTTAAAACTTATTGCCCCAGCAGAGACGTCTTATTAAATCAAATTATACTCATGCGTCGTGATTGTTAAGCCCAAAGCTTGTGATTAAAAATAGAACACAGGAACAAATAACAATTTGGGCGCCACCCAAACTGTAACGATGTTACATAATTAAACAATGTCGGGACATCCACAGTCTGGGAATGGACTTTCCTTAAAATTTACGTTAAATTGATCTGAACAAGTCTTTCTTAAATATCAAAATTTTGGCTAGGACAGAAACATTAACAGGTTGTTGTGCGGAACATAAAAATAGAAGATCTATTATAGATAAAAAAATATAACTGTTTATTCGTTAAAAATCCTACTTGCAGTGTTAATTCTTGCAGTTTAACTTATTTTCAGGATCCTAAACTAGGTATATTTTACACAGAAAAAAACTTTGCAGACAACTAAAAATATTTGACAAAAAAATTCTTTGACGCTTGCATTGGCACATATTATTGCTCAAATCATTAAAACAAAAACCTAATGATCATACAATACAAAATCTCACCCTTGATTCATCCTTGAAGTTTTACTATTTCCATTAAACGAGATCTTGAAACAGTATCATTTTATATTTGACGAGAAATTATTTTTGTTTAAATTAACATTTAATTTTAACCCAGACGAATAATTTATGTATTATACAGGGTGATATTAGAATTATTTTACACAAAATGAACACTCCAACTTACATTTGCGACACTCAAATACATATAATTTCTGTTCCGTTAAAAGCTAATGTTCGAAGCTGCAACCTACACGTCTGTGTCTTCCTGAAATTTATGGTTACCAGTTAATAAAGACGAACTTACTAGTGTTGTCAAATTCGTATTCCTTTAAAGTGTTTTTTATGTCGTTATCCTTTAAAGTGAGTCCCTAATTTTTTTCCTCAGTAAGGATATTAAGTTTCCAGACAGTAAAGATATCAAGACTTGCTCAGCTTTAGTTAGATCTAATGTTGTTCTCCTAATCTTCTTCACAGATACCTTTTTGATCTAAGATGCACTCATCTTCATTGATTGTTTTTTCTATAAACATTTGCAACAAAGCTTTAAGTATGACATTTTAGGTTGGAACTTTTCCAGTACATCCACTTACTTTGATTCATCTGCAGGGATGTTAACATAACATGCCTTCGATGATCCTCTATATTGCCTGGTTCGAAGCCAAGAAATGGCATACCTTTAAATTCTGCAATTCTTGATACGTCTAGCACATTTCTTACTACATGCAAAAATAAATGGTGTAGATTTTACATACATACATAATTTTACAGGCCATACTGATCAGTGTTAACCCCAATTTTTGGAACTTTTAGGGCTTTTAAAATGTTTTTTATATTATATATATATATATATTATATATATATATATATATATATATATATATATATATATATATATATATATATATATATATATATATATGTAGAACGGGTCATGACGATATCGACAGTCTTCTCCTCGACTACACGTTCCATTACGGTAGAAATAACAGTCTACACTCTTCGTTGGCCTTAATGCGGGTTGTGGGTCAAAATTGCAGACAAAGATCTTGACGTCCGTACCTCCAAAGACAACTTCCAGCATGTTTCTAACGATTCTCCAATCCAGCTGGTCCCGCCCACAGCCGAGTTTGGGAACTGCCAATTTGTTAATTCCCCTGGTAAGCAACTCGATCCTCAAATTCCATAGTGCCCTCCACAAGTCGGCGTAACTCGGCTTCTGGTAATAAAACTGCTTGGTTACCAAGTAGTAAATGGATCGGTCATGATCAGGCAAGCGTAAGGATTTACCAACAGAGGGATTTTGTTCTCGAAGTTCATTCAGCCGTCCAAATTTATTTCTAAACACTACTGCGATCCCCCTGGACATACGGAGATCCGCGGAGACACAGTGGGCAATGGAATAATTACCAGGGACCCGGAAGAGATCTTGTTGCATCTCAGTCGTGACTCCGAATCGCGCTTTTCTAGTTCCAGAGAACGCAGCCATAAATTCTCTAAAGGTTGGTTGATCATCTTCAGGCCTTACGGTATTGATAGTCACCTCAGCCTCATCTTTCCGATCCGGGACTGCGTCATTATTTCCCTCATAGTGCGCCAGACGATTGGAGTGTACCACCTTTGGTTTCCCCCTTGGCAACTTCTGGATGCGATAAATCAAGTCATTTATTCGTTTCTTCACCTGGTATGGACCCTCCCAATTTCGCTGTAACTTTGGAGAATAGCCACGACGCCTTTGCGGGTTATATAACCAGACAAGCTCTCCAGGTTGAAACCCTCCTTCTTGGGCTCTCACATCGTACGTAGCCTTCATCCGGTCACTCGCGATTCGACTATGATTTCGGGTTCGGTCGTGAATATCCTCCAACTTCTTCTTTAAGTTGATGACATAATCATTCCCGGCTACCTCCTGCTCTATAGGTGGAGACCCAAATTCCAGATCACACGGTAACCGTAACTCGCGTCCAAACATTACAGACGCTGGTGACTGACCGGTTGTTTCGTGGACCGATGCACGATAAGCCATCAGGAACAGATGCAGGTATTGGTCCCAGTCTCGTTGATGATCGGAGACGACCTTGGCCAAATATTTGCCCATTGTTCGATTCATGCGTTCTACCATTCCATCGGACTGCGGATGTAACGGTGTGGTCCGAGTCTTGCGAATGCCCAACAATCGACAAACTTCTCCAAAGAGTACAGACTCGAAATTGCGGCCTTGATCCGAATGCAGCTCCATGGGCACTCCGAAGCGACTGAAAAACTCTTTGACTAGTACGTCAGCAACAGTCGCAGCTTCCTGGTTTGGTAGGGCATATGCTTCTGGCCATTTGGTAAAATAGTCCATTGCCACTAAGATGTATTTATTCCCATCGTCAGTTTCGGGAAATGGTCCGGCAATGTCTATAGCTATTCTCTCCAGAGGACTACCCACATTGTACTGCCTCATGGGTGCTCTTCGTTTCCCCAAGGGTCCGTTGCCAGTGGCACATAGTTCACATTTCCGGCACCACTCCTTCACGTCTTCTTTACAGTTGACCCAATAAAAACGCTCCCTTACTTTCTCCAAGGTTTTTTTCACACCGAAGTGTCCTCCGGAGGCACCGTCATGGAGATGTCGCAATACTGTAGCCACTCGGCTTTTTGGAACCACGAACTGAGACCTAATGGTGGTGCCATCTTAACTCTCCAGTACTCGCTTCAGGAGATCGTCTTCCACCTTCAAGGACTCCCATTGGGCCCAATATGCTTTGAGCGTTCTGTTGAAAGGGCTGACGGCCTCCCAGGCAGGCCTTTCTCCCACGCGCTTCCATTCCAGTACCATTTTTAGTTCGGGATCAGCCTCCTGCTGTCGTTGCAATTCTTCCGGCAACCAATTGTCGTTGACGATGGTAGTCCTTAATACTTGGCAAACCCTCTCCTCCAAACGAGAGCAATGACGGCAATCCGTTGGACAGGGTCTTTTTGAAAGAGCATCGGCATTTCGATGACTAGTGCCCGCTCGATGTTCGGTGTCAAAGTTGTATCCTTGTAATCGTTCGATCCACCTTGCGACCTGGCCTTCAGGATTACGGAATTGTAGAAGCCATTTCAACGCTGCATGGTCCGTCCTCAATAAAAACTTCCGTCCGTACAAGTATTTGTAGAAGTGCTCAACGGACTTCACGACGGCCAATAGTTCTTTTCTGGTCACACAATAATTCCTTTCGGCTTTCGACAAAACCTTACTAAAATAGCCGATGACCTTTTCTTGTCCATCCTGTATCTGAGAAAGTACCCCCCCAATGGCCAGATTACTTGCATCTGTGTCAAGTATGAATTTCCCTTCGGTCCGTGGATAGCTCAATATTGGTGCTGTTGTCAGGGCACGCTTCAGCTGTTGGAAAGCTGTTTCACACTCTCCGCTCCAAACATACTCGCGCCCATCTTCAGTTAACCTTGTCAGAGGTTTCGCTATATTGGCAAACCCAGGAACGAAACGCCTGTAGTAGGTACATAACCCAAGAAAACTACGAACTTGGTGTTTATCTTTCGGTGTTGGCCACTCTTGAACTGCACGAATCTTATCGGGGTCGGCTGCCACTCCATTTTGTGATACGACGTGCCCGAGATATTTCACTTCTTTTCTGAATATGTGGCACTTTTTCGGACTCAGTTTCAGATTGGCTCCACGTAATCTTCGGAACACTTCCTCTAGATTTTTCAGATGTTCGTTGAATGATTTTCCGACTACAATCACATCATCTAGGTATACCAGGCAGGTCTTCCACGACAACCCTCTCAAGATGGTCTCCATTAGACGCTCATAGGTGGCCGGAGCGTTACATAGACCAAAAGGCATAACTGTAAACTGCCATAGTCCGGAACCAATAGTGAACGCGGTCTTCTCCCGGTCTTCAGGTTCCATTTCAACTTGCCAATAACCGCTCTTCAAGTCCAAAGTCGAAAACCATCGTGAACCAGACAGGGTATCTAACGTGTCGTCGATGCGTGGTAAGGGATAGCTGTCTTTCTTGGTCACATCATTAAGCTGCCGATAGTCCACACAAAATCTCGTTGACCCGTCCTTCTTACTGACCAGGACCACCGGTGATGCCCATGGACTGCTGGATGGCTCGATGACCCCTTGTTCTTCCATATCAATAATAATCTTTTCGGCTTCTGCTCGCCTTGCTAGAGGTAGACGCCTCGGCTGCTGACGGACAGGCATAGAGTTGCCTGTATTGATTTTATGTTTTACTATATTTGTTCGTCCCTTCTGGCTATCGTCAAGAGCGAAGATATCTTGGTATCGGTGAACCAAACCCTGTACCTCTTTCACTTCCGTTCTGTTAAGGTCTTCGCACGAACTAGTAACCATACCCACTAATTTTCCACCATGGTCTTTGGGCACTGGTTTTGGAACATCAGCCATACACCTGGCTACTCGGAATACTGGCACACACTGTCCCACAAGGGTACTCTTCTTCAATGTCACCGGATCCACATTAACGTTCATAAGCCTCACCGGTACAGTCTTTCCAACCTTGATCAGCGCTTTTCCCACCAATATGCCACTATGGATCTTCTTATCACAAACAGGCTCCATCATTCTCACACATCCTACCCGAAGATCTCCATCCAAACCTGCCTCGACAACCATCTCGCTTTGACCAGGCAATATCACATCTTCTGTCAGCGAAACCCTTACGACAGGATCTTCTCGTGGGTGCAACGGAAGTTCTTCGTTACCAACCTTCAAAACACCCTCTTTCAAATCCAACGTAAAACCAAATTTTCTCAGGAGGTCCATTCCCAAGATGAAGTCATCAGTAATATCGGCTACCAGCACCTCATGTTCACGTTCTTCACTTCCAATGCCAATCTTCATCTTCACCACTCCGCGTGTTGGTATCACTTCACCTGTTGCTGTACGGAGTTGAGTAGTTGTCGGTAACAATTTAATACTTGATTGTAGAACATCAGGGCGTACGATGGATTTTGTCGCCCCCGTATCAATAAGTAGTGGAACAGTTCGGTTAGCAATCTTTCCATCTACAAACAAACTGCCGTTACTATTCTTTGATGTTACGGCATGGATCGTGATCTCCGGGGCATCTTCACTCGCAGTCAACGTTCGCCCCCTCTTGCCAACCCCTTTTAACTTTTCCGACGGTTGTACTTTTCTTATTTTGGGACAACGGCGTTCTACATGTCCTTGTTCGCCGCAATTCCAACAACGAGGCCCTCGAACTTCTTGATGATTCTTCTTACGGCTTTCTTCCTTCCGAAGAACTCTCAGTACTAACTCCTCTAGGTGATCCTTAGAGCCTTCTTCTTCTTTCACAACGGCTCGAACACGCCCGTGACCTCGGGACGCTTGTTTTGCAGCTTCAAATTCTAAGGCGTGAGCAAGCGCATCATCAGTTGTTCTTGGTCGTGCTAGCCTCAATGATTGTTGTGTTTCCCCGTCTCTTAACCCATCAATGAAGGTCTGCACAGCCAGTTGTCCCAGAAATGAATCGGGTGCCGTAGGGTACGCCAATCGGACAAGCCGCGCAACATCGGCTTCAAACTCCTGCAGGCTTTCTCTATTCTTCTGGATACGATTCTTCACTTGCGCGTGATACACTTGTTGAAGATGCGCGTCTCCATATCTCATTTCCAATCTAGACACTAACAATTGGTAATCATTTTCCTGTCCTGCTGGGATTGTTTGCAGGACGTTCAACGCGTCTCCACGCAAAGCCACAGTTAGAGAAACGGCCTTTTCCTTGCGTGTCCATCCGTTGGCCCCAGCGGCCGCCTCAAATTGTTTGTAGTAGGTGGACCAAGGTATCTTTCCATCGAACGTGGGTGGTTTTACTTTTATCCCTACGGCAGGATCCTTTTCTTCTTTAAATTGTTTCTTTACTTCATTAAACGGCCTCTCAGAAGTTGAGGGAAACCGTAGTTGCCTCATTCTATCTTCCAGCATTTCGGCCATATCGTCTTTCTTAGTTGTTGGTGGTAATTGCATTTGGGCTATTTTCTCTTCTACCATCTTTATTACCCTATCTTGTTCCGCCAGTCTACCTTCCAATAGTCCTAACGAGCTGGCATTCTCCAAAAATTCTTCGAAAACTTTATCTTCCAACGCTTTGACATTTTCCAACAATTCTCCTTTAAGCCTTCTAGAACTTTCTTCAGATTTTCTGGAATTCTCCAGTATTTCTTCCTTTAGCATTCTAACAGTTTCTTCGGCCTTTTCTAGTAATTCTTCTTTAAGCATTCTAACATTTTCTTCGGACTTTCTAGAATTCTCTTCGTGTTTTTCCAATACTTTTTCTTCCAGCGCTTTAGTATTTTCAAGTAATTCTTCTTTTAAAATTCTAGAATTCTCTTCAGACTTTTCCAATAATTCCTCTTTTAAAATTCTAGAATTCTCTTCAGACTTTCTAGAATTCTCTTCCATTTTACTTAACAATACGTTAGTATCAATTGCGGGTCCAGGTATTTCGAAGAGGTAATTTTCGGGGTTTTCCTTCTGTTCCAAAAGCCATACTCTTAGCCGATTTATTAACACGCTTTTAAGGCCCGTTGTTTCCAAGTCCCGTTCTTCCAGTTCGCGTTTTAAGTCTATTACCTTCAGATCTTTCAACAATTTCATCGCCATTTTAATTGTTTGTTGAAATTATTTTTAACACTAAAAATTTAATCTCACAGCACTTTATTTAATTATTACGCGATTTTATTTATTTTAAAAACCTCACACCTGTAACACCACTGTAACGTTCTTTCTAAAAATAATAATACAAGTGCTGTTTAAATCGTCTATTCACAAACAAATATTTATTTCTATACACTAATGAATACACTATAAATTAACGCTATGATTATAAACCATTAAAAACTATTATTTACAGACTATGAATTTCTAATACAACATTTATATTAACTATTTATTTTGTAATACACAGTTAATGACTTGCTGTTCACTGCTCCTTTTCTCCGCGACGTCGACTTTATACCATCCTATAAACGTTCCAGAAATCGCCCGAACATACCATGTATTTCTAGAATACGCCAGAATAAACCACGTCTGATTTACATGCTTGTGCGATGCGTCATTTTCTCGAAGGCGGCAGAACACACCACCTGTCGCTCGAAAAGAGGTTCGTTCCTTTTCTCTCTTGTTACACTACGAAAACCTGATTGGAGAACGTGAATTGGACTAGGAATTGTATGAAGAACTAAAACTTTTTACATTAGGGTACTCTACATAAGGTGATCCGATAAGTAACAACTTGTTTAAAGCTCGTGCTCGAAAATGGAGCCGCCTAAATGAAAGCGATTCTGGACACGATATACCAGATATTCATTTCAAAGTGAATAAATCAGGGTTTTTTAAAAAACCACCAATACGAAAAATTGCTTTCAGGTTAAAGTTTACTTTTAAGTCCTAAACTTTCAATTTCAATCATAGAAAGAAAGTCCTATCAAATTACGCATGAGCAAAGAATCATAATTGATAATAACAATAAAATAGCCTAAATATTATTTAGATTTCTGTATTAAAGCAAGACATTTCTCAGAATTAAGAAAAAAGCAATATTTTTCACTAGGTCCCCTGTTAATGTGATGTTTGGCACGATAAAAATCCCTACTGCGGATGGACATCCCCTAGATTCGGGATTACAGTAGAGTAGGCCGCAAATCCCCTAAATATTAAAACACAATAAAAAAGAGTCATGACAAAAAACAAACAAAAATTAAAGTACTTAGTGTAACAAAAATATAATACCTAACACTAAAACAAAGAAATATTTAATTGAACAAAAAACAAGAAAATTCTGAAACAATAACTTAAAAAGAACTCATGTAGGCCAAATGTTGAGATAAAAAATCTTAAAAAATAAATAAATCGCAAAACAAAAATTTAAGCTGGATTCAGGTAGACTATATGTTAAAATGAAACATCGTAAAAAATAAAATAGTTATGAAACAAAAATTTGAGCATGACTAAGATAGTCCAAATGTTCAGATAAAAATCATAAAAAAGAAAAAAAAACTTGAAACAAAAATTTAAGCAGAACTTAAGTAGTTCAAATGTAGAGATAAAAAATCCTAAGAAATAAAGAAATCGCGAAAAAGAATTTAAGCAGGATTCAGGTAGAACATATCGCTATGATATGGTGTTAATTTAATTTATGAAAAATAGAAACTGTCTTGTTTGGGCGCCATAAAAATTTTATTCGGATAACACTTTACAACACTTGATCACAGATTAATTTATTTCTAAAAGACCACTATCAAATTTGTTTAAAGGATTGAAGGCAAACTGAAAAGTTATACCAAAACAAACACCACTTACCTTTATAATGAAAATAAAATTCTGTACAGGTATTGATTTAACAAACCAAAGACAAGCTCAGGAAAAATAGTATGAGAAAAATATTCAGGCGGGTCGCTCTTTGATAAAGTAATAAAATATTGTTCATATTCTTTCTGTAGAACACTATTTAGGACACACAAAATAAAGAAAAACAAAACACAAATAAATTTCGCACAACCTTTTCAATTTCCAACCTCATTCCCATTTAAAATAAGATTCCATAAATTTTCTCAATAATCTTTAAACCATTTAATCCACTAAACGTTCACGACACTTTAATTAATTCACTTCCACCTTAATAGTTTATTCAAATGTTACTTGTTATTCAAACTTAAAATTGACTTAATAAAACATAATTTAAATTTTCGTGACATTTGACATAACCTCACTTTTTGACGTTTGAATTGACGTAATATTTAACACATAACCTCAAATTATTGTGTCAACTGTCATGGCTTCTGCTTCGTATCAAAATCGAAAAGCTAGTGCCCAAAATTTGGTGGTCTTTTTATAGTATTTGAGAAACAATTGAACATCATTATTGATTTATTTAGTTTGGAACTAGAAAATCAATATCTCACCAGAAAATAATCGAACATCGATTTAAAATAAAATCTCTTAACCACATTCTTAAAAAAAATTAACTTAAATGTTAAAATAAATGTTATAAACGGAAAGATGGCAAATTTTCCTTTCCTTTGATATATAATATGCCTATGACAAAGCAATTAAAACTGCAGTATTTGAATGACAACCATCTTGGATTTCCTTACAATCATGGTTTGATAAAAATTAAAATAAAAACATTTTCATACCTGTTTACATCCTTTTCCAAACATAAACTTAAACCTAAGATCCTATTAACTACTATTTACATTCACTTTGACACCAAAATCCTAAATATAAACAATATTTTACCATTATAGCAAAACATGTTAAATCGTTCAAATTTTGAACTACAACGGCTGAGATCTTCTTTACAAAACTTGTTTCACTTGAAACTTCTATTGCTAAAGTAGTACGGTACAGTAGAATCTAATTATCAAAATTACAGCAAAACATTTTGGCTGCAAGTTCAAAGATTAATGAAAATTATGCAATTATGCTGAAATTTGTTGCATCTTTAAACCAACATGGGGTTTACTTGAAATTTAAGAATAAAAACTGTAAATATTGTGGTGATTACTTGCATACACCTTTCCAATTATGCCTTTTATAATTTCCAGGTGAAATACACCTTACGATGGCTTCAAATATGAAAAACCAAGTCAACCGATCTATCTACATGTAAATCATAGCTTGTCAAAATAAATTTTCAATTTTAAGTGAAAAATCCAATTAAGATCCACTTTTTATTATCACCAACTGATCTCGAGTGTATTCCTTACTTATTAAATAACAAAATTACCCAATTTTCTCAAATCTAAAAAAAATTATTTTATGAACGCCTGAAAGATAGGCAACCCAAATTACCGATTCAAAATTCTTGACTACTGATAACACAGCAATGTGTTGAGATAAAAATCCTAAAAGATAAATAAATCATGAAACAAAAATTTAAGCAGGAGCCAGGTAGTCCAAATGTAGAGATAAAAAATTCCAAAAACTAAAAAAATAGTAAATCAAAAATTAGTTAGTCCAAATGTTGAGATATAAAAATCCTAAAAACATTGAAAATCTTAAAAAATAAAGAAATCGCGAAACAATAATTTAAGCAGGATTCAGGTAGTCCAAATAAAACATCCTAAAAAAAATAAAAAAATTCGTGAAACAAAAATTTAATTAATGTAAATATTCTACGTACATCTGTTGTCATTTGCTTAAAAGTAAAATAAAACAATAATTTAAGAAAACATCTAGTTAAATATTTCAACGAGTGTGAAAATAAAAAAGCAGAAATTCCAATAGTTGAAATATTCTACAAACTTCTGTTAATAAAATAAAACCCTAGAAATTAAAAAGAGGCAAAATAATTGTGATTAAAAATTTAAAAAAATAGAATTATTTTACGAATTTCTGTCAATGGAAAATTTCATAAAAATAAAACAAACGAATATTTGTATCATAATACTTTTTTTACAGAAAAAGTTAAATAACAAATAGTTCGTGAGGTTTCAGGTAGTTCAAATGTTGAGATTATAAATGTGACAAAAATAATATAATCGTGACACAATTAAAAACAAAAATTTAAATAGTGCAAATATCCTATAATAAAAGTAATCCAATAAAAGAACAGGAAATAAAAGAATCTTGATTTTAAAATTAAAACACGAGCAAAAACTCTAGTAGTTCAAATATTTTACAAATTTCTGTTAAAAAATCTCCTAAGAATTACAGAATAAACAAAGGAATCGTGTCTTAGACTTACAGAAACAAAAAATCAATAATAGAATTACTTCCACGGCCTTCTGTCAAAGAAAATTATTATAAAATTAAAAAACAAAAGTTTATTGTTTCCAGCCTTACTTTGTGGAACTCCATAATCATGAAATAAATAAAGATTAGTAAAAGTTTCACAGTTTTATTAAAATATAACCTGACAATATTGTTTCGACAGCTATGCTGTCATTATCAAAGGTAATATAATTATAAACAAACACGTCGCTAAGGTAGATACAAAAATAGGTAACTAGATAAAATAACGGAGAAAATAATCCAGTAACGGAGAATTAATGAGTTGAAGTTGTTCATTCATTAAAGGTACCCTGAGTTTGTGTTTGTATATCTCAAAGGCTTCTAAAATGTCTAATTTGCGTTTGTTATTACAAAAATGTAGAAATTTAATATTATTTTGAGGAGTCATTGTGTGATTTGGTTCTAAAAGGTGTTTGGCATAATTAGATTTTTCAGGATGTTTATTTTTGTAATGACGTACGTGTTCTTTATATTTTATGTCAACATTTCGAAATGTTTGTCCAATATATACCGAACTACAAAAAGAACCATTTAAAAGGTAAATGCCCGATTTCATGATATCATGTGTTCTGTCTTTAGCATTAAATAAAAATGAAAAAGTGGTAGTGTTGGTTTTAAATGTTATTTTATAATTGTTGGTTTTTCTTAGTATATGTGCAATTTTTTCTGATATTTTTCCAAAATATGCTATAGATATGTAATTTGTATCTTCTGTTTGATTGTCAATGGGATATATTCTTTTGATAGCTAACCTATAATCTTTTTGTTTAATTAAAGTGTCAATCATGTTCGGATTGTAATGATTTGTATGTGCTAGTTGTTTAATGGTTGATATCTCTTTGTTAAAATCTGGTTTTGTTAGTGGAATAGTTAAAGCTCTGTGTACTAATGATCTGTAGGCTGCTATTTTGTGTTTTATGGTGACAAGATTTATTTGGTATTGTTATGTCTGTTTGTGTTGGTTTTCTGTATATGGAAAATTCAAAGAGATTGTGTGCGTTACTCTTGATATTTAAGTCTAGAAAGTTTATAGCCCTGTTTTGTTCTGTTTCTAGTGTAAATTTTATGTTAGGGTGGATACCAGTAATAAGAATTAAAAATTCATTGATAACGTCAAAAGAACTGTCAAAACAAGCTAAAATGTCATCAACATAACGAAACCAGAAGATAATGTGTTTAGAGAGGTTTAATTCAAATATTCGATCTTCGAACTTGTCCATAAATATGTTAGCTAATAGAGGGCTTAGAGAATTACCCATAGGTAAACCATCCTTTTGTAAATAAATTATGTTATTAAAAGTGAAATAATTTTGACTTATACAAAGGTCAAATAATTGAATTAACTCTAACCTTTTAACTAATTCTATATTACTGTTGATCAAGAAACTATCTAATAAAGGAATACATTCTTGTTGGGGTATTCTGGAGAACATGTTGCAAATATCAAAACTAACGAGTTTTGAATGTGGTGGAAGATGTATGTTTTGCAGCTTATCTACTAATTCTAATGAATTTCTAACAGAGTATTTCGATTTGTAACCTATCGTGTTAATAATCTGGTTGTTTTTTGGATAAAATGTGATTAGGTGCATTGATATATGATACAACTGGTCTTATTGGCATATTCTGTTTATGTGTTTTGACTAGTCCATATAGTTTAGGTGGTTGTGGGTTTTTATTAATGATTTGTTGCTTTTCTAATTTTGAAAAGCAGATATTGCAGTTTTCTAAACCTTGTTTTATTTTTTTTTTGAGTTTTGTGGTTAGGTTTTTGTTTAAAGTTTCTAAATTTTCTTGATTAATAAATTCATTAACTTTTTGTATGTAAATATCTTTTGAAAGAATTACCAAATTGTTACCCTTATCTGCTTTAACAGAAATTAGATTGTTCTCTGTGATTTTCTGTTTTATAGATAGAAGAAGTGATATGTTAGATGTGTTGTACATTTTGTCCTGTTTCAAAGACATCTCTTTTAACAAATTCGAAATTTGGAATTTTGCATAGTTATTATGATCTTTCTTAAGTATAGTTTCGCATTCAATGGCCAAAATTTCTTTAATTTTGTTGGTAAATTTTGGAAAAGGACAAAATTTGAAACCTTTGTTAAGAAATTGTGTTTCTCTGTCATTGAATGTTATATTCGACAAGTTTATGAAACGAGGATAAAAGTTTGCAGTGTTCTGACAATTAAGGTTATTTTGTAGTGTACGTTTTTGTTGTATGTTACAAGTCGATGAAGTTTATTTTTCTGTGTGGTGTATTTTTTGAATTTAATAGTAAAAAAACAAAAAAAGAATAGTTGTAATATGTATACTTAAAATAAAAATTTTATCAAATAGTTTCAAAATCCCTAGACTTTGAGGTAGTTCAAATGTTGAGATAAAAAATCATCAAAAAAGTAGTCCTGGATTAAAATAAAAACAAAAATTTAAGTAGCGCAAATATTCTACATTTCAGTTGTTAAAGAAAAGAATTAAAAGTATAATAAATAAGGCAGTACGGTAACATGTGCTTAAAATTCAAATGAAACAAAAATTTAATAAAACAGTTCAAAATCCTAGAGGGTAATCCTCTGGGTAAATAAAATTCCTAAATGCGTAGTCTTGAAATAAGAAATCCTCTAAAAATTAAAAAAAAATTAAAAAACGAATCGTGACGCGAATTGTGATCAAAACAAAAACAAAAATTCCAATAGTTGAAATACTCTGCAGACTTTTGACAGAAAAAATCACCTAGAAATTAAAGAAAAACAAAAGAATCGTCATTTAATCAAAAAAACCTATAATAGATGGACGGGATTTCTTTAAACGAAAAATCTAGGAATATTAGTAAAATTTACATAAAATAGAAATACTGCTCTAAAAATTTCATCAAGTAGTTTCAAAACCCTGATAGTTCAAATGTTTATAGTCATATAAAAATAAAATAATCCTGATTTAATTAAAACATAAATTCCAGTAGGTGAAATATTCTAGAAACTTCCGTTAAGAAAAAGATCTTCTAGAAACTAAAAAAAAGAACAAAATATTCAATTCTGAAAACAAAAAACAAACACGTAGTAGAACTATTCTACGAACTTCTGTCAAAGGAAAATCTCATAAGTATCAAAAACAAAGGAATACTTGTAACATTTACTTAAGATTAGAGTAGTTCAAATGTTGGGATAAAAAATAAAAGAATCTTTATTTAAAATAAAAAAAAATTTAAGTAGTGCAAATATTCTATATATTTCGGATGTTAAAGAAAAAATCTCCTGAAAGTTGAATTACCACAACAGTAGTTGTAATATTTACTTAAAATTGAAATAAAATAAAATCGTAAAATAACAAAAATTGTAGTATAAGTTAAAAAAATAAAATAATCGTGATTTAAAACAAAAACCAAAAACTACCAAGTAAAGTTATTCTACACAATTCTGTCAAAACAATTCTAAAAAAGTAAAAACTGGGGATATTTGTAACATTTGTTTAAAACAATACAAATATTGAACAAACCAATTTAAAAATTCTAGGGATTCCCGACAGTTTAAATATCCTGAAAACGAAAAGAAACAAAAGAATCGCATTATTAAAATGAAATCGAAAACAAAAATGTAAGTAGTTCAAATATGCTAAACTTCAGTTGTTAATGAGAAAATCTTGTGACAAATGCTTAAAACAAAAATAAAACAAAAAATTAAATGGGTTTAATTTAAAAAAAACTACAAACTCCAGGTACGAGGTAGCTCAAATATTCCAGAGACTGCTGAACTAAAAAAGAACTTTTAAAAATAAAAAAATATTCCTTAAGAAGTTAAATCATGAACAAATATTTAAGTAGTTCAAATATTGATGGTTAAAAAATCCCCTAAAAAAATAAAACAAAAGTATGGTTAGGAAATTGGCGGTTTACACTTAAATACAACTATTTGACCATTAAAAGCTCATTAAATCTCGTATGATTATAAATTTATGGCACCGACAACAATTAATTTTGTTTTCTTCGACGGGTGCGACAAAACGAGTCACAAAATAGTATGCAGTTTTACTGGTCACGGCACCGAAACGCCTCAGGAGGACCACATCTGGAAGACCCCACTACCAACCATACAATAAGCCAAGCAAAGAGGAGCGAGATGTATGCTGCAGATGAGGAGAGGGCCACGGTCGTCGCATCAGGTTCAGGTCAGTATGGCTCGAACCGTGTTCGTTATCACCGTTGTGTTGCTCATTGTAGTCTCTTCGGCGGACAGACGGCTGCAATATAACCTAAGCAGCCACTGGGACAGGGGACCGCCACCCATGGATCCAGAAGAAGAAAAACGTGCGAGTGTCATGGACAGTAAATTTTTTAATTTGTTTAATATAAGTGATGTTCTTTTAAGAGACAATAATAAATTAGCCACTAGTGAGACAAACACAAATAATGTTAGTTTAGCTTTAGAAAGACGTCTAGAAATGAGTACAGAATTCTTTTTGGTGCCGGAAAAACCGAGCACGCCGAGCACCACGACAAGTGACATTACCAGTGGTGGAACATCTTCAAACCATGTAATAAAAACTATATGTACCGGGTGTCCTACGGAAACGACACGCATATCGGGTGTTTTTAGAAACGAAGTTTGGGTTATTCCCATTTTAGCCTTATCCGCGGTTACGATGTTATTAATCGCCGGTTTTGAAGTGTTTGTTTTGTGCAAAGCTTTCCAAACAACTCCCAGTCGCCGTCACCTCTTCCTGGGGCAAATGCTCCTGCTAGGACTTTTTTCTGGGGCTGGACTTGGAGGTGTTTTAGCCCTTACTCCAACACAAGGGACTTGTGCTATTGTACGCTTTGGAACGGGAGTATCTTACGCTATAGTGTTTGCATCTCTGTTAGTAAAGTGTGTGTTTCTTATAAGTCTGAACGGTGGTGTATATTTACCCGCCCCATATCAAGGACTGTTATTACTTTTTGCTGTGCTAATTCAAGTGGCCATCGGCACACAATGGTTACTCACCAGTCCTCCAGCGGTAGATAATTTAACCGTAGAGAATGTAGTGACGCAACATAAACATCGACTATTAGTGACTGCTGATGATATAAACAATACTGTTAATGTCCCATTGTGTAGAACACCCTACGCAGAAATGTTATTCTCATTGATCTATATTATGTTTCTGATACTTTTTGTGGCCATTCTGGCATTCAAATCCCGCAGTATTCGAGACAATTACAGGGAAGCTACATACATAGGTCTCTCGGTAGGATGCAGCATCCCGACTTGGCTTGTATGGGTGTTCAGTGGTTTCATAGTGAACGATCGCCATAAAGACGCCTGTTTGGCATTCGGTTTAGTGATTTCTTCGGCCATGGTGTTTCTAATCATGTTTATGCCAAAAGGAAGGCAGTTGGCCGCGATGGGAAAAGAAGGCTTATACATGGAGGATCGAGAAGAGAGGTTTAGTTCGCTTAGCCATGGAGGATCGGGTTATTCGCCATCGTTTTTCCATTTTAAACCTGTGAAATATGGAATGGAACAGCAGAAACGTCATCATACAGTTACGACGTTAGGAGGGGGTATGATCATGATTTTTAAATTTTTTGTATATTTTTGATTTGGAGAGTGGTTTTTTGAATTGGGCTCGCTTGTACAAAAGGTGTTAAGATATGCTAATGACATTTTGTATCATCCGCATTGCTTTAAGTTATCACTTGGTTCCATGCAATTGCAATACCTTGGCAAAAAGAATGAAAATCTTGCAATTATTAAAGAATATACAGAGTATGCGTTTTGCAGATTTGTATTCTGTGTGTTCTTTTTTTACAAAGAGCTACTATAGATTTTTTGCTCAAATAAAATTAATTTTTGGATTAATATTCAGGAAGCAATATATTAATGTTTATGATTTTACCAAACGGTTTCTATCACCATCATCCCAGCTTTTGTTAATATAGTTGACATAGATATTTAAACGATAAATTGGACAATAAGGAGCACTCCAGGGACCTCCAAATGAATTGACATCACCAATCAAAGAGTTACCCAAAACTTGTTAAGTACCTCGTGTCACAAAGTTTTCAGATCGATGGTACGGAACACGTTTGGCCTGACTCAGCCAATGATGTATACTTCATTTCGCTTTTTAAAGAATGTAGTGGTGATGTTCTTAAATTAAAAAGCAGTAAACCAATAATCGGTAATGTCAGTTTGACCAATTAAAATAAGTTTCCTATTCTCACTGAAGCGCGTGCTCTTCGAAGAAAAGAAATCGTAGAATGGTCTTTCAGTTTACCAAAAGTGTCGATCTTCAGAAAGAGTATCACAAATATGGAAACCAAAGGTTATTAGTACAGAACAGTCAAGTGTTGCTTCTTTTCTTAAGATAAAAGTCAATTTCTCCCTTTTCCGCGATTTTTGTACTTAAGATGTCTTTTAATTATTCGCACTCAAGTTATGCTATTAATGTATTCCTTTTTTTTAAGATGAATGGGAATGTTTTTATGTATGGACTTCAACAAAGTGTGCATTCTATTAATTCTGTTGTTTATTGTTCATAAATTAGTCACTTCTTTAACATCTACATTGTGCCGGTTAAGTTATGTATGTATGCATATTCAATTATTTTTTATTATCTGCGTACAAGCTACCTCACATATCTATTACATATTTACAAAGAATTACTTCTTTGAAAATCCATTATACATTCAGAATATGTCTGAGAGGTTAAGCAAATGTAAAATAGGTACAACCGGTCTTGGTGTGTGGTGAGGGTGTGCCGATGAATATGAAAGATGTCCAGAAAACCATATGGTTTAAAGTGCAGTGACAAAATCTTAAGTAATTCTAGCAGCTAGTAGGACCTTCTTAGCATGATTTTGTTTATTTCATCCCCAAATCTTAGTTAAGGCAGACAAACTAATAAAGTAATAACTTATATAGATATTATTAGATAAGAAGTATGCTTTGGTTGACGGATATACCTAAAAATTAATTTTTAAGAGAATTATGTTAATTATATAACCGGGCTGATGTTGCTAGTAAGAAAAATATTGTATGCAGCTCGTGACGTAAGAGTCATTATTCAACATTATACACACTTATTTCTCCGCAATTTATCGGTGACAACTCACCCAATTTCGAGCAGATTTTGCAAATAATAAGATGTCATAATAACGTTTTGTTATCTACAGCTATGCAACATCTGCTTGCTTATTTACGATACTAGTAATGCGATTTCACCACTACTGACTAAATAATTTGACGTCAAATGTCTGAATTGCCGAAATTTAGTTTGCTATTAGTAGAAAAACTGTTGCTGGTATTATGATGTAGGTGTGCAAATTTATGCGAACCCCAACCTCAGAAATTCAATTTACAGTTTGGTAATAATCGAGGAGCATCTCACTAAACAAATTCTGTACACGTATTTGGTGGGAATATGGAAATATTTGCGGTTATTTCCGTATTTCTAAATTTATTTCCGGTATTTTCGAATGTATTCCCGTATTTCCTAACCAAAACCGAATGAAATAGCATCAGAGTTCGTTGTACCCCACTACCAAATTTTCATGTATTTCCGTAATATTTCCCTAGTGTTTCCGTAGTGTCCCCCAAGTATTGCCGTGCATTCCCCAAATATTCCCCAGCATTCCCTAGTTTTCCCAAATATATCTGACTATTTCTCAGGCATTTCCGTGTATTCCCGATTATCCTCCGGATATTCCCATGTATTCCCAATATACTTCCAAAAATTTGTACACCTATTTCAGTAATGAGACGCCCCTCGGGGCATCTTACTAAACAAATTTTATACACCTATTTCCGGGAATACGGAAATAGCTGCGATTATTTCTGTATTCCTGAATTAATTTCCGTTATTTCTGAATGTATTCCCATATTTGCTAACTAAAACTTAATAAAATAGCATAAGAGTACATTGTACCCCACTCCCAAGTTTTCATGTATTTCCGTAATATTTCTAAGTGTTCCTCAAGTATTGCCATGCATTCCCAAATATTCCCGAGCATTCCCTAGTTTTCCCAAATATATCTTACTATTTCTCAGGCATTTCCGTGTATTCCCGATTATCCTCCGGATATTCTCATGTATTCCCAATATACTTCCAAAAATTTGTACACATATTTCAGTAATGAGACGCCCCTCGGGGCATCTTACTAAACAAATTTTATACACCTATTTCCGGGAATACGGAAATAGCTGCGATTATTTCTGTATTCCTGAATTAATTTCCGTTATTTCTGAATGTATTCCCATATTTGCTAACTAAAACTTAATAAAATAGCATAAGAGTTCATTGTACCCCACTCCCAAGTTTTCATGTTTTCCGTAATATTTCTAAGTGTTCCTCAAGTATTGCCATGCATTCCCCAAATATTCCCGAGCATTCCCTAGTTTTCCCAAATATATCTGACTATTTCTCAGGCATTTCCGTGTATTCCATTATTCTCTGTATATTCCCCTGTATTTCGAATATATTTCCAAAAATTTGTACACCTATTCCAGTAGTGAGACACTCCTCGGCGCGTCTTACTAAACAAATTTTATACACCTATTTCCGGGAATACGGAAATATCAGCGATTATTTCCGTATTCCTGAATTAATTTGCGTTATTTCTGAATGTATTCCCGTATTTCCTCACCAAAACTTAATGAAATAGCATCAGAGTTCGTCGTACCGCACTCCCAAGTTTTCACGTATTTCCATAATACTTCTAAGTCTTCCTCAAGTATTGCCGTGCATTCCTCAAATATTCCCGAGCATTCCCTAGTTTTCCCAAATATGTCTGACTATTTCTTAGGCATTTCCGTGTATTCCCGATTATTCTCTGTATATTCTCGTGTATTTCCAATATATTTCCAAAGATTTGTACACCTATTCCAGTAGTGAGACACCCCTCGGGGCGTCTTACTAAACAAATTTTATAAACGCGATTATTTCCGTATTCCTGAATTAATTTGCGATATTTCTGAATGTATTCTTGTATTCCCTAACAAAAACTTAATGAAATAGCATCAGAATTCGTTGTACCTCACTCCCAGATTTTTATTAATTTTTCGTAATTTTCCTGAGTAGTCCTCAAGTATTTCCGTGTATTCCCGTATATTCCCCAAATATTCCAGATTATTCCCGAGTATTCCTGAGTATTTCTTAGGTATTGCCGTGTATTCCCGATTATTCCCTGTATATTCCCTACACGGAAGATATAATTTCCGAAGATTTGTACAGGTATTACAGTAGTGAGGCGCCCCTTGATTAATACCAAAACTCAACCTTCAATTATAAAAGACGTAATCCGACGTTAATTCGGTTTATCTTTTATGGAAGTGAGCTTCTCATTTTGGAAACATAAGCCCAAATGTCTCAGTGGAGTTCACCATACAGGCTTTGTAATTAACACCACTGAAAAGGACTTAAATTCGAGCAATAGAAGTTTTAAGTTTACTTGAACGATGGAGTCTGTCGTATCATCGATTTGTAACTTCTAATAAGACGAAATCGCGTTGTCTGGTGAACGTAAACGTAACCATCATCAAGCTGCACAAAATTTCCCGACAAACAACTAGACGTAAAGACGCTTTATTCTACTATTTTGGACATGATCATCTTCTAGATTTTCTCTAAATTAAACACTAACTTACTTTTTATGGATATTAAGGAAATTAAAAGTGAAGAAATACACAAACGGTAAGTAAATATCCATTGTTAGGTAGGAAAGCGATTTTGAGGTTCGGTTAGTTGCGTGCTGGACTACTGTCCAAGAGACCCGGGTTCGAACACCGGCCAATAAGTATGTCACCGGATTTTTAAAAACTGCTTCTCCCTCAGGAGGCGATGGCAAACCTTCGACCACACTTTTCCCAGGGAATTTCCCTGAAATTAATAAAAAAAAATCCAACTAATTTACTATGCACTTGGGGTGGTTCGGGGTCCACCTCAAGCTGTAGGTCTTCTATACTTGTGGTCACTGGACAAACACAACACAAGTATAGTTTCTTCAACAGAGCACGACACTCGCAGAAGAAGAAAAGTAGGAAATTGTTTTGTCAATATTCATACAGGACGATCGAAGATTTTAAACCATATTTTTGTAGATTGCTCGCATTTTTGATCCCACTGTATAAATATGTAATGTGACTTAACGAAAGGTACACAAACTTGAAGAAGACATGTTTAAAATGATTCGTGTAAAGTTTTTACCCTATAACTACATTTTAACCAATTGTGTCTTGCTGTTGAATGAATTTTGTTATAATCACCGTTTGAAGGTAGATTATACAGCGTGTCCATTTTATCTATTCCTGCATAAATGCCACTTAGATAGGCAACACGTGATGCAAACAAGTGATTTACAGACGTTATGAAATAAGATATTTTTAACAATTGAGGATCGTAGTAGTTGAAGGCATTACGAAATGTCATATATGAACATCCAAATGATCAAATGTCAAACGGTTTAAACGTTAAAGACAAGTAAAATGTGCTGTGTATTCGTAAAACCCCGTATACAATTTTTTAGGTGGGAATAGACGACAAGGGCACATTGTATGATATCAAAATGTACAGAATGTTCTATTAAAAAAATTAAAACCTTTGTCTTTCTGCTTTTACAACACCCTATATAATTAAAAATAGTTTTAGAATCTTCGTTAGGTTGAAATAAAGTATGCATTTGTTTTTTATTAGTAATATTTATTCACAAATAAGTGAAAATAATACAAAATATCGGGATGGCCAAGGTATTTATAAATTTAATCATGTTTTGGCAAATTAGATCAATGAGACAAATATTTTGGCACATTTTTTTGTAGTTTCGGAAAAATAACTTTTGTTGTCCCTTTTCTGATTGTAGTTATATCCAGATCAACAAAAACTATTTCATTTTTATCAAAATTAATTAAACTTTATCAAAAAATAATGTCATTACGGAAATACCACGAGTGCCAGAACGAGTGAAGCGTTAGTATGAGTGTATGATGAATGAGACAGACCATCCACCAATATCAATACTTCGTAAGTTTTAAAAAATAATGGTTAGTTGGTTCTATTAAAAGTATCGAAACAGAAAACGATAAAGAAAAAACACGCACTCGTTACTGTCACAATCTACCAAAACGACACCATTCAGTTCGTCGGCTTTTAAATCACTTAAAAATTCATTACTGGCTTTTGTGTTTGGATATTAACAATAAAGAATTGAATTCCTTTTATTATAGTGCACCGACAAATAACCTTTCTTTTTTTTGTCTTTCATACTCAAAAGCTGAAATTTAATCAAATTGAAGATTTTCTTTCCAAATCGTCCATAGCAAAGTCAACAACCCGTCCGACCCTTATTATTATACACAATGTTCATTTACATGACGTCTCGATAAATCGGTTTCTGTCATTCTTCGTTCCTTTACAGTTAACTTTTCTAAGAATTTCTTTATTGTATATATGGTGAGCATTAGAAATTTAAATTAAATAATTTTTCATACATACCTATATATGTATACACACTCACGCCAACGTAAAACTGTTCGAAAGATAACAAATAAATATGAGGGATATTAATGAAGTTTAGAAAATGAATTTTAAAATATTTTAAATTATTATTAAGTACTTTCGTTTTTTTTATTGGAGTTCTTATTTAATTAAAATTCCAAAATATAATTTAATATGGAAAATTGATTAAAATGATAATTTAATTTGGTATTTAAATAGAATTATAGTAATTAAAGCCTTTCTATTGTTTATAACAGTACGTCTAAAATCGGCACGTGGCGTCTATATAATTAAAACTAAAGGAAGCATACATCCACTTTGCGTAATTAAAAAATTGTAATACGTTTATGCTGTCAAAATGTTTTATTCAGGCTGTCGGTTTGAATCGCAAAATAATTTAGTTGAATAAATCGTATTTTATTAGATTATGGAGAAACGCAAATGCAAAAACAAGAACCATGTTTATACCCTATTAACATTCAATTAGAGCCTTTGCGATGGTTATGAAAACATCTGTAGAAGCTGTACAGTTCCTCTCACTAGAATTATTGTACTTTAATTTTTTAATAAGTTAATTTCTTTATTAAAATTCTTTGTAAGTATGTCTCCGTAATTATTTTGACGGAGGTGTATAGATATTGCAACTTTGGCGCCCATATGTACTTCAAGAGATTGGAAATCCATATCGTATACCATACCATTACCACGCTGTATACCATACCGTAACTATATTAAATACCATACCGCGTATTATAACATAGACATACAGTAGCGTGTACCCTAATATTTGCGATAAGTGCAGTTTTATTGTATTTTTCTATTCTGTTAATTAAATTCAATATTTTATTTACGAATTATCGATTTTTCAATTCACTTTGGTTGTCCATTTTTGTATAATCAATGACAAATCTCTTGTTGTGAGACATGCCGATTGAATTCAACGAATTGAAAGGCAGCTTGTTGGTCACGAGACCCACGCTTGTTGTTCGTTAAAAAAAGCTTTGGCTTCTTTCGTTTTCTTGTAAAAACCATGGCCAAGTGAACACATAATTTTGGTGGTTGATTAAACTTTTGGTTTTAATAGTGAAATTCCTTTTTGATGGGCTAATTATAGTTTGATTAGTGCATCTAATGATTTTGTGATATTTTGAAACTACCAACTCTACTGTTTGGAATTTATGCAATAATGAAATTAAACATTTCTTTTTGCTGTAAAGCCACGCTTCGTCATCCATCTTGAATCCCTTTTGAAAAAGCAATAATAATCATCTCTTTATTTTAATTAAAGTTTCTTGTCTAAAGTCTTGTTTTATTGATGTAATCAATAAACTATTCTTTACAATATCAATAATTATTTATAGGGAAAGTTGATACGGATTTTAGTTCAAGGAAATCGATCCACACTTTAGTTCAAGAAAGTCGATATATACTTTAGTTCAAATAAAATATTAATCCCGACTTTCAATCAAGTTGGCGTTTTAAGAAAATCGACATATTTTAAAACCTGGTTGCTGTTAACCTCCATAGCTGAAACTGTGAGCTTCATGTTTGTTTGTTTGATGTTAATGGCGAGTATGGTTTTGCAGTCCTTAGTATTTTGAATCCCCTCAAGTGAATCACTGGAAGCTTTCTCCAAAAAGGCTCATAGTAACCTGGTGATCATCTCTAACGAATCATTTAAAATTTGTAAGTAACGTTTGTAAACCAAATTAAGTGCCAATAACCAGGTGGGTTCCTTATATCCTATTTTTTTGTAGAAACGTTAATTAGTTTACTTGATTAAAATTTAAGAGTGGATTGTTATAATTATGTTAGATATTTTAAAGTTTTAAAGTTTGCAATAAATAAATAAATGGTATTATTTGTGTTATTTCTTGTTTACTTTTTACTATGTGTTATTTTTGTGTAATAACAAAGTGCCGAAATTCGGCCCTTGCATAATTAAGACTGATTCATTTTAAGATCTAGAGCTCCGTAGTGTAGAGTATTAACGTTACTCTTTTATTGATTTAAATCAATTATGCTGGCGCCCCTATATCCATAACTCTATGAAAAGTTGTATAACGTAAATACTTTTGTTTTTGGTAAAATAACTCTTGTTACAAATTGACAGTTCTATCGTAGGACTTTTGTGCACACATCAAAATGTGTTAGCTACAAGGTAGGCTATGAAAACAATTAGTTTATTTTTAATTTGCATTTTTTTAATCAAAATTGGTTATAGTCAGACTGGAAAAGTCTCTTCAGTTCACTCGCATTTTGAAAACCATAGCCAGTTTTTTTACATTTTTAAAGTAAATATATCATAAAATATTCATGTATTTAGAATCAGAGGAAAAAACTATTTAAAAATGCAAAAATACGTATATAGGGTGTTCATCACTTTCCCTATACATGCAATTGTTGTTTGATGACATAAAAAAACCGGTACAGCAATACAATTTTTATAGAAAACTTTTGTTTTATCTCCAATAATAACAAAGATAAAGGGGTGGTCAAAATGTAATGAATAACTCTGTACTATACTGCTCAGCATACCATGTATATCATGCTGCATACCGTACTCTACCAGATAGAATGCGTAAACTTATTCTCGTACGATACCATAGAACATATCGCATACTCTGTAGCATACCGTAACATCTACTACCTACCGTGTACTCTGCCAGATAGGAGTATCCTTTACTATACCGTAGAGCATGTCGTATACCATATTATGTACCGCATACCGTGTATACAACACCGCAGCCCATACGCGTCCATAACGCATACCGTATCAAATACTAGAGTACTTGATACGTAGACCACATAGCGTACCGTAAACCATACTGCATATTATACCGTAGACGGGTCGCATATTTTATCGGTATGCGGTATACCATGTACTATACCGCATACATACCATATACAATACCACATACCGTGCCGTATATTCTACCAGATAGGATACCGTAATATTATATCGATATTAGATACTATACCGTAGGCTGTATCGCATACTGTACCTAATATAATTGCATGCTATCTATCCATACCGTGCCGTGTACCCTACCACATAAGATATCATAAACCATATCGCATATTACACCGTAGATCATATCCTATACTATATCATAAACCATATCATAACGTATCCCTTTATACCGTTTAAAATACCATACCATATTATGTACTATGCCGTAATCCGTACCGTGTACTGTATCAGATAGGGTAGCGTAATCCATATCGCATACTTTACCGCATACAATGTACTATTCCACTGTACTGTAAGCCATATCATATATTACCATATGTCACCATTTTCCAAGTTCAAGAAGAATCTGTTTATATATAGGGTGTTCTGTTTAACAGTCTACACTCATCATTTCCTATATTATACCATAAATCATACCATAATTATACCTTTATACCATTTATACCATTCCAATATTATGTACCATGTCGCAATCCGTATCGTGTCCTCTATCAGATAAGGTAAAGCAATCCATATCGCAACATACAACAAAACTTTACATACCAAATGTATTTTTACCACGTTACTTATTACCATATACCAAATACTATAAGTATATACTATCACTATACAGCGCATACTATCGTATGTACCATGCTCTACATACAGCCTGTTGATGTGTCTATCTTAACCATATCAGATTCTCAGTGCTTTTATAAAAACTTTAAGTTTCAAAATTACACATCGATCCATTATAATCTTGTGGATGCTTTAATATTAGTTTGGTTATGTAGAGTATTCTTGCCAACGAGTGACTGATGAAGCATTAATTCTTAATTAGTTACTAAATTAGTTGTTAAATTATTAAATTAACTAATTATTAGTTATTAGTTAATTACTTCTAGCATTATGCATTATGCATTTTAGACTTGTACTGCCTTTTAATATTAATACTTTTGTATTCAGAATCACACTGGATTCTCATTTTTATACCTAATGGTTTGATTTTAAAAATTCACCATGACGTCACCATTCTAAGATGGGATCTAATAGTGATTTCGTAAACTAGAAGTAGAGATATACTAAGTTCTTTTAATTTCACTGCTGTGGCCAGAAGTTTGTCCGAATGATTGAGTGTAGACCGGTAAACAGGATGCCCTGTATATTAAACCTCATATGCCAGGTGCTATGTGACACATATGTATATCATATACTATTTTATACTATCAACAAAATTTCATATGCTATGTACGGTATGTTAAGGTTAAGGTCATGTATCTAATACCATATACCGCATATTAAATACCACACCATATACTACATATATTTATTATTATGTAGCGTATGGTATTGTTGCTGGGGAGCCTACATTCAGAAGAATGCGGTATTCCAGCCCCTGGTTGTCAGAGTTTTCAGGTCGCTCTAGCATCTCTGACTTGACCTGACGACTACCAGTATAACACTGGTAACCGGGACCGACGACTTAACGTGCCCTCCGAAAGCACGACCGGTTGCGATCTTCGTACCACTGTAGAGGACACCCACCCAACTTCTGACCCGGGCCCACGTAACTTAACTAGAAATACAGTTTGACCAGTACTCATAGCGCTAGGCAGTGCAACCGATATATACTACATATAATATACCATAACCATTCATTAACAAAACTTCATATACTATATACCACATACCAAGTATCATATATCCGCATATTAAATACCACATTCCACATTTACCGAGTAATTTAGAAAAAACTATTGCCATATCTGCCAACCTGCATAAAAAGAACCGCATTTCACAGCTGAAGCCCCGGAGCTTGTTTTTGAGTTCAAACCGTTTCGTCAAACAAACCGATCAGCTTTATTTTGTAGCACACTTGTTGAATGATGCATCCCTTGTTTTGCTGTACAAGCGAAGTTAAGCATGTTTTATTGTTATTAACGAATATTTTGCTATTAAAGCGTAGTACACCCTGTATACCACACGTCATATACTATATACAGCCTATTTATGTTTCTATCTTAACCACTTTCCTAGTGCTTCTATCAAAACTGAAAGTATCGAAATTACACATAGGTTTAATTTTAATCTTGTCAACGTTTTTAACACTTTAAAAAATTTTGGTTATGTAGAGTGGTCTTGCAAACGATGACCTAGCGGGTCATGGATTATTTTGATTGAAACATCCTATTTTATTATTATTTAAGATTATTCTAAATCTCTGTTTCAAATACGGTTTTATATCAGATAGTTGTCGTGATTCTAGGTAGTTCATATATGGTTCTCACTTTTCTTGTTCTGGTATGAAATATGTAGTCAGGAAGATCATGGCGACCTCTAATTTTTATAAAAATTCCACATATCCATTTAAATAACTTTAATATCAAACAACATATCATAAAGCCTAAAAGGCGGCAGTAATCAGAGGTGTTTTATTGTTTTCTTTCACGCCACATTAATCTTTATTTTTTAATCTGCTTGTAGGTGGGTCATGGAAAAGTAGACACTGGTTTTTATTCAATTTTTGGTGATAACAAATCATAAAATGATCTGCAATACTCATTAGTACTTGCAATTTTACTATAAACAATTAGTATTGTTAAAAGCACGTTGTAGAATTAACTGCGGTAATTTCAGGAAACTAATCTTAAGGTGTGTAATCAGAAAGCAAACCTATTTACGGTTAAATATAGTTGTTTACTGTTTTGTACTTCACAATGGTATTCATATATACTAATCTCCATCCTATATTCACAGATATAGGATAATCAATTATCTCTTGCTTTTACTAGACAGATATTTATTAAAGCATAGCTGAATAAACTCTAAACGTCTTAAAAATTAATCAGCTTGCTGATGATTCGGTAATGGAAGTTCTGTATAAGATTTATAATAGTTAGTGATAGACAGTATTTAATTAGAATGCTTTCTACTTGGGCTAGCTATACTATACATTTACGTACCTTGTACTGTTTATTGAGTTCTATACAACTTTTCACGAAATTTCAACGAAATTACGAAGTATTTTATTTCGTAACTGGCATTATATTAATTTTTGGCGGGACTACATGATACTACATGACATGACATATTTAGTTAAGTTTAGAATAGTTAAATTAGAACACTTAAAGTTAGAACGTTTTGTTTAACAGTTTACACTCATCATCATCATCATCAACATCTCATCATTCGGACAAGTTTCTGGTTATAGCAATAAAATTAAAAGAACTTTGAACATTTCGACATCTAGTTTACAAAATCAGTATTAGAACCCATTTTAGAACATCTGCTGGTACCGCACGTGCCGTCATGGGGATTTTTCTAAATGGAACTATTAGATTTTAAGTATGAAAATCGATAGCAAATGTCATTCTGAATAGAAAAGTATTAACGTACTACAGGTCTAAATATTATGCATAATATTGGAAGTACTCTCAATCATTCTCAATCATGGAAATAGCAATGAAATTAAAAGAACAGAATTAGAACACATTTTAGAACATGTGGTGGTACCGTACATGGCGTCATCGTGATATCTGTAAAAGGAACCATTAGGTTATATGTATGAAACTATAAAAGTGTGATTTTGAAAGTGTTAAGGTACTGCAGGTCTAAAATGCATAATAACGGAGCTAGAACCAATTAATGGGTTCTGTCCATTTAAAAACAGTCTACACTCAATCATTCGGACAATCTTCTGTCCTTAGCAGTGAAACTCGAACAACTGTATATTTCTACGTGTAGTTTACGAAATCAGTATTAGAACCCAATTTAAAACATGTGCTGATACCACACATTACGTCATCGCGATATCTTTAAATGGAATTATTAGGTTTTATGTATGAAACTGGATAGAAAGTGTGATTTTGAATAAAAAAAGTATTGTGGTACTACAGGTTTAAAACGCATAATATCGGAGCTAGAATCAACTAACGGGATCTGTCCGGTTTTAATAGTCTACACCGAGGTCTACACTTAATCATTCGGACAATCTTATGTCCTTATCAATGGAACTGAAAAAACTTTGTATATTTCGACATCTAGTTTACGCAATCCATCCATCCATATCCATATATACTGTAACGAGCTTGTTCGGGGTATGTACCTTACTTACGCAAATACGCGTCCCTACTGCAACCCTGTACTGCATGTTTGAAAATACATTGCAGTCGCACCTAGCATTTTCGTTTAATTAACAGTGCAGTTGTGGGATCCGTCTTCTGTTTAATTGCTACTGGGGTTGTGAGATCAATGTGTGGGCTGGGCTGAGGGTTCTTGTTCTTCACTTGATGGATTTCCTTGTGCTGCTGGTTATTGTTTCTGGCTTTGTGAATTTTTCTGGTCTTGTTCCTGAATTGGTGAATCTGCTTGGTCCAGGTTCGAAGAACCGGCCTTATTCGTTAGTCAGTACTATAATCAATTTTAGAACATGTGATGGTTCCACACATGATGTCACCGTGATTTTTGAAATGGAACTATTAAGTTATTAAAGTACCACAGGTGTAAAATACCTAATAACGGAGCTGAATCCAATTAACGAGTTTTGAACCGTTTAACAGTCTACACTCAACCATTCGGACAATCGTCTGTCCTTACCAATGAAACTCAAAGAAATTTCTATATTACAACAAATAAATATTAGAACATATTTTAGAACATGTGTTGTTACCCGTTAATTGACTCTAACTCCGTTATTACGCATTTTAGACCTGTGGTACTGTTATATGTTTTATTCAGAATCACACTTGCTACCGATTGTCATACTTAAAACATATAATATATCCATTTAGAAAAATTTGATTACGTCATATCCCGTACCAGCACATGTTCTAAGATGGGTTCTAAAGCTGATTTCGTAAACCAGAAGTCGAACTATAGAACCTATAGAAGACCTAAAGTTCCATTTAAGAAAATTCCGATAACGCCAGGTGCGGTGTCAGCACATGTTCTAAAATGGGTTCTAATACAGATTTGATAAACTAGAGTTCGGAATATAGATAATTTTTTTTAGTTTCATGACATTGTCCGAATGATGGAATGTATACTGTTAAATAGGACAGAATCAATTAATTGGTTCTAGGTCCGTTATTGTGCATTTTAGAACGGTGGGACTCCAATACTTTTCTATTCAGAATCGCACTTGCTATCGATTTGCAAACCTAAAGCCTAATAGTTCCATTTAAGAAAATTGCTATGACATCATGTGCGGTACCAGTTTATGCTCTAAAATGGGTTCTAATACTGATTTCGTAAACTAGAGTAAAGTTTGTATGGAGAATATAAGTTCTTTTAGTTCCACTGCTAAGGCCAAAAGGTTGTCTGAATTATTGTGTGTATACTGTTAAGCAGGACACCCTGCTTGCTCAATAACAGATGTTTGGTGGAAAAATGACTCCGCAATTCGACTCGGTCACCCACTTGACTTCTATACTATTTAGACGACTTCGTCCCGGTAACTGTCTCGGGAAAAGATCTATCAGAATAACTAAGGTACTCTGTAAACAGTATTGCAAGCTTACATACATTGCAAAGCCAGCACCGATTAAATCCGATTATCAAAAAGGAAAGTTTATTTTGGCAGTATATTTACACCCATATGAAACTTTTCTATCTTACCTGTCCGATTAAAAGTCTTCTTACAGCTCACTTACTGATTGTTTTTATGATTGAAGTTCTGGTTCCATGCCTTGGTAGTGTAATGTCTGGCGTGCCGGACTTTCACCCAAGCGGCCCGGGTTCGACTCCCGGCGCTGGCAGATCTGGTTAAGGTTTTCTGCAGTTTCCCTTAGCTGTAACACAAATGTGGGATTTGCGCTGTTCGATCTATAAGTCGGCTGCAGCCGCACATTGGGCCTACATAATAATAATAATCGCCCCCTCCCTCCCGCACAAGCTTATAGCTTCTGGGGCCTTGGTTTGGGTTATGGGTTGTAGTAATTATTATTATTATTATTACTATCTCATAGGGCTGTATGATCTGAATAGATGTTGGTGTCCTTAAGGAGATTTAAACAAATATGCCCAAATGTCTTAGCAATCAAAGGTTAGTAACTCTCTTAAATGACATCGTATCGGGAATCACCAATCAATATAAACTTGCTATCAATATCGATTACTTTAGTGGAAAATATCCGTAACGTTTACTTCTTATTCAGAAATCCTTACATCCATAGGGTGTCGAATAATTTTTTAATTCTTTCTGGACCCAATCTCCCCATTCCTTCCGGTCCATCGCTAGTAATTTCAACTCTTTCCCCGTCTTTCCTTTTTGCCCACCTAGTTCTTTTATTATTTGTATCTAGTTTTTTCTGGCCCTTCCTTTCTTTCTTTTCCCATGTCTGTCCGTCTCCATTATCTTCTTCACTAGCCTGCTTTGATATATTCGTAATGACCATACTAGCTCAGTTGTTTCTTCTGTATACTTTTTGTAGTCTCTTGGTGAACTAATTGTATTATTTGTTCATTTCTTTCTCTATCCGACTTTGTTTTTCCTGTTATTTTCGTCATTAAAGTAGAAATAGCTACACAACCAAATTTATATGCAATCACTCAGTATTTTTTACGAATAATAAGAAGAAAAAATTAATAGATAAATAAGTAAACGAAAACATTGCTTTATTGCGCTAATTTATTTAGTAGCACTAAATTAGCAGTAAATTATTATTTTCCAAGTTTATAAATTTTTTTCCCATAAAAATATATATGCTCTGCTAATTTTATGCTAGAAACATGTTTTATGTTTTTGAAACATTAAGCGCCCAATTTTCTATTTGGGAACTAACGTACCACTATATTATTGAAGAAAAAAAAATTGCGCTAATTTAGTAGCACTAAATTATTTTTGAGTTTATAAATTTTTTGAATTAATTTACATTAAAAAATAAATATGCTCTGCTTACTTTACTTTAACCTAACAAAAATTTTTAAAATTAAACATCCAATTTTTTATTGGAGTGTTAAGATAGCACTTAAAAAGCACTATACTATTGAAGAAAAAAAGTTAAATAAATAAATAAATAAATAAAAAATTGTTTTGTTGCTCTAATTTAGTGGTACTAAATTATTTTCGAATGTATAATCTTTTTTAATTAATTTTCATTAAAAAATATATATGATCTGCTAATTTTAAGCTAGCAAATTTTTTTTGTTTTTTAAACATTAAGTGCCCAATTTTTTATTTGGGTACTAAGGCACTAGCATTTAAAAAGCACTATATTAGTGAAGAAAAAAGTTAAATAAATAAATAAACAAAAAATTGTTTTATTGCTTTAATTTAGTAGCACGAAATTAGTACTAAATTATTTTCGAGTATGCTTTGCTAATTTTAAGCTAACAAAATATTTTATGTTTTTTAAACGTTAAGCGCCCAATTTTTTATTTGGGCACTAACGTACCACTATATTATTGAAGAAAAAAAAGTTGCTCTAATTTAGTAGCACTAAATTATTTTCGAGTTTATAAATTTTTTGAATTAATTTACATTAAAAAATAAATATGCTCTGCTCCCTTTACTTTAAGCTAACAAAAATTCTTAAAATTAAACATCCAATTTTTTATTGGAGTGTTAAGATAGCACTTAAAAAGCACTATACTATTGAAGAAAAAAAGTTAAATAAATAAATAAAAAATTGTTTTGTTGCTCTAATTTAGTGGTACTAAATTATTTTCGAGTTTATAATCTTTTTTAATTAATTTACATTAAAAAATATATATGAACTGCTAATTTTAAGCTAGCAAAATCTTTTTTGTTTTTTAAACATTAAGTGCCCAATTTTTTATTTGGGTGCTAAGGCACTAGCATTTAAAAAGCACTATATTAGTGAAGAAAAAAAGTTAAATAAATAAATAAACAAAAAATTGTTTTATTGCTTTAATTTAGTAGCACCAAATTAGTACTAAATTATTTTCGAGTATGCTTTGCTAATTTTAAGCTAACAAAATATTTTATGTTTTTTAAACGTTAAGCGCCCAATTTTTTATTTGGGCACTAACGTACCACTATATTATTGAAGAAAAAAAAGTTGCTCTAATTTAGTAGCACTAAATTATTTTCGAGTTTATAATTTTTTTGAATTAATTTACATTAAAAAATAAATATGCTCTGCTCCCTTTACTTTAAGCTAACAAAAATTTTTAAAATTAAACATCCAATTTTTTATTGGAGTGTTAAGATAGCACTTAAAAAGCACTATACTATTGAAGAAAAAAAGTTAAATAAATAAATAAAAAATTGTTTTGTTGCTCTAATTTAGTGGTACTAAATTATTTTCGAGTTTATAATCTTTTTTAATTAATTTACATTAAAAAATATATATGAACTGCTAGTTTTAAGCTAGCAAAATCTTTTTTGTTTTTTAAACATTAAGTGCCCAATTTTTTATTTGGATACTAAGGCACTAGCACTTAAAAAGCACTATAATGTTGAAGAAAAAAAAGTTAAATAAATAAATTAATAAATTTTTTTTATTGCTTTAATTTATTAGTAGCACTAAATTAGTACTAAATTATTTTCGAGTTTATAAATTTTTTTGAATTAATTTACATTAAAAACTAATATGCTCTGCTAACTTTAAGCTAGCAGTTTTTTTAATTAAACGTTCAATTTTGTATTTGAGTGTTAACGTAGCACTTAAAAAGCACTATATTATTGAAGGAAAAAAGTGAAATAAATAAATATACAAAAAGTTGTTTCAGTGTACGAATTTAGTAGCACTAAATTATTTAATTTAGTTTATAAATGATTTTGCACTAATTTACATTAAAAATATATATACATTGCTAACTTTACTTTACGCTAACAAAATGTTGTTTTGTAAACGTTAAGCACCCAATTTTTTATTTGGGCACTAAGGTAGCAGTTAGAAAACACTATATTATTAAAGAAAACAATTAAATAAATAAATAAACAAAAAAATTGTTTTATTAATTATTAAAAAAAAATAAATATGCTCTGCTAACTTTACGTTAAGCTAGCTTTTTTTTAGTTACACGTCCAATTTTGTAATTGAGTATTAAGGTAGCACTTAAAGAGCACTACACTATTGAAGCAACAAAAGTGAAATAAATAAATAAACAAAAAGTTGTTACATTGCGCGAATTTAGTAACATTAAATTATTTTGGAGTAGCACTAAATTAGCACTAAATTATTCTCGAGTTTATATATTTTTTTAATTAATTTACATTAAAAAAATAAATATGCTCTGCTGACTTTACTTTAAGCTAGCAAAAGTTTTTTTTTAGTTAAATGTCCAATTTTTTATTTGAGTATTAAGGTAGTACTTAAAAAGCACTATGCTATGGAAGAAAAAAAAAGTTAAATAAATAAACAAGAAATTGTTTCATTGTACGAATTTATTTAGTAGCACTAAATTATTTTACATTAAAAAATGTATATGATCTGCTAATTTACTTTAAGTTGGCAATTTTTTTTACATTAAGCGCCTAGTTTTTGATTTGGGTACTAAGGTGGAACTTAAGAACTATATTACACTATATTATTGAAGAAAAAAAGTTAAAAGAAAAATAAAAAAATTGTTTTATTACACGAGTTTTGTAGCACTAAATTTTAAAATATCTAAGAAGTCATTCTGCTCACTTTGCTATGCTAGCTTAAAATAGATTTAGAAAAGCTTACCAATGAATTTTCTTAGACATCTCATATCATGGTGATAACTTCATGTACGTATTAAAAACGTATTTGGCTGATGCGTTTTTGATTTGTAAAAGGTTACCCTCTCAAAATGAACATCAAGAGTAAATCAACGCATTTCATCAACCTCTGGCGTAGTTAACACGTTGAATTAACACCAAGCTTTTTTTACTTCTATAAATATTTGGTTATTTGCTTACGCGTCTTATTTATTTCTTCTGGGGGAAACAATTACGAGAAACACGGAATTCATCTTTTGTTCCCATCATGACATAATTTAATCGGTGTTTATATTATTCGAACGCTGAAAGATTGAGTAATCAATTTAAGTTTCTTTTTAAATTTCGTCAATACCAGCAGGAGAAAATTGTTTTCGCTCGTCTTGTCGGCACGAACTGATTAAGTACACCTACATTAGTTATTGTTTATTTCTGTTTATCTTCATACAAAAGACCCACATAATTAATTTTCCTGCAATTGCAATAAATAATTTGGTCTGTTTGAGTAACCATAATATGCAATAATTTTCAAAGAGCGCTTGAAGGTTTCCAAGCAATCAAAACAAAAAATTAAAGCTGTACCTACGTGTTGTCTTTAAATAAATCCTGAAAAACATATTATAAGATACATACATTAGAAATTATGACCTTGAGAAGCATATAATTTCAAATTTTTTTTAATAATTATTGCTTGTTTAACAATTACTAGCATTCCTTTATTGTTAGATTCAATATTGCAAATTGTAAAATTTTTATAACGTAACTGTTTCTTAAAACGGTATAAAATAAAATGTTGTCCGATAAAATATGTTGAAGTTAACTATTTCGATCTGGTATTAAAAAAGAAAGCTAACGAGACATACTTTAATAATGCGTCTGCCATGTTGTAGAGCAATTTTAATTAAAATCAATTAACAATTAATAATTTTAATGCGTATGAAAAGAATAATAATTGGCAAGCTTAAAAAGTTCTAATAAATCTTGTTTCAATATATGTAGTGTACATGTGAATCAGTCAGTAGTAATGAAAAAGCGTGGGAGATCGAATAGGACAGCCAAATTTACTTTCATAACAATAATAATTGTTAGCAATAATTTAGCCATCTCGGAGCTTCTAAAACATTTTTTAGTATTTGAAGACAACCAGAAAAAAAAATTGAAGAGTGTTTCCCTCTAAATATAAAGTACGTTCAGATCAAAAAGTTCATAAAACATGAAGAACCCATCCCAACTCTTTAGTTCAATTGAAAGAGCAGACTGAAGATGTTTTTGAGATTTTTTCATGAATGGGTTTCTAATAGTTTTCGAGATATAATTAAAGTTTTGGTACTTTTCATCTTTGAAATACATTCAAAGGAAGCCATGGCTAAAATGCTATCACTTCCTCTAAAATCGGGCATTTACAAATTGGCGTGAGCACAAAGGTAAACAATGCCATCCACAAGTTTCTCTGATGAACAGTTTCGAAAATTTAGGACTTCAGAGATGTGGAACGTTCTCACAGGATGTTTTAAAAATATGCTCTATTTAGATAACCAACCACACATGATGTATTGTTTTGAACGTTCCCTGTGGGTTTACAAGTTATTAGAGCAAGGTCATGAAGAGTGGTACTCGCATTTTTGAGATAACGAAAAGTTATTTTATTACCTGCAGCTTTTTTTAAATTTTGTAGAACGATTTGTTCAACTTGGTGCTGAATATATACGCGTAGGATAGGGAGGAGATAAGAGACCCATCAAAATCTTTAAACTTTGCATATATTCATTGTAGATTACAGAAAAGATACAAAGATGTGATAGTTTATACGACAATTTATGGTTAATTGCAACTTTTGCACCTACAAAAAAGAAGGGGGCGTTCACCCATGCAATTCTTTTGTTGGATGATGGCTCAAATTGTGTGATTTCCTTTCTCCGCTTCCACAGCTTTACCAGCTACCAAAATCGTTCTTTTAATCTTGGTGTTTTTGGTGAAATCTTTGTCAGCTAACGTGTCCTGTTTAAAATAACAGCTTTACAGAACACTTGGGAAACTAATAAAGATTACGGGTAAGACAAAATTTCTTAGTACACCACGTACCATTCTAAAATTTTAAGCTCCCTTAGCGTTAGTATTTTTACTTCACTAGCACTCTACTTACTAGCATCCTTTAACTGACCCTCCCTCATCTTTTTTAAAATTTTCCCTTAACTGAGTATAATTCGTACTCAGACTCAATACGCTTATTTCAATGTCAGTATCATAATCCGGCTGGGAAACGACAAAATCCTTTAAAAGATATCGATAAAACGTCTGCTGTAACGTTATCGGTCCCTTTACAATATTCTGTGGAGAAATCAAATTCTTGTACATCAAGTGCAGTCGCCGAGTTTGTCGATTCATCGCGCAAACAGAGAATGGCACGATTTTGGCGACTGATAAAACTTTCGAAGCATATTTGAACAAGCCTAAGAGAAAAGTGAGTCATTGTCCAAAAGAATTGTATGGAAGCCTTTTTTGCAATGCTTTTTACAAGATTGCGAGTATGTATTCTTCTAGACTGGAAATTCTTTTTGGTAAATACTTTAGCTGGAGGACCCAAAATCTATACACCACTAAACAATTTCTTAATCGGAGATCCTCCTGTTCTGTTGTAAGGCTGTTGACTGGACTGGCCTCGGGCCCATCCTTAGTTTGGGGATGGATCCCCAGGTCGCAGATCAACGCTGTAGTCTACTACGGAGAGACTAGTTAGGTCTGTTCCACTGCTCTATTAGAGATCGTGTTGCCAGGCAATTCTTTGGTGTAGACAAAGCTGTCGATCAGCTGCTCTAGAATTCTCGATTGACTCGGGCCCGTCAGAGGTCGCAGAGCAGGCGGTGTCTCCAAAAACCCGATAGGGCTAAGCCCAAATAAGGATATCTTTGAGGTATCCCCTTAAGAGATGTTGATGCGATCATATAGCGTCTCATATCTAAGACAGTTCTAGTTCCACCTAACAGCATTCGCATAAGAGAGTGACTCGCTAATTGAGCGTACCTCAATTCCCGCCTAAATGAGAACCGTAACTGCAGGCTTAACGCAGTTATGTCACGTAAATCTGCAACATAGATATTGACATATTCTTCTGTAAATCGCTATCTGGAATACTTTTAAGTCTAAGACAAGTCTAAAAGTCGACATTAGTGCAAAACCTCGTACTGTTCACACCTACCTAACGTAAAATCATACTACTGACCGTGCAGAATTACACGCAATAAATCCAGTACAGAGCAATTATCAATATTTTAGTCATGAGTTGGTACAAACTGTCATGTCGCAGTTATTCTCGTCCATAGCTCTTTTGTTCACGGGACATTTCAACATGATCTTTTGTTCGACTTGGGTCACCACGCTTGCTTTCAGGGTTTTTTTTTTAATTTCATTCTTTGCCAATGGTCCTTTGCAGGTAAAAATTATCTTTTTCAGGTAATGAAGTACCTAACGCTCAGATTTTTACCGTT
The DNA here is from genome assembly GCA_929113105.1 of Agrypnus murinus. NCBI lineage: Eukaryota > Metazoa > Arthropoda > Insecta > Coleoptera > Elateridae > Agrypnus > Agrypnus murinus. The sequence goes on from OV816027.1 coordinate 115,166,294, forward strand.
CGTTTGGAAAATTTTCTCGGTAGCTATAAATTATAGTGATTACAGTGTTTCCCGCATGCCTGTTTACCTGAATAGTTTTTATTGGCAGAAAAGTCATGGTTATAGGTTAATGATGTGATGATTATGTCGTGGTTATGTAATGGCTACGTCATGGTTATGTGATGGTTATGTGCTGCTTATATCATGGTTATCTCATGATTATGTATGGTTATGTGATGGTTATGTCATAGTTATGTCTTATGTGATAGTTATGTCATGGTTATGTCTTATGTGATGGTTATGTCATGGTTATGCCGTGGTTATACCATGGTTATGTCATGGTTATGTCAACTGTATGTAAATGGTGTAGTGAAGGCCAGCAATGAGCCCATTTTAGTTTATTTGATTTATTTTGTATCTGCATTTAAATAAAATGTATAATACTAAAGTAGATTAATAAAATAGTACAATGTGTAAAACTGGTTCAAATATGCATTTTAACCTTGTGGTACATTTGTACCCAACTTTGCAGTGTACGTAAGAGAATAGACTCCGTATTACAAGGGTTAATTACTTACTTCTAAACAACTTAGTGCTTCAAATGGTACTATACTTCCTAACAGCTACATTTCATGTGATTCCTGCATAGTTTTGTATTTCTGTACAAAACTGTACAAAACTTGCTACTGCAAGCATTAATTAACAGGCACCAAAACAGAAACAAAATTAATAAAACAACCCCTAAAGCCTTGGGGTACTTATTGGGTATCTGTAATTTGTTCCGAAAAACCTGCCTTATGTCCGGTTAGGCATTTGAAAACGACCCATTTTGTTATTTAGGGACATTACTTTAATTGATTCACTTGTTTTAATAGAATGTCGAATTGGATTTAAATGGGCCTACGTTAAACATAAGCACTATGTGATGGTATAGGTGCCAAACAACCTGATACTACAGAACAATTAGATTGATTCAAATGGTTCAACTTCCTGAAAACCAGGCCGGCCTGAATACAAACCGATTTAGTCAGCCAAAACAAGAGCATGGCTGAATAACTCGATTGGTCCAAAAAGTGAAAACCTAGACAGACCTACTGCGATCAGTCTGTAAAGGGCCAAATGACCGAAAAACTTCATTCAGAAAGGTCAATTCAGTTGTCTGGAGAGTAGATCAAATACAAACCATTAACATACAAACTTCGTTAAGGCTAGAAAACTCCGATTATTTCAAATGTATCAACCTTGAAATTCGAACCAAGCACGTTGCAAGTGTGAAATCGAAAAGATTTATATGTGTAACCTAAGTCTCACACTGTTTCAATATGATTCTATTTTTATCACCATTAATTATACAAACTTATCACAAAGCTATGTAAAAATTTAGAAACAGTCGGAACCATAAAAAATTGACAAAGCGGCCATAGGCGGGTGTCGAAATGGGTCACAAATACAACACATCAAACACATAACTTTTATAGGTCGATAATTTTTTGCTAGAAAAAAACACGGGCAAATATAAAAGGAGGAACAATCGAACTAAAAAAAATGCGATAATACAAACCAGAACTAATTCACAGTTATTATTCTCCTTTTATGAAACGATTCTATTGAAGTGATAAGGTATAATTGGTAATTGTTAACACTAAAACGCAGTTGTTTCAATTTGACTTAATGCAAGGCGAGGTTATGTTTTTTATAGTAAAAGGAGTATTTAACCGTGACTAATCAATCTTCGTGTTCGCACGAACCATAATTATCAAGTTATCCCACTTCCCTATACACAACAAACACGAACGCCGGTGGTTTTTAGTGGCAATCATTTAATTTTTCTTGTAGAATAAAAAGCAAAAGGACCTTGATCAAACGTTTAGGAAAAAAAAGATTAATTTGTATTTTTTTCTTGCTAACACAGAAGTTGAAAATAATATTTATACTCCACAGAGTGTCTTAGAAAAAGTTACACTGCAGGTATTTTGTAAACCAGTGGTTCCCAAAGTGAGGACCGTGACAAAGTCTAAGGGGGTCTGCGAATAATCATAAATTAAAGAAATATTGTTTAATCCTGCTTTCTTATTGAAAGTTAACTGGGTGAGCACAAATTACCAACTTCTAGGAAAGGGTCATCCAAATGGGATCCAAATACCTAATGTGTCCGAAAAGCTTCGTAATATAAGCAAAAAGTGCTATAATACTTGGCTGGACACTCTGTATCTATTTTTTTCTAATACCTACTTATTCCAAGTGGATTTGTAATATTCATTTTATAAGCATTGACTATTATTGCTGAGATACAGTTAATCTTCTGGGTGTACCAATTTGAAGTTCTTCTTCTTCCTAACAGCAACCAGCACACCTTAAAAAGCTGTTATTAATGATTTATTCCAAAAGAAGTTGATGTCAATCTATTCATGTTATATAACCCACGAGGAGGAGAGACCTCGATGCCCGATTAGAAACGAAACTCTATACATACATATAGCCGGTTTTATTCTTGTACTAAAAAAAGAACGACAAGTGACAGATGTTTGATCGTTTTTATAGATATATAAAGAGATCGAGTTGAGTGAAAGAGAAGAAAGAAAAAAAGGTTAGAATAATTTGTTGTTAAAAGAGTAACTCTGTTATCACGAGATTGGTTGTGTTTTCTGTATTTCCGTTTTCGATATTGTTAATTTTGGTTTTCGTTATTCAGTTTTTATTTATTTATTTATTTTTGTTATTATAATTTATGCTGCGGACTTTCTCTTATTTTTTATTCTATGATACGATCAACATTTTAGTTCCGTAAAATTTACAGGTGCTCTTATATAAGTAGAATAGAAGTTTGTATGCATATTAAGTGCAAACTAAGACAGAAGTTAGCTGTTTCCAACTTCATAACAAAATGCCTAATCGAGAGTTTCAAACTTCTTTGAAGACAACTTGCATATCCATAACTAGATTCTGAAATATTTGGGAATAAGCTTGGAAGTGAGTCTCTCTCCTTTAAGAAACACTGGATTATTATAGAGCTATGTGCTATTCTCTAAGTTGTGACAGTTAAATCTTTTATCATATTGAAGTACACCATTTTGAAGCACGACTAATCCTTATGTGCTATTAGAAAAATATTCTAAGAACCTTTGTTACATATTACCGAAAGCAAGGTAAAGTCAGTATTATTAGGTTTTTAGTGTAAACTAATTTAATGTACCACAGTGTCCACGTTACAAAGACAACCTCTCCGTATTAGAACATAATGCAAGTTATATAATTACATAAAATTGTATAAAGGTAACGTTAAATTATAGTAATGGATATTTTATATGATATAGTTCTATTGACTGAGCGTTGGTTGTTGATCATTGATCAAACTATAAAATTTACAGGTGCTCTTATATAAGTAGAATAGAAGTTTGTATGCATATTAAGTGATATTTTTATAGTTTGATCAATGATCAACAACCAACGCTCAGTCAATAGAACTATATCATATAAAATATCCATTACTATAATTTAACGTTACCTTTATACAATTTTATGTAATTATATAACTTGCATTATGTTCTAATACGGAGAGGTTGTCTTTGTAACGTGGACACTGTGGTACATTAAATTAGTTTACACTAAAAACCTAATAATACTGACTTTACCTTGCTTTCGGTAATATGTAACAAAGGTTCTTAGAATATTTTTCTAATAGCACATAAGGATTAGTCGTGCTTCAAAATGGTGTACTTAAATATGATAAAAGATTTAACTGTCACAACTTAGAGAATAGCACATAGCTCTATAATAATCCAGTGTTTCTTAAAGGAGAGAGACTCACTTCCAAGCTTATTCCCAAATATTTCAGAATCTAGTTATGGATATGCAAGTTGTCTTCAAAGAAGTTTGAAACTCTCGATTAGGCATTTTGTTATGAAGTTGGAAACAGCTAACTTCTGTCTTAGTTGCCTGGCTGCAGACTCCATTTGCAAAAATTTTTTTCCAAGACAGTCAGTTCTACCGTCAGGGTAACCTCGATCTTCTCAAAGTATTTGTGTCCAGCGGATATTGCCCAATCATCTTCGTACCCAAGATTGATTACCGTTGCGGTTGACGTATCAGCATTGTTTAAGTTGAATTGTGGGGGAGGGGAAGCTAGCACTGATCCTTTCATGAGGATTTTAAATTTAACCAATTATTACGTTTTGCTTAGTTGCAGCGTTTTCTGCTTTCCCAGACTGGTTTTGCAACTAAAGCATTTCATTTTGTTATATTTTTGTTTTTATGTTATGGCTGTTTTCTATTTCTTCCATTTCTTATTCTATCTACTCTATTTTCTTCTTCTTAAATAGTTTACCAACTTTTCTTTAAAGTTAGTTTTCTTTATCTTCTTCCTTTCCTGTTCTAGCCATGTGATTGTTGCTTTTAATTTTATCTTTTTTTTTACACTCTCTATCGTCAAGTCTTTGTTTCTTCTTTTTTTTGGTGTCCGATTGCATTTCTTACGCATTTTGAATTGTTTTTTATGTTTTCCCACTCTATATTTACATCTGCTTCATTATTATCTACTTCATGTTGTATTTTTTCCATGTACTTCAGTCGTATTTCATACTAATGCTATAGAGCAGTGTTTCCCAACAGCCGGTCCGCGGACCGGTGTCGATCCCTCAGAAATGTTTGCCGGTCCGCAGAGAAATAACAGTATTTTCAAAATTTTACTGAAAAATTTTTAATTCGTGTTATCCTGGAGGGAATGTAGGGTCAAATAGTTTATCGAAGTTGGCCAAGAGTGAACTCTGACTTTTAAACGGAGCCGGCGCTATATAAGCTCTGTAACTTATTAATAAGCAAGAAAACATAGTTTTTTTAAATAAATCTTAAATAAAATGCTTTTTTGTTTGAATATTAATACCATAGCAACCGCAAGATTCCTTTCTAACCCCTACAAAAACTTCATAGATATATAGCTTATAGTTTCTAAGAAAAAAATAATTCAACTTACTTTTCATGAAATTGTCCCTAAAAATGGGTACCTTTTATTACGTATACGTTTCCCATACATACATACGTGGTATATAACACGCAGGATCCGTACCTATGTGGTGGAGTAATATCTCGTAATAGGTAAAAAGGACGATTTCCCATTTTAAAATTTTTAAGGTAGTTTGGCGCACATGGGTCTAGACCCATGTGCGCCAAACTCGCTTAAAAATTCAGTATGCCTAGGCATCCCGGCATAACCGAAAGAATTTTTGTCTTGCGTCCCCAATTAATGCGAACGATCAAAATCCGGTTTTCGCAGTTCGAGTGGCCGCAAAACTTGCTTCGATCCGGACCGTTTTTGTGTGTCGATGCGTTCGTTGGGTAGTTCTCGTCTCAGATTTGAAGTCTCGACGTCTCCGGTAAACCGTTTTGGCGCAGGCGGAAAAAAACTAATCCTGAATACAATCTGACAGCGGAATCTGCCAGCGCAGCATTCCAATCGTTTCTATCGGAAAGTCTTTTTTGCCAACAGTCTTTCGGGTGCGGAGGTTAGAGGTGAGATGGGGTTTTTGGGAGCAATCGAACATGTGTTGGAGGCATTCGATGTCACGCGGCCTGCTACGAGCGGTGCATCTATTGATTTTTCCGTATCTCCGCTCTAGGGAGCTCCGCCCGTTTTTGAGAGGCGGTATCTCGGAAACTCTAGGAGTCAAAACGACTATCTTGGCATCAAACGACGGACAATTTCAAATTGTTTACCCTTTTTTCGCCAAACGAACGAAAGAAACAATCGTTTTCCGACGTTCGTTAGGCGAAAAGAGAAAAACTCCAGCCTCTGGCAGATTTCGGGCCGCTCCTCGTTTTGGTCGTTCGAGGTTTGGCATGCGGAAAGCTGATGAGGTACGAAAACCCACTTTTGTTATTATAAAGAATGTATATTTATATATTTTAGATTGTTCTTATACAGTATAAAAGTAAATTTATTATTATAAGATTTATTTTGCGAAATGTTTTCTTTAATTCTTTACCTTACCGGTTTCCTCAAGCAAATGCCACGGTCGCGTCGCGTAGTTTGGCGGTCCGCGAACGAAAAAGATTGGGAATCGCTGCTATAGAGTGTTAATTGTCATCAATATATGTCCACCACCACCATAGGCGCCCGCAGAAATGTATCCAGGGGGGGTCAAGCCTAGAATAAGCGACATGCTAGGGGGGGGGCAAGCCTAGAAAGAAACGGCATATTATATAGAATTTTCAATAAAATTCAAATTGTTCAACTTCCAAGGGGGGGAAGCGCCCCTCCTTGCCCCCCCACCTTCCGGGCGCCTATGACCACCACCAATATATGTGGACCAGTAGAATTTGGACATGAGTAAGAAAGGTTAACACAGTTTAATCTACTTCAGATTTTCAGTCGCCCGTAACATGGATATTACAAGTCATATATAGTAATTAAAATATCATATTGAAATCATATTGAAAATTGTTAGGTTGCAGAAATGTAAAGATACAGCAAAGCACACCCATTTAGTAACGAAACTCCCATATCCATTTGGATCTTCCATCATTCCCCAAATATTGTACTACTCTAGAACGCTCAGATTGGTCTGTAGAAATGTTAAGTTAATAAAAATGATTTAAATGTATAATGGACAAAACATCAATAAGTTGTAGAATAAGAAAGTCCAAGAAAGAACAAGAAGCTCCCAGATCGTTATGTCATTTCCGAGAGACAAATCAGTGGGAGATTTTAACGTAAGATGCTCAGGAATTAAGAGGAAGTAGGAGGTATTAGAGGAATTAGAGGAATTTATAAATAATTATAAAAGGTATTTTATAATGCACTGCAGCAGGCCAGCGTACTGCAACGAGCATTTCTATTTATATAAGAGCAACCGCAAACTTATTATCACTAAAATTAGTGATGTTATGTTTGTGGTTACTATTATATAAATAAAATGTTTGCTGAAGTTGAGCCTGATCACTACTAAGAATTGCAACCACGTTTTCTACTTCTACTTAGTAATACATTCATTATACAGGGTGTCCTGTTTAACAGTCTACACTCAATCATTTGAAAACTCTTCTGGCTATAACAATCGAATTAAAAGAACTTTGTATATTTCGTCCTCCAGTTTACGAAACCAGTATCGACTTTTTTAAGCAGAACTATTAGGTTTTAAGTATAAAGATCGATAGAAACTATGATTCTTAATAAAAAAAGGTATTAAGGAACTACAGGTCTAAAATGCATAATAACAGAGCTAGAACCAATTAACGGCTGCTGTTCCGATTAATAATAATTATTACTACCCATTACCTGAAGCACCAGGCACTTAAAAGCTATGAAGCTTGTGCGGGAGGGAGAGACGATTATTATTATTACGTTGGACCATCGTGAGGCTGCAGCCGACATACAGATGGTTTAGCACAAATGTTAAACTGTTAAACTGGACAGAACCCGTTAATAGGTTCTAGCTTTAATCATCATGCATTTAAAATTTGTAGGATCTTCATACTTTTCTATTCAAAATCATAGTTGCTATCGATCTTTATACTTAAAATCTAATAATTAAATTAAAACAAATTTCGAAACGTCATGGGTGTACCGCACACATGGGTTCAAATACTGATTTCGTAAACTAGAGTTCAAAATATACAAAGTTCGTATAGTTTTGCTGCTAAGATCGGAAGATTGCCCGAATGATTGAGTGTAGACTGTTAAACAGGACACTCTGTATAAGCGTTAACCCGCATATACCGCCCGTGAGTAATAACTTAGTAGGTATATGTTTTCTTAACTAAACGGAAGTAAAAACTGAATCCTGATAGTGAAAATGATAAAATTTGTACGCGGACGGACATCTTAAATAGTACAAAACGGCGTACAAAGTCAAGATTCGAATAAGTGCAGCTTTCTATTGAATAGTCATAGAAAAAGTATAGTATTCTGCTCGCATATAATGGTTATTACTCATGAGAAAGAACTATGTCTACTGCATAATGCGCAATAGTCAAAAGAAAATGACTTACACACTATAGAAAGGGAATATGTCTTTTGTCATATTGAACTAATTAGAACGTACCCTTTTATTATTAGTAGACATGTATGACTAAATGTTTTCAAAAATAGATGTTTAAGATAGAAGAGTAAAAAGCCATTCTTTATTGCGCAAACGGTTTAACACACGAACGAGTGTTTTAAAGGAAGTGAGTGCAATGAAGAACTTTTTACACGTGTAACTTACAACGTTTTATCTACGATCATAACGCTTTACTAGAGTATTCATTGTATTTGATATATTTTTTTTAATTTGTGACTTTATGTCATGTACATATATTAGCCTGCTTAGATTTTTATGTGCTAAGTTGTTTAGCAACCAGTTTGTAAAATATTCATAAATCATTTATCATGCATTCTTTTTGACTTTAGAGTGCAATAAATTTTATAATAATAACTATATATTATCAAGTAATACACAATAAGATTCTTATAAATGTTTATTTTATCGAAGAAATAAAACATTACAAATGTGCCAAACGTATAATCTATAAAAAAGGAAAAAAAAAAGGAAAACGAATATTTTTTAAATATATTTTATCTACGATCTTACAAAAACTGACTACTTTTTACATTGATTTTTGTATAGAAATTTAATGTTTCTTGAGCTAGTGTTATAAAATTATTATTACTTATGGTACAAGTATAGTACAAATAAGTCCCGTTAGAAAAGTTAGGATACGAGGCTATATGGCCGAGTCGGTCACTTTTCTCAAACGTCTTATATTATTATTACCGTTTGTGTTGAATTTTGCATGAAATTTTAACGTCATTTCCTAGAAAAATGTGAACAATATAAACTCAAAAAATATTGCCAAAATAAAAATTAAAAAATGCATTGGGGCAACTCGGTAACTGAACAAAATTATAGTGAATTGAACAGAAGTATGAGTATTCTAGCAGAATTAAGGTATTTAAACGAAATACAGAGATATTAAAGGAATTGAAGTGGGGGGGAAGTATGAGGAATTAGGGATATCATGAAGGCATTAAAAGAAAATAAAGAGGAATTAAAGGGAATTTTAAGGAATTATGAGAAATTGTGGGAATTTTGAAGGAATATTTTGGGGAATTGAAGGTATTATCCTAGTCTAAAGGAATTTTAGTGTATGGAATTTGGTCATTGACCTCCCCTTAAATAATTTCCTATCCTTACCGCATGAATTGTACCAACCTAGAAATGTCTGATTGTTCTCCAGAAATGTTAATACGTTAATAAAAATGGGTAAAAGCTGAACACTCGCTTCCCCCCCTTTGAAGATTGCATTAGTCTACATTTTTTTACAGAAATGTTAGGATGATAAAAGTGAACACGCCATCAACGATTTCAGTAAAACATACCCAAATAGTAACGCCCCCCTTCCCTCAACCATCGCATCACTTAATTATTATTATTTTGTAGAAATGTCAAGTTCCTATGAGATTTAATTATTTTTGATTAGTTGATTGAGGAGTTGAAACGAGGAGGAAATTCCAAAACGGGATAGACATAAAAGCCGTTATTGAGTCCTCCCAACGATCCCAAGATTCGATGTTGGCGCGTGTAGATCCGATAACGATGACGCTCTAATTAATACTAATAGATATTGGAGTAGATATCAGTTTAGTAAAATTTAAAAATAAAATATCCCAATTAGTTTGCTAAATAATTGTCTAATGTGCAACTCTAATAAGTTCTACATGTAATTTATTATATTTTAAATTAGATTTTTTTTATAAATTGATTTACACAAAAAAAATTGTTGTAAATAGTCATTTCACACATCTGACACTTCCCTGGCGCGTCAATACAGGTTTTTAGTAGAGTTTTTTCTGCTACATTATTTTCATTCTAAGATTTCCAGTTTCTTTCTGGATAATACAAAAAAGGACAGAAGTAATAAAAGATCTCGTTTACGTGTAAGATTTGTAATAATTAAAAGCAGTGTCTAAATATTGTAAAATAATCAAGAAGAAGCATCCAAATACTGAACAAACCATATTAACTGACTAGCATGTTTCTTCTTCTTCTTGTTGATGAATAATTCAGGTTCTTTTGTTTGTGAGGAGGGCTATTACCTGCCTGGGTCATCAACAGGCCTTGCTGATATGCTAATAGATGGCGAATTCCATTAATATTTGCGACAAGCATGGAATACTTCGTCCTAGTACGAACACAAACAAGTTCTTTTTATCTTTTCACTTGAGACATTTTTGTTGTTTTTGTTATTATTGCCGTTGTCCTTATTATTTAAATTGCGGGTAATTGCAATAATGCTGCCTGCTACTTAAATTTTACTTCACTTTCACAACATCTCCTAAATATTCATTGAATAAAATGTAGGACGACTGCTCTTGTAAATAAACAAAAAATAAATCATAAATTGTTTATTAACGACGTTTTAAACATTTAATATTTTAATTAAGTCCTATATATATGTCACCTTAATAATTTTTCCTATTATGATATTAATAATTGTTATTAGTATTTCTAATTTATTATTGATAATGGTCCTTCAGAGCCGGATTCATAAATATAAATAAATATATAACAGTAAACTTTCTAAAGCGCTTAATTATAATAAAATTTAAATTTTTCTTGAAAAAGAAAATTGAAGGAAATTCGCAAATTTAGAAGTTATAATTTATTATTTATTATAATAATAATTATTATTATTGTTTCTAATTTATTGATAGCAATGGTTCTTAAACGTCGGATTAAAAATATGCGAATCACAGAATAAGTATAAATATGAAATTCTTTAAAGCATTAAGGAAATTGGAGAAAAAACCCAAAATTTAAAAGGTTATTAATAATGATGGTCCTTCGGGACCGGATTAAAAAATATGCAAAGTTTTAACCACAAGGAGATAACTTTAATTTAAAAAGTTGGAATATTTTTAAAAAAAGAAAAATTGGAGAAAAACTTTGGAATTTAAAAGTAGTTCGAATTAAATAGTTAGTAGGTAACGTAAACTTTAGAACGGTACGCGATGATGAAGTTGTAATTATGTGGAGCGTAGCGTTTCCTTCCTGCAAATGCAATTACTCGCATCAGCTGACTAGTAATGCGATTGTTCACCTTTTCTCAAAAAAAATTAACAAAATAAAGTAAACAAACAAAAATAAATTGTTCATTTTATTTTTTTCTTATTTTTGTTTTGGGCAATGCTTGTTTTGATTTAAATATATAAACAAAGTTTAATTATAGAAGTATTAATAAAAGGAAGTCCGTTATTTCTTGCATCAGCTTCAGTTATACCAATTTTATTTACTTAAAAATAAACAGAGAAGAAAATGGTGTTTATATTTTGTTTGCGTCAAGAAATTGAGTAAGTTTGGAAGTTAAGAAACTCTGGGAGATTTATTTTTGTCCATTTCATCATGTCATCATACTAAGTTACTTGATTTTTAATTTAATTACAGGCATTGAAAAGATATCTGAAATTTATTATACATCTTGTGAATCCTCGGTATGACTTGACGGTAGTTTTTATTTTCTATAAACAGTTTATACGCTTGCATCATTTGTTCCCTCCCCCCCCCCGCAAGTTTTTTGACATGTTGCTAATAATAAGAGTGAAAATTAAAGCAACCGGATAAGCAAGCTGTCGATGTTGGGTGACGGATATTGGTGATGCTTGGCGGTGGCCTCAATGGGGTTTGATGTTGACGGCATGGTCGGCGTTTCATAAGATGAAATCTTCTGTAGGTAAACATATCTTACAAAATACTGTCTGCAAAATATATTTATTTAACCTTCGTTGTTCTCTCTTTTAAATTTTAACAGGTGTACATCCAGCTATCAAATGCTGATTGGTCCATAAATGAGCAGAAAAAATTAGAAAAAATGAAAACGTCACATTATGTAATTCCTACGAACTAAATCTCATGTTTTATAGAGTTCAGCAATCCAAACGATTTAAAAAGTTAAGTGGGTTAAATCCAAGCGATTAAGTGAAAAAGTTCTACTTTTCAGGTTCTAAAGCAAGAGATTGTTTCTCATTTATGACTCGATCATTTGTAAGGTCGGCGGTTGACTTCTGTTGATAAATTGTAGGATTCATATTTCTGATGCATTGTAACTTAATGTTTAACCTAACCTAACTTCTAACACAACTTTATTTCTAGATTAGCTCGAACTTTAATTCCTCATCTAACCTGACTTACAGCATAAACGCACCTAACCTATTTTCTAGCCTAACCTTTTATCTAACCTAACAGCTATGAACAACTTATGAACAGGAAATGAAAAATTGCAAGAAAGAATCATAAACACATGTAGGTTTTCCTGAAACTGAAATAACTTAATCGAATAGTCTTATTCCGCCTTTTCAGTTTAGCTTTAGTTTTACCTTTCCTACATCTCTCACCACCTTATTGGAAAGATACCTTCCGGAACATTGGGTATTGTTATCCGCACCTTTGAAACCGTAACTAGAAAGTCAAGTCATACAACCAGAAGACAACAAAATACACAACATAATTTTCGATTATCTTACAACTGTATACACAAACCTTCTTTTCATTCTTTTTTTAGGTTATGTAATAAAAATAAACTTATTTTCTGCTTCTTTTGTATCCTGTATCTTTTATTTCTTTATTGCTTGTGTTGAATTCAAATGGCGGCTGTTATCATAAAGCATACGCTTGCCGAATTCAAACATTCATTAAGTTTCAGGTTAATGTTTTGTGTAATAAACTTTAATATAGCTGAACTTTTTATTAACACCGCGAGCTAGCCGGTTAGGAAGTTCCCGTTGTAATGGTAGTAGGGGGGAACGGGCACTCGCCCAGTGCTGCGTTATGATATCTGTCGGGGCCACTGGTATGACTTTTATCTGTCACCCAGGATGAGGTTGACTGAAAGTCTCGCCGAACCTTCAGTCTTCCAAGTACACAGCTAGCTGTTTAAGCTCCTTTCGACTTATCAAATAGCAATAATTATTGCCAATAACAGAGAATAGAAACTATTATTGCTAATATCTACTGATCTACATACCTATATATAAAATACGGCATCCCACATTTGGAGCTGTATTTCGGTTTTTTACCCGTGGCGACAAGAATTGTTGTTGACGTTTGCGGTATCAAACTGGGCTGATGGCTGGGAGGCAGAAAAGACTGGCTGGTGTTCCTTGGCGGTTATAGTCGGTATCATCGACGAACGACAGCTGGCTGACGACAGTAGTTGGCCGTATAGCTAGTGGACGACAGCAACAGTCGATGATGTTATATCGTGACTGAGTTGGTAGCAGACCGACGTCGCGGGTGGCATAACACGCATAGCAAAACAGTTGTTTTCAAAAACGCATTCCCCCTCCCCACGGCGAAGGGTATTTCTAAGAAAATTTTTAAACTTTGAAAACGTTTGTAAACTTTCAACCAAAAAAGTTTCATAATATAACCGCCAAATTATTTTTTTGCGATTCTACGTTGATTCTGTGTATTAGATAACGCGCAATTCTCCATGTTTAATGTAAATTCCCAGTTGATAATATTAATTTATATATCTGATATAATCATATGTAACCACGTTTTGAAGTAATGACAATTTATTTTAATCGTTTGTTTTTTACACAGAAGACTTTCTAATTTTTTCTGCTGAATTTTATTTTAATTCTGCTTTTTATTATTTTTTACTTATGTACACTGCATTTACTAGCTTACATCCAACCAAGGTAACTAGATCCTTCAGAAATTTGGCTAACTAGGTTGCGTATTTTGGAGGTATCTCGCTTCGATAATGAAAATCACTAAAATCTACCCTCTTGTGTGAGTTTAGTTACTCTCTTCATAAGATGTACGTACTTTATCAAGATTATAAAAACTCAATTGTATTTTAGGTTATTATTTTTACTGTGGTCGATGTGATATTTCTTGCAATTTATTCGTTTTCTTATATATTACTTGCACCGAGCACTTATATATATTTAAGTAATATTGCTATTATCGTTTTGCTTAATTTCCTTCTATTAACTTTTAATGTCATTCTTTTGTCTTAAAATTGGATTATAGCTGTTGGTCAATACATTATTATTATGATGTCACCATTGTAAAGAATTGTATGGGCTATTTTAAAATTCTTATTTTCAGAAACTTCTTTTAAATTATGCACACTAACGCCTCCAGCTTTTATTATCTTCACTAATTCCTAAAGAAATTGCATATTCTTTCCTATATTTGAAATTGGGACACCTGAGAACGTGCGACTGATCTCTTGGGATCTGATGAGCCTCTTTTGGAAAAAGAATAAATTTTTGTGCAGAAATATAATTTAGTTATTCAAGTCCATTTTGTGCATTTCATCTGTACTCTGAATGACCTTAAATCATTTCTGCAAATGCGGTGGACATACGTCAGATCTCCGCGGCTATCTTCCTGGTTCCCTTTCAATAAGCTTATAGAGACGATGGGATTGTCAGTTAACTCAGTCGTTGTTAGTATATCAAAGTATCGCAAAATTGCAATTGATTTTATTAATACATGAGAACTCCTAACCAACATGTCTTGCCTAAGGCACTCATGTTCCTCTCTACCAATTACCATATTGAGGATGCATTTGCGCCTAAACCGATTATTTTCTTTCTGTAAAAATGTTTCTCACTTATATGACGGTAAGGGACTAAGGGAATGTTAAACGACAGTATCTGGACTCTACTGAAGGTTGATTTGACACACTCGCGATCAATGAAAGCCATTACACTCCAAGTCAGCATTATTCACACAACAAGAGTCAATAATCCGTAGTGGGGTATCAATTTGGCTTCCTGCGGTAGCTTCAGAATGTGTCCATCAATAATGAAGATATGAATCGCTCTCCTACTGTCTTTGAGGTCGCAGTGTGCTTTTGGTTCAGCTTTGCTTCAGTTTTTGGAAATAGACTCTACAGTAGCAATATTTGACAACAAGACAGGATTTTAATTTGTCGGGTGCAACTCTTCCAAGACATTTTCTCAAAGTCAACCAGATCTCGAGTTCCTAAAATTATGATCTTGAATTTTGAGATCCATTTTTAGAACGCCTTTTGAATTTAGAACGTTGTTATCATATCAGCAGACGATAAGAATCCAAAAGTCGAAAGAGCTATAATGGCAACTTTTTCTTGACAAGAATTTCCAACAGACCATCGTAATCTCAATATCGGTACGCCCATCAGAATTTAGTTAAATGATAACAATGGCAATTTAAAGCTCAAAAATAATGTGATTTATAATAACAGTTGCGGTCGAGAACTAGGAAGGTATTTTGTCGTCCTTGGAGACACAATGTATCTACACTTTATCTAAATGTTATCAATGCATAACTATAAGCTAAACAAAACAATCCAATAAAATTTTATGGAGGTCAAGTTTCTTAAACATCTGATACTACTAACTTTTTTTGTTAAGAGTTATTAGTTATTACTATGACGAAAATATACACGTCTTGATAAATCAAGCAACATTTTTAATAATAATAACCTCCAATAAATCATGATACAAATAAAAGGTTTGAGATTGACAGATTGGTGATTCTCTGTAGTTGTAGGTGCTATTTAAATATTTTGCTAGAAAGTTATTGTAGAATATTTTATGCAAGGAGAATTGACCTAACTGGAACAATTTGTAAAAAGTAGAATTGCGGAATTATTTCTTACTAGGTTTTGGAAATACCAACCTAGTCCAGATAACTGCCTTGCTTTGAGTCAAGGTATCTGGTTTCATGAAGTCAAAACAAGATCTGATAGTCTCATAATCTTACAGAATGTCATTCAAGGTAGTTGATAAACAAAATGAATTTAACATTGTATGAGCATCCCACATAGGAATTTACTACCGGAAAATAAATATTCAGCAAATTTGATCAGTATCTGCCTCTTGAAGAGTTCAAAAAACCTGTTCAACGAAATTACATGAACAATTCTAGGAAAAGTTTACTATTCTGGTATGTACCATCGTTTTTTACAGACGAATAGACAAGACTACATTAGATGCTTTAAAGAAACTGTTCTTAGTCTAAGGCCAATTACAGATAAGAGTTTCAACGTCAGAACTAATTGTAAGATGGCCTATTACCAAGCACCGTTATCCAACACCAGTTGTTCTCTTGGTGGTGTGAAGCGTTATATTAGAGAAATGTTTTCAAATAAATCGTTAAATTGTTCATTCTGGTCATTATTTTGTGGACGTTAAGACCTAAATGTACTGAACTATTGTTCATGGTTCGAAGGATCATGTCTCGCCGAACAAAACATGCGAAAGACGAAACGAGTGTCAAGCATACTAACCAATTTTTTGTGGTTTACTATAATCTACTTGTAGGAATGCTAACAGCAATAATAGAAAATGTGGAAAAGAAGCTAAATAAAATAAGTAATTCTAGTAAACTCAAAAGAGTCCTTTTAAAAATAGAGATACCTGGAAAAGCGACAGAGAAGTTTAAACATCAAGAGGAGATCATATATGTTGAGGAAGAACTAGATAAATTCGGACAAGAAGTGTAGATATTAAAAGCAGATGGAAAAAAATCAGGAAATAAAAAGGAAGGAATTTAAAGACAGATGAGATATTGGAGATGATAGAAGAAGAGCAGATAACTGAAGAATATTAATCTAAAAGAATACAAAGCATTTAATAAAGTAATCGTTGAGAAAATAAGACAAGCAGAAAAATGTACATACGTATTGTTGTTATAATGTGGGGTCAAAAAAAAAGAAATTAATTGTAGTGAATAATAAACCATACAGCACGTGATGAAATATGAAAGGTTATAAATTGCCAAATTACCCTGTTATTGTTGAAATTCACAAACACAAAATCACGGTAAAACAGACTGAAAATATACACAACTAAATATCACTTACCTTTATAAAAAAAATTCTCCGGCTATAATTTCTAAACTGGAAAACAAGTTCCATAAATGCATGAGACGAAATCAGGCGGGTCGCTAATTAATTAGGAAGCTATTTATTTATTTATTAACACAGAAAACAAATAAAAATTTAAAATTCCATGAAGAGAAAAGAAAACAACTACTCAAAATTAAAGTTAAAAAAATTCAAATTAAATCTCGATGTCAAATAAATTTAACAAAATAAGAATTAAGAGGCATTCTAATTCTCTGTGTCCTTTTTAATTCTTATCTGATCAATCCAACAATCTTAAATTACTATTAATAAATAAAAAATTAAAAATTGAAAATTATTTTAAATTTTAAAATTATTTGGTATTATAGTTATAGTTGGTAAAATTACCTGCTTATTTGTTGTTAAGATGTCCATAAAGCACATTCCATGTCATCCTTCAAATGGATTTTATTGGTGATTGTTGAAGATAATTATAATTATTAAAGTTGCAACACGTATCTTCCATGACGTGAGTAGATAGAATAATTCGGTTATTTGCAACAAGACTCCGTTACCTTCCTTTAATTCGTTCCATACAAAATAAATTTCCAACTATTTCTCCAAATAATAATAACAGTCTGAACACCAAATTTAAAAAAAACTGCACTTTCGTTTATTTCACTTTAAGTTCACTTTGATTGTTCGTTTTAATTATTATTAATTAAATTATTAAGAACTTATAAAAAAATTAAAAACAGGATGACATTTGTCATAACCACACTATGTTGACATTTAAGTGATATAAAATTCACCAACATAACCTCGGAATTTTATCAAAATAACGTACAAACTGACATGACTTTTGCTCTGTAGGAAAATTCAAGAAAGTGTAACCAGATTGTCGTGCTGTTTTTATAATAATTGGAAAACAATTGCCAATCGCAAAATTGGAACTAGAAACAAAACATCTTTCCCACCAAAAACCTTTCTAACCAAATTGTTGATAAAAAATTAATTTAATCGTTTAAATAAATGTTATAAAATGAACGAGGAGAATTTTTCCTTCATTTTGTTACCTAAAACGGCTATTAAAATGCAAATTTAGAGTTAGGGTTCATTGACAACCATCTTGAATCTTCTAACAAACATAACATCACAGAAATTAAAATAAAAACATTTTAACATTTTGCTACATCCTTTTCTTATCACAAAATTAATCCCAAGATCCTATCAAACAAAAATTACATAAATTTTGACACCAAAATTATGAATATAAACTAAATTTTAACATTTTAGCAGACCCCGCTGAAACGTTACAATTTTGGGATTTCAAAGGTCTAAACCTTCTCTATAAAAAGTTCCCCACTTTAACATTCTAGTGTCAAATGCACCTTAGAAGTTGGTTAACAATATTGCAGTGAAATATTTTACTTCGAAATTCAGATAACATTGAAAAATATCCATTTACTATGGAAGATTATGAATCGTCAAAGAAATAGAACATTTTCTTGAAATTCATTAATAAAAACTGTAAGTAAAGTAATAAATACTTGTGTATACCCTCTCACCTATGCTTTTAATAATTCTCAGGTGAAGACATGCCATAAAATGACTTCAAAATATCTAAGTGTGAAAAAATCAACCAACGACAGAAAATCGTTCATCTTAAAATTGAGTTTGTGAAATTCAAGTGAAGAATCTGTTTAAAATTTATCGCAAACATATTTAATGCAAAATTTCATTGCTCTTTTTAAATAAAAAAATTATAAAATCTTCTCGCCTGCAAGTTAGGCAACACATCGTGCATACTTGTTATGCGGGATGCCTATATCACAACAGTACGTATAGAACTCACGGGCAGATATGACAGAGAAACAATAAAAAAACTCACAGATGACGACGGCAAGGCAGTAGTAGATAAAACTATATAACGTAGAACAACTTTTTCATGATGTAAGATATCAGCACCCTTTCTGACTTGAGCTTCATACTTCCAAAGTTAGGTCAACACCGAAGTGCACGTTATTATTCGGTTAAGAGGGAGGTGAGAAATAGTGGGTTAATTTAGCACTCATCAAAAATCACTGTATCCCTAGCAACTGATGGTTACCACCAGAGTCTTTATATAACCTGGTTCAATGCGAGTGAAGTAGTGTGAATTAAATTTTCCTTTCAGTTTAATAATTAACTTATAAAACTATAATCTTTTACCAACGTTAATAATAACGGCCCCACAGGTGTTGTTGCAAACAGAATCGTTAAAGTATTTAAATTTCCCTACTAGGTTTACTTGGGTAAATTCAATTATGTCCCTGGCAGATTGATTAGAATGACGAATAAAATTACTCTACTAGATTAATTATACATGGCCTTAAGTTTTACTTAGTGTGTATGTTCTTACAAACCAGCACAGCAACCAGGTGAAGAATTAAAATAACTAGATAATAAAGAAAAGCATGTAAAAACGGAACATTTTAGTTCATAGAAACGAACAATAAAAACTCAACTCTTTTATGGTGAATAAACAGTCAAAACAAGATTAATCCTACCAATAGAGCGAAAGGGGGAGTGGGAATAATTACTGAACCTAACTTTGAGAAAAATGCATTGGAAGCTGAAGCTATAAACTCGAGAATAATTAAAATAAGGTTAAAACTGAACAATGTTATTAGTGTGATGCAAATATACGCACCAACGGAAGATAGTGCGGAAAACGAAAAAGAGGAATTTTACAGTAAACTACAAGAAGTGACCGAGACGGAAAGCGATAAAGATTACCAGATTATAATAATGGGAGATTGGAACGCTAGGACGGGAAATAATTAAGAGCAAGGATTTGGGACTATTGGAAATTATGGAGGGGAAAGCATATTGAATAATAATAATGGGAAGAAAATGATACATTTCGGTGTGGAAAATCAGCTACTAATAGGTAACTCTTTCTACAAACACAAACAAATACATAAAATCACATTTGAAGTTATGGAAAGAAACGCTAGGAGTGTAATAAATTATATAACGTTTAACAAAAGCCTTAAATCAGCTATAAAGGATGTTAGAGTACTTAGAGGAGCCGAACTAAATACATATCATAGGTTGGTGATAGCAAGAATCAATTTCAAGAAGACATTAAAACAGAACATAAGAAATATATTAGAATAAGGACGGATAAATTAAAGGAAGAACAAAATAAAATAAGATATATAGAAATAATACAGGAAAAATTGACGAAAGAGGAATATAGTGCTAAGCATAGAAATAGAAGCATAGATGAAAAATGGAGAATTCTGAGAAATACCATATGGGAAACCACGACACAACTATGTGGAACAGCAATAGTGAATTATAGTTTAAAAAGAACAAGATGGTGGAACAATGAAGTAAAGGATAAGGTAAAACGAAAGAAAAGTGCATGGAAGAAGTATATTAGTACCAAAAATTTAGAAGACAAACAGATGTACATACAGTGAAAGAAGCCAAGAAAGTAACTTGGGAACAATTTGGAAATGAAATACAAGAACAATATAAGGTAGACAGAAAGAAGTTTTGGAACACAGTTAAGAGATTAAAAGAAAAAAAGGCACCAAAGATAAGAAATATTAAAGATAAAGAAAATAATATTATAACTGATAAAGTAGGGATAGTTGAAACATGAAGAAAATACTATGCAACAAAGTTTGAGAGGATAGAAGAAGAAGAACAACAACAAGATAATATACAAGTTCAAGCAGAATTAACAGATAGGATAACAAAAGAAGAGGTTGAACAAGCAGTACACGCGCTGGGAAGGCGGCAGGGAAAGATGAGATAACCCCTGAGATGGTTAAGTTGGCAGGAACTAAAGTGGCGGAATGGTTAACTGATCAATATGGCATGGCAACAGGGTAAAATACCCTATAAATGGAACAAAACATAATAATACCTCTTCACAAAAAAGGAAGCATAAGTAATTGTGACAACTACCGGGCACTTTGTTTATCATCTACCATTAAAAATTTACACCAAAATATTAGCACAGAAACTGAGAAATAAAGTGGAAGGAAGACTAAAAGAAAAACAGGCAGCTTTTAGAAGAGGGCGACAAACTCAAGATAATATACACAGTCTAAGAATGATTATGGAAAAGCGACTGGACAAAAATAAAGAGCTGAGGTTAACTTTCCTTGATATAAAAGCAGCGTTCGATAACACAGACAGGAAAGCAGTATGGGAAATATTTGAAAGTTATATTATTGACGCACAGCTGATTAGTGCCATTAAGTCAGTGTATAAAAATGTAGAAGGGTATGTGAGAATAGATCAAGTAACATCGAAAAGCTTCAAATTACAGAGAGGAATAAAACAAGGGGACAGTCTAAGTCCACTACTATTTATTATCGTAATGAACGAAATTGCAAACCGATGCACCAACAAATTAAACAAAGTAAGTATTGGAATGAGGAATATGGAACCTGTAATTGTACAACACTATATGCAGATGATATAGTTTTAATAACGAGAAAAGATAGGGAGACACAACTAGCTTTGGATAGGTGGCAAGAAGAATTAGGAAAGGTAAATTTAACAATAAATGTCGAGAAGAGCAAAACGATGAAGATAGACAAGAAAGATACCCCAGGGAACGAAATAAGAATGGAAAATGGTGTTATAGAAGAAGTGGAAAGATATACGTACTTCGGTACTGTCATAACGAGTAATGGGAAGATAGAAGAAGAAATAACAAATAGAATTAATAAGGCCAACCAAGTATACTATGCTATTAATAATACATTAATTGGAAAGAAGGAGGTTAGCAACAAAACAAAGATACAAATATACAATACGATATACTTGCCAACAATGATGTACGCTGCAGAAAATTGGGTTTTAACAGATAAATTAAGATCAAGAATAACAGCCACTGATATGAAGTTTTTAAGGAAGGCATCAGGTCACACCAGAAGAGACAGAATAAGAAATGACACAATAAGAGACATGCTAGAAGTGGAACCTGTAATAAAAATGGTGGAGAACAAACAGCTAAAATGGTATGGGCACATATGCAGAATGGAGACTAACAGGATACCGAAGATAACTACGGAGATGAGAGTGGAAGGAAGAAGACGGAGGGGCAGACCTAGGATATTATGGGAGGAGCAGATTGAGGACATCGCAAGAAGCAGAGGAAAGAACATACAAGAGATCAAAAGATTAGCCAGCTACAGGAAAATATATAGAGGATGGGTGGATGAATATTAGAAGAAGAAAAATAATAGAAAACCCGACGCCCACTGGGCAAAAGGTATGAGCTAAAGAAGAAGAAGCAAGATTAATTAAAAAGATAAAATATTACCTCAAGATTTTGGACTGCTTGAAGAGAAATTTTGAAATTTTCAAAATGGTACCGTGAAATTGCGTCCAAAAAGTTCAGCCAACAAACTTGCTGAGAAGAAACTCACCCGAGTTCCTTTGTTAAAGATTCAAACCAGCAACCAGTTAATCGCTGAATCAATAGGCCTTAAGAGCCACATTCCGATAGTGGCCCTGAAAGACTTACATAGACGTACGATAGATACAGCCTGTCTTATAAAAAACTTACGAGGCTGTAACTGTTGTTATTAACAATCAGATTTCAATAAATCAAATAACATAGGGCTCTAAAGACTGCAAAACAGACTTATTCTAGATATTTTATCGGCATGACATTTCTGACAAATCTTCTTTTTTAATAGCATCCATTCTGATAGAGATTTTTTCTGAATTACATGATGTATAGCAACTTGATTTTGTAGAATGCTTTTGGGAATGAATTTCGCTTTATAAACACAATTGAATGTGCCCTGGAATACAAAACAATGGAAAATTGTATTACCTAGTGAAATAAAAACCCGTATAAAAATCGAATGGTTAATAATAGAGCTACAGCGTCGACTGTTTTTTTTTATAAGACAGTCGGTATAAAGTATGCGGGTAACAGATGACACCCACTCGATTGAAATTTTTAAATGCGACAGGATGTGATTTGCAATGAGACTTTTTGAATCAACGTAGAGTTTATTGCAGAAGATACACACCTCGACGTCCTTCTGCTTTTCTGATGGAGTGGAACCATTATTAAGAAGAAAAAGAAGAAAGAATTATTCGTAAAGATTTTGCGAAGTGTAAGGCAAGGATATGTATTGTCTCCTGTATTGTTCAATGCCTGCTTTGGTGACAACGTAAAAACTGTGTTTGTACTAAACGAGCAACAACTAATACTACAGGAAAGCTAGAATAATCGTGTATTTCTGAAAAATCGGGGGACTACAACATCCAAAGAATCCAAAAAAGTCTCTTATCTACTGTCAAGATTGATGTTCTGACTTTTTAATTATTGACATTCAATAAATCAGTCGTCTAGTGTTACTTGTCAGCGCTTCAACAGCTGACGTCAGTGACATATCCATTATAGTAAACACATTACCGTAACACCTAAGACTTTTTCAGAAAAATCTTATCTAAGGAAGATTATGGAGTTTGATCAGTACTTCCTCTGCAAATCCTCTTAATGTAATCATGTTTTTCGTATCTATCTTCACATGTACATACATGGAAAGTTGACTTTCTTCTCTGAGAAAAACAGATTATTGCTGAATTCCTTTCAGTCTTTTAATCTTGCACGAGATAAGAAATGAACTATTTGAATACAAATTGCCGTGAGAACTTGTTACGAAGAAGAACACTTTCTTCAATTTCCTCCACGTTTTGGATTTTATCTTTAATTTCTTAGTCCGGTCCTGTGCAAAGAGAAAAGATTAACGAATTAATCAATTTAATAATAATAGTCAATTAATAAATAGTGCCATACATGTTATATAGACATGAAAAACTACACTGCAGGCTAATTGACGTGATTACAAAAAACAAAATTTATTAATCTTTCCGCTGCACCTTTTAGAAAAACAAATAGAAGAGATTAACCGTTCTTCTTCAAATGGACTGGAACACATACCATATGTTTTTAAAACTTACAACAATTAATTATATTGATTGTAGAATAGGAAAGTAGGTAAATATTTGTTTTAAAACGAAGTCTTGGAGGTATATAAAATGTAAAATTCCTTTTTATTGCTTCCAATTACATTTTCAGAATAAGATTATACTACTTACATACTTATCATTCTGATTTGTTTTACATAGATTTCTAGACAGATACTACTTATTTAGAATTCTCCCGATAGTTCCTTAAAAGGGTTTATAGGTATCTCGACTGTCTTGTTTTTCTAGAAGTTTTAATGGATACTAACTCATAGTCAGTTTAGTATCGAGAACGGACATGTCACAAAGCTTAATTTTGAGAAAAACTCATAATTGCTTAATATATTTTATTATGGAAAAATACAAAACGCAATGCAAGGGTGTACAATTCATTTTCATCTGGCCTATACCGATTTGTTATGTTAGAAAAATCTTGTATTTCACCAGCTTTAGAATGTCGTTAGGAATTTCGATAGTCCCACGTATGCTGCGGAAGCGATTAATTGCCTGCCGTATTCGATCATCCAATACCTTCCAGGAGAGGAAAATACACAAAATGTGATGGAACTTTAACACTTGTTAATTTATTGATTTAATAATATGGAAATTGATTAGTCTTCAGCTACTAGATTTTCTCATTCTAAGAAGTTTTGTTTTTCAAAATAGAGTTAATTAAAATATTGGTTGAGTTTATTCAAATTTCTCTGATATTGTAAACAATTACAAAAGTACAATTAAGTAACTTTATATTTATTTAACTAGATTGTATTTGAAAGGTTGGCATTATTTTCTACATATAAAAGATGTTTGGCTTTATATTTATTTAACTATACCTTATTGTACCTATGCAAAATATTATCTGTGGTATAAATTTAATAAATTAGGTGATATGTTTTTTTTGAATTCGCGACCTTTCTCCAGTTTAGTTTTTAATTTGTTACAACTATTTATGCTATAAATTATACAGCGTTTCTATAAAAGACTGTCGTCAAAGTGTGCATTGGAAATATTCGTTTTGCCGCTCTCTACATAAAAAAATTAGTCAAATTATTTGTCTGTCAACTGTGACATTATCATTATCATCAGTTGTGTTGTGTTTAGAGAATAATGGTGAACATTTTGAACAGTTTTTGTAGTTATTGTTTCTATTTAATTTTTTTTCTCGTTACATTATCCAGTTTATGAAGTACCTTAATCTTTTATTAAAACTGTTTAATTGGTTGCATAAGCATTAATTTATTTCTATCCACTATATAGAGCAGGAGGCACAATTCATAAACCACTAGACCGGACAATCTTTTATAGAAACCCTGTATAAGTTTAACATGTTATATAAAGGGATTAAGCTTGCCAGGAGCCCTTGTGCGCCTTGAACCCATTATACTGTTTCTGCAGCCAATCTTGAAAAATCAGACTTTACCAACTAAGAACAAAGTATTTTCTTCCTAAAATATCTTGTTATATTCGGAGGAGTCTGTGATGACGACTTTCTTAAAGTTTTTTCTAAGATGTCAAAGGTCTGGTCAAAACACGAAAATGATCTGTGAAGAGGAAAACTCTTTCCACTTCTTTAATTTGTTAAAGATACCTTAAGCAGCCATTTTATCGATATTTCTAAAATTATAGTAGGTATTCTTATTTTACTCGACATTGCTAGACAATGATAAACTGCAGACGCTATTTCCTTAGACCAGTTTAGGCGTTTGTTAAGAGTATCCTCAGTTTAACTTAAGGAGACTGTAATATCATCTTTTAATCAGGAACCTGACAAAACTAGATTTTTCTGGCAAGTTCATAATCCAGTCAGTTTGCAAATGTCCTCACAGACTACCCCTAGACTAATATCATTCTATGACTTTCAATAACTTTATATAAAATGTTTAAAGCTTCTTTCTATCCTGGAACCCTCTAGTTATTCAAAACCTATCAATCTAATGCGTTCAGTATTGCGTAATGCAGAACCATCTAATTATTATTTGGTCTCGAAACCTATTTTACCATTTTACTAACTAAGTAGGGCTAAAATGGTACACATTTTTTTCATGCGGAGTTTTCATATGACGGAGTTTTGTAATTTTTGGTTTTTGGAATTTGGACTCATAGTCTCATACCCGCACAATCCATGCCAGCCCATTTGGTACACTTCATGTATTGAACCTATTTTTCTTTTGCCTTTGATTTTTGGATGCTTCTGAAAATGCTGAATCCACTTGAGGAAGGTTCCCCTGTCATCGAGCCAGACTCCAACGTCAAACCAAGATAAGTTCATTCTTCTAGTTCTTCCTGGGCAATATCTTTGCCGTGAGAACGAAGTGATCTGTCGCACTTATATTACCTACACTCTTCTCATATCTTGCCCCCCCTCCGCGTAGTAGTTCTAGAGAGCAGTTTTGGTGACCTTTGAACTGTGGAAAGGCATTTTAGTCTTCAAGGTATTCTCCAGGTTTTTGAAAAAATTTTGGGCACCTGGTTTATTAAGTCATTGCATGAACAGTTAAGGTTGCCTCCGGTCGCCGAAACAATTTTTTCTGGATGTCGGGTTCGAAATCGCTTCAACTAATCTCGCCTTGCAATTTTTTTCTCGTTATTGGAACAATCTTCGATGTCATATTTCGACGCAAACTGATAAGACAGCTTGCGCGGCTCCAAATAGGAAAGGCCAAACAGCCTGTTCTTTGGTCCATCTTGAGTCTAGATGTTTTAAATGACGAAACCGACACAAAGTCCATTCTTTGCTCCTACCATTTTGTTTTTGTCCTGCCTCTCTGCCTTTCGACGGCGTCATTTGCTTATGGCTTCAAAGACAGAAGAAAAGAAAGATATAGTTTAGAACTTTTCTATCTTTTCTATATCATTTTTCCAACAGTCATTATTTGAAATTTTACACACAACAGCAACACAAAAGAATTGCATTGAACGCTTATCAAATATTACTAAAAAGTTAATTCACGCATTCTAATAAATTATATTATTGCGCCAACTGGATAAATTTGACAATATCAATCTTACAAGGACTCAAGACAATAAATACCGCGACTCAAAAAAAAACTTTACTCGCCTGAGCTTCGAAAATACATAATAAAACAAACCGTTTGAATTCACGCTTCGGCCATTTTGTGTCATGCGGGGTTGACAATTGATGAACTAATGACGCGATGCACCGTTAGACGCGCTCTTTAAAAGTTACGAAATACCGGGTATAGTTATTTTGCATCGAGTATGCAACCCATTAAGCGCATGCACATACGTGGAACAAGAGTAAAGTGAGGTTAGAACTGTGTTTTGAAGTTATCGATGCAGTAATCTGTATGTAAACATAGTAGCAGTTGCTACCATCTGTATTTCATAAAGTTTAACAATATTTTGATAATTCCTTATGATTCTTTTGATATTTTGATATTAAAATATGCAATTGGTAATTTTTTTAAACAAAGAAAAAAAACAGTGATTTTGGTATTTAGCAGATGGCATTAAATATTTCTATTAATGAGGTTGGCATTGCTTGATTCTGTATCTTTACTATAAGTCATTTTACACATGTTTTTCTTTCATGGAAGTTTTCAGTATCTTTTTATAATTAATTTCTACGAATTGTGTCACCCATTTTTTGCAGGAGTACCTAGAATTGGCGGTTATAGTGCAAATAGCAATAAAAGAGTTTGTTTTCTGCATTTCCTCTTGCTTGCGAGTCACTCTACACTCTACAGAATTGTTTAATAACATCTTTTGTTGCGTGCTTCCGAAGAGTCACACAAGAAAAGTTAACTTCTCAAAAGAATCCTTCAACTTCAGGTTAATCCTTTTTGAAACTGGGAAATCTACAGGACATCACTAACCTGGTTCCATAAAGTAGTTTCACCAGTAGTTCACCAGTAGTCTTCGTAACCAATTAAGATGAATCAATTCGTTTCTGCATAGAGTGTACCACATACTAAACTAAAGGTAACGCCTGAAGGACAGCTGTGCCTCGAATGGGGTTACGCAATAAACACCCTTTCTGGGTCCCAATGGTTTTTTACATTAGATTTTAAGAGTGGATATTTGCAGATAGGGTTCTACCTCGAACACACGAATAAACTTTTTTTTGCTGGAAATTGTCGCTATTTGCTCCAATGTTTCAGTTACCTTCGAAAGATTAATATGATTGTAAGAGATGGAAGACCTGCTTTGTCTACTTAAATGACGTAATGATTGTGGAGTAAGACATTTGATGGTCACCAAATTTTAAGGGAGTATTTCGAAGAACAAAAAATGCTCATTTGAAAGTAAACCTTAAAAAATGTTTTTTACTTCAACGAAAAGCATATTAATTAGGTCATGTTCTCGCGTCCAACCCTGTCAGGATTTCAACCATCAAGGACTGGCCTAAATCAAAGCTTCTTTATTGATTAAGCGCATACAGCACCTTATTTAACTGGAGCCCCGAATGTCCAGAAAGAAGGATAAATAAATAGGATAAAATAAATTTCTGGGATCTTGATGCATCGCAGCATGGTGTAGGAGCTGTCTTTTAACAAGAACAGGGTAGAGAAGAAAAGGTAATAGCAAAACTTTGGAAGAAAACTGTGAAGCAACACTGTGTCATGATAAAAGGAGTTCTAGCTACCTTCAAAGCCCTGGAATAGTTTCAAAAAATCCTTTATGATAAAGTTTATTATCAATGTTATCACAACTGATCATTGCGCTCTAAAAGGACTGATGAATTTTAAGAAGTACGAGGAGCAATTGCAAGATGGAAAGAAATACTTCATAAGATGAATGATAAGAAAGAGTTCATCGTGAATTCATAGAAGAGAGCTTTATCATCCGAAAAGACTATTGGAGGATAAAAAAATGAGGATATTCTCCAAGCAACAATTGTAAAACTAGGCACGACAGATGACGGCCAATGACCTCCAAAAAAAGAAGTATTAAAGTATGGTGCGAACAACCAAAAGGACTGGATTCAATGGGATTTTTAGGGTTTCCCCACACTCTACATAGAGAATGAAGGAAGAACTTTATAGTAGCCGAACAGGATCATATTTTGGGGGTAGAAAAGGATCTTGGCTCAAGTCCGAGAAAAATTTTAATGGATCATCGGTCATAGTGGTGTTGAAAATGGTTGCAGAAATGCGGCTTATGCAACGGAAAGAAAGGGCTTAAAACTAAAGGTCAATGAAAAATGGCAGAATCATATGCGCGATTTTCTATGCTTATTAGAATACTATCATTACAATACTTTACCTTTGTCTGATGGCGAACAAAGGCCATATGCCAAAACGCACTTGCTAGCTTTAATATAAGGTTAAGAATGACAATCTATTTACACTCAACGTTTTAAAGTTTTGTAAGCATTTTGTACACAATTTCAATACAGTCTTTCACATTTCGATATTTGCAATTGTCGAAAATTAGATAAAATGTTGGTCAATATTATTTCAGAAGGACAGTAAATATTTATATTACAGATTGTTTTTTTCTTTACTGAACTGTATATAAAGAACCGTTATTACGTTACATAGAAGGGGAGTATAAAAATATAGTCAAGTCAAGCAAAAGAAAACTAAGTACTCAAAGACTTACAGTTTAGTTGAGACTAGTATTCTAGTTTCTTGGTTCTGGTGTTTTTTAGTAAGTCCACAAGCTGAACTAGTTTAAGGGTCCTAGAAGGTTCAGTTTTATGCAGCAGACTTTAATTTTAAATCCGTTTAATGCTATATTAATGCTTAGTGGTAATCTTAACGGCATTCAATCAGTTTATTGCATAGATAATAATAAATAGGAAGCCTAGAGATATATAGCTAGATAAGAGATTTATTTATAAGGTTACCTAGTATAGGCTACTTCAACTTTAAAACATCTAACTCTTAAGATCAGCTAAGGCTTGTACTTATAATGTAATTTCTGCCAAACTAATGTTTTCAAGTTTTATTTGTTTGTGAAAAAGTGCTGATTGTTTAAAATCACCAGAGAGACGAGTTTCAGTAATTAATCCATCGATCGATCGTTAATTTAATATGTTTTGCTCTGAACAAATACGCTCGGATTGACTCATTGTAAGACAGTTCACATGTGTATCGTATATTCACAGTTTGTGGTGTCACTAAGCGATTGTTTCAAGAACGACTCTTTTAAATAAACCTGTAAATTAACAAAACAGGTAACAAAAAAAAGATAGTGACATTGTACATCGAAAGTGAAATAATAACAGAAAACCTACCATTGCTAAAATAATGATAATATCAACGCTGCAATTATTTTGGTTATTTTTTGTTTTTAACTTATTAATTTTGTTCATACGCTTTAATAACTTAATTAATAAAGACCTAGATGTTTAAATTTAGGCATATGTTTTTTAATAATAATTGTCAATAATCGTGGAGTTTCTGTTTTTATCAATACCCCAATTACAATATTAGTTTATTGTTTGCATTTAATTTATTATTATTTAAACATTTTCATAATGCAAGTAGTATTCTTCTTTAAGAAGACTGCTATCGAGAAACGAGCTTGTTAACAATAATTCTAGTAGAGATTGTGTGCTGCATCCTAAGGCATTCCTGATAATTAAAGGTGCATGCCTTTTAATAATTGAAACAGTAGATACATAAACAGTACAAAATACAGGAAGCTTCAAAGAAAATTATTAGGCCCTTAAGCCATTTTTACACAACTTTTCGACCTTTAAATAGCAAACTGCGCAAGAATTAGAAGGAGAATTAATATGAGAAAAGACAGTTGTTCCCCTAACATGACTGGACTTTTTGAATTATTTTAAATAATAGAGAGCAGCATGCACACGCAATAACTGGCAGTCTTGCACAAACGAATAGCGGTATTTTATACGCAAATACTTTATGGAAATGATCTAGCAGATATTGTGTGCTGCATTCTAAGGCATTCTTGATAGTTAAAGGTTCATGCCTTTTAAGTAACTTTTATTTACACAACGAAATAATTAAAATAGTAGGTGCATAAATAGTTGTAAATACAAAGTTGTTTTACAAAATACATGAATCTTCAAAGAAGCGATAAAAACCGCAGAATAGAAAATAGTGTAGATATACATATAGAACAGAAATAATGAAATTATTTATTTTATTTTAAAAGTATTATGCATTTAAGCCCTTTTACCTTGTGTCGTGCACAACACAACTTTTCGACCTTTAATTAAGAAACACGCAATAACAGGGTTTCCACAAACGAATAACGGTCTTTAAACGCAAATATTTTATTGAAATGATAACAAAACAACAATAACAAAAATGTTGTATGGCAGTTCAAAGTCTCAAGTTCTTCACTGTGGGTGCACAAGTAGAGCATGGACTCCAATTGTTGATGTAGTGTTTCTGATTTAAACGCGTGAAGCGACCTGGACATACCTCCCTAGAAAGAAATCTAGAGGGGTCGAGTCTGGTGAAGGAGGCGGCCAAAAGTTTCCAAAAGTGCAGATATGGATGAATCTTTATAATTTTTATTGTAGTCATTCGTACCACACCTCACTGAAGATAAAGACATAGAGTATATCCAGGAAGGCAATACCTATGTATATTTTAATTTTCAGATCACACTCAGTTAACATTCAGACATTTATAACTTCCAGATTAACTGATGTACTTGCTCCATAATTCTGTGTTTACTTCGGAATTTATTTATCACTTATTATTATTACTATTATTATTACTTATTTATCTGTCATTGATGATCGTGTTCAACCATTCAATGTAAATTTTCTCAAAAACCGCTCTGAGCTCTTTTCAACAAGTCCAATAACTTTCTTGTGAGGAAATAGGGTATGACTGAGAGCACGAGCTCAACCTTGTTGAGCTTCTCTGAATGGTTCGTATTTTCCTGTGCTAGGTTAGGGTGTGACTGGCAGATCTAGGTGAATAGATATAGAATCCTGAGTATAAAATCTATGTGTACCTCCTTGAAGTTTGTACCCAGTAAATCCACTATCGCTTTTGCTTGCCTCGAGCTGTTCAGACGGGGACGCGAACGACAAGAGTACAGCTCATACCAACCACTTATCCCTACCTAACCAGGTTGAAGAGGCATAATAAGACTATAATGGCCACTGCCCTGTTTCGCAGGGCAGAAGATTACAATAGTAATGATGATTGATTGATTTGAAAGAGCCCTTAAAATAGTAGAAGCATTTCTAAAATTTTTTTCATTCGTCTTCTAATTCGGTTATCTTACCCTGAAATAATTAATTTAAACTTCTGGTAAGAAGGATTCTTATGTGATCCCGATAATTATCGATGTATGTGTATGTACTACACATTTTTGTAGCTTCTAAAATTCTTGGATTACTTTTGCGAAATTCTGTTAAATCTCTACTTTTACAATAATTCCAAACTTTTGACCTACTGCTATTACAGTTAGGTTAAGTAATCTTAAAACGCTTAAATATCAGATTACTGCTACGTAATACACTTTCAAGATGATATTAATCTAAATCAATTAACCTAAAATTGGTAATTGCTTATTGCAAATATTTAATATAGTAATCCGTTTTATAATAGTATAACATTACCGTCACAAAGATCATATAAAGTCCTTGACAAGCTGTTTATATATTCATAATGCTTTATTAACAATAGTTATTGAACGGTCAAGGTCCAATTTGATTGAAATTTTATAACAATGATTGAACTACTTTAGGCAGCAGTCTTCAATGAAGAAATAATACATGAATGATCTAAATAAAAAGGGTGTATATGTGATATATAAGTACAGCGCCTCTCATCCTGTGGGCCGTGGCCCTATATGGTGAACCACTACCATGTAGTAAATTTACGTTGTATTTTTTTATATTAATAATAAATAATCCAACATAAAACTGAACAGATTTTGTTTATACGTCGACAATACAACTCTACCTTATTTGAATTCATTCTGCTTCGGCTTAATTTTATTCTAGCGAGAATATACTTTATATCCCACAAAATTGAGACATACTCAGGTCGGATCGCTTTCAAGATCTCTAAGTTCTTATTTTTACAGACAAATAATAAAATACTTACACACAAATAAACACAATAACAAAAAGACTGATCTTTTTCATAAATAACACTGAATTATTAATTTGTGAATTACTTTTAATGACATAAACCTAAATCTGTCTTTTTGCTTTTTATTCGTATTAACCTATCCCAAAGTCCTTTATTAATTTTCTATTTCGGGATTTATATGATAAAAAAACCTAACTTTAAAATCTTTTAACTATAAAAAGATTATTTTAATTTGTTTTTAATTATTCTTTTTTATATTGGTATCTTGTAATCTCAATAATAATAATTAAAGCTTATTTTGTTAAGAACTTACGATTTATTATTTGACTTGTTTTAATTTTAGCCACAGCAGTGTTTCATCTCTATATTTTAAAAGTGAAACCAATTGTTACCATCTCTACACCCATTTCCAAGTCAGCTGTTTGTTTCCATTTGTTTTACTTTTTTAAATTAACTTAAACACTTTGTTTATACTAAATTAATAATTTTTTATGTTTGGCGTTTAAATTATAAATTTAAAATCTTCTAACTGACGTAAAATAATGTAATTTATTTTTCTTTTTAACATAACCTCACAAACATCTGATTCGAAGCGCTCCAGAGGTGCCTGTTCGGTGGTTTAGAGCAGTTAATTGTTAAAAAATGCCTTCCTTTATATACCTTTTCAAGAAACAATTGAATTTTTACATAAAACAATGAAATCGGACTTTTCCAGATTTCCACTTACCCTTACTTATTTTTAAATTTTCATCTGCAGAAAAACTATTCCATCTTGAAATCACAAAATTGTGAATCTGCCAATATATAACATTAATTTGGCATAAATAATAGATTATTCATCTTAATTTTGTTGTCGATGAAACAACATTGTATTAAACTAAATTACTAAAAATATATAAATTTATAAAAACACAATTTTCCAATGTTCCTTGTTCCTTGTTTTTAAAAATATCTAAGGTTTCCAGGTCCATTCGGCAGTGAAGATGAGTACTTGGGAAATAATCTCCCAGGGTAATAATAGGCAGTCGGTGCGTAAAGCTAGCCACTTTACTACCCTTGGGTACCGAACGGCTCGAGTAATATCAAGCTACTCTGCTATGTCCCGATGGACCTTCATAGACTGTGAAAGGGGATTTTTATTATTATTGAGAGTTGAAAGTTAATTGAATTTGATAGATCCTGTAAAAACAAGAAAATAAGCCCCACGTTGGGCGCCAATTTGTAACAAACACATTTTTACAAAAAACAAAAGCCCTACACTTGGACGTCAATTGTAACCTGTATTATTTTACCTAAACCAAGAGTACTTACGTTATAATAATTGCTACAACCCATAACCTGAAACCAGGCCCCAGAAGCTATAAACTTGTGCGGGAGGGAGGGGGCGATTATTATTATTATCATTACGTAGGCACAACGTGCGGCTGCAGCCGACTTACAGATGGAACAGCACAAATCCCACATTTGTGTCACAGCTAAGGAAAACTGCAAAAAACCTTAACCCGATCTGCCGGCAACAGGAACCGAACCTGGCCCGCTTGGGTGAAAGTCTAGCATGCTAGACATTATACCACCAAGGCTATTATACAACTATCTATGTCTCGGCTTAACATAAATATTATTAAATAAGAACTCTCTCCCTCTTTTGAGATTAAGGCAGATTATATGTGGATTAGAGCCTCATCAAATTCATAGAGATATGGATAATATAATTGATTTAAATTAATAATAGAGTGACGTTAATACTGTACAATACGGAGCTCTACATCTTAAAATAATTCAGTCTCAATTATGCATGTACCGAATTCCGCACGCTGTTATTACACAACAATAGCACATAGTAAAAATAAACACGAAACAACGTAAATATTACCATTTATTTATTTCTTTTACATAAAACCATTAAATAGTAAAAAAAAACTGGAAGGCTTTCAGTTGTTACTCTTAACATGAATTATAATATTACAACTAAGTTAAAAATACTTTAGAGATTAGTACTCAATTGATCCTTATTAGGTTTGACGCTAATCAGTTTTACTTAAAAAAATTAAATTCAGAATCTCATAAAAATTTACTTATTCTCATCAAAAATGTCTTTAAATTACAACTTTAAAATATCTATCCAAAAATATACTAATCCATTCTTAAATTTTGATTAAATGAACTAGTTAACGCTTCTACAAAAAATAGTATATAAAGAACCCACCTGGTTATTTCTATAAACTTCATTTGATTTACAAACGTTACTTCAAATAACTCGTTGAAGATGTTCACCAGGCTATTGTAAGCCTCCCTGGAGAAGGCTTCCAGTGATTCATCTGTGAGTTTTCAAAATACTAGAAACTGCAAAACCATATTCGCCATTAACATCAAACAAAAAAAGGTGAAGCTCGCAGTTTCCACCATAAAGATTAAACAGCAAACTAGATTTTAAATCTGTCGAATTTCTTAATTGATCTGGATCAATATTCTCGAACTAAAGTGTGCATCGATTTTCTTAAACTAAAGTCCCAATCGACTTTTTCAAACTAAAATCCGTATCGAATTTTTCCCTATAAATAATCGATATTGTATAGAAAAGTTTATTGATCACATCAATAAAACAAGACGAAAATTTTAATTTAAAAAAAAGATGATTGATTACCTTCCGAATTCCGAGGGATTTTCAAGATGGACAACGAAACATGACAAAGAAAACTCTAATTTTGCTACTTTCGAAACTTTCAAACAACGATTTTGTACTTTCAATAAATCACAAAGCCATTTTATGCATTAATCAAATTATAATTAGCCCAACAAAAGGGGATTTCAATATTTAAAATCAAAAGTTTAATCAACCACTAAACTAACGTCTTGCATTGTCAAGAGAATTTTACAAGAATGACCCTGTTGTAGAATACCAACGGGTCGCAGGGGGAAATCGTTTCGCGCTACAAGAACTGTCTATAACTTTATTGAATTTTAACGAATTAGACCGTCAGAAAACATTTGTACCCAAATAGGGATTATTGAAAAATCGATATTTTGTAGTTGAAATACCAAATCTAAATGGCGTCGCAAGTAAACGTTAAAAGTCGACTATACAGGGTTTCTTATAAAAATATCCCAATAATAACTTTATCACTATACAATGTGTTCTTAAAACAAAAAGAATAGACAGAAAAACTGTCTGGTACACTCTACCTCATCTTTGACATTTTTCTTTAATAATATTGATACAAAGAAATAGAGAACCAAGAAGAACCTGATTCTAATCAAGACTCATTTGAAGTTGTGTTCGAATGAAATACGATTGTAGTATGTCTACTTGGATTGTTTTGAATGTCAGCTTTTGACTATTGTTGGGATAAAAGGTTATGATGTACTATAATGTAAACTCAAAACTAAATATGATACAATTAGTTAATCGGTTTCTTTCACTCAAAGCCTATTGTTTACAATTACTTGTTTTTAATTAAACCATACAAGCTGAGGTAATAAATAAAATCGGTGATTTTTATAAAATTCTTGCAGTGTAAGTACTTTATAATTATTTCATTTGTTACATTGTTATGGCATGCGCCACCGTACGTTCGGTAGTTTATTTTTAAATAAGTCAACTGCAAATAAGTTAACCGTTTGGATCTTCGACATTTTCATTACCAATAAATACAAGTAAATAGGAAGTAACACTTTTTTATTGCATGGCCTATTTTCTTACATTCATAACAAGTTTCAGAAATCTCACTCTTAATGACTGATTTAATTACATTTGAATAAAATCCATTAAGCAAAAGCTTGATAAATGAAGCCCATTCAAAATGTTAGACCTAACCCATTCTTATTATGAGAAAACTTGCTTCATTCAATTCTACATTTACAATACCCATAAAAATGAATAAACATTTTGCAACTATCATGTCTTTACAACAATAATAAAGTGGGCCTCGACATATATTTTTATTTTATTATATTATATTTTTTTGATTTGCTTACGGTATGTATTCAGGTCAGTCTGTAATAAACATTAAGATATTTGAAGCTTCCTGAAAGAAAATTCTAATTTGGCAACAGTAAACAATTTGTAAGAATTGTGCTTGTATAATAATTGTATATATAGTTAAGATGGTGTTTGGTATAGATTTTGGCTTGCACACGTGTATATATTTCAGATCGAGCAGCATTGTATCCGGCACCGCCAAGTTACAGTAGAATTTTTCATTGTTATCCAAATCCACCGAGATACTATCCTGCGCGGTTCATTCCAGGTCTGTACATTTCAAATTTTGCATGAGATCTTTTTAACATTATCATAGTCTTCTTCATTAAGTCACATGTTTTAAGAATTAATTTTCTTAATTCTATTATAGCTTGTCACACTCATAGATTAACATCACCTATAAATGTTTACAAAGTGGTTGGTGGCTTTACTAATCATCCATTAGCGCATAGCTCTGTGATCTAATACCTATATAAAAGAGTAATGGTGTAACTACCATGTCGCAAGATCTGGGAGTGACATACAAAGATAAGGGTCTAAAAATTAGTTATGCCGATGTCAAAATTTAACAATGTTGTAATTTTACTATTGCATAGTAGTAGCATATTTCATAATATAGTAGTAATTTCGCCAATGCTTAAAAACGTTATTAAATCGGTGGGGGATTCCCCTTCAACTTTAATTTGTCATTTAATAATTACGAAATCAGGGCTAGGTTAATTTCTTTTAAAAGCTCTGGTGTTCAACATGGTGTCAACAGTAATGTCACTTATATATTAACAAAGACAAATTAATTAATCAAACACATCTTAAAATAGCTATTTGTGATAGATTGCCGATCGAGAGAGAGATAGTTGAGGTTATCTCGAGAGCTTCAATGACACTTTATGCTAGAAATACACCTAAGATCTTTTTCTACAACAACAAGAAACTTAAAGAAATATCAATTTATATCTGAAGGCATTACATTAAAAGCAATCAACAGTAAAATCAGCCTACATCGTCTTGGTAAAACAATAATGATTACATTGTTGTTTGTTTTGAGCAAACAAAAAACACTTTTAACGCGTTGCCATTGAGACAAACGGAAAATGTCAACTTTCAATTCTTTAACAACAACTGACAACCTTCAGATACTAGAGTAGAAACTACTATTTTTTTGGTCTCGGCCAGTTTCGAGTTAACACCCGCCGTTGACAGGTAGTCGACCAAGGTATTTAGGGTAAGATAGGGTAGGATAAGTTAGGTTAGACTAAGTTAATTTAGGTTATGTTACGTTAGATTAACTTAACTTAGGTTAAATTCAGTTAGTTTAGGTTAGGTTAATTTAGGTATGTACAGATAAAGATTTTGATGTAGAAGTAATGAAACTCAGTACTATTATAGAGAAAAGATCGCTCATATCATACCATATTACCTTAAACAGTAGCTAATAATCCGATTGATTTTTGATCCATTTTTGTGCCAAGGGGACTAAAAACCGAACCTACATCGAATCACCTTATACAAACCAATCATGACTGAACCAACAAAGACTGAAAAGCATATTTTGGCGCATCTTAGTGCCTTCTATTATTATTATTTGAAATTTTAAAATGCGGTTTCACGACTTTTTCTAACCTAGAAATTATTCGAACCGCCATGTATGAATGAGACTCGCCGTATAATGTACCGAAAGTTCCAAGAAATGCATAAATTAATTTAGTGTTAATAAATAGGCTATTGTATGGTGTTACCATTTTCAACATGACCTAAGACCAATCTCAAGTGGCCTAAAAACGGTGGTTCTTCATAATATGTTATTCCCTGTTCTACATCCTACACGACGAACACCAACGGCATTTCGTTTTCAAGATACAGCAAAAAAGATAATCTTTGAGGGTGGCGAAAGTGAAACAAAACTGAATCGGATCTATGAATGTTTTACAAAATTCGCGTGTATTTCCAAACAGTAAAGCTATAAACCTTTTGTTTTTGTCGAAAATAAAAAAAAGCTTTTAAGGTTTAAATTACCACTTTTCGAACTACGCCACTGTAAGCAGGAACAGAAAAATGTTCTTGACGAATCTCTGCACCGAAGTTTTGTCTCTGACCGAATTTCGTTCCGATATCTCGCAAAAATGCGTGCCCTCTGTACCCGACGCCTATGGAATACAAATGAATTTCACATAGGGCACAATGATGAGTGGGTATCCCCAAATGCAACTTTATTATCATTTTTCAGATTTTGTTAGCGTCAAAGGTTAGAACTAGCTTTTCACAATATCTCCTTCCTCTTTTTGTGTCAAGAAACGAGAAAAAATGCATTTTGGCCTACTCGTTTTCCGAACCTATTCGAACCAATGACATTAGCCTTGTACTACTCTTTTTAATGTGAATAATAATAACGAAAATAATAACCTGATCAGCCCGATTTAACTTTCGTAAACATCTGCAGTTGGATTTCTAGGCTGCTCAAACTAAGAGGAGAGCAAATCTAAAATCGCTATTGCTGTACTTTCATATCAAAAGTGGTAGACAAATCGAACAAAGGAAAAACGCTCAAGATTGGCCTATAAATAACGGAAATAAGAACGGGTCAAGATGATGGAGTGAATGTCTTAATTCTCCTAGCACTTCCTTAATTTACTTAGTCACCATTTTTTTATAAATTTATGAACCACCTTTTTATTTATGAACCAATATTCAACCGATTACTTGCGTTTGTTTCATGTTGGGGAAGGAAAGGGATACTTTGAGACGTAACCTCAACGCGAAACCACAACAAACCGCAAGTTTTCAAATGAGATTTCGATCTGGTTGACGTAAAGATATCGAAAATGTTTATCATCCTTTGAAGATCCAACGAAGAATTGAAATAGAAAACGAATAGAACATGCAAATAGAACTTGCGGTTATTGTTGTTATTGGATTTGTAAGTTGATTTTGGTTCGTGTACCGCGATCCAGTTAAAAAACTAGTTTCGATTTGATTCTTTTTAGCTTGGAGATATCTCGGAGCTTTTCCAATACATTCTCATACATCTAGGTATCTGACGCAGAATTTTGGATTGCAGAGATTGGATTAAGCATACCTTACAACGCTTTTAGCACAGCTGGGGAGGCGACGTAAATCATATGAAATCGTGGTTTAAACAGTTGGGCGTACCTCGTCGAAGCACACATAAGATGGAAGGCTCTGGTTTGAAACTAAAGAATTATCTACCAACTGATTTTCTAATGGAGATCAAGCTTATGTATCGTCAGTCACAGGAAGATTTGTATTTTTGAATTACTTCTACCTGGGACACTAGAACTACCCACAGCTTCATTCAAGATCAAGTAGATCTTGCCTATGCTAAGAATTCTGAGTGTTAAAAATTGGCATGAGCTAATTAAAAGTAACTGGTAAGCTTCTGTAATAACTTAAACTTGACCAAGAAAGAGCAGAAATGGACATAAACTTGTGTACCATCCTAACTTATCGATCTGCAATATAATTTAGAAAATAAGGTCTAAATAACATATAAATAATAGCTTATCCTTCCTGTAGTTTTCCTAATTTGCTTCAGTTCTGCATTCTGGGTATGCAGTAATAGACAACACATCCAGTCTTATTTCAACGATGATATTGCTTAATTTAGAAAGTTTATAGTGTAAGGTCTGAAAGGTATTAAAAGTAAATGAAAGTAATGGTATAGCAACTAAGTCATCAAATATTATAAGGACCAACGGGTCCTTACACAGCACTGCTAACATAAATGCACCCAGAAGACTTTGTGAATCTACACAACACTGATCTAAGTTACACAAAAAGGAGCTACAGAGACACTTTTGGGTAAGAATACCCTTTTTTATCATCATTAATTCAAACATAATAAACCCTCAATAAACGGATTGCTTCAAAACGCGTTGACAGCTATTGGGACGCGCCTAGAGTCAATCGACCAGCGCGGCCTAGGTGACTAGATGTAGTGACTCTAGACGCGCCTAGAGACACTTCAATTAGAGTCTGGCCAATGCGTTACCACGGTGTCCGCCATTTTATGTCACAATATTTTTGATATAATATTTTGATTTTGACATCCTAATTTTAATGTAATTTTACTGCTAAATAATGTTTTATATATACAACGCACTGTTTCGTGATTTTTAATTAAGTCAAATATCGTTTATATGCGTGCCAATATTTGGTCGTCTTTAACTATTTCTCTACTTTTCAAATTTGGCGCCACGTGTTGTGATATAAAATGGCTGCCTTGTCCAGACTCTGAGACGCGCCAAAATTGACCTGCATTCTTTCGGAATTTTATTGAATCCAAGTATGCGGAAGATTAGTTGTCAAACTAGTGGTTTGAAGGTTATGTTACAACTAAAGCATGCATTTCATTGGTTCCATACATAATCAGTGACCACCTACCGCTTATCGACGTCATTTTGTTTAATTTCTTTTCTGTACAACGCCATCTATATTTATTGACGCTTCCCAATATGAGAAATTTGATTGCTTCTTCAGTTGAGATTACTGTACCTTTTTGATACAACTAATTTGATCGCGTCCTTCAAAATTATTCATTCTGTAAACCGTTAATTTTTGAATTAATTTGTTATTGTTTTTTCAAATGTGTTTCATTCATGAATGTTAAAACACCATTAATACTGTAAATGTTCTTACGGTCATAAAGATATGTATGTATTAAACAGAATAATTTGTTTACATAGTTGTATATATAATAATTAAAACTGTTTGATAAACCAGTCTCACAAATGCTTTTAGATACTGGAGTGATAGTTTTGCCCTTTGTTATCTAAATTAAGAATTAGGTGTTTCTTAGATAATTTCATTTTTCATTTTTAGATTTTTCTAAGGATAAATTATGTAACATTTCAAAATCTCGTAGGTACCAATATACTAAATCTGATTTTATTATGTCGAATCTTCAATGGTCCATTGGCCTGCCAGTGGTTAGAAGTTTCAAATAGATATTTATACAGAACCAGGGCCGGATTTAAGAAAGGGCTGTATATATACATGGGAATATATACAGTTTCATAAATAAAATAATAAAATCTTATTGAACATTAATTATTTTATCAATGTCATATAATTTAACTTGATGAATATATAATTTAAATTGATTTGAAACAATTAGTTTATAAAAAGATTACATTTTAAAATTTGATTTCCCGCTTCCAATATGAAGTTTTTAACCTTTTTTCCGCTTGCTACGCTACGCTGTATATACGACATTTTAGTCTAACTTTTTAGATACATATAAAATATATGTTGTACAAATCAATGCATTGAGTAATTAAGTCAAACAAATTACAAACGTATTTTATACGTTAAGAAAACTTTAATTTTTAACAAAAGCTCATAGAAGAATATAACAACAATGCAATATTATAATACATAATTATATATACAGGTGGTCTCAAAAATAACGAACAATACTTTAATACGAGATAGTTGATGATGTGTAGAGAAAGCTTTTCTTATAACTTGAAACTTTAGTTTTTCTGTCAGACTAAATGACAATAAACTAACTATAAAAACTATAAAATTATATGAAATGATTCATACTTACTGTAACTGAAAACTCAAAATATCTGCCACAGCTTGAGATTTAAACTCTTTCTTACAAATTAACTATTCAAGTCGTAGGTATTGGTTCCACAGCTGCATAAATTGTGAAAAGGAATAGATAAAGGTCTCAAAACACACATAAAAACTCACAAAAGGGCGCCATCTGGTTATGAAGCTTAAGTTATTAATTATAAATAACCAATCAAAGATGTAAATTGAATAAGCATTAAAAATTATTAAATTCATTAACCAGAAAATGAATAAAATATTTAGTTGAATCAAAAATTTTGTTTATTTAAAATTTTGAAGTAAAATGAAGCAAGGCATTCATAACTAATATGGTTCCGTTTTCTAGATCTTTAGTTTTGAATTAATAACATTTAATTAATAAGGAGAAAAATGGTTAAGACATAACTGTACATATATTTAGGAAATAAAACACACCTCTTATATTTATTAAGTCTAGTCTATAGTCTTTAGATCATAATTATACCAGAGTAAATCAATAAAAATTCATCGAAGACCTTTCATAAAATAAGAAGAATAAACAAAAAGTTTATGAGATCGACCACAAAAATTATTCAAAAACATTAATTCAGATTTTTAAGTTTGTATTGACTTGACTTTGTTGACAAAATATATAAACAAAGATCTAAATGAGGTTAAGCCAATTAGATTAATTCGACTATTATCAGTTTAAATGATTTTAAAATACATTGAAATTTAAAGATTTCTGAATAAAGTAGAGAGCTCTCTTCCTAAAGAAAGATTGCCACATTCTTTAACTAAAAGATTCTTTAACTAAAAGATTCTTAACTAACTGCATTATAAAACAGTCCTTAAAAATACGGTACCTTTAATTATATCCACCAAACTCATGGAAATCTTATTTTTAATCTTAAATTAAAGGGCGATTTTAATTAAAGTACGTGTTTAAGTAAACTATTCCTGCTCAGAATTTCCTGTCAACTTGGCAGGCTAATGTACATATTGAATAGGTA
Organism: Agrypnus murinus; assembly: GCA_929113105.1. Taxonomy (NCBI): domain Eukaryota; kingdom Metazoa; phylum Arthropoda; class Insecta; order Coleoptera; family Elateridae; genus Agrypnus; species Agrypnus murinus. Next base: position 115,209,631 of record OV816027.1, read on the forward strand.
TCACTTTACATTGTTTTGGTTATCTCAATGCTCGACCACTTTTATTTACTACTTAAATTGAAGCAAAAAATAAACAACATGCATTGCACAATTTCTTATGAGTTTTTTTCTTCAGTTTCTATATGTTTATATATGTTTTATATTTATTAGTGATAAAGGACCTTAACCAAACTTCACCCTGGGGCCTTAGATAACTGAAATCCGGTCTTCTACAGAACATTTCTCAGAAGGTATGTCAATAAATCATGACTGTGTGATGCCATACTATGATGCTAAAACTATACATAACAACCGGATCACTAGAAAAAAAGAGATAGAGGAGTATCATAAGCAGATCTATAATGAGGCAAGAAATATATCCAGTGTGGTTAACACATTCAGCAACTGTGTCCTATTCTTCTCTGATAACCTCTTTGTTATGACTTTAATTTATGTACGATAGGTACAGTTGCGATCATTCGCTAAGGAACGAGAGAAAAATATTGATTTTTGGTTTTTCAGTTTTTTGTACAATGCACGCTGTAACTCGGCCTGATTTATGAACTGGGTAATTATAATGTTAAAAAATGAAATGTTCTTGAATACCATATACTAAACTTGCATTTACATTGTACAAAAAACTGAAAAATCGGCGGTTATGATTTTTACATCGTTCCTTAGCGAATGATCGCAACTGTACATTTCAGAACGATAAGTGTTCAGGGAACTGTCGTCGATTGTCCCCACAAATTTTCCAGCTCGCCCGTAAAGATTAACTTACAAAGCTTGGCAGGTAAATAACTATTACAGGCTTCATAACGGGCTAGCCCGTAAAAATAATCTTTACCCCTAAAGACACAGCTCAAAAAACAGATGTTTACAAGGCACTATAGCATAAAATATATAGAAAACAAAACCCATACAAGTTGTCTAAAGTGACACACTTTTATGGTTTATTATTGATTAAGGTTTACAGACTTCGCAAATATTTATATTGTTTTTTTTCTTTTTGGGACGTCTGCACACTCACAATGGAACCATTTGTTGCATATCATGCATCTTATCCATGGTTCTCTTGATTTAGATAGAATGCATAACTTTTTGCAATACAGACAGACAGGGCGGGTTGTTTTCTTCATCATCGTCATTGACTTGCAATGGATCATCTTGACTGTCAAGTAGAAACTCTGAAAAAATTTTCTTTACCCATTTTGCTGCTTTGCGTTCTTCAGCTACCCTCTTTTCTCTTGTCTTGGTTTTAATCTTTTCAATATATGGTCTGCTTGTAAGAACTTGCATTCCTTCAGCTTTCCTTGTTCTTTTAGTGCTTGAGGTTCCAGAAATGATTGGTAGTGGTGAAATGTCTTGAAATATATTCTTGTTAGGTGTCTTATCTTTTTGGACTTCCGAAATATCTTCTGTTATAGTGAAAAGTGAAGATACTGGGTTAAATAAATAGTCGGGGGATATATCTGGATTAGTTTTTTGAAAATCACTCAAAGCATTTGTTGATGCCTTTCAATAAGCTGATGCAAATAAGCCTCCTATCTGGTATAGTATGACCTCTCCTTCCTGGGTGACATTTCAACCATTTCGTAATTTCTTGTTCATAATGGGTTTTTAATGGTTCAAAAAAGCACACATCTAACGGTTGTAAGCTATGTGTGCAATGCGGGGGGAAGCATAAAATTACAATACCATGCTCTGTAGCATAAGTTAACACGTTAATATTTTTGTGACTTACATGGCCATCTACTAAAAGCAAGACCTTGTTCTCTGACGATGGATTAGCGTACTCTTTAAAGTGGTTCGTCCAGATCAAAAAACCTCACCGCTCATCCACCCAGTTTCTTGAGCAATTCCAAGAATTGTGGGTGTGGGTACTTTACCAGTACGTTCTTTCTTCCAATTCTTCCTTGAAAAGATAAGAGCAGGTGTAATATAATTATCAACAGAACTCATGCAAGCTACTATGGTTACAGTTTGACCTCTTTAAACACTGGTTATCATCCAACCTGCTTTCTTCCCTTGGTTGCAAAAACTTTTGAACGGTAGAAAATCCTGATTCATCCACATTCCATAAACGGGTTGGATGAGTATTGTACTTTTCAATTATTTCTTGCAAAGTTCTAAAGAATATTGCTATTTGAGGTTTATTAAATAATTACGGTCTAGTGGCTTCCGGTTTTCTAAGCGAGATATCAGGATGTCTATAACGAAAACCATACAACCAATCCTACCTAGCTAATTTCGTAATATTGTTAAAACAATGATCGATACCATTTCGATCTGCCAACTGATATACCAAAGAACAAACATCAGGATATGTTAAGCCAAACAAAGACGACTGTAGTATTTCAAATCGCTTACGAGGTCTCTTTCAAGTTCTGCGGGAAAGGTCGAAATATACCGGCCTTTCTTGATACCTTTAACTTGCTTATTTTTATCTGAACATCTTCACCGTAGTGTTTACTGAGGCATATTAAATGTCTTAGAAGCTATAATCATGGGATATTGCCAGGCGCGTGCTGGCCCACCGGGATACCTGGAGTTTCCCGGTGGGCCTTTATAAAGATGCCTCAAAGGGCCCCCGACACGACTGAATTTAAATTACCAACAATTAAATTATTTTTAAAGTAGAAGCAATTTACCTCACCGCTGTTTAACTCGACCGCACCTGACGAACAACGTCGATTGAATCTAATTTTCTTCCGCGTTTTTAGCCTTGCAAACCATTCAAGAACTCCATGATTTAGAAGAATCAAAGTATCTTAATGTTGCGGATGCGTTGCGTATTATATTTATATTGATGACGTAATTTGGGGATATTTTGTAGGTTCTGCCTAGAAACTTCAATTGGAGTTAATACATGTTATGCGATCTGTGGAATTCCAGTTGCGTAAGTGGGAAAATAACTTTCCGGAGCTTCTGGCGGCTGTACCACAGGCTGATGTCCAAATGCCAGTTCAATTCGACAAAGAAGAAGCTATCCTTATTAAGGTTTTAAGTCTTCATTCATTCATACTTGTGACACGGTATATCTAGATCGCTTTTCCAAAAAAAGAAATATCTTATCGGAATTTACAATAACTTAAGGTTTTTAACCCCAGTGGTTCTTCTCTTTGCAAAAAGGTTAATTCAGCAATTATGGTTGGCGAAAATAGATTGGGATGAACCTGTTCCTGATGCAGTGATCAATAACTGGAATTTGTTCAAGTTGGAACTTTCTAAACTTTCAAATTTAAAATTGCCTAGATGTATTAGTTTATAAAAGAATATAAAAGAGAAGAAGGCCGTCATAAAAGAACTTCATGCATTCTCGGATGCATTTGAAATTAGTTATAGTGGTGTAGCGTATTTAAAGGTTCTATATTCTGACGGATCTATCAGAGTTTTCTTGATGTGCGTGAAAACTAGAGCTGTACCTCTCAAAACAATCACCATCCCACGTTACGGATTGTGCGGTGCTGTTTTGACAACAGAATTGGTGTAAAGTCTCATCGATGCTTTGAAGAAGCAGATCACATTTGATGATACGATCGCTTGCAAGACTCCCAGATACCAAGACATTTGTGGCTAATCGAATAGCTTTCATTCAAGATATCGTCGCTCCTTTGTCATGGTATTACGTTCCGTCAGAAAATAATCCATTTGATAGTGCCTCACGCGGACTTTTGTCTTCACAATTGCTAAATCATAGTTTGTGGTGGAAGGGACCTTCATGGCTCCCTCATCTCCTAGACTCGTGGCCACGACAACCTTCATTCTCTGCAAGTTTCTTTCTGCAAGAAGAACGTAAAAATTGTACTGACAGTAACTAATGAATCCCATATAATAGATGATCTATTAACACAGGCCCACAAAATAAAAAAGTCTTGAAGTTGAAAGGTGAGGTAGCATACCGTAGCTTTTTGGTATGCTGAAAAGGAATCCGAGGTCAGAATCACGCAAGGATTTCGACATAACCTCAAAAAACACTTCAAAAATACCTCAAAAAATTTACAAAAATACATCTAAAAAAATCCTTGGGTGATGGGTCAATTCTGACCCCGGATTCGTTTTCAGCACACGAAGATGCATACGGTATGGTACCTCACCTTTCAACTACAAGACTTTTTTTATTTTGTGGGCCTGTGTAATTAATCTAAATAAATAAATTATCCTTAAAAGATTAACCGAAGTGGGGTGTGGGGACCTCTAAGGAAATACTTTCCAGGGCCCTAAAATTGACCCAGCACGCGCCTGGATATTGCGCAATAGATATAGAAGAGAAAGTAAGTAGCAGCCGTCTACACATGTTTCGTACTTATAGTGCTCATCAGGACGACATAGCAGATATAATGAAATAAAGGCAATGAATTCAAGAAGATGTACAACACAAGGTTTCACAGATATCAGCCAACAACACATTTGCGGGTACACTGGATCTTCAGTGTATCTTATTTTTGTTCATACTCATAGACTATATAATTTTAAAAATAACTTACCTTTACAGGGATGTATGGAAGCAGGAATTCCTAAAATAGCGTTTTTTAAAGAATGGGATAGCACATCTATGAATTAATCGCATGTTACAATCGTGAATTTTTAGATGCAATAGTATATTGTATTACAAGTGCAGAAAAGTTCCAATTTCTGTGTTTACACACTATACTTTATCTACGACCACAAAAAGTAATTACCTACCAAAAGCTAACAAAAATATTTAACCTAGAACTTATACTATCATCCATATTTTTTACGTGAAATCTTTGGCAATAAATAAGTGTACACTTCATTTTCCCATCATCGGATTCCCTCATGATAAATCTAGAATTTCGGAAACAACAAAAGTAAACATTAAATTTTTAAAGAAAATAGTAACAATACGTTTACAATTTGTATAATTTCAGTCAATCTACTATTAAGTACAGCTAAACAATCATACATATGTATTCGTTTTCAAAAGTAATTTTTTATCAGCAATCATAATTCAATTGTCAAGGTTATTAACCACTTTGCCGCGAAATTTAAACACATTCAGGCACCGCAGGTATTGTGACTGACAAGGAAAGATAGCTTTAAGTGTACCCATCGTGCTTGCACTTGTGAATTATGTAGCAAATTATAAAAGCTTTCATTATTTTTATTGTAATTTTGCAATAATAACGAATAATATTATATTAACAATTATATAATAATGTAAGAAATTAATCAATTTTAAGTTAATTGAATAACAATTTTATAATATCTTTATATAGTAATAATAACTAAATTATGGCAAGTCGCCTCGATAGGTCCACGGTAGGAGATCTGGCTTAGCAAGCCGACGGTCCGGGGTTCGATTCACCACCGCGCTGGAGTTATAATTTTTCTAGATGGATTTATTCAAAATATAATTAAATGTAGAACATTAATTAAACAAAATAAATTAACATTTATCTATAATTTATAACTTTTATATTTCAAATAATTAATATTATAATGTTGCATGTGCTGGCATTTATGGCGTTTTAATAGAACTACTGATCATGCGATATCGTTTCGCACGGTCATTTCCCTTCAGTTTGGAGATTGCGAGCAATGAGTCATTTTAATGGTTACTAGACTATGCGAAATGTGTAATTTTCAATAGTGGTCGTAGATAAAGTACATGTTACAGTGTAAGAAAACGCATCAAACGCGTATTTTCGGAGCTATGTCCTATGACTATTTATTTCAATTAGACTTATATTCAGAAAATGTTTCACAGATGCAGTCAGTGAAAGAATGCAACAACTTACTTGTGAAACGATTTTCAATTTCGTAAAAAAATATAACATAAAATACAAAAATAAATATAGTTAGAATTGAGTGAAATGGTATTGCTGGCATTATCAAAAACACAATTGATATTGCTTTGGCACTAACTGCCAACTATACTGCAAACGATAAATAAAAAGTTTGAAAAATACTAGGAATTATCGGTGCGATGCTAAATGCACTGAATCCCATAGGTTGTTCTAAGAATTAACAGCAAATTAATTTCTTGGCTTTTAATAAACGTTTTCAGGTTACACAATCACCAAAGAATAGCATATAATTCGTAGAAAAGTTAAATTGCTATGGGTTAGTCATTTTCTTTGTGAACATACGTATTAATACAACAAATATTTTCTTACCTGCCTGATACCGTATTTTTACGATATCAACGAAATCATGCAACTAGCGCTGTTAACTACTAGCTGATGTGGAGAAGCGCTCGAGAACGTATTAAATATATCTTCTTTGTGTGTACTAATCCTGTGAAGTACACACTATGTAATTTTACCCTAGTATGTCATTTTAGCCTAAATTCTCCTACACTGGTTATTGTTATCAGAATCTTTCGCTGAAGTACTGTAATTTGGAAATATTAGAAATTAAAATCATTGATGTAGAACTCTAAACTGATGGTTGTTAGATGAGTAATTGGTTCTCAAGAAAAATAGTAATATGCTAGTAATATTGCCTGAACACATGTCCGGACATTTTACAGTTTTGGTAGAGGGTAAGTTGGCGGTGCAGATCACATATAATATTGGTCCAAACACACTACCTTGAGGGATTCCAAAATAGCTTGGAAATTATGTATTATGGAAAAGATACTCTATTTATAAATTATCTGTAGTTTTTTAAATGAAAATAAATAAAACAGAATTTTTTTTCGGCTTGGTTTCATTTATTATCACTGAGTTGCATCAAATTCTACAATGTAAGAATTTAGGCAACCTTAATAGCTTGCCTGAATAATAACCTTGTAATAGTGAAAGTATCTGCTGTTTTTTTTTTATTAATGATTACAATTGAGTGTAAATAAGGATAGCATATCTGTATAATAAAAAAATTCCAATAATAGACTTTTTATGTGGTTCATTTCACTAGATGCTTAAGCACATTATAAATTTTGTAAGTTAGAATCGTAGTAATGTGGGTTACACTTTAGGAAATGAACCATAGAAAAACTTTTTGTATTGTTCAATTTTCTAACAATAACAATTTTGCTTTGAATGGTTCATTTATCATATCAGACATCACTATTGTATATTATATATAACTTTTTTATCTTTTGCATCCCAATATACTATTCAATGTTTATTCTAGTGCTATTGTGTGTATGTATAGCTATATTTAAATATTTTAAATATCAACTCTTCTTGCTCCTTTTTTTTCTTCTATATATCTTTGAAATGCATTCATACTCCTATCCTAAATTTGTGGGTGTTATTGTTCGAACAAATGAGATTTTACCACTATCTTATTACTAGTTATGTCTAACTTTTATAAGTAACTGTTCAAAATAAAATCATTTAAACTCTTTGTAAACACATGAAATTTATGTGTTGCGGCTGTAACAAAAATATGCATAAATGCATAAAATTATCATTTTAGATATGCTCTGAAACTACAAGATGTGTAGTACATACAAATTGACCTCAATCCTAAAATGTTCTCCAATAATAGAAGCTTCCTGCTTGGTAGCTTTTTTCTTCAGTTATATGCATGCTGTTAGCTTTAATATCTTTTTTATTATTAGATTCTTATAACGTATATTTTATATTTAATTTTGTTTATAGGTAGCGTTTTCATGAGATCAGAAGATGGAAATGTTTACACAACACTGGAGCCAACATTAAGTAGCAATCCGAATGTCTACTTCCAACGGGGAAGTGGTGTCCATCCAGGAATGATGTACTAATAGGTTAAGATAGATATAAGATGCTTTTAAACAATCAATGTAGATAAGAATAAAAAATGTTTTTATGATGTGCAATTTTATTATGTACTGTGTACTTACTAATAATAATAATAGATAGTAATAATTATAATTGTTAGTAGTAATTTTATTATTAATAATAACTTTATGATGCTGATGAGGCTGTACTGTACTAAAGAGTCTAAGAAAATTCAAATGAACTTTCTCAAAAATGATAGTGTATAATAATTTTAGAACAATACCTACCATAATAATAATAATAATTACAGGAGACAGTAGGAGTGACTTAACTAGAACTCTTATGCAATTTACACCTACGATTAGTTGTCTTTTCTTATCTCCTACACGTACATTTTCATTATTAATCTTCAGCAACATTGTGATTATTGTGAAAGCTCCACTTCTAGTGACAGCGACAATGAATAATATAAATCTTTTGTTTAACTATTGCATAGGTACTAAAGAAACATGGTTTTAATTGTATGCACAATGTATCAAAATTCACTCTAAAACCCTATGATGCAAGAGCTTGAAGATAAATTATGTAATCAAGCAAAAGTATACAAGAAATTATTTTTTTAATGTTTCTAACATAAGATTTTTTATTACACGCACTGATAAAGATGTTAATGCAGTATTTGGTATTTAAAGGAATAACTGTTTTTTATTTATAGACTTTGCTGTGAGGTAACTGTTAATTAATGGGAAAATTAGGTGGGTAATGAGATAAACTAGTTTTCCAGTTTTGTAATGATTTATTGCAAAAAAAGAAGTAAACATGAAAATGGCAATCGAGTAGTGAGAAATTTTCAATTTTAACATTTTAGTGGAAACTCCGATAGTTTTTGCAACGTTTCATCAAGTTCCCAAAGCTTATAATTAGTTTGATAAGAATTTGTTTTGTAAACTTTTATATGTATTGCATTCTTGAAATGGTTATTAGCAAAGAATAATAACCTTTAGTCGCCTCTAAAATCATCTTAGATACATTGATCTGATACGTCAATTGAAAGCTCGTGATAACTATAGATGACAAATATGTAATAATTATTAAACTCCTCCACCTTAATGAATAATTAGCAAAAAACAAATTAGACTAAAGTATTTTAGTGTCGGTAACTAATAATAATTTTTACATATTTGTAATGAACTTTCTATTGATATGCTGGGCTTATTTCAGAAGCTTATTGGGTCCAAAATGGGTGAAAAAATAATATATCTTGGGCTATAAAATAAAATAAAGCTAAAAGCATTCTACAAACCTTTCTGATTAGTATTTTACCAGCGCAGTATTAATTTTTTTTATTAAACAACCATTAAGTTATTTGAATTTAGTTTCATTTTCCGTCAAACTACAAAAAATAAAATATTTAAATTATATTTTTGGCATTCAATTCCAAATAATTCAAATTCTAGATTAATATCGAGTAACTATGTACCTTTAAGGTAAAACAATTTAAGGTAATTTTTATATGAAAAGCAAAAAACCACAAAGAGTATATATACAGTTCATTTTAACTCGACGCAGAATTACTTTCATGATATATTAAGTCAATTTTATAAATTATCGTTGCATAATTGCAAATTTCTTACATATAATCATGAAAATAAGCTTGCAACCAGTTGTTAAAAGGGTTACCGATGTTGTTAGGCAGACAGCTAATAGTAATTAATATTTGCTTTACTGTAACTAAAGAAATTACTTATTTAACACAATACCTAACAAAAAACTCTTAGAAAATATAACAATCAAAGTAAATCAGTCAAAATGATTGTTTCAGTTTCGTATCTGTTTCTGTATCTGCGAACAAGCCCATGAGATCCTTCAATAGCATTGGTATATATAATTAACAAAACAACATTCTACACCATAAGTAATTGAAGGTAATGCTAAGATATGTTGAGCTCTCTTAAAATAAAGATAATGAGATTTTAAAGAAACTATACCAATGTAGATCGTAGTACATTAAATATAGGAAGCATAAAATACTCTTTAGATTGCTTCTCTATTGTCATCGACTTAATAAGTATTTTAAACAAAAATGGTAAATTATTTACAGAACTTTGTCTGACTCATGGACATTATATTTAGAGGTTCTGTAATTCCAAAACGAAGTAGGTATTCATAAAAAGTTACAAAACACTAAGAGATGCCAAAGCAAATAAAATTCTAAAATTATAAACTATATGAATAGAGTTGCCAACTTTTGAAAGTAGGAAGTAAGGACAGTCAAGAATTCCCAGAAACATTATTTATTATATTCATTTACAATAATAAACATTTTCCAATGCAATTTAAATGAAATCGAAACGTCAATGTAGTAAACTGGCAAATGTCCTAAAAGGGCTCTCTTGAATGCTCGCGAAGGGGTTCTCCACACATATACACGAGTTTACCTCTATGTAAAACCAAAAAATGAAGAAACTAAACCGGAGTGAATCTAGCAGCCGCAGACTAGCAGTCGGAGTTGATTGTGAACGAGCCTTGCTCCCAAATTGTCAAATTTAGACAGTTTGAAATAAACAAATAGACATTGCAATCTGTCAAAGTTTTAAAAGGTTTTTCACAACTCCACTTTTTCGAAGTTGGTAGCATTGAAAAAATAATTGAAAAAACAGAAAATTAACAAAAACTTCACTCAATTTTTTGTGTCAATCAATGAATTTTTAAATGTCACATCAGTGTTGACAACTACCACAAAAATCCCTAAATTTTAAAATTTCGATTTTTTTATATAAAAAGGGTATAAATGACGCAAAATAGAAAAAATAAGTCGTCCTTTAGAACAATAAACTTTGACTTTTGAAACCCGTTCTTTAATATACTATTAAAACATTGACAGATTGCAATGTCTATTTTTTTATTTCAAACTGTTTAAATTTGACAGTTTGAGAGCAAGGCTCGTTCACAATCAACTCCGACTGCTAGTCTGCGGCTGCTAGATTGACTCCGATTTAGTTTCTTCATTTTTGGTTTAGGTGTAGTATAAATTCAAGTGATAGTTATTATAGAAATCAAACTTTTTCCGAATTATTGTTATTTATAGAATCGCGCTATATCGAGTTTTGTTGGTTATTGTAAATAATATTATCAAAATAATTTAAAAGCCGATACTCAGAATTAAAAGTTTTCGATAATCTGAATTAGCAGATTTTCCAGGCAACTTACTTTGTGGCGTCATTGTAAATATACTGTAAGCAATTAATAAATAAATGAACGTATTGTCATTAGTAATTATGAAAAATCATCAAAAAGTAATTAATAATAAAAAAGAAACAAAAAAAGGATGATAAATGACATTCATTAAAGAAACAAAGAACATGAACAGACAGTATGACCAGCCTGAAGACGCGCTAGATTTACGATTTCAAAACCCCCATTCTATTCCCGGTTCGGGTAATTTCTTTTTAATAAAATATTTAATATATTTCATAAATAATCAATTTTCTTATAATGTTAAAGAAATAACTTACAATTAAATACTAATGTATAGTATGCATAATCATTTAGTTTTATTTTTATTTAACATAAATATACATAGTTTAAACAATGACTACAAAACTAAGGGATGACTTTATATCATTATATTTTTATAAATATAATATTTATAAAAAAATGTTTATTTATAAAATAAACAATTCATTAAAGAAGCAAACAAAAAAGGATGATAAATGACATTAATTAAAAAAGAAAAAACATGAACAGACTACAAAACCCTGGATCTATTCCAGATTCGGAATATTCCACTTCTTTTTAATGAATTTTTTTAATAAGTTTATATTATATTATTTATAAAAAAGAGTAATTACATAAAATTATCCCTTCGTATTATAGTCGTTTAAACTATAAAAGTAAAACTAAAAGATTACATATACCAATCTGTAAGGGGAGATCCCGGCGATTCCCCGTACTATTTATTTATATAACTAATTATGCATAGCTCAAGCTGAAATAAAGAAAAATTAAACAACATAGAGCATGGGGTAGATAAAACAAACTCAATTCATGCTTAACACTATTTATATTGCAAAAGAGAAAAGATAAAGAGATAATTACATACAGTAATATGCAAAACATAAAAACCAACAGGCTATAATTAAACCTCAAATAATATGATCCTAATAAAATAAAACGTTAAATATTTCGGAGTCGGCAAGTAACTTCGACGATTAAATGAAAAACAAAAAATTATTTCAGAGTGAAAAAATCTAGATTTGGGCCTCTTTTGTTACAATAAACCCATTCGGTGATTTAATACAAAGAGTATTCTTGCTGTACCCCTAACAATTGCATAAAATGAATAAACATGATAATTCTAAATCAAAACAGTTGAAAATATATATATAAAATTGAATTAATGACACCAAAAGGCAAAGAAAAAATATGATAATATCTAATAGTTAATTCTACAAATAACAGTTCATAAATATAGTAATAAACCTCAAATAATTAATTAGTTCATTAATCTATAAACACTAATTCGACTAAGCATTGATTCTTAAAGTTAATAAACTTTTTAAAGATAAATTTCCAAAAGATAATTTAAAAGTTCAAAATATTTACGTTCTCTATAAAAATTACATTTTACTGATATTACAGAAATTATAAAATCTAAATGTTCTACTTAAAATTATGATAAATATGAACACAAATATTAAATTTAATCTGTGAAAATTACAAACATCATAAAAATATAACACAGCAAAAACAACCGCTAAAAGCTACGTTCTGAACTACCGCATATCGGAGACATTTTGATGTTGTAAAACGCCATCTATGTTTATTGGCGCGTCCCAATAAAATTATAATCATAAAAAAATTGTTTATGAAATTTTATTAAAAAGAAATTACCAGAACTGAATATAAAACTGAATATATAACGAACTGTCTGTTCGTGTCTTTTGCTTCTTTAATGAATGTCATTTATCATCCTTTTTTGTTTGTTTGTTTTTTATTAGTACTAATAGTAATTCATTTACGCATGTTATTTCTGGTAGCACTGCCCGAAAATCTCAGTTTCTCTGAATCTATCCCTCTTAAAAATAATGTGTGGTGGGGTCTAGTTCAAGATGTTTCCATTACCGCTGCCTCCCAGCAGATAGTTCTAACAGGACTGTTTGAATATAGCCTTAATAGTAAATCAGTCTTATAATGTAAAACTTCAACTGCGGCTTGATAATTAACGTCGCTCAATTAATAAGCCGTAGATCAGTTATTAGGTTATATCTTATGTGTTAGTTGAAATTTATTAGATATTTAATAAATATGCTTTTATGCAATCTTCAAGATTGACTGGTCATTAACGACATTGTAAAGTAAACGCTACGAGTAAGGAAAGGCAACTCTTTATTTCCAGTTTGTAAATACATTTTGTGTACTAGTACATGTGGGTATGCAACCCACATATCATATAAGTTACTTCTTTTTTTCTTTTAACAATTTATTTACATCAGTTGTTGTTTGAAAAAGATTCAAATTTTTATAACTGCTTGGAATACATAACCTTCTGATAGCAAAAGTGTGCACGACATCAGTTGCTGCTTAAAAGGTTTTTCACAACTCCAATTGATATATCAATTGTAGATTAATAATTAACAATTGACGTGGTGAGAATCTTTTAAGCGGCAACTGAAGTCGTGATTAAAAGTCTATGCTTTATTTCAGAGTCCCTTAGGCCGCGGTGGTCGATCTGAGTACCGCAAAACGCTGCCATATTGGGACAAAAGGAGCACAAAATTGTTAATTATTTGTATCTAATTGCATTTAATCAAATCCACGTTTACTTTAAAAGGATTTTCTTATTCTGAAAGATCAAACCTTTAATATGTCAAATACGTAAAACGTGGTTTTGTTTTGACCATTATTAAAAATCACCCTTCTCTTCCCCAACATGGTGGCGTTTTGCGGTACTCTGGTCGACCAGCGCGTCAACTACTGTTTGCATGATTAATTCCCGGATATAAATTGATAGGATTTTTCAAAACACCAATTGTTAATTATTAAAGAAGAACAAGAGAATTAGAAGAGATTAGAAATTATCAAGCGAACACTAGATGGTCCAAATTTTTCAAATAAAGCTATAGCCCCTTTATTTCATATAGTAGCGACATCGTGGAGCAAACTTGATACAAACTTTAATAAACAAAAAATTACTACATACATGGTGTCGCGGAATTTTAATAAAAAGTTGTTAAAAAATTTGAATTACAGAAATATATTGCGGTGATCCTCAAATAAATAAAAATAATAAAAATAATAATAATCCCACATATATTCTTTATACTCCCTTTAACTAGCTCAGGTTTATTCGGTGGAACATAAATTATTTGAACTTTTGAGACTCTTATATCTTTTATGCCTGGAGATGAGAATTGTAAGTGACATAAAATATAAAACATAAAATTATAATCACTTATGCTTCTGCAAACTGGACACCTGTAACTGTTATCTGAACTGGAAAGAGAATATTGCTGTATGATTGTAATAGCATCAATTAAACACATACGTTAATTGAAAAAACATAAAACTTTTATTCAAACAAAAATTTAAAATCAGGAAAGAAAAGTCAATGTGAAAGAAAATATGTTTTTACAAATGTAATTAGGAATAAATCCTGTAGTTTGCTTAAACGTAAAGGAAAATCGTATTTAACTGACATAAGTTTAATACAGTTATCCGTTTAAATAAACTAAAAAATATGATTATTTATAAGTAACTAAAAATTATTCAAAATTAATAAATCTTTGTTAAAACAAATATGACTTGTTTATTTATATTGAAAAATTAAAACAAATTCTTACAAAGAATTTAAAAGAAATTTAATCAATTAGATCTTTAATTCCCTAAGATGAACTTTACAATTTAGTATTTATCTTTCTTTTTATTTTCAAGAACAATTATTTTCGAAACCAACCTTGTATTTTCCGTACAGTTCCCTTTATTAAAAATCTCCAACCAATTGGTAAGCCTGCTGTATAACCAAACAGCTGATTGTTATATATAAAAATATAATCGATGCGTTGATCGATGAACACAAATAAATTCACTTTTATTTAATTATTACGAAGAAATACTTTCTCTTTAATTTATATATTGAAGCACAATAATAAAAACTCTATTAATCCTCGAAGATACTTCAGGTAAACACCTCTTTCGATTTAATTCAACTTTTGTTTATTTCAATAATATTTATTTTCAATTGACACATGTCAACACCATATGTTTGGTACTTGTAACCTCAGATTTTTCAGATTTTAAACTGGAGTCAAACGTGGTCTCTGCCTTAAATAATTTTTGACTGACTTTGCTGGAAAATGCAGCGGCTTTTATATGAAATGCCATAACAAATGAACTCTATGACAATTCTTCCAAACAAAAGCGAATCGAAAGGACGCTTATGACGTCATAATCCAAAACATGTGATTTTAATCTTCACTAATCCCAGATCTGACATAATCAACTTGTAGCTTTTAAAACACTGATTAAAAAACTATACAACATATATGGTCCCCAAATGAGTATTAAAGGAGATATGGTCGAAAAACACTTAACGATGACGATTTTCGTTACAGCATAATTTACATACATAATTCAACAAATTACGAGTTCATCTTTACAGATTAGCTAAATGGGTATAAAAAGTGAGTGGTACAATTATTACATACATAAAAATCTTTTTACAATTTCATACAAACATGGTTTTATTACAGTACAAACAACAATATACACGAAATATGCTTTCACAACTTACAGCTTGAAAATAACTTCTACGTTAATGAATTTGTGCATAAAATGTCCAGTGTACATTGCTTAAGGCACACATATAAAAACAATGACAATAATAACCAGGATAAAGGCTATAAGAGTGCGTTTTCCCGAACTAAGAGGATTTCAAAGCCTCCATAACTTTTAATGACCAGAATTCTATTATATGAATTCAAATTTTAATTGTGTGATATCAATCATAACAAGATTAATCTACTTAAACTGTTTACAGGAAAATAACCGTGCAAACTTGAGCTGGCCTCCAAGAATATCAAAGAATATGCTTAACGCTGAATGATCGTAACTTGAGATTTTTAAATATGAAGATAACTTTCCCTAACAAGTGGGAAATGTGGCCTAAAATGTAACTTAGGTTGCCTATACATGATTGTGATAAAACAGTCTAGCTAAATTATATCCTTTTTATTTATAAAAGTAATTTATTTATAAGTGCATGTGATAATTAGTAAAGTAAGGTTATAATTGCATGAAATCTTTTAAATTAAGTTATTACTTTAAACCTTGATGAATCTAACAAAGCTCCTAACTATATTCTTTGTTAAATATATGCCCATGACATAACCTGCCCCTCATTTAATTTAAGAGCCGATACTAAATATTCATTTTAACGTTACCGAACTTTTATTCTATAAAATTTTCAAAACGGTGAAACGACATCACCTCAATATGTCATATTAATATGGTCGTTTTTACCGAACGTGAATGTCCATTATCAAATTAATATTAAACTGTGAATGTTTTTGTACATGATTATTATTAAACCTAAGATTTATTGACAGAATGTCAAATCTGGTAATATTCAATGTCGCCAACGTGATTTTGCTCCAGCGGATTTCCAGATTTTGTAATCAATGGTTGTCGCTACTATATGAAATAGAGGGGCTATAAAATAAAGCATAGACTTTTAAGCATGACTTCAGTTGCTGCTACAAATCGTTGTAATCGTGTGTTCGCTCTTAGCGACCATATTGGTTTGGATTGTCTAATAGAATTTATAACCTTAACTTTTGACAAGTTTATTTACTATGTTACTAAATAGAAAGAAACAACTGATGACCAGAAGATAAAAAATTGAAAAAATATATAAGGTACATTTATTGCATTCCTATCATGTGCATTAAGCCACATGGCATCGGACCCTAGGCGCCTTATTAGAGCAGCTGTGAATGGAACAGCTTTGTGCTGCTCACTAAACATGTGACTTTTAATAATAATATTTCAACATAACCTCAAAGTAAAAATGGAAAGTTTAATTAAAACTTTATTTATGAAACATGGCTTTATTCAAACACTGAATTTATACATATATAAACTGGAAACCAGGGACTTAGACATAATCGGAATCGGAACCTGAAAAACTGCAAGAACTGATATTTTGTTTCGTACCGGAAAGTCTTATCTTTTTAAAGCAAGTATGTACCGGAATCAGAACCGAAACCGGAAAAACCCCAAGAACCGATATTTGTCTCATACCAGATCCGAAATCTCAACTTTTATTTTTTCAAAGTACCAGGAATCAAAACCTGAACCCTTATATTTTTGTTACCCTGTATCGGAATCGGAACCGTACCAAAATTACATTAAGGTCCTAGTCCTAGGTGGAAACACAAACAATTATTAATTAACTTACTCATAATTATAATTACTCAAATTCGATATGAAATCAGTAATCAAAAGTAACATAAACCTCAACTTTTTAAAGATAGGCGTGAAGCCTAAGCTCGATTGTTTGTCTTTGAGATAAAAGACGAAACAAAGTTTTCGTGGCTTAAGACTTGACAACCAGCAAGAAAGGAACACATAGCGTCATCTGTTATTTTAATGAAAGGAAAACTCTTAATTATTGTCCCGACTCTTCTAACAACGCTAACTTTCATTTAGGAACTCTAGCACAGACTATAATACGAATGTTTTTAGGACTATATCAATAAACATGTAAATTACAATCATTTATAATTCCAAGGAACCAGCGTTGCCAGATCTTCGATAATTATAACATTCTACCGTAATCCTAGACAAGTCTGATAACTGATAATGGATTTTTGATAATAGTGCGATCTGTGATAATTATATTTTAAGAAATGGCTCGCATCATGCTCCTTTCGTGATCTCGCGTGAATCATGTACATGTTCTGAGACGGAACGACTGCACTGTCCACATTAGCATATGCGTGCGTTCTCTTCGCATGTGCTTTTTAATACCCATCTTTATTATATCAGCAAAGCACTGTTAGACCCAGTATACATGAGACGTTAGCTAACGAGCGTTTTAACAACTACATATTAATTCAACCAAAATCGCGCGCTTGAATGTGTACGCGTCTCATGCAATAGTCATTACCGCGCGTTAGCTAAAGCTTCATGTGTATTGGGCCTTAGTTCCAGTACACATGAGGCGATTACCTCCAGGTTAATCGCACGTTACCAACAACACTCGATCATACACTTGCAAGCGCTTAACGCGGCGTCAGCAGTTATTAGTCCCAGGATACATGAAGCGTTAGCTATCCCGCGAGTTACATGTAGCTCTAATTTCTATTACATTAAGTCACTTCTTACTTAAACTATCTATAAATATTTTATGCAGTCGAATAGGCTGCCATTTATTCTCATAATATTTCTCATTTAATGTAACTGTTAAGTCAGTTCTGGAGTGCCAAGGTTTTCTCGACCCTGAGCACAATCTAAATATAGCCACGTTTATCAAGTCACGTTCGTTATGCATTTATACTTGCACCCACGGACGTTCCTGGAATCGTATAGAAGTCAAAGCAAGGGCAGCACCAAACAAACAAACCCCACCCTGAAAGTACCAGCTATAAAGGCAGGTTCGAGCGGTAACCTTGTTAGAGTTACTTCAGCAAGCAAGTGTAACCAATCACTAAGACCTATTAATTTAATTCAATTTTTTTAAATTTATCAATCCTTTTCAAGAATTTATTTTATTAATTTAACTTCCACTTACCTTTGTTGGCTACTCTTATAGTAACGTCCAGATGCTTGGTTGGCTACTCTTGTCGTAGCGTCTAGATGCTTATAGACAATGGAGAGGAAGATGAAGAGATACCAAAATAATTTACGTATATTAACAATGAATTTATTAATTTGTAAAACAATTTAAAACTTTTAAACAAATAAAAAAATACACAACTTGATCACAAATACTAATTTAACAAAATATGTAATTTAATAATGAATTTATTAATGTTACAAAAAAAAACTATTTAATTGTCTCGGAGGGCTTTGTTCGAAATCAAATCACGGCAAGAACTGACTTAATGAAAGATTCTTACTCAAAAAGAAAACTTCATGGAAATAGTTTTGATGAGTAGTGGGAATGGACTAATAAAATTGTTTAGTAAAAAAGAATATAAAAAATGAAATAGAAATCAAAACTTTCTTTCACGATAAATTTGGAAAATCAGCATTTCTTTATTCCCATAGCATGGTCAATTTTGCAGACTTGCATTCTGATCTGTATTTTCAAAAAGAGATTTTACAGTGTTCAATTACTAATAAACCAGAGATGAATTTTGATGCTTTTACAGGAAATAAAGTGATAACTTGCTAGATGTGCTATAGTCAATGCCCCTTACTCTGTGAGAACTTTAGCTTTCCCAGGCTAAGAATTTTTAAAAGAAAAGTTGAAATTAAATTAATAAAATAAATTCTTGAAAAGGATTGATAAATTTAAAAAAATTGAATTAAATCAATAGGTCTTGGTGATTGGTTACACAAGCAGAAACGTACCGGACCATTGAGCAACGAAAGTTGAAGTGTTTGTAATACGTAGAATCAAATTTGTCGACTTAGACATATTTGTGTATTTATCAATAAATACTGTTATTAAATTCTGGCCTCCAAATTATTTAATTATAATTCGCGTTTACTAACGTGCGTTACTAACTACATAGCATTGCAAATGCGTAATTTTAGTAAAGCGCGTTATAACGCGCGATTCGAGATTTTCCATACTGATGGCTGGGGACACTTGGCAACACTAGGCATGACAGATTCCGACTAAAGTAACCTATATTTTTTTGCTGTACAACGCCATCTATATATGTATTGACGTATCCGAATGGACCAGCGTGTTCGAGTTATTAATGTACAACCAAAAAAATATATTCATTTTAATTATTTTGTATCGCTTCTTAAAACAATCATAATTTATTTGCAAATCTGTTACTTTTTTCTTTATTTCCTGTTGCTGTTGCTCTACAAATCTGGCAACGCCGAAACGTACTCTCGAACAGGAAATTTTAACGGGTAAGCTGTGGCAGAGATGTTATGTCTATTACAATTGTAACAGGTCTATTACATTAGCAAAGCATCTATCACTATTACAATTACATCTAAATCTATTACATTTTTAATAATTCTTATTTTTGTTCTCTTTTTTACTTATTTATTCTTTATGAAAACGTTTCAAAGCAAAAAATATTAGGCGACTGAAATTAATACCGTAAAAAAGAGATTCGGCAGATTTTACCAATGCACGCATCATGATATCTTGATATCATTTACTAAGAGGAACCGAGAAATTAAATACTGGCGTTTGTTAAAAAAAATTAATCAGAAAAAGTTAAAATCAAATTTGAACCTTTTAACATTCAAAATTGATGTTGTTTTTTGATTTTTTTGACATAGCTTTTGATTTTTTCCATTATTTTATTATATTACATTTTATATAATACTTATTTTTGTACAAAAAGTTATTAATAACGATAATAACTAAATCTTTTTAGATTTCCAATATAATTTATTTTATTTATATTTTTATTTTATTTTTACTTTGTTATATTAGCGTCAAAATACAGCTCACGTTTTTCATTCAGTGTTCTTTTAATAATCGTTTTTTGAGGAAGATAACGTTTGATGTCGATTGCTAAACTGTTAAAGTAGTGTGGATGATAGTTTGTAAGGAGTAGATATCTAAAATAAATTTTTTATATTTGCGTGTCCTAATGAAGCCATTAGGACACGCATTTTGCGTGTCCTAAAGAGATTTATTAGAATACGGAAAACAGTAACTTTTTATTTTTTAAAGTTAATATTAGTATTAAACAGCTGTTCTTAAAATGTCAAACTTATTTATGCTATAAAGAAATACCATTGAACTGAACATTATAACTCGAAGGAGTACGCACTCAGAGAAAAATAATACTTGCAATAAGAAAATCGTACATTAAATTAAGAATTTTGATGCTGTTTTAGAACCTAAGAAGTTTCTAGTTTCAATTTAAGAAATTAATAAGAATAATATTCTTGTTTGCAATTCAAGAATACGAGAGGTTGAATGTAGAATAATCTATTTAAATTATGTTCTTATTTTTACATGAATTTGTTTTAATTTTAACATGAAAATTCTTAATTTAAAACATTCAACTTCTTTACTTTAACTTTAATTGTTTCTTACTTTAAGAAATGACTTAATGATGTTTTAAGCATTTTCTTTCTTATTTGAAGAAATTAGTAAATGTTGTTTTAAGCATTATTATCTTGAATTTAGTGATTGGTTTTTAGGAATTAGTATTCAAAATAAAAGAAAACAATGGCACATGAAAGATTTATTTTAGATGCAACTACTTAGAAAAATACATACACATATTTCTTTACAAAATAGAAAACTTGCCAGTCTCGAATCACATCTTAAACATACCACAAAAGAGGATTCTTCAGTAAATAAAAACATTTTTTTTGTATGGTCAGTACAAAGATGTACCTTGACAACGTTTATTTCCATATAAGTCCAGGCTGCCAGCTTAAGCAAAGTACGTTTGTACTTGCTATACAGTGTATAGCATATTTCTAGCGTATTTTTTACATCTTGATTTAAAAACCTCCCAGTTGTTGAGAAAAGGCAGCAGAAGCATTTTTTTCTGCATAGTTTATGCCGAATGAAGTCGAAATTAATCTAAAACGGTAATTATTAATACTTTAATTGATTAATTATGACTAAAGTTATAGAAAGATTACCGTTAGCACACTTAACATGGCATATTTGTAAAGGAACCATTCTCTCAAAATTTCTTCGAATAATTTACTGTGGCAATCTCTTTGTCCCAAATTTTCTATTTGTCGCCATTCTGATATCGAAATATATAATATTGGATATAATTTATCAGTTCACCCATTGCCTTTGACAAGTTATCACTGAAGGTTAATACTTCACCACACAGGAAATGTAGCGCACACGTGCTTCTATTATAACGTAAAAGAACCAACTACAAAAAGTGCAACTAAGCAATATTGAACTAGTGTAAACAGCGACGCAGCTAGAAGCAACACTTAACGTTTTTGATTTAACTGCACTGCACTCTCATTTCCAGAAGAATTATTGTAATATGAAGAATTTAACGTTTTAATTTCAGAAATGTAAATGTTAACTAACTTAATTCAGCATAACATATCTTATTTAAAATTACATTGATTCTTATCTCAAGTACTGTAGTGCTTGAATCAATGCACAGTTTTCAAGAACATATTTGTTCTCACATTAAGTACAAAATTTCTTGAAACCAAAAGTTAAAAATTTTGTTTTTGCACACACCTGTATAAATTGCAGAAAATAATGTTTATTTTTAAAATGCAAAGATTCTTATTTGAAGTGGTTTAGTGCTAAAAACAATACTTAGATTTCAAGAACGTATTTGTTCTCACATTAAGCATACTTTTTTTGATACAAGAAGTTAAAAGTCTTCTTTTAAACTTGCTTCTCTGAATAGCAGAAAACAATGTTTAAATTGATAATCCAATATCTCTCTTCAAGCATTTTATGTCTAGAATTAAAAATTATCTGGATCATTTTGATTTAGACACCACGTTTCTTGACTTTAGATTACCTATATTTCTTTGAGTGCGAAACGCTACAAAACTGTGACCCAAGCGTTAGACACGCGCGGCGGTTGTAGAAGGGAATGCTTTCTCTGTCGCGCACACAGTGTGTTACCCAGGTGTTACCGACTTAGCTGGCGGTTCCGCTGTTGTATGTTGAATAAATTGGTAGGTGTGACCGGTACGGCTCTAAAATAATTTAGGGAACGATAATGATGAACGGTAGGTATCTTTTGGGTGCAGAAAAAATGATACATTCACGACAATTATTTATGATAAAAATATGTATTCAAATTTTTTTATTGTATTGTAATATGTACAATTTTTTAAATGTGGTAAAAGAGTATGGTTTTGTTTAATTTATGCCGAAGTGTTGCTTTTTCTCCCAATAATTGTAAACTTTTTTTCTTAGCATGAGTTGCATGATCTGCATAAGTACTAGCTACAAATTTAATAATTTGTAACTCATGTAAATTTTGTGATATGTCTACAATAGGATGTGCAGGTTGAAACATAGTCGTGATTTTATGAATAAAATTTTGAATCACAAGCATTACTATCCTTCTTTTAAAATTGTTTTTGCCCATAAATCCCAAATTATTAATTTCAGGACGGGATAATGGAAACCTTAAAATAAAATAGATAGTCAGTGAGCGCAACCTCTAGTATAGCACCATTAAATTTTTTTAAGTATGGGTTAAAATTACAACATTCTTGTAATACACATACACACTTGTATTAAAAAAATACAGACTTTAATAAAGCGTCAAACATTATTTTACAGAAAAGTCATTAAAGGTCTGTTAGTGTGGGGACGATAGGTATTATTACGATTTATTATACTTGTAGTTATTAATTCCATTAATTGAAAAAATTCCCTGTATGAATGATAGTTTTAATTTTTTAACTTTGAAGTGTAACAAAATAACACAAAAAGGTGGATATCTACCTAACCAACCTACATGGCTAGGTTAAGTGAACAATTATTATCTTTAATGTTCTCTTCCTACCAGATTTATAATTTAAATTATGTACTTACTTGTGAAAACGAATATTACTTGTAGGAGTCCGTTCATTGTTACATCCATACGCGCAACAATAAACAACCATTTTTTAATACTTTTTAACTGCTTCTCCAACTAGTTTACCGTTTAGCGTCGTGTATTGAAATGAGAAAGCTATCCCTTCCACAGCAGCGCTACCGTTCTCACCGGTTCTCACAACATGGTCACAAAAACACAATAGAACGTCCGCTTGCGTACTCCTTCCAGTTATAGTATTCAGTTCAATGAGAAAAACAAATGCGGAATCTGAATTTTCAGTGTTGCCAACTGTTAAAAAGCTAACAATGTTCCCCTAACAAATTTTATTTAAAATTAAATTATTTCTTTTTTAAATGATTAAAAATAAGGCTAATAAAAAAAATAGTATAAAGTATTCGTTTCATAAGACGTTTTAGGGCACTTGTCCTTTAGAAAACTCCCCGCTACGCGGGTCGTTTTCTAAACTCGGACGCGTGCGCTAAGAACGTGTCTTATGAAACTAATACTTTAATATACTATTATAATCGTAGTCGAACATCGCCAATTTTGTAGAATTAACGTTTTCTAAAAAATAACCAAACTAAACATAAAACAGTCATTATAACACTGTTTAATAGCAAAATCTATGACAATGGATAAATGTTGTTGCTTACTTATTTAGTATTGATTGAAATAAAATAGATGTACACGGCGCGAAAATTTAAATATGTCAGCTAGAAAATCAGTCATTTTTAGTTGAATGCTTTCTGCACCAGGAAGCGTTGGGTGGTAATATTCGCGGGACATTTGAAAATAATTTAACTTTCCTAATCTTTTAATTATTATTTAATAAATTCCCGAAGTAAATGTTGTTTTTCTTTACTTAAGAGTATGTGACAATTAATTTTTGAATAAACTATTTCACTCTTAATTAGTCCTGATTAATTTCTTAAAACGAATATATATTTTCAATATTTTAATGTAGTAATACTTTTCTTTTTCTTAAAACCATCAAGAACAACTAATACTTTTAAAGATATTTAGCAGTTTTATATTCCCTTTTTTTATTTCAACTACCTTAAATTTTTCCTTGGCATTTAAAAATTAAAAATTTCAGTTAAACTTAAAATATTTTGAAAGTTCACCTATATCTGGCAACACTGTGAGCACAAATTTTAGTTTTAAAGAAATTAATTCCGTTTTGGAGACCATCTTTATGTGTTTATAGTTAATGAAGCTTCCTATTATGAAAACTGGCGGCGATAACGCGCCCTTAAAAAAGATTTGTTCTGATATTTTTGCCTAATCTTAATATTACAGGAATCTATTACAATTTAAAGAAATCTGTTACATTTTTAACCTTAAAACTAGTACGAAAAGCTTCCGCTCCATAACATCACTGAGCTGTGGTGTTTTGTTGGCGACACTGCTAAAACATCTGATTCAATCTGTTTATTTGATTAGTAAAATTGAAAAAACTGTTTTACTTTTTTGATTTCTGCAGAAGAAAACGCAGTTTAAATCGTTAAAAGACAGGGCATTTCTTTTGAAACCGAGAAATACAATCGTAATTATCGGTTATTAGAGTCAAATCAAAATAAAAAAAAGTTTGGTTAGGTATGTAGCAAATTTTACATTATTAGCTTTAATTTTAATCATTGATCTTATTTTATAATAATTTTCAATATTATTATTAATATTATGATCAATAATAGGTGCTGGGGTTTATTCAGTAAAAAAGTCTTAATAGCATAATATACTGAAGAGAAACGTGTTACCTCAATCTTTTTTTTTTACGGTAGAAAAACTTGTTTGTGGTTTTCCAAATGCATAAATATTGTATTTACCTATATGACTTTTCATTTTTGTGCAGGTCACAATTTGGAGGCAAACTATTGAAGAAGAATCACAACGAAGCCATTGGTGGATTTTTTGAAGCACATTTGCATCATTTTTTGTTAAATTTGTAATAAATAGTAAAAAGATTATTCTTATATAGTGTACGTTGATAAATGTATGTATAGGGTACAATTTCTCATTCTAAATTGGACTAATGTAGAAAAGTATGTATAAATATACATAAAACAGCAACGTTTGTACATATATAAATAAAAACTAATAGAACTACATAATAAATTTGTAGTATTATCAAGTATTATCTTAGCTGATTATTATCAAAATTGTTAAAGTATATCAACCAATATTAAATATATTGAATAATATACATTATGTAATTAGGAGATCAAGCAATACTTTAAATCCAAGAAGATGTATAACGCCGAGGCTTTATAACATCGATGATTTAAAGAAGCTTGATCTCCGTAGTGCATAAGTTGTTTTATTTTATTTCGTATTTCAATCCTAATTTCTCCATTTTAAGATCCATTCGAATTTATTGTATAAAGAAGCAAGTTGCCTTGTCTGTGTCATCATACGCGTAACTAAGGAGATAAAAAGCAACATGCATGCATGCATGTGACTATAATGCAATATCAAATTATTTACGTTACCAACAACAACGGACATCAAGAACGTCTTGAACTCCGGTATCATTGACAACGGAGATCAAGATATACTTTATATTACTAATTGTGGTATATAAAGAATTGTTTGAAATACGAAATGAAATAAAAGCAATAAATGTCACGTTTACAGTTTATTGTTTAGCAAGTAAGTGATCTTATACGTTTGTTACACAGCCTTTAAAACGTATCATGAACACACTTTTTTACTCTGGTCTCAAAATGAAGGCACAAGTGTAACATTTTCTTTTCTATGACGGTAGAGGAAAATTGATGGATGTGACTTGTTAAAGGAGTATCCATCTTGAGCAGGGATGCCAGACGTCCCGGATTCTGCGGGATTGTCCCGCGTTTAAGGCTCCCGTCCTGCGTCCCGCGATATAACCATATTGTCCCGCAAAGCAATGTTTCTAGTTATTAGATACTTTTACAGTCTGTTTTTTTGTAAACCATAATATAGGAAATTCAATGAAATTTTATCATTTTTTTTCGTAATTTGTACCCTTGCATGTAAGTAGAAATTCTGATATCAATCGTAAGAAGAATTCATTTTACGTCAAAAACATATTAAACTTTATGAAGAAAACCAAAAACTATTTAGAAAAATACTTAAAAAGCTTATTGATTTATTGCTTGTGATAATAAGCTATAAAGAAAAGCTGTACGCTGATTCGCCTATATCTTAACGCATCAGAGTCATAATCAGAAATCGCGGTTCAAGCTCCATCCTCGTATACTTCTTTTTTAAATTGTATTTCTTACTAATTATTATTTTTAGAAGTTTATTACAACTATTATTAGTTTTATGCTCTTTTTTAATTTGCTTTTCTGATAGGTAATTAAAATTGTACAAAAAGTAACGGTAAACCCCCGTAGCAAAAATATCTAATAATTAAAAAAAAACATAATAATTGTAATAATCTAATAATGTACTTAAAATTATATGTAGTAAGCAATATAATTAAAAAATAGTATACAAAGATGGGGCTTGAACCCGCGATTTCTGATTACGAATTTGATGCGTTAACCGCTAGAGCAATCGGCGTACAGCTTCCAACTTTTCTTTATAGCTTATTACCAAAAGCAATAAATCAATAAGCTTTTTAAGTATTTTCCTAAATAGTTTTTGGTTTGCTTCATAAAGTTTAATATGTTTTTGACGTAAAATGAATTCTTCTTACGATTGATATCAGAATTTCTACTTAGATTTGCAAGGGTACAAATTTAGAAAAAAAATGATAAAATCTCATTGGATTTCCCATATTATCGTTTACAAAAAACTTAAACTTAAACTCTTAAAAGTATTACAATTTTAAAATTTATTACAATTTTCAACATTTTACCAAAACAAAATACTAAATATGTATGTAAATTAATTAAATTACATTTACAATTTACAGTTACAATTTAAACATAATAAAAAATATATATTTTTTAAAATAGACTCAAACATTTTAATATCATAATAACAAGATTAAAAGTTTTGAGTTTATTATAAAAAAATAAAAACAAAACTAAGTCTACGTTTAGTTTTAACAAAGATATGACAATTTTAATTTTCAGTTCATCATCCTTTCCGTAATTTGATGGAAATTCATTCTTAAATTGTCGTTATCTTTGTTAAATGAACACACTTAATTCCTTTTTATCTTTATATTAAAATTATTAATATTTTATATTAAACTTATTGATCCCATAATCAAAAATTTAAAAAATATTTATTCTATTTATATGTATTTTTAAAATATTTACATTTTTTGGTTATTCATATATAAAAGTAATTTTAATTTGTAATTATTGCTGTTTGTCGGTAATGTCAGTCTGTAGAGGCCTAACACTTAATTATAATATAACATACCAAAAATGCGAAACTATTTAAAAACGAAAGGTGCTGATATTTGAAAAAAAAAATCAAATCAAATAAAAATATTTTTTAGGTGTTTATTTTAAAATATCTGACAAGATTTGTTATTAAAAAAATAAACGGGTTTTCATAGAAAAATTATGAATTTTATTATTAAGTTTTTAATTTGCCATACCATTTACTCAGAGGCGTAGCTAGCGCCTGTGCTTGGCGCAGGGCCGCCGCAGTTAGGGGACGCCAGCCCCCTGACAGTAAAATATAATATAAATTAAATACGGTATCTGCAAAGTTGAAATGAAATTTACTAATAAAATTATTATTATTATTATTATTAATAAAATGTAGCTTATATATTTAATCGATCTTTTTTTTTCATATGAAGGGCGACCTTGCGTTGCCTTGCACAAGGGCGTCACAAACTCCTGCCGCCTCTGCACTAAATGTACATTGTATTGTGATTGCAAACAATGCGGGATGCCAAAAAAAAGAAAAGTGTGCCGCGAAGTGCTAAGTCAAATCTGGCAACCCTGATCTTGAGGAAGGTAGAGAGAAAGGCTATAATGCTAGGTTAAAAAAATAAATTAATTATAGATTATTTATATAATAGAAATGCCAACGAGTGAAGAAAATAAGTCAAAATTAATAGAAACCCAAGAATCCAAAAATGTTTAAATACTTAATTACAAAAACGGGACCACGCCAAAGATCACCAGATATAGGAAAATGCAAGACCTCATTTATAGTAGTTTTATTAGGCTGAAATCCTTCATTCTGTTGGGCATACCTTGTAAAAAGTACCAACTTAGCTCATGTTGTAGGATATCCCTAAGTTAAGCAGAATTTAGTTATCGTAAAAAAAATAACTGCAGGGGTGGGAGAAGGGGGTTTTAGTAAAGAAAAGGTGAAATCGAATTTTAATGTTATTTGTTGCAGAACATCACTCTCTGTGTTGTGACAAAAGTAAATGGTTACATCCATATTTAAATTAAAACAATTACGATATGTATTTACATTGTTTCTTACGGGAACCCCTACTTTTAAAGTCGATTATCAGGAAACAACTTTTAATAATTTTGCCCGACGATTTCAGAAAAGTACGTATAATTGATGCAGCTCAGGTGTTAAGTCGAGTAGGATTAAATGCAAGCGGTTTGAGAGAAGAAATTGACACCATCAGTAAAAACATGACATCTGTTGAATTAGCACAAGGATGCAGACGGTGCAAATTCCATTTTGGATGGTGTTGAAAGAAAATAAAACGTTCATTAATCCCGGACCAATGGTGGTTGCGATACGTATCCAAAAGTAGGGCGTGTCCAACAGTGAACAGTTTAGTTAGAAATAGAGTGTTTAGACAATAAAGTTAATAGTGAAAAGTGTAGGAAAGCAAGCAGAGAGTCGGTATAAACGGATTAAGATATAAAGGAAGGGTGAGCGCAAGAAGATAAGGAATATTAATTAGAGTAAAAGGAAGGTAAGCTGATAACAGTAAGGTGAAAATCGTGAGTGCTAGAAGTGTCATAATTAGAAGAAAACGGGACAAAAGAACTACTAAAAGTCATACGAACTACAGGCAGCAATAAAGCAAAAGAACTACCAAGAGTCAAACGAACTACTAGAGTGTAGAGTGTATTAAGAGTGAACTACGAACTTAGAGGTTGGTGCAAGAAGAAGCAACGAAAAAGTTTTATGGAAAACCAAAGAAGACGAGAGAATAGTGTTACAACAATAAAGGAAGTACAGCTACAAGAGGCCAAGAGAAAGGAAATACCGCAAGAATTCGAGGATAAAAAAATACACAGATCACCAACAAAAAAAACAGGGTGAAAACACAAGGAAAAGTCCTGAAATACTGCCACAAACTGAAGTAAAAACTACAGGAAAAGAAGAAAATATGGAGGCAATATTACTAAAGTTGGACGAGCTGGAAAACGAACTAAAAGATGAATTTAATAAAAATCACACAGATTTGAAAGCCGAAATTACAAAAATAACGAGGAGTTTCAAAAAACAAAAATGGAATGGGAAAAAAAGGCGGAAGATTGGAAAAGCGAAAAAATTGACATGGGAAACAGAATAAAAAAGCTGGAGGAAAGGTTGGAAAGACAGGAGAGAGAAAAACGAAAAAATAATGTGGTAATAAAGGGAGTAAAAATGGAAGAAAACCAGATTGAAGAACAAGCTGAGCAATTTCTAAAGGACAAGCTCATTGTTAAGAAAGGATACATTATTAAAACAAAGGAGGATAAGCAAATAGCAGTCAATAGAGATGAATTCATGGGAACAAAAAAAAGACATTATGAACAGGAAAGGCCTTCTAAAAGACTCAAACATCTGGATAGAAAATGACCTAACTTTTGAAGAAAGAAGAACCCAAGCTCAATTACGTAAGTCAAGATGGGTTATCAGAAAATAATTATAAATGAGGTGAAATATTACTGGAACCCGAACACACAAGGAATAATGAAATCAAAAAACTAGTAGAAGACGAGGGGGGACGAGTAGTGATGACGAAAACGGCAAAGATTACGGCTACTGAGAAGAATGCTACAAGAGAGAACGAGTATAAACAAAGAAAAAAAATAAAAAAAGTAAGAGATAAGAATTGGCGCCAAACAAGTGAATACATAGAAATAGGTACATGGAACGTGCAAGGGTTAAATAGGAAAGGGAAATTAAAACAACTTATTACAGAGACAAAAAAATATGAAATAGATATACTGGCAGTACAAGAGACGAATATAAAAGGTGTAACAGAAGCAAAAATTGAAGGCTATTACTGGTTGAATGGAGGTGGTGAAAAGAACAGATTGGGGATAGGTTTCCTAATAAGTGAGAGTTTAAAAAGTATAGTAACTGAATATAAAATAATAAGTGACAGAATAAGTTATTTAAGAATAAAAGGAAGGTATAGGAAGTTGATCATAATAAATATACATGCACCGACAGAAGAAACAGAAGAAGAGAAAAAATTGCTGTTCTATGAAAAGTTGGAAGAGATAGTGGAGAAACTACCAAAGTTTGATATGTACATTCTAATAGGGGATTGGAACGCAAAAATTGGAAAAGAAGATAGGTACATTTCAATTATAGGTAAAGAAAGCCTACACGAAGAAACAAATGACAATGGACAAAAACTCATCGATTTTGCAGGTAGAAACAAAATGGTGATAAAAAGTACAATGCTGAAACACAAAAATATACACAAAGTGACATGGATAAGCCCGGACAAGAAGACACAAAATCAAATAGACCACGTAGTTGTAGAAAAAATTCACAGTAAAAATATAAAGAATGTTAGATCATACAGAGGTGCAGTGATAGGCTCAGACCATCTCTTAGTAAAAGCCAAACTGAAACAAACTGTACCTAAAATTATAAACTATCACAGAAAAAAGAAACATAGGTGGAACTTAGACTGTTTAAGAAAGGGACAAATACAAAAAGAATATGCTAGAGAAACCAGAGAACTTGTAGGAAAAGAGGGACAGTACAAAAGTGTGGAGGAAGAATGGAATTTCCTCAAAAGAACATACAAAGATTTGAAGAAGAGAAAAAAGAGAAAAAGAAGGACTGGTTTGACACAGAATGTGAAGAAGCGGTGAAAGAAAGGAGAAAGGCCTGGCAGAGAGTACTACAAGATCCAACAAATGCATCACATGAGAATTATAGACAGACTAGAAACAAGGTACAAAGCCTATGCAGGAAAAACAAAAGAGAAGAAAGGGAGAAGAGAATAAAATCCTTGGAGGAAACATTTAGAAATCAAAATACCAGAGCCTTTTATAAAAACCTTAAGGAAGAAACGAGAAGCAGTAGAACACAAACAGTGGGAATAAGGAATGATCAAGGTGAACTACGTTTGGATGAAACCAAAATTTTGGAAATATGGATAAATCACTACAAGAAATTGTTTGTAGATCAGAGTGTGCAGCAAAATGAACAAAACCAAACCCAAGAACAAACCACTGATGAGCCCACATGGAAGGAGTTTACAGAAGTGACAAAAAATATGAAGAACAACAAAAGTCCGGGTTCAGATAAAATAGTAGTAGAGCTGATTAAGCTAGTAGACAAGAAACTAGGGAAAAGACTACATGAAATGATTAAAGAAATATGGAAAAAGAAAATAATGCCGGAAGAGTGGTCCACAGCTATAGTATGCCCTATACATAAAAAAGGAAATAAGCAGCAACCAGAGAACTATCGCCCTATTTCACTGTTAAATGTTATGTACAAAATAATGGCATCAATAATAAACAGCAGAATCCAAGAAGAGGCTAGAAGTAAAATTGGGCAATACCAAGCAGGCTTTCGAAAAGGAAAATCTGTAATTGATCACATTTTTATACTGAGACAAATCCATGAGAAATGCGAGCGAAACAATAAACCACTACATACATTATTCATAGATTTTAAGCAAGCATTCAACAAAATAAAAAGACCACAGATTTACGAGGCTATGCAAGAATTAGGATTTAGTAAAGAGCTAATAGCACTGGTAAGGATGACCTTACAAAATACAAAGTTTAAGATACGATTTCAAGGATGGGAATCGAGAATAGTGGAAAGCAATGTAGGTTTAAAACAGGGAGACCCGTTATCTACAACGCTGTTCAACATAGTGCTGGAAAACGTGCTTAGGAAAGGAGAGCTAAATACAGAAAAAAATATACTCAAGGACTCCGTACAGTGTTTAGCATATGCCGATGATGTAGTGTTATTTGCAAAAACGAAGGAAGAGCTCAAAACAGTGTTCAAAAAGATGGAGCTACAAGCGCTAAAAGTGGGGTTGGTGATAAATGAAGAGAAATCAAAATATATGATTTTAGGGAATAGGAAGCAGGAGGAAACACAAAATCTCACAGTTAGAGCACTAGATACGAACAAGCAGTACATTCTGAGCATAACAAATCAAGTGGTGTATTTGGGGGCAGAGATTACAAGTGAGGGTAAATACAAAAGTGACATACAGAGAAGAATAACAGCGGGTTCGAGATGTGTCGGGGCTTGAAGAACATACTAAGTAATAAAAACATATCAAGAAGTACGAAAGTGCGTATATACAAAACATTTATAAGACCTATAGTGACATTCGCGAGTGAGACGTGGGTGTTAACAGAAGAAATTGGGAACATGTTGGAAATATGGGAGAGGAAGGTACTAAGAACAATGTTTGGAGGAATTAAAGAAAACGGAGAATGGAGAAGAAGAACGAATACGGAGCTAGCAGACATATACCAGGAGAAGAGTATCAAAACAGTTGTACAGCAAAATAGATTAAGATGGTTGGGACATATAACAAGATTGAAAGACGAAGACTTAACGAAGAAAATGTACAAAATGGAGATAAGTGGAAGAAACAGGAGAGGAAGGCCAAGAAAAACATGGTGGGCGGACGTAAAAGAGGACCTAGAACAGTTTCAGCTAATAATGGAATGGAAAACAATGGCCAAGAACAGAAAGTTATGGAAAAAGAAGATACAAGCCATAGGCCACTAGGCCTGCAGTGCTGATTATATATATATATATATATATATATATATATATATATATATATATATATATATATATATATATATTGCTGTGGATGGTAGTTTCAAAATTTTGGAAAATTTTGAAAATTTTGTGAAAATATAAAATCTTTGTTAAATACTAACACTTTTGGAATATTTTTATCAACTTTTCCAGTTAAAAATAAATTTGAGCTATTTTATGGTGTGTCATTGATTATACAATCAATGTGTATACTTTTTAATAAGGTTAAATAATACATGTTTCTTTATTTATTATCAAATAGTTTACTCACCGATTACTTAAGTATACGTAACATCCAGTTGTTCGCAAGTTTGTTATTATGTAATTCATTTATCTATAATTTCAAATGAGTATATCGACGGGTTATGTGATTCTTTAAGGTTTTTTGTTAATGTAAATAGATCGTTGTTATTGCGTAAAAGTATTGTGTAATTAATCTGTAATAGATGTGTCACTTTTATAAAGAATATTAATCTGCTATTATGTATTATATGAGTGTACAGTTTGTATTAGTTCGTAAGGTGACGTCAGATTGTGTAATAATTATGTAAATAGTCAATAGTATATAAGCTTAGAAAAATAATAATTTAAGACACTTACTGATAGAAAGCGACGGAGTAAAGTCGTGTAAGATAAAAAAAGAGACTTACTGATAGAAAGCGACGGAGTAAAGTCGTGTAAGATAAAAAAAAGAGACTTACTGATAGAAAGCGACAGAGTAAAGTCGTGAAAAGACAATAGTAAAATGTAAATAGACACTTACTGTTAAACGACGAAAGAGTAAAGATATTATAGTAAATCAAGCGACAAAGTAAAGTCGTGGCTGATAATATTGTAAAAATTTAAATAGTCTAGAATTAAATAGACAAGTTAGTTGGTGATTTGAATACGGCGAAGGTGTAAAAAGTATAAATTGTAAAAGTGTATATGATTATAAAGAACCACCTTTAAGATAAATTACTTGCTAAAGTTAAGCAAGATAATAAATCTACGTTAAAACCTTAAACGGGTGTTTTATTTCGTTAAACACAAAAACAACTATAAGTATCCTACGAAAAAGGGAAATTGTACCCGCAATTAATAAACAAAAGTGAGTTACCAAAATCAAGTGTGTGGATGATATATGGAAAATCCATCCAAAAGGAAGACAGTCAACCCGGAATTGGAGATCAGCCCTGGATCAACATAAAGTGATCTACCCTGCCAATGGTTTGGGAAAGAGGACATCTATAGTTAAAGGAAAGAAGAAATATTATAAAAAGGTAGGAAGTTATTTCCTTTTTGTATTGGCATTTGCTGAAGAAAAGACTATCGTTTGTGAAGTGTAGTAAAGTGATTTGAACAATTTAGTAATAGTTAAAAATTAATTAAGATTTCACTTTTAAAAGTGTTTTTAAATTTCAATTTGTATATTTTTTTTAATACCACAAGAATCCACATTCACCCTGAGATGAGTCTTTATTAAATATAATTCTGTTAATTTAAGTTATTTAACTGGCGCCCAACTCTCTTACGTAAACTTGAGTTAGTCAAGAACTAACGTAACATTAATTTTATATAACCATTGCAATATTAAATCTATTAAAAGGTATTTTCAAATCATATTAGAATTTATAAAAGAGGGAAGTTGAAAAGCATATCCAAAGTTCAGTCATTTTAAAAATAAATTTATTATAAAGTAATTATCTACGATCAAACGGCAATTATCCACAGTTTCAAAATATATTATAATTTTTTTTAAAAAATAACTTTTATTTTTAATTATCCAATATTATAGCATTTATTTATGTCGCTGTCAACGCGGGGCATTTGTTAATGTCGGGCAAAATACTATATTTTTTTTTAAATGAGATATCACTGCAATATATATATATATATATATATATATATATATATATATATATATATATATATATATATATATATATATATAATCCCGGAGATTTCCCTGTATTCTAATAGGAAACGCAGACAGAGATTACATCATTTTAATACTGACCCATTTAATGATATCATTAAATTTGATTTGTTATTCGTTAATAAACATAATTAAGTAAAGACGATAATTTAATCTATCTATCAATAGGTATTGTTATTTTTTATTTATTATTTATTTTATTGGAAGTAAAATCTAAACACAATAGTACACAGTTCTTTTAGTAAAACCTTTTTTTTTATGTTTTGAAAGAAGGACCTTGATGGATGGTAATTTATTTTGCATAGTATAATAACAATGCCTAAAAAATAAGTAAATACTGTTATACGATTTTACTAAAAACTGCAGTGTAAGGGATTTGCAAATTGTTAATTAGGCCCTACCTTGGCCGAGTGTTTTCAAACATAATACGTACTCAAAGTAAAAGCTGTCGGCGGGGTTGTTTTGATTATTTTAGTACTAATGCAGCCGTGTCCAATTATTAGTCACAATTCTTAGGAATATTTAAGGTATCTACAGTGATGATTTTATTGCTTTTCACTAGAAATCGGTACCATTTATTTATTACATAGTATGTACTTTCTGGGAATAAAATAATATTATTTTAATTAAAAAAAGAAGGAAATAATACAGTACAGCATGCCCAAGAAATAACATAACTGGCACGCGATTATCAGTAACAAAAATATAATAATCAAAATACCAGGGACGAACCCATGGTGGGGGATGGGAGGGGAAGCTCCCCCCTCAAAGTTGATAATTTTGAGCGAGAGTTGGCAATTTCACAATTTGAGAAAAATGAAAAGATAAGAAAATGTGTCCAAAGCAATTTATTTTTTTTAAAGTAATTTAATTGCCATGCATACACGTTGGAGAGTTTTAAATAAAAATAAGATTTGCTTAAAATACTAATTTTGCTTCATATAATGTTAGGTACAAATAAAAATATTTTCGTACTAGTAGTTGGTATTTTCAGGGATAATATAATAAGTGGTACGCTTATTATCGATAATTTTTTTTAATGTTACGAATGCCAATCCCAACGACGAAAATACAACGAGTGCGAAGCACGAGTTGTATTTTCCAAAGAATGGGGCTGGCATGAGTTGACATTTGTAAAAAAATTATCGATTCTTAAGCGTACCACGAATTATATTTAGAAAGAGAATATAATAAATTAAAATGAGGACCACAAATGCACATTTAAGAGAAAAAGCTTTATTTAATTAAGTACATAATATTCCTCTTTTAAATCAACGCAACTCATCACAAAATTAGTCATTGCGCGTAACACACTTAAAAAATGTATCTGACGTTTCTAAATTATTTTATTTGACAAGTGAAACAAACGCAAGTTAACTAATACCTAATTGATAATAATTGTTAGTCGCTTATTGTCACTACGGTACAAGGTCCTATTGGTCAATATTTTAAATTTAAGGAGCAACGATTGGCTCATTATTCAATGTATTATATTCTCATCGTAATAAGTTGGCAATTTTAAGGTTACCCCCCTCCAAAAAAACTCTTTAGGATCGTCCCTGCAAAATACATAATACTACTAATAGAATACTAAATTACCTTACTGCGAATTTTCGAAAATATCTTATTTAATTTACTGTACACAAAATTAATACGAAACTATTTTTTTATGCACAGACCTGCTTGTATTACACCCCTGTTTGGGGTTAACGTACCTATTAAAAGAATATGAAATTGTCTTACAAAGCAGTAATCAACAAAAATACCGTTTTTGAAACATAATGTCAAACACGAGTACGTTTGTTACTTATTTATCTGTTCTTATTCCACGAAACACTTGGCCAAAATAAAGACGGGTTATTACTTTATTATGATAGCTTGCACATTCTCGAAGTAGTATTGTTTATCACCTTGAAGCTTAAACTTTAAAATATGTGTCATGTGCATTCATACTATTAAATTTGAAAACATTAGGCTGGACTTCGATGCCGTTTTTCTCCAAAAGTATAGAAGTACGAGAAAAATGGTATATAGGAATTTTCTTTCTTTAATGGTTATCTAACCACTGGAAAAGTCTGACTACGTCTTAATGAGACGCCCTGTATACACACAAGCTAAAGTTTATGTAGAGGTAGGAAATGAAACCAGCAAAGATATTGAAGTCACTAGAAGAGTGTTGCAAGGAGACAGTTTAAGTCCTTTGCTGTTTTCATTATTTATAACTGACGTTGATAATTATTTAAGAAGTTAAGGCCTAAACAGTATATTAATGTTGACAATTATCACTATTGCTTAGTTTTAATGTATGCCGATGACTTGATACTTCTTTCAGACTCCCCATAGATTTACAAAGAAAACTAAATGTCCTACATGAATACTGCCAGGAAAATGAATTAGAAGTTAACTGCAATAAAACAAAAGTCATTAGATTCAGTAAATTCTCTTCCCCTCAAAAATGCTCCTTTTTTTATAATACCATAAGGATTGAAATTGTAAACTCCTATACTTATCTTGGTGTACCTTTCTCTAGTCGAGACGATGTAGGTATCATATCATTAAATTTATTGTATCATGAACTTATATACTCCAAGAAAACCAGTTAACTCTAGAA
This sequence comes from Agrypnus murinus, assembly GCA_929113105.1. Classification (NCBI taxonomy): domain Eukaryota; kingdom Metazoa; phylum Arthropoda; class Insecta; order Coleoptera; family Elateridae; genus Agrypnus; species Agrypnus murinus. The sequence goes on from OV816027.1 coordinate 115,247,422, forward strand.
GATACTTGTTTAACTATATCATTACATCGTTCCTTATTTAATTCTCATACACAGTGAATGAGTGCAGTTGGGAAGATTTTCTTTAAATTAATTTCGTTTGGATTAGAGTTACTGGAGAGCGATTGTGGCTCGGTTAGTTACGTGCGGGACTACCGACCAAGGGATCCGGGTTCGAACCCCAGCCCATATATTACCGGATTTTAAAAAATCGCATCTCCCTCGGAAGGCAATGGCAAACCACCGAGGTAGGCTTTGCCCAGAGAATTTCCCTGAAATTAATAGAAAAATCCAAGTACTATGTACTTGGGGTGGTTCGGAGTCCACCTTAAGCTGTTGGTCCCCTATACTTGTGATCACTGAACACGCACAACACAAGTATAGGAGGGAAATGCCAACGCTCTGCAACAGAGCACGGCACGCAGAAGAAGAAGAGTTACTGAATGCAAACTTCTAACTTGTTTATTTTAGAGTAAGGGCACGCATATCAAAATCTACCTCTTGTTAGGCCAAAATTTCTGTAACAGAGGTACTTTTTTGTATCTTTTATTCTAGTGGCAAAATCCAGAAGCTGTCAGTAAAGAAAGCTGATCAAGATTTTTCTAGATTTCCGATTTTGAATTTTCTCGTTTACATTGATTATGCTCATTTGTGCACCATTATTCTAATAATTATCGGAAACTCTCTATGAGCACATGCTCGACATGTTTACAAGAAACATTTTTTAAATAAGTTTTATCCTACACGAAGTTCACGAATATTCTCATCGGCATTTTGAGAACATTCTTTTGTTTACAACTCTAGTTCACTAGAATATAAAAGAGGTACAGAGTGTAAAAGATTGCATTTAACAAAGTATGTATTATATTATTGATTCTATTATAATATTTTTTTTAACCTGAACTCCTCGAAAAAGAGGGACAACTAGCGTCCCGCTGGTAGTTGCGACGGGACAAGAAGGGCCAAGAGCGGAACATTCCGCTAAAAGCGGAAACTTGGAACTAGGTAAAATAGTTACCTATTTTTGTATCTACCTTAGCGACGTGTTTGTTTATATTTATATTACCTTTGATAATGACAGCTTAGCTGTTGAAATAATATTGTCAGGTTATGTTTTAATAAATACTGTGAAACTTTTTACTAATCTTTATTTATTTCATGATTACGGAGTTCCACAAAGTAAGGCTGGAAACAATAAACAAAAAAAAAACCTATAATTTTGTTGCTGTTCATATTTATTGACACATCCCAATGGACCAGTAAAGAAGAAGCGTGTTCGAGTTATTAATGTACAACAAAAAAAAATGTATTCACTTTAATTATTTTGTGTCGCTTCTTAGAACTATCATAATTTATTTGCAAATCTGTAACTTTTTTTTTCTTTTCATTTGCTGTTACTGTTGCTATACAAATCTGGCAACGTCTAAACGAACTCTCGAAAAGATGAAATTTGTTCGTTTTGTTGGCGACACTGCTAGAACATCTCATTCAATCTCATTATTGATTAGTAAAATCGAAAAAACTGTTTTAATTTTTTGATTTTTGCAGAAGAAAAATCAATTTAAATCATTAAAAGACGGTATTTCTTTTGAAAACGAGAAATACCATCGTAATAATCGGTCACTAGAATAAAAATCAAAATAAAGAAAAAGTCGGGTTAGGTATGTAGCAAATTCTGCATTACTAGATTTAATTTTAATCATTTAGCTTATAATAATTTTCAATATTATTATTAATATTATGATCAATAATAGGTGCTGGAGTTTATTCAGTAAAAAAAATCTTAAAAGCATAATAGACTGAAGAGAAACCTAACCTCAATCTTTCTTACGATGTAAAAACTGGTTTGTGGTTGTGCAAATGCATAAATATTGTATTTATCTCACTTTTCATTTTTGTGCAGGTCACAATTTGGAGGCAAACTATTGAAGAATCACAAAGAAGCCATTGGTGGATAATTTGAAGCACATTTGCATCATTTTGTGTTAAATATGTAATAAATAGTAAAAAGATTATTCATATATAGTGTATGTTTATAAATGTAATGTATAGGGTACAATTTCTCATTCTAAATTGAACTAATGTAGAAAAGTATGTTTAAATATACATTGTCAAACAACAACGTTTGTACATATATAAATAAAAACTAATAGAACTACATAATAAATTTGTAGTATTAGCTGATTATTCTCGAAATTGTTAAAATATATCAACCAATATTAAATATATTGAATCAAAGCAATAAAAGTCACGTTTACAGTTTATTGTTTAGCAAGTAAACTTGCTTATACATTTGTTACATAGCCTTTAAAACATATTATAAACACACTTTTTGACTGGTCACGAAATGAAGGCACAAGAGTAACATTTTGTTTTCTAAGACAGTATAGAAAAATTAATGTGGGTGACTTGCTAAAGCAGTACATTTTTAAAAAACGAATGTTGAGAACACTACTTTCATAGAAATAATATAGTATGTAAATGTAACACTTGTAGAAAGAGCCATTGCGAAGCTTGTATGGCAGGAGGACTCGCAACCACTCGTACTTGGACGTTTATGCTCATTTTGCAAAAAGAAAAACCCTTTCCGTACTTGTATTTCATATTCTTCTTTAACACTATTATGTATTTTGACTTGCTCCACAATATGCTTCCATTGTTTCCTATCTTATGTTGCAATTCTTTTTGTTTTATTTAATTTTTTTTGTATATTCTGTTTTGGAGCTTTCTTGGCATTGAGTGTTTGCATTTGTAAATAAATTTGCTAGTTTTATCTCTGAGCCTTTTTCCTTTTATTGCTAATTTGCTTGCATTTTTTCTTGTTTTTATAATTTTATTGTTTCATAGGTCCTAACATTTGTTGTATAAATTTCTTTGATGTGTATATTTTATTACTTGTTTCTGCTATTTTTTTCCTTTTTTTAAATGAGGTCTTGCATTTTCCTTTATTTTGTTCTGGTGATCTTTGGCTTGTGGTTCATTTATTTGTAATTTTAGTATTTACACATCTTTTTGGATTCTTTGTTTTCTATTAATTCTGACTTAATTTCTCATCATTAACATTTCTATTGTATAAATTTCATCATTTGTAATTAATTTTTTTCAAGCTATCATATTATAGACTTTGTAGCTTCCTCAAGATGATTCATCTAAATTGTTCTTGTTTTTGTTTCATGTATTCTTTATTCAGTAAAATTCATGCGACATAAAAAGGGTAATGCCAAAAACTCGGATAATTATAGGCCCATAACACTTTATAATACAATTTTGAAACTTTTCACCCACATTATAGCAGCTAGACTAATTGTCTGGACTGAAAGCAAGGATATGATTCTGGAATCACAAGCAGGATTCAGAAAAAGAAGATGTACGAACAATATATTTACATTAATTGCAGTAACCCAAATAAATCTTCGATTACCGCAAAGGAAACTGTTTTGTAGATTTTAAATCTGCTTTTGATTCCGTTACTCATTACCATCTTTTTCACAAACTATATAACTTGGGTATAAGTTGGGAGATTATTAGAATACTCGACTATATATACGCACAAGCTAAGATTTATGTCGAAGTAGGAGATGAAACCAGCAAAGATATTGAAGTCACTAGAGGAGTGTTGCAAGTAGACAGTTTGAGTCCTTTGCTGTTTTTATTATCTATAAGCGACATTAATTATTTAAGAAATAAAGACTTGAACAGTATATATTAATGTTGACAATTATAACGATTGTTTAGTTTCAATGTATGCCGATGACTTGATACTTCTTTCAGACTCCCCATAGTTTTTTAAACAAAACTAATGGTGCTATTCTGTAAAAATTTGTTATAGACTATAAAGTTATAGAGTATGTAGCTAATAGAGCTCTGTAAGTAAGTTCCTAAAAGTTCTTACAGAGCTTGAACAAAAATGGTATTCTATAAGCGCCTCTGTAAGTATTTGAGTTACAGCGCTAAAGTACTCACTTATAGACGTCTACCTATGCGCACCGAAGTTAATCGTTTTACAAGGCGGCGCTGAATTTTGAAATGTCAAATAAATTTTTATAAAATTGATATTACAGGAGTGTTCAATCGTTAATCATGAGTGGTACAAACGACAATAAACAACGACGTAAAAGAAGTGCGAACACAAGTATCGAACAAATTGAGGAATATTTAAAATTTATGGAGTGCGACGAAATTTTTCGTACGAACACGTTGAAACCAACCGTTGCGCCCGATTATATAGAGAAAAGCTGGGACAAACTGGCAAAAAAGTTGAATTCTTGTGATTCTGGACCTGTTTTGTCTTCCAAGGAATGGACCAAAGTATGCATGAATAATTATAATCAATTTTATCAGCATATTTGTAATACATAATTTGTAGAGATTCAACGACTGGAAAAACAATACAAGGGCCAAATATCGAAAAGTGGTGGAGAGTAGAATAAAAACTGGAGGTGGTGAGGGAGAAAATGTAAAACTGTCAAACCAAGAAGACAGGGGGCTTGCTGTGTGGGGGAAAGTAGCAGTAACAGGTTCTTGTAAAGTTCCCGTTGTTGGGGGTTTGCAGTTACATTTAAATCCCAGAATGGAAATGGATACTGAACTCACGCCCTTACCATCTCCAGAATCTCCTCTTCGGGAACCTACAGATGTTCTACGATTCGAAATTAATGAAACTATGAGAGCGTTAGAAGTGGAAAAAGAAATGGAAGTCAATCAAGGCGATTCGCAAGAGGAGAAATCCCAGTTACATCGACAGAAAAAAAATAAGAAAACACTATGTAAGAGGCCAAAAGAAAATCGAACCATAAAAACAATAGGAGAAGAATTACTTTCAGAATACAAGAAAAATGACCAAAGTGAAAATCATGTAAAACTAGCTGAAAAACAATTGAAGCTCGAAGTCGCAAAATTTAAATTTGAAGTCGCGAAATATAAATTTGAAAATTCATCTTTTTCGTTCGATCCGAATTTATCATTTTAACATTATTTTATAGAAGTAATAATTAAGGCAATTTTTATTATATTTCTGATTTGAGTAGTTTTAAGTTCATAGAACATTATTGTAAATCGAGTTCAATAAATAATATAATTGTTTATTAACGAAGCAGCTACTTTATATGGATTAAACATTATTTCTCCTGATATAATTTTCCCTGGCAAGTCTTCCTTGCCGTAATAAATGCTGGTCATTGTTTTCACCTTCGTCATTTTCGTCCATATTATGATTATCGTGATCATTATCGTAGGCTATGTTATCTTCATCAAATTCGATGTTCGCCCAGACAGCGATGTTGTGCAGAATAGCACTAGCATATACAAGAAATGCTGCATCTGCAGGATGATAGTGTAATACTCTATGATGTATCAAAGCTCGCCAACGTCCCTTTAAAATTCCAAAGATGCGTTCTATTACGTTTCTAGTTGATCGCAGAAGTACATTAAATCGAGCCTCTGGAGTATCATCCACAACGACAGCAAAGGGAGTAAACAGCCAAGGTTCTAGACCATAACCGCTATCTCCTATTAACACAGACGTGGTGTCTCCGTTGTGATATTCTTCTCTTAAATAATTTCGCAAATGTTGAATTCTCCATATGGCCGAGTCATGTACCGAACCAGGAAATCGTGCGTCACAAGCTAAAATTCTTCCATCCGCATCACCAACCATCATCACATTAAGACTATAAAATCCCTTTCTGTTAAGATACACGTGGGGTGGATGATCTTCATCAGTAATTGGTGGACAAACTATTGCGATATGTGAGCCATCAATACAACCTAGAACTCCTCGAAAACCATATTTTTCGTAAAATGTTTGTTTTACTTTTGCTTTTTCATTAGCTGTGGTAGGGAATTTTATCCATTCAGGCATCAATACCTCAACAATGAGTCTAGAAATTTCTACAATGGAACGACTTATACATGTTTGGCTCAGTGCTAGCCATGAACATCCTCCTACTGCGTGCTGATACGACCCTTTGGCCAAAAAATGTAAAGTGGCAAGAACCTGTGTGTTTTAAGAAGTAATTTTATCATTATAACGTAGGTATTCATTAAACTTTTGCTTACCCTTAAATAAAACGGTACTCGCGTAGACCTTACACTTGTTGCTGCATATGGGCTCAACCAATCAATTACATCTCTGGTTAGTTCTTTGTACAATCTGAAATTGCTTCGAAATTCTTGTTCCGGCATCTCAAAAGGATTTAGTACATCCCGAAGATGTCTACGATGAATTCGCATGTAATTTCTAAACAAAATGTTGATAAGAACGATAAGTATGATTTTTTCATTAAAAAGCCTGTAGCAATTATTTCTTACCTTCTTTCGTCTTCATTTATTAACAAATATATTACAATTGGAGCAATATTGTTGCGATTCATGACTATTATTTTAATAATTATTATTGAAAATTACAATCATTTTGACACTGTTACCTAGACCACGCTACATTACAGAGACCGTAAGGTGTTTATAGTCGCTGTTTGGCTCGCCATAAATTTACAGAGTCTTTAAGCTATAGAACATTAGTTACAGACAAATATTTTTTTAAAGAATACGATTTTGCTTATAGTCTATAGCTTAAAGAGTTACAGCGCTATAACGATTATATTTTTCTTACATAAATGTCCTACATGAATACTGCCAGGGATATAAAAAGGGAATTAGAAGATAACTGCAATAAAACAATAGTATATTGTACAACTAGTGTTACAATAACGATGCTTGTAATACGAGTAGAAGTTTGCTTAACGAGCCGCGAGGCGGCGAGTTAAGCAATATACGAGTATTACAAAAAGGAATTGTAACACGTGTTTTACATAATACTTTGTCTATTTCGCCTTAATTTACAATTTACTTTAAAGAAATGGGAAAATGTACATGCGGGTATTTTCGATGTGGTAATGTTGGTAATAACTGATAACGCATACAATGACATCCACTGTCATTTTGAAAAAATCACGTAGGCAGGAAAAAATTCAAGTTTAAAAAAAGGTGACAGCTTAGTTGTTTCTTCTGATATAAGATAAAAAATGTTTATTGTAATAGAAACAGTAAAACCTTGATTGAGTACATGATTGTCTTATCAAAATAATTATTTATAATAAAAATAAGTATGTTTCATTATTCTCGCTGTTATTTCTGAGCATCATAACATTCAAATTTTCAAAACGGCGCCAGTTAATGAATACTTATTAGTACCTATCACAGACAGACTGACAGAGTAGGCTGGCAGCAAAATTTACTTACTGCCAGCCTTACAAATAAAAAAACCACTACTTCCAGTTGCACAAAGTAGCACTTTGTGTAACTGTTTTTTCGCAAAAACAGTGTCACAAAGTAACCTTTGTATACTACGCGAAATAGACAAAAATCGTTATATTCAGTAAATTCTCTTCACCTCAAAAATACTTCTTTTTTTATAATACCATATTGAATATAATACCGATTGAAATTGTAGAATCCTGTACTTATCTTGGTGTACCTTTCTCTCTAGTTCGGAATTATTTAATATTGCTCAAAAGTATTTCGAACAAAAAGCTAATAATGCTAATAAATTGGGTTGATAATTAGTATCCTATGCAGGTGTAAATCTGACTCTTTGGACTACAAAATGAAACTTGATCAGACTACCATAATCTCAATGCTGGTTTACTCAGTAGAGGTTTGGGGTCTTAGACTTGACACGCAATAGAAAAAACGCAGGTGTGCTTTATGAAATCCTTTTTATTGTTACCTTCATCTACACCTAATTACTTCATAAGACTAGAAACGGATTTAATTAAATTAGAAAAGGACGTTTTGAGCAAAACAGTTAACTGGTGGTGCAGATTACTTAGAATTCCATCCAATAGACTGCCAAAATTCTGCTATGAAAGACTAAAAGCCTTAAATGTAGCTGGATCAGTCGATCAAAAGTATAATTAGATTTCACAACTTAAAACATTACTACTGAACAACAAATCAAGGTTCCTTTGGGACAAAAGTTTTTTATATATCGAAAAGCATGTAAATTTTGCTTTAACCAGATCCATAAAAACTAGTATCAAGGCTGATCTACATGCAACTACTTCTTCTTATAACAATGTTTACAAGCATTTGTAAACACTGTCAAGTAAATATAAATAAAACAAGAATCATAAGCCAAATCAGACTAACAAAAATGTGTTAACGTTATATGTAAATGGGGAAAATGGTGTAATAGAAATGACGGAGACTTTTGTAATTTACAAGTAGTAGAAGATGTTTATCACATATTTTGTGTTTGCCCCTTGTTTCAAGGGCCTCGTGAATATTGGTTAGTAAACTACTGTAATAATGTAACGCATGAGAATGTTTATATGTTACTTTTCAAAATATTAACAATAGATAAGATTTCTTCTTTAGGTACCACATAAACACCTTCCATGAGCAGAGTATCCAAATAAGCTGGCCTGGTGTAATGACAGATGGCGTTGTCTGACCAGAATACTGTATCTTCTATTTTATAACACATTTTTTCATTTTTAAGAAGGGAATCAGTCCGACTTGAATGCATTGTTTTAAATAAATGCTACTGTTCATAGTGTCGGGGCAGATAAATGAATCTGAAAGCCTTCCATCACTGCTCAGAGCCTGCTACACTAAATACGTTTTGAGAATTTTTTCTTTAGGTTTGACTTTAATTTCTTGTTTGCCACCTGTTTGGCTGAGCAGTGATAGGACTTTAATCGGGGGACTTAAATAGAATCGTTGACAAAATAGGATTCATCATCCATTACTAGAAATATTTAGGTTCTTTCCAAAAACTTTGATCCTCTTTCAACTTTCAGTAACTGTTTTACGATATATTTTGGGACAGATACTTTTCATCGTGATCGTAAGCCTAGGACGTTTTGTATTGTTCTTAAAATTTTAGTTTTTCTTTTTGGAATCAAATGGGCACCCGCCAAAATTGAAATTCCTACATGATCCAAATAACAACCATCCTAATGTAACACGTGCAGAACAGGGTTACGCACAATACAGATTTACATGCATTTTTTTAACGTTAATATTATCTCCCCTAATTATTTTACAATACATGTATTAAGGAATGCTATAAATAAAAAAAATACGAATCGAATGATACCTTTGGTTTCAGATAGATCACTCAAATCAGAATTATCAGTGATCAGAATTATGATCACTCAGCAATCATCATGACGTTGAGTGAAACGATAATTAAAAAGAATGCCCGACCCAAACTGGTTAACAAAACCACTGATTGGGACAGTTTTAGACTTGATCTACAAAGAAACATTAACCTAAATGTTAGTTTGAAAACAACTGAAGAATTTGAACTAGAAACTGAAAACTTTACCAAACTCATTCAGGCAGCGGCGCACAATAACACAATAGAAATCAACTATATAACAAAAGGAGTAAATTATCCAATAGAAATCAGAGAACTAGTCAAAGAGAAAAGAAGAGCTAGGAGAAGATGGCAACAGTCGAGAGATCCTTCAGACAAAGCCATTCTAAATAACAAAACACAACTGCTCAAAAGAGAAATACAGAGGATTAAAGAAGAATCAATTAATTCCTACTTGGAAGATTTAACCGCAACCGAAGAGACAAATTACTCTCTTTGGAAAACAACTAAAAAGATCAGGAGACCTATAGCTTCGATTCCTTCAATCAGAAGATAATGGCCCATGGGCCCGAGAAAACAAGCAAAAGGCTGATCTGTTTGCTGAACATCTGGCTGAGATTTTTACCCCTAACCAAGTCTATATGGAAATACTTTGGCCAATATAAGCAATCCAACATCAGAAAACATTACCTTAGTTACCCCAAATGAAGTAGCGAAGGAAATAAAAACAAACCTACACCCGAAAAAAGCACCTGGTTTTGATCTGATCACTGGGGAAATCTTAAAACAATTGCCTAGAAAAGGTATAGTCATGCTCACGTACCTCTTCAATGCAGCCTTTAGACTGAAATATGTTCCAGACAGCTGGAAAGTTGCGGAAGTAATAATGCTGCCAAAACCAGGTAAGCCGCCTAATGAGGCCAAGTCATACAGGCCCATATCCTTGCTGCCAATTATCTCAAAATTATTTGAAAAACTACTACTCAAAAGGATGAAACCACTAATTGAAAATAATAAACTAATTCCGGATTTTCAATTTGGCTTCAGACAAAAACACTCAACTATAGATCAGGTGCATCGCATTACTGACGTAATAGAGCGCGCTCTTGAAGAAAAGCAAATCTGCTCAGCGGTTTTTCTAGATGTAGCTCAGGCCTTCGACAAAGTATGACACGAAGGCCTGATATACAAACTAAACAAAATGCTACCAAAGCAATATGTAGAGATAATAACATCTTATATCTAAAACCGACTTTTCAGAATTAAACAAGATGATTATTCTGACCTGAAAGAAATAAAAGCGGGTGTGCCACAGGGTAGTGTCCTCGGTCCTATCCTATTTCTGTTATACACGAGTGATATACCAAAATTGGATGGAATAACAGTAGCAACATTCGCAGACGACACTGTAATCCTTGCAGTAGAGAAGGAGCAAGATTGCCATTGAGCCATTGAGAAATTACAAGCAGCTAGCAACACAATACTTGATTGGACCAAACAATGCAAGATTAAGCTAAATGAAGTCAAATCTACCCATGTTAGCTTCACAAGCAAAAGGTTGGTAAATCCTCTGCCCTTAGAGATTAATGGTATTGTAACGTTCTTTTAATATCTGCTTTTATACCCTCATATAATCGCACCAGAAGTCGCTGGAACCTTCCATGTATTCTAGAAAGCGCTAGAATAAACCGCGTCTGGTTTACATGCTTGTGCGATGCGTCATTCTTTCGAATGCGGTAGAACACTCCATTTGTTGCTCGAAAAGAGGTTCTTTCTTTTTCTCTCTTGTTACAGTATTATTGTGCCCTATGAGAACAACTCCAAATACCTAGGCATGACTCTAGACACCAAACTCCGGTGGAAAGAGCATGTAAAAAAGAAAAGAAAAGAACTGAGACTCAAATACAAACAGCTTTATTGGCTTCTTGGAAGAAACTCCAAACTGTCAGTACATAATAAGATCTTACTTTACAATCAGATCCTAAAACCGGTATGGTTATATGGCATCCAGCTCTGGGGCTGTACCAAAGATAGTAACATAAAAACCATACAAACATTCCAAAACAAGGTGTTACGCAACATGGTAGACGCTCCATGGTACATACGTAACTCTGATTTGCACCGAGACCTCAACATCCCAATGGTCAAGGAAGAGATCAAAAGGTATGCTGGCAAACACGAAGCCAGGCTCCACCTACACGAAAACGCAGAAGCTCTTCAGCTATTGGACAACCAACATATTGTTCGAAGACTGAAGAGGACCAAACCATTCGAGCTTGTGTAGTGCAGTGAAAAGCAGAGCATAGTGCGAGTTTAATAGTGGCTAAAAAACTAAAGGACATCGTCGGATGAACTCTAGTTTAGGTATTTAATTAGTTTAGTTTTAAGAAGTATCAGAAAAAAAATTAATGGTTGGTCTTATAGATCAGTTTTAATAGACAGACACCATAAGTGTGTATGAGGAAAAAAAATTGTTAATAAGCCAGCCTCGGTGGATTAGTGGTTTGCATGATTGCTTCATAATCAAAGGGTTGCAGGTTTGATCCCCGGCCGAGCTGGTAATTTTTCACAGCGGAAAAAATAAAACATGTCTTCTTCTCGGATAGGAAGTAAAACTGTAGGTCTCGTGTCAATGCGATGTTTTGCATGATAAAAATCCCTACTGGGGGTGGAATTACCCCAGATTCGACTAAATTCTGGTAGGGTCGGCCAAATGATCATAGTAATCGGTGCCATGAGGTACGAAGAATGCTTCACCATCCCGATTCCTCACCCAAAAATAAATAAATAAAATTGTTAGGAAGAAGTCTTCTGATTCTTTCAAAACTTCTGTAAGTTTGAGTTCTTTTAGGTTGTTTATTCTCTTGTTTTCCACAAGTTATACCACAGTTTGATTTCATTTTCTAAACCGTGGAGATCATATAAGATCTACTGAACTTTTCAGTGTTTTTTTAGTTCTATCACAGTAGTGTTCATTACGTGTTAGACGTGCAGAGGTTTTCTGCAGAAGATTTATTGATTTGCAAAGCGTTATTATGTCGTTGCGACCGCTGTGCATGGTCAGCTGCAGTGGAGACAACAGAACAGTTCTATGTTAAAAAAAATTATAAAACATCGTTATAGGAAGAAACAACGGCCTTTTTAACTTGGGTACGTATGTAATGTTCCAATGACTGTTCCGAAGACCATCTTTTTCTTTGTTTCCTAATTTTACACCAATTTTACCAAAAAGTGATTTTTGTTCCAATGAACATAGGGAAAGTTGGGGTAAAGTGGAACCCTTAAAAAATCCTCAATAAATTACGAGTACCTTTTAGAATGTGCTTTATGTGATCCTGGATAAGAAAACATATACATTTCTTATCACATATATAATTTTTATTTAATGACTCTATATTTACCACTTTACCTTTTATATATAGAATAAAGTGAAAATGTACCTGGAGTAAAGTGGAAATACAAAAATATGTGCGTTAAAAAACCTTTCTTTAAAGAGTAATAATATTTCATAAAAATGGTGTGATTCTTAAAAAAGAACATAACGAAGAACTTATTAAAGAATAAGATCAGTCACACAACTTTGATTTTTCCGTGTCTCGATACTTTAAACTTCAGTTTTCCCCAAGATTTCCTCCATAAATACCTCATCCTTTCATCAGAAACTTATGGATATGTAAATATTTACTTTGCCTATATAGATACTGTCTTAAAAATCGAACGTTGATACCATCTTTAGAATTCGTTTCAATAACTTGCGCAACGAAATTATTTTTAATCTTTTTTCTATCAGAATTCAGATTAGGTACCTACGTATAGCGTTCTTAACTTTACTCTTAGATGGCGCTTTGAATGGCAGTATTAGACTTTTAATCTCTCATCATTGAGAGTAGCAGTCAATATCATAGTTTTTCCTCTTCTAACGAATTGTTGTGACTTTCTGAAACCTGCTTTGAGGAGAGACATAATGTCTCGTGAACTATAATAGCCCTAAAATTGCCCCGTTTTCTGATTTTATAGAAATAACAGGGCTCGCACGTTGTCGAAATGTCTTTGGTGAGGGTGTGTGCGTGTGAAAGGGCGGGTTGAGGAGCATGTGAAGATATTTTGGGTGATCTAGTAATAACCGAACAAGGGCCAGGTTGTTAAGAAATCCTGTAGGGTGCATTTGCTAGGTTTCTATAAGTAAAGTAGTCTCCTGCTGGCATAAATAAATCTTCGGGAAAGATTTGGGTATTATAGATGTAAATTCGTATGTGTTGTTGCAGGTTTTTTAAAGAGGGTCGTTAATTAAGTAATTTTTAGTTCCTTGTTTATAGTAGGTGGCCAACATCCAAAGGCTGCATCCTATAGGATCTTGTGCCCCAATTAACGGTCGATTTTCTTGTATGCGTTGCATGTCCATCAAAGCTTAATAATACCAAACCCTCCTTAGTTGGTTTTGCACAGATATTTCAAAAAATGTGGAAACCAAGCATTTGCAAAAATATTGCTTTACATGTACCCTGATTGGTACAGTCAACTATGGACTCTAGTGGCAAACCTTTTTTAAATTCTCTCACTTTAGTTCAATTCAGGAACTCTTCTCAAGATTAAACACGGAAAACCTGCAGCAATAGAACAGATTTCACCAATAACAAGTGTTCTGCTTTCAGGGGTATAGAAGAAAGATTTCCAACCTGTTTCTTTCCTTTAAGAGAAAATATTTTTGACGGTTTGATATACCGGTTTTGTCGCAGTTTAATATCCTACGTTGGAAATGATATTTCCCAGCCAGCGCACTGACGTCATAATGTCGCCGTTTTTTCAGCAGTAACGACGTCAAATGACGTATTAAAATGACGTCAAATTGTCGTAAAACTGACAGCATTATGTCGCAGCCCAAGGACGTCAATATAAGACGTCATTAAAACGTAGTTTAACGACGGCATTAAAACGTTGTTCAATAACGCCATTAAAACGTCCTATACTAGGACTAGGACAGGAATTATAAATAAATAGTTGAATATTGGAAATAATATTTATTATATACTATTTCATACATAATTATTAAATAAAAGTAAACATTCAATAACAGAACATATACATCTCTTCTATTAACTCAACATCTTATAATTATTAAACAAAAGAAAAACATTTACTAACTGAAAAACTGCTAAAACAATATGCAGAATAATTGATAATACTAAAATAATATTAGTAAGTATTAAGAAGCCATTCAATTAGTATTAATTTATTAACAATAGTAATCTCACAAAATCGTCGAATGGGTAAAATTGTATAGGTTATGTAGTATTACGACGGAACAAGTAATTATTAATACTCACCCCTTTGTGACAAACCACACAATTATTATTGCACCTACACATGCACTATAAATGTAGGTACACAACTTAGGTTAACAACTTTAATAATAAGTAGAAACGTTAGGTACTAATTAAAGAGCAAAACAAATACACGAAAGACGTTGTTGCAGTTTGTATTGTGACATGTGGTCACGTGCAGTTCAGTAAAAAAATAAAGTAAAACAGTGTTGCTAGATTTGTCTCTCGTACAACAGTGGACCTGACAATACAAAAATAGTGTAATTGAATATTGAAAACAGTAAAATAATGTATTCTATTTACATTCTGCAAATGTAAAAATAAAATAGTATATTAAAGTATTAGTTTTATAAGACACGTTTTTAGAGCACGCGTCCGAGTTTAGAACACGACCCGCGAAACGGGAAGTTTTCTAATGGACAAGTGCGCTAAAACGTCTTATGGAACGATTACTTTATACTATTTTTTCTATTTGCCTTATTTTTATTCATTTTAAAAAAGAAATAATTTAATTTTAAATACAATTTGTTAGGGGAACTCTCTTAACTTTTTTAACAGTTGGCAACACTGAAAACTGAGGTTCCGCATTTGTTTTTCTTTACGGCATTAAATAAGTTCGACATTTTAAAAACAGCTGTTCAATACTAATATTAACTTTAAAAAATAAAATGTTACTGTTTTCCGTATTCTAATAAATCACTTTTTCTAATTTGCGTCTATAATAAAGCTGTTAAAGCACCCAAAACAGTGCGTTAATAGCTCATTTGAGTGCTTTAATAGCTCAACTTTTTCAAAGTTGGTATCATTGAAAAAAAACAGAAAATTGACAAACATTTTCTGTAGCAATCAATGAATTTTCAAATGTCACATCAGTGTTGTCAACTACCACAAGAATCCTTAAATTTTGAAATTCCGATTTTATTATTTAAAGAAGGAATAAAAACGCAAAATAGAAAAAATAGCATAAAAAACTCGTTTCATAAGTCATTATTGCACTCGTCCTTTAGAAAACTCGCCGCAAGCGGCTCGTTTCTAAATTTAGACTCGTGCAATAAATCTTGCCTTATGAAACTCGTTCTTTAATATACTATTAGGACACGCAAAAAAATATTTTATGGAATATATCACTTTTTGGTTACCTAGATAGATCATAATTAAGAATATTAGAAGTCTAAAAACGACCTTATTGTACGTCTAAACGTTGAGTGAGAAGTTCTAAAAGACGTCGTTTTGAAGACGTCTACGTACGTCCCATTATATGACTTCTTATGGACATCATTTATTAGTCATATGACGTCGTCGACTAGTAATCACTTAAAAATAACGGCATTATAACGTCAGTGTGCTGGCTGGGTTGTCTAGTAACTCTCCAAGAAGGAGTTTAAAAAATCAAGCAACATTGTGCTTGTTAAACGCTAATGCTCTTGCAGCTGATGTACATTCCGATAAACATAAAGAAATATTATTTTGCATTTTTCAAAACTCATAGACCTAATCATCTAAATTTACGTAACGTTTAGCTTTTTTTTGTTTGTAGTAGTATTAGTATTAATACTAAAAAAAGCATGACGCATAACATGGTTTATAAGGGTAATGTATAGGCACTAAAGGTAGTGTAAGTTTATAAAGAAAATATCGCTTACCAAATAGCTCACCAAGAGTTCAAGAGTTTCGAAAGAGGCGTAAAGAATTTGGTTTAATTACATGTTCCAAGGTTGCATAGATCATGATCTTGATTTAATCTATGCCCTCATTACAATCCCAAAAATTTTAGAAATATTTACATAAATTGACAGCTTTGAACGTGTTTCGTCACATTAAGATAGGTGGAGCTGTAGGACTAATACTACTAGAGTCACTGCATCTAGTTACCTAAGCCAGCTGGTCGACCAGAGTACCGCAAACCGCAACCATATTGGGGCAAACGCAGCACGAAATTGTTCATTATTGGTTCTGTATTGAATTTAATCAAATCCACGTTTACTTTAAAAGGTTTTCCTGATTCTGGAAGATGAAACCTATAATATGTCAAACACGTAAAACGTGGTTTTAATTTGTCCATTATTAAAAATCACCCTTCTCTGCCCCAATATGGCGGCGGTTTGCGTTACTCTGATCGACCAGCTGGCCTAGGTGACTAGATGCAGTGACTCTAAATACTACACGTTTGAGAGCGAAATAAACATGTTAAGAAATTTTAGTGTACAATACAGATATTGTAGTGCTAGCATACAAGCTAAAATTACCTGCTCATTCATTCTGCAAACACTTATAATATGTTAAATGAGCGTTATATCTACTTCCTTGTGAAGAATTAATGTGCCCAAACTCCCTAATAGTAAAATCAAAAAAGAGGTAGCCAGAAAAACAGAAAAAACGCAACGAAGCTACGTAAATTATACAGATTCACACGTTTTATAATAAATATTTTTTTATTACACGCTCTTATTTGCATATCTGATACACGAGTAACTGACTTCATTTTATCGCAGTAGTGTGTCAACAAAACTCGAAACTTTTGCAGCTTTGGTAGTTCTTATCTAATAAAACGGTTCTAATCGGTCTAATTTGTAGTTTTCTGGCAAACTATGCTTCGGAGAAAAAATATTATAGTAGAGATTTATGTATCCAGATTTATGTGTATTTTAGTCATGTTTATTAAATATGTTGGTTTTTGTATAGTTTCTTGTCTTTATAGTATGTTTCGTAATCGTTTTGTATATAATAGGTTAAGTAATCATTTTTTTTTTGAAGAAGTTTGAGTTGTTAATTTAAAGCTATTCTGTTGTGAACAGCAGTCAACTAAAGTTATTTTCCTTAAGTTCCAAAGAAGTCAAGTCTAGACAAAGAATATAAGAAAAGTTTATTTTTTTGCTAAACACTAAACGCTAGAAAATATTTTGTAACAGTTAAATTGCAAATTTTATTTCAAAAATAAATAAAATAAATGAAACCAAAAATCTGATTGCATATTGTCATGTTATTAACATGCCAATAGAAAATTTAAGTAACAACATTTACATATATGCTTTTTGGATTGCATAACTTTTAGGCGAGTTCAGTTTGCATTAAATTCCTTTTTAAAAATTTAAATAAATATGTTTCATTATGATTAAGAAACACTATGACACACTAGGTAGAAAAAGGATAAATTTTAAAGTTGATTTTCTTCTTAGTAATTTTAGTAATTTTTCTTGGTTAGCTGACGTTGAGCTATCGCTACATGAATTATGTAGATAAATAAGTTTTAAAGCCATTTCAAGGCTTGTTTTCACCTAAAACAAATAAAGGGTATGGTTGTGAAGATGTATGCAGATATTTATTGCTTTACCTACTGTTTTTTTGTTGAAAATAAAAAAAAATTTTCATAATCAACGATTTGAGCAGTTTCATGTTAAATTTGTTAGTGTTCAATATTAAGAAGTCTATGAACTTGAATATTTTATTGTGATTTTGTCAAGTTCTTGGGAACAATTGAGACATAAATGCCAATATAGGGATTTTTAACTGTAGAAGATCTATGGGTTTACAAACCAAATATTTCTGCGATTAACCATAGTATTCTGAAAGTATGTAATTTAGTTATTTGTTAGAAGTTTGGATATCAAAATTTATGTAATTATTGTTCCATTGGATATAAGAAAGGAATTTGTAGTCGTAAAAAGAGGAAGAAATTAATTATTTTATTATTAATTAAATAATTCATGCTTTAATATTAATTTATATGCATTGGAAAATTGTTTTGCATTCAATCCTAAGCTTATTTTTACATGTTGGTATAAGTTTGACACATCATTGAAAAGAGGAAGATCTTCTCTACCCAACCATAATATTTGTTTAAACAATTAATTTAATTTTAAATAACAATATGGTTATGTAGTTTTAGTAACAGTTTTATTTATTTGTTTTCCACTAAAAAAAGTTACTCATTTAGTGTATTCTACTAGAAAATTAACCAGGTTCTCTTTTGTTTCTTGAAAACATATAAGTTGAGCTGGAAATCTGCTGACTCTCTCTATGAAAAAATCATTTGTGCAAATCACGCGTTTATATGCAGAGCAAAATTTAGAAAATTTTAAGAATATGTTGTGAGTAATCCAACGTCAACGTCAACCTTACGTCAAAAATTTGAAGTTATATTTTGATGTTATGTCAAAATGTTTTGTATCATTATAGTTTTTGAATTTAAGTAGTGCAAATAAATAATAATAAACAATTTCAATTAAATAAATAAACAGTGCTGTAAAGTTATTTAGTGAATTAATTTTTTTTTTGAAAGAAATCTTTCCAAGAATATTTTTTTTAAAAGAAGTCTTTGGAATTGAGATGGAATATGGAAATTAATCATTTTATAAATTTTAATGAATTTATCTTATGTCCGAAATACAGCTGGTTTAAATAATTTCATCTTTATTTAACATTACAAGACTTTTTCATGAAGAGAGGTGAATTTTGTGGCATTTCTACCATTTTGACATTGAACCTTATGGAAGCAGAAAACTATGCTGATTACTACTAATTTTTGTCGGTAATTTCTAAAAAAGGCCCCAATAATTTGAATTTTGTAAAGAATGTAAGGTATTTATTTTAAAGTAGTTAGATTAATGATAGAAATATTAATTTTCAAGATAATAATTATACTGTCTTAGAATTAATTTTTCTTTTATTTTTTGGTCTCCAGTTTTCTTTTTATTTCATTAATTTTAAGCGTTTTCTATTTTAATTTAGTTTGTTTTTTATTTTGTGTGTTTGTTTTGTTGAATAAAATTTGTCATTTGAATATTTTAGAAGTTACTTCTGGTTTATTATTTTATTTGTGTGTCTGTAGTTACTAATTTTTTCTAGATCTATATTATTAAGTGCCCTATTAAAGCGACCCCCTGGACAACTCTCATTCACGTAAAGAACTTACTTTCACAAGCAATAAATCAATTTTAACAACTTATCAATATTCATTCATCTATCCAGATATATTTTGGGGTTTTCCTTTATTTAAAAAAATCTATCGACCAATCAAGTAAGCAGTCATAGACATAACTGCCTTTTATCATAACATTTTGTCTCCCAAACATGGGGCATTACTTATTCTATACTACAGCTATCACAATTATTATTATTATATCATAACAATATGTTCACTTTAATATCCTTAGTGTACTAGTTTTTATGAATGAAAAAATTATTAAAAGCATTTGTGTACGTTAAAACAATGGGGGGGGGGGTGAAAATGTATGTTTCCGACAAAATTGTAATTTGTTATGCATGGTTAATTCTATAATGCACATAATATGGATGACATTGTGGAATTGGAATCGATATCTACATAAGGTAAACGTCAATATTTTTAAGAAGGTCATGCAGCTGTGTTGAGATTAGACCGCCTCGCCCCTCTGGGGGTTGGTCGGGGGGGAGAGTTAGAATCTTAAGAGTAACTTTTGTCTGAAAAACATTTTTTTCGATTCGTGATAGATGGCACTGCTTTTCGCAATAGAACCGTGCGCCTACATTATGCAAAGACAAGCAGAGAACATTCAAGACACTTACTGGCTTGAATAAACAAAACATCTTAGAATGCTCCTTCTTAGTTGGGTGGTACTGACACTCCATTCATTTAGAAGTTTGTTTCTGTAATTATTGGGGAGTTGTTTCAACAGTTTATTTTCTCTTATTTTTGAAGCTTTTTTGTTTCATGGTTCGACTAAGGCGCAATTGGTACTTTTTTAGAATGGATTATTTATCAGTACAAGAGAAAATTAAAATGGTTTTGATTTATGAATGCTTTATCATATTTATGAACTTATCAATGCTTGAAGATCTAAGCCTCGAAGAGCAACAGAACTTGTGGTTTTAACTTAATGGTTGTCCAGAACATTACACGGCAGTAGCACGGGAAGTACTAAATCGTTGAAGGTAGCGTTGTGGTTCGGTAGATTGGCCTGTCTGATCTCCAGACCTTACGTCTCGCTAGATTTCGTTTTGTGGAGTTTCCTATAATCTAAAATTTATCAACATATGCCAACAACTGGTGAAAACATGATTGCGCGAATCTGGAATGCTTGTGCCCAAATTACAGCAGACACACTTTTTTTGAAGGTCAACATTTCCAGCACTTACTGCAATTTGAATAGTAAAAGCTTCGTCTAAATCAAACACCCCGATGGTGAGAGGCAAGAGAACTCGCCAAAATCAAGCACCCTGATTGATGAGAAGGGACTTTCAAAAACGATGATCAACGTTGAAGCATAATACAATGAAACATGGAGGTTCCATTGAAAAAAAAAAACGAAGCTTAACTAATTTATGCTGAATGCAGCGCCATCTATAACGAGTCGAGGAAATCTTCAAAAAAAAAAATGTGGTATTTTTTATCGCAGAAACGTAAAGAAACCGTAGTTAACCTAATTCTCGCGATTACAGCGCCATCTACGACAAATCGAAAAATATGTTTCGGATAAAAGTTACATTATTCTTGCCGCAGAATCTGAATCTACAATAAAAAGTTGGGGTTATTATTTAAAATCCCAAATTTTCTGCCGCTCCACCCACTAAGGGGTGAGCGGGGGGCTACTTTTAATACAAGTGAATGGCACCTTTAAAAATATTCAAAGTTTATTTGGAACATCTTTTCGTCCGATGCGTATTTCTCGAGATATTTCGATGTCGAGAATTTGATAAGAAATTTATTAATTTTAAGGCGACATAAGACGTGTGCCGTTATGCTGGTCAAACCTAACCTTAATAGATATTACATAATCACAAAAAATTTATATAAATTCCTCTTTTAAAAAACATTACAATGAATGTTTTACTATAGCACATTTGACACTTTTCTAAACCCAACAAGGTTAAACTTTAATTTAATTTAATTAAGCCGCTATAAAGCGAGCGATGCACTCATGACTAAACATTCATCAACAGTGGAACGCTACTACCGCATTATTACGAATCCACGTGTAAAATTCATCTTCGATTCTTTAATCAATAATTCTGCAACGAATTTAATCCAGAAGGTACAGACATCGCAAATGTTTCTTCTCCCTTTGCGTTTACACACATAAAATATTGCACGTTGTTGCACGCGCGCGCAAACAGCTCACACACATACATGCGTTACGGCGTTACCTTCCTCATACTTTTTCTATGGTCAAATCGCCCTAAATGCATAGAAACATCAGGGATTGGACAACATTTCTATAAATGCTGCGTCTTTGTCTAAAGCAGCCTGAAAGCTCGCATCATTGTGGAGCTTTTCCGTTTTTAACAATGCATCTCTCTTTCCTTTATTAATTGCATCGGCGCGCGTATCGCCATCGCGATCCTTGCACCTTATCTACAGTGCGCTTGCGTTGTTATTTAGTCAATGAATGGATATGGGTTTTAGTATAGTTGCGTTCGGCTCCGTTTATCAAATGGATGACTAATAATATCGTATTAGTAGTTGTTGTATAGTATTTGAATTTTTGATAAAACATTTATTCTTATTAGTGACTAAAAACGTAGTGATCTTATCATTTTGCACAAAATGTGCAAGATCGAATCATTATATAAAGACATGCAAAAGTGATAAATTAATGCAATTTTTGAAAATTAAATGACTAAACCGAATATAATAATAGCGATTTATTAATTATAATAATAATAATGTGTCTTTAAATTAAATTTTGAGAAAATGTGCGTTTTTTTGAATTCAAACTTACCTTTCAGAGTTGCGCGTTGAAATAAAAAATTCAACATTTAAAATTGAGTAACCTAAGAATAAATAACATATGATTTGCTAAATTTCCAAATAAATTATTCAAGTTTTAATTAAAGATCCTGGAGACATTGAAGATTAAAGTCGTAACATCTTATGGACCTCGAGGAAAATGTAAAATGATACTGTTTTGATGATATCGTTGTACATAATACGATCGCAAATAGTCAATATGGAGGGTGTGTCTGTTCCGTCAGGCGCTATGTTGACCTAAATATTCAGCAAGATCAGGGTAAGTACTTTATATTATAATTTTATAATCCATTCTTACAGAATTACATAGTATAGCAATTAAAAATGTGATGCTTCACAATGCGTTTTCTCACGCGTTCCGTCACTTTCTCACGTTACCCTTTCATAACACCAGTGATAAAATGATAATAACGACAGGACATGCAGTAGCTAATTATTGCTTAATTTAATTGTCCTAACCTAACAATCCACTTATGAAATTTACACAGCACTCACTATAATATATATAACATAGGTAGGTCTATTCTTTTGTTTTAGAAAACCAAACAAAAAATAACATACTCCGGTATCTCGATCTAAAATTTAATAATTTAGATACAACCGAAATTAACGAAACGGAAATTATTCGTTGCTAGGAAGTTAACTGTTGCTAATAATTTCCTCTCTAATAAAACCTTTCATACCTACACGCATATTTGCAACTACAAATTTTCGTCGCAATGGAACCAGAACTAATGAGATTTGTTTAACTTTTTTTTAAATAAGTGAATGGGGTTAAAAATAAAACTGGACGCAAACATGCCAGTCACGATAATTAACAATTTTGCCTTTTTAATAAAGATACTGTTATACGGTAAATGAAACCCTCAACAAAATAATGAAAATGTCATATTTAGACGAATTAATCTTTTCCTTTGAAAGGTTGAGGTAATTCGGCTAATTCAGACATTTAACTCGAGATGTTTAATTGAATTAGGAAGTTCTGTACGGACATACTACATGGTTGTGTGCTTAGCATGTAATATTAGGGATATCAAAGGTACTTTGGCACTTAATCAAAATCTCCTCGTCTCATAATGCCATTTTTGACTGAAACCAACTGATTCTTGCTCATTCTTAAACATCAGACAACTGCAGAGATTGCAGAAACATATTTGTATCTCTGGCTCCTAGAAACTGTTTATTCAACATGAATTATCTGGTTCAGTGGCTGTTAACTGAAGTTTCAGGGAACGCATCAGGAGCATCAAACGAATAGTTTCTGGGTAAACCAACTTGTTCTCAAAAGTTTACTGTGCAGTATATGTACATATATACTTCAAGCGTTAAGTTAATATCTGTCAAGGACGTTTCTTAAGATTATTACTTCTTCTCTATATATAATTTTCCTTCGAGGTGGCACATCCATTTGGTCACACGGATCGCTTATCAGTACAGCCAAGTGTGGGTCGGTGGATGGTAATAGCATTCAAAAGAGATATTTTGGCTAAGTATACGGAATTACTTTCAAGCTGTCCTTTCATTTAATTGAAATAGTCATCACTGCTACATGACAACACTGTCTAAATTTAGAACAGTAACCCAATAAACACTGTAGTTATATAATAGTAACCACAACCTTACGATCACCAATTTTAGTGACCATAAGGTTCTGGTTACTGTTATATAAATAAAAATATTTCTTGGGAACAGCTAGAACAAACTCATAACAGATTTAGACTCATTATTGCAATACACACATTATAAAATATGATGACTTTTGATCAAACTAAGCACTTTTGTCCAAGTACTCATTTGTTGGCGAAGTAGATTCAGCGCGGCCGAATTAATTAGAGTGAAGTTCTAAAAAATATTCTTCATATCTGTTATCAGCTTTGCTCTATCTGCTATGGTTTTAATGTTAAATAGCAATGCCCCAGCCAGCACACTGGCGACATAATGTCGCCGTTTTTTCGGCAGTAACGACGTCAAATTGTCGTAAAACTGACATCATTATGTCACTGCCCAAAGACGTCAATATAAGACGTCATTAAAACGTCCTATACTAGGACTAAGACAGGAATTATAAATAAATAATTGAATATTGGAAATAAAATTTATTATATACTATAGTCGAAACATTTCTATGTTGTGACCACCTGCTTAATATGACCAATATTCCTTAGGCCCTGTTAAAATAATATCTTTTTAATGAAACTTGTATGTATTATATTGTACGTCCAAAAGACGTCGTTTTACGTACGTCCCATTATATAACGTCTTATGGACATCATTTATTAGTCATATGACGTCGTCGACCAATATTGACTTAAAAATAAACGCCATTATAACCTCAGTGTGCTGGCGGGGGCATATAGCAGTGGTGACTTTTAAATGCTAATGAGTAACTATACAAAGGGATTATCTGAAGATTATTTTCTATATTCAATTTACTTGATGACAAAACTGGCAATTTCTGCAAATTACTTTTTGCTGGCTGATTTCTTTATATCTACAGATATAGTCCAGTAGATTGCCACCTATTGAAGTCGTTCATAACGCATTCCACGACTCGGAAAATGCTGACATTCCTGCTGTCGCCAATAACATCGCAAGGACTGTGGTTTATTACAACACTATATTAAACGATGTCTTCAAACCAACACATTTATTATTGATGCATGCCAACACGTATTTTTGTAACAATGTTAACAGTCGCACATCTTTGCTTTTGTAATAGTAACTACAAAATTACGATCACTAAGTTTATATAACTTTAATTTACGTATATAATGCAATATGTCTGTTTCCTTTGTAAACCACTTAAAGAGCGTAAGTGGGGCAATTTATAAGGCAAGGGTCCCGAATACCTTTGTTATGTAACTTCAGAGTTTATAAACAATAGTAACAGAAACGTTTTCGTTGCCACTATATAACTTCGTATATAACCACAATTTAACAGAAATTAGAAAGCTTTAATGATAAAATGTAGTAGTTCTCGTTCCATCTGGCAATCATATCTTTTTCTCTCTTGGCCACCTATTTGTAATATTATATCAACTCACTTTCTGAATTTGCAATCTAAAATTCTTAGTTGAGATTTTATCTTGCTTGTTCAATAAAATAAAAATAACGGACATGTAACACTAAAGGTACATAATAAGGTAAAACATAAAAACTAAAGGGGCCCTCAGAATATCCGGTAGTAATAAATTCTAATCTACGGAATAGAAAATTCTGTATGTAAATCTTTAAACTTTTATGAGAAGAATTTCGATGAAAGTGTTGCTCCGTAAGAGTACAAGGGTGGTCTGAAAAGTTTCCGACCTAACAAAGATACAAGACATTTTTTCTTTAAATTTGTTTTTATTTTTCTACATAGTCTCCTTGTAAGTTTACACACTTCTCCCAGCGATGCTCCCATCTCTTTAACCCGTCCAAATAGTACTCGGCGTTTTTCTCTGCAAAATAATTGTTCACGAAGGTGATTGCCTCCTCATTTGACGAAAATCTCTGTCCTCCGAGCGCAATTTTTAGATGAGGGAACAAAAAGAAGTCGCTTGGGGCTAGATCTGGTGAGTAAGGAGGATAGTCAAGCAGTTCAAACCGTAATTCGTGGATTTTCGCCATGGCAACCGCGGAGGTGTGAGACGGCGCATTGTCTTGGTGAAACAGGATTTTCTTTTTCTGCAAATGTGGCCGTTTTTCCGCAATTTCTGCATTCAGCTTGTCAAGTAATGATGCGTAGTATGCTCCTGTAATGGTTTTTCGTGTTTGAAGATAATCGATTAAGATAACTGCATGACTATCCCAAAAACAGTCGCCATCACTTTCCCAGCCGACATAACAGTTTTTGCTTTTTTTCGAGCCGATTCCCCATTCGCAGTCCACTGTTTTGACTGTATTTTTGTGTCGGGCGTATAATGGTGTATCCAAGTTTCATCTACAGTAATTAATCGGCGCCAAAACTCTGATTTATTGCGCCTAAACTGCGCCAACAGAGCGTTGGAAATGTTCATTAGAACACGTTTTTGGTCTAACGTGAGCAAACGCGGCACCCAATGCGCGGACAGCTTTCTCATGCCTAAATCTTGATTCAATATGTGACGAACACGTTCTTTGGACTATTCATAGCCTCTGCTATCTCTCTCACTTTTATTCGACGGTCGTTTAGCACCATTTGGTGAACTTTAGCGATGTTATCGTCAGTGGTTGTAGTTTTTGGACGTCCCGAACGTTCATCGTCTCCCAAGCTGGTACGGCCACGTTTAAATTCAGCTACCCAAAATTTCACTCTGGTAAATGATGGCGCAGAGTCCCCATACACAGAGTCCAACCCTTCTTTAATTTGCGTAGGCGTATTGCCTTTCAAAAACAAATATTTAATGACAGCTCGATACTCGATTTTTTCCATTTTCACAAAAACACTGACATCAACTCACTCAAACGATTGTCAAATAAGAACTGCGCGTCCAAAATGGCTGAAATTTTGGTGAGTACCTGTCAAAAGATGCACAGCTACATTCCCTAGCTTTTATTGACGAGTGCTGCTATCTTCACGTTAAGGTCGGAAACTTTTCAGACCATCCTCGTACATTAAACGAATGGTAATGTAGATATCAGACTTGTTAAAATAAGTATTAGATAATGTCCATGTAAAGCTGTCTGTAAATGTGTCTTTCATTTTGGTTTATACCGTCACGGTGGAAGGCAATACATACTCTTATAAACACTGGAAACAGTAATATCACCCGTAGTAATATTATATAAATTTAAGTAACACTATACGGTGTTATTACAAAACTGTTTATTCATTATAAATGGAAGTGTTATAAAAATTGAAAGTTTGCAGAAGTATTTTACAAATATTATAGTAACCAAGATTACCTTAAGTGATCCCAGCCAGCACACTGACGTCATAATGTTGCCGTTTTTGGCAGTAACGACGTCAAATGACGTAGTAAAATGACGTCAACTTGTCGTAAAACTGACAGCATTATGTCACAGCCCAAGGACGTCAATATAACATGTCATTAAAACGTAGTTCAACGACGTCATTAAGACGTTGTTCAATGACGCCATTCATACGTCCTATACTAGGACTAGGAAAGGAATTATAAATAAATAGTTGAATATTGGAAATAATATTTAATATATACTATTTCATACATAATTATTAGCACACACTTAGTGACACACTACACAATTATTATGCAGTAGTTGCACCTACACATACACTGTAAATGTAGGTACGTCAACAACTTTAATAATAAGTAGAAACGTTACTAATTAAAGAGCAAAACAAATACACGAAAGACGTTGTTGCTGTTTGTATTGCGGCATATGGTCACGTGCAGTTCAGTAAAAAATAAACTAAAATAGTGTTGCTGGATTTGTCTCTCGTGCATCAGTGGACCTGACAATACAAAAATAGTGTAATTGAATATTGAAAACAGTAAAATTTATTCTATTACATTCTGCAAATGTAAAAATAAAGAATATTTTATGGAATATATCACTTTTTTGGTTACCTAGATAGATCATAATTAATAATATTAGAAGTCTAAAAACGATCTTATTGTACGTCTAAAAGACGTCGTTTTGAATACGTCTACGTACGTCCCATAACATGACGTCTTATGGACATCATTTATTAGACATATGACGTCGCCAACCAATAATCACTTGAAAATAACGTCATTATAACGCCAGTGTGCTGGCTGGGATGTTATATGCTTAGGAAATCAGTGATATAGAAAAATTGTGACCTAACCTCAATAAATTTCGGTTTTTTTAATCTTTTGTGCAGCGGTCTCGTGATAATGTCGTTTAAAATTGTACAAACGAAAAACCTCCCGTCCTTAACAATTACACCTATAATGTGGTAAAAGTAGGATACACTGTTTTGGCCTTGTCCCCCCCCCGAAACAGAAAAGGAAGAAAAGTTTTTGAAACTGCGTTTCTGAATAACAAACTGCCATATGCAGGCATCTTTTATACTAAAAAAGGCATCACTCATAACATGGTTTATAAGAGTAATTTTTAGGAACTAAAAGTAATGTAAGTTTATAAAGGTAATAATGGTTACCAAATTTTATGCCAGCAACTTAAAAGTACCACCAACTTTATAAATATTACTTTTATGATGAGATAATGAAAAAAGTAAGAAGTATTAGATTCAAGAAATAATCTGTTTCCTTTTTAAGAGCATTTTTTAGTTAAAGAGCAGCTTGTGCTATAAAAGATTCTTCACGCTCAGATGGTTACATAGCATAAAAGACTTTCTGTAGACACAGAAGTATCTATTATCGCAGTCCTGTCTAGTTACAATATGCTTGCTTGAAAACAGCCCTGTATCGATGGTGGCAATGTATTTCCTTTTTCTTGGCCACGGTTAATATGAACTCTTCAACTCAACGATTGTTCCAGCGAAGAGGCCTTATATTCCGCGTAAAAGGCACATTAACAAGAACCTAACTTAAGTACAAATAATAGTAATGTCCCGGGCGCGACTTTCACTTCACACTGCCCTGGATCATTCAACAGTTGATTAGAGGCGTAATATCTTCGGTATTCATTTATTTGGAATCGTAAGCACGTATTGTCCTTGACACTGTACAGAATTGTTCCACGTAATTCATAATTCTTCAAAAGATTTATCGGGTTAGGATATTCTGAGCACATATTCTTTTTTATTTGACTCCTCCGTTCAATGCGAGCAGAAAAAGCACTCGGTTAGGATTTTTATTTTTCATGGATCTACCGTATTAGATGTTTTAGCCCGGTGGGCCTAATTATGCGCTGGGTAAAGACCGTGATCGCGGTGATACAGAGTCTACGTTAAATTGTATGTTTCTTTCCTTGTACGAGAGAACACTCATTTAGATAAAAGGCCCAGAGGTCTGTAGGGCAAGTTAATGGCACCTACCAACTGCATAAATCCTTTTTGTTGAGCGCAGAAAAGAACTATACAACATCCCAATAAATAATAAAAATACAGTTCGATTTTGCATTGAAACGTAACCTAGCGTAGCCTCACAAAGCCACTTCATCTTTCCATAAAATAAAATGGAATTATATAAAAAAATAAACCCGACAACTTATAAAATTAAAAGAAGCTCTAGCTGAAAGTGTACAGTTATGGTGGTACTCAAAAAAAAGGAAACTGCCAAATATATATACACTTATACACCCTTAAGTAGACGTTAGCTTAAACTTATACTTCTTCCCTAAGAGCTTTCCCTGAAACTAAATAAAAAATTAATAATTTAGTGGTGTGCAAAAAAGGTTAATACAGAAATAGCTTTTAAATTTATCTTGCGTTTGGTAACGTTTCACTTAAAGGAATATTGGAGGTCTTCCTAATAAGTGAATAAGTACATGAAAATCAAAGGAACTTTTATACGCCCACCAACGACGTACAAAGAAGCTCATAAAATTAAAATTATTCTAAATAACTTCTGGAATTATTAAGCTGCCTATAATTGAATTTTAGGTGGGGAACTTTCTGTGATGAATGCCTTTATTGTTTTTAGAATTTTGAGATTAGAATTGATGTACGAACATCCTAGACGAGGTTAGGTTTCAAAATCTACCTAGGTATATATATCTACCTATCTAGATACCAAATCTAGGTATAACAAATAAAATCTTATACGAACAGATTATGAAAAACTATCGAGTAAATAAGGACAAGGAAAACGAGGTTACCGAAGGGTAAACTATTTTGACAATATGGTGTACTCTGACAAGACACTCTTGACAATATCAGCAATATTTAACAATGCAACAATACCTTGAACCATTTGGACAATATCTAACAATCTTCCTTCTTTTTCAGCAATATTGACAATCACACAATATTTTGTGACAATCCTGCAATATTGTACAATATGACAACAATATTGTAGAGTTTAAAAGCAGCAATACTTCCCTCCAGATTGTAACAATCTGACAATATTAGAGACAGTTAAATTTAACAATCTTGAAAATATAGTTAGTATTAACAATTTTCTTACAATTAATACTGTCAATCTGAGTAATATTTCCGACAATCTACAATAGTTTAACAACAATCTCACAATATTGATAAAATACTGTATAAAATATTATATTATATACAAGTGTACACATTTTATCGAAGTGGTATACCTCTCGGAGATTACCTAATAGGGTTCGGCTTTTAGAACCGATTGACGTCACTACTAGGGACTACCTCTACCAGAACCAACTTAAGTCTTAACTTATCTTCTTGAAAATATAATGTAATTGGAAGCGAAGTACACCAGATGTAGACAGATAGAGAACACTCTGTACATTCAAACTCAAGCTGCCCATGGTTTTGATGGTGCTATTGCAAATCGTCCTTGTAATACGAAACTAAAAAATATTTCATACGGCTATAACGGAACCTTCTTAGAGTAGATAGCGAACCCTTCCTGCTGTGTTGGTGTATAAATGTCTTTTACCGATCTTTCACTTTGGAAAATTTTTGAATTTTTTATGGTATCTTATGGTGACATTAAAACACTTTTGATCTAACTCTGGGTACACAGAAATAACAACTTTACGTCATACTCTTTCATTCTCAATCAACGCTGTTGAATTGGCAATTTCTAGATGACTCATCGGACACGAATGTTGTAGTACAGTGCAGTTGAGCATATGGGTCATACTCTGTTGGAGCCTGTATGTATTTACACGCGTCTGTGTCTCAATCTTTATTCTACCATATTGGCTTTGTATATTCCACTTCGGATTCAGAATCAATCAGACTCTTTCGGGTATCCGACGGTGGGAGTGGTGATTGGTTCCTTTCGTTGTATTTCAAGCTCTTTATCTTTGTCTGTTGACCAGTATACCCAACTGGTGGGCCGATTTTGGCTTACTGATCTTTCTGGCGGCGTGACGGAAGCAAGGAGACCCTAACAGAATTTGAGCCCGGGAACAGACACTACGTACCCATATTAAAGGTGTCGTAGGTCTGTTTCCTGTTTTGCGTTCTGCCTGGCTTTCGGCAATGTATCTTCTGGATGAGGGGCAATATCAATATTTGTAAGTAAATATAGGTAGCCCATTGGGGTTGACTTTAAGACATCCGCTGTCAGTCGATATGTTGGATTTGGTACAGGGTCCAGTTTGTATGGGTGACCGAGAGAACGAGACCAGAGAATTGATGGGTGTATGGATCTACTTTTCATTCACTACATGTTAATCTTTGTTGTAAATTGTTTCTGGTAGCTGCTTTCGCTTTTGTTTTATTAATATGCTATTTGAAAAATCTTAGATACCCAGGTACTTCGTTGCTTGAATACAGACACAGCTTGAGGTTCAATTTCCTGCTTGCCCCTAATACGATGCATTCAGCATGGAATAGTTTTACCCGATCTCTCTGTAGTGATAGGTTATTAAGGACTGTTTGTCATGGTGTTTCTATTGTTGAGAGCACGTCACATATGTGTAGCAATAGTTTTTCCTGGGTATATTCAAATAGTCCTACAAATTCATCAGTAAAGGGTTTGGCGTTTTGCTTCGGCCATAGCCAATTCATCAGTAAAGGGTTACGCATAGCCTCCAATACCATTACAAAACGGGGATTGCTGTAGAAGCATCTCTCATAACTAATTCTACTATTGCCAATTCAAACTAAAAGGGAAGATGTCATTCCCTGAAGTGAAATCTGTCTTGTCAAAGCCAGCTCTGGTCCGGATTTACTACCCTGAAATATCAGTTTAAGTGAGAAGAGTTAGCTCTAGTGACACTACTGAATTTTGGTTACAAGCGAGGTTTGAGCTAATACCTGAACAGATTACAGGGTTAAACAATTTTAATTTTAATTTCACTTTGGTCTTCTGCATTTAATAAGGCTGGAATTAAGAATTAAACTTTTTATAATCAATCATCAATGTTTAGTTAATATCAAAATAGACTATAATTACTGTTTAAAACACAGTGGCGGCCAACAAATTTTCTAACCGTGTTCTGATCTGCGCAACACTATAATACCTTTTTCTGGTTTATTCTGCTCGAACCCAATCTTAACTGACGCATTATTTAATAATAAGTTTGATACGCCTTATTTGACAAAAAATTATAAGCTGCCCGTTTGGTGTTAAGCAACTTGAGCATAAAAGTCTTTAATATCCGAAACATGTCCAAAAATTGTGAAGGAAGCATTTCCAATTGCGAATCTGTATAATAAGAGTGATAAAAACACAAATAAAAGAACAGTTAATTATGATTGTACTAAGTATTTTATGAATTTATTCTTAACCTTGAGCGTAGGAGGGACGGATTTACCTATGACACACAACAAACGGTCAGATTGGTGAAAACCTCCTTAAAAATAGTTAACCCAGAGTAAATACGTCTACGCTTCAAGTTTAATCAGTGATCAAATCATTATTTAGGTCGATTATAATACGGTTTTGATTAAACTGAACAATACATATTAACAAATCAATTTATATAGTCGATACAATTAAGAGTGATAAATCGTTAAAAACACAAATCTCTCATTAACATAAATCATCAAAAATAAGTGAAGTTGAGACAACCATAGGGGTTTATGTAAAAGGTAAACGTACCAATTTAAAATGAATATACAAGAACTACCGAACAGTCATTATCTAATATTTGACATAGCAACAGATACTCTATGACCAAACATGTATATGAAGTACACATATGAAATAAGAAACATAAATAAACGTCTTTTTGTACAAACGTTAGTTTTCAAGTCAGCCACATAACTAGATAAAAAAATAACCGTGAGAGGGACCTCAACAGCAACACAGCATATATATGGTTTATTACTACCATGGAGTTAGATGCTCTCAAATAATATAACTCTGGATGAACCTCAACACGACCTACATGGTTTATTACCACCGTGGAGTTACACGCTCTCTGATATAATAAATACACATTTATTATTCTGATCCGGAACAGTGGTTGGTTTCCCTATGTACAGGTACACACATAGGGAAACCAACCACTGTTCCGGATCAGCGGGGTTTTCTATTAGATTTTTGGATCCCAAAGTACGTTATTTACAGTAGGTTGTAACATCAACCAATAATCATTATGTATTGACTGTGAAAGATATAAAAAACAGTAAGACACGTATAACATGTCCAGTTAACACTAAAACTTTAGACATCATCATCAATCATCATCATAATAATCGTTATTTCCTAATAATATTTCCAATATTATCCATTCAAATTCCAAATTAAATAAAATTTAGTTTGCAATAACATGTCAAAACAACAGTTTGTAATTAATTACCATTGGATGTTTGACTTGATGAAAAGTTTTCAATCGAGATGTTTAGGTTGTTACCAACAAAATGGGAATTGCTAATTGGGAAACGGTAACAACTTTTTACCGCAGTTAAGTTTGTCGGCTGCCAGCTAACTAGTGTGAGGTCGTGGGTCTCACAAGAGGTCCTCTGTAATGGGCGCCAAGAGTCGTTGAAAATAGCGCCAGTATGTGCCGACAAAATCTGAAAAGAACAACACATTTGCGACTACTACCAAGGTGGTCGATTTTTCAAAATTTAGATATCTTGAAAGCTGTAGATATAAACCCCAGATAACACTCATATAAATAATAAGTCTTCAGGTATGATATACGGTGCTTTATTATCAATCAAAATAAATTATCAGCAGTCAATTAAAGCAAATCAATCAAGTGCAGTTATATTTGAACGGGGTGAGAATTCAAGCTAGCGGGACTTATTACTCTAAACCTGACTAAACTTCAAGGCTCAAAAAATGTAAATTGTATTTAAAAGGGCACAGTAAGATTAACGCGACTACAGGTACCAATTAGATTGTGCAATCATCAACTCCAGTAGTGAGCTGTTCAACTATTACGGAGCAACGCTATATATATATATATATATATATATATATATATATATATATATATATATATATATATATATATATATATATATATATATATATATATATATATATATTGCGGTGATATTTGTATATTAAAATAAATGATATAATAGATATAAAATGCCCACCGTTTCAATAATAAACATAAATTATATACGGTGGATTAAATTAAAAATACACCACAAATATTTTTCTTTATTCCAATCAGCCAGCTCAGAGTTATTCGATAGAACATAAATTGTTTGAATTATGAGACTCTTATTAACTCTTATGCCTAAAAAAGGAGAAAAGCTTATGTTGCAAACACTAGGGCTCCTGCAAACTGGACAACCACTGCTAAACTCTAAATTCAAAAAGAAAGAAAACTGAATGCTTGTATATGCATCAATTAAACACATAAGTGATTTTAAAAACACATAAACTTTATTTAATTCAAAAGAAAAATGAATAGAAATGTTAAAAAAAAGAATTAAAAAGAAAAATTGTTCAGATTTGTACAATAAGACCAATGGGAAAGATTGATTCTCAAGCTTGCTCAATTGTAGTTAAAAATCGTAATAGCCTGACATAGGGCTATTACAGTCATTCACTTGAACAAACCAACACAAATCAAAATTGTTTACAAAATAAAAATGTTTATGCACAGATGCATTATAATTAGACTATTATTGATAGATCTATCTAAACATAACTGTCTCTTTATGCCCCAAGGGCCTCTTTATGATCCGACGGGCAATAATGAAACGTCAATTAAATGTCAGAGCTGTATTTGCAGAACTTGATTGGTTCTTAATATAATTTGTAAACTTATCACCAATGAAAATAAGCTGAAATTAAGTATTTTAGATAGTAACTATAGTAACGTACTTCGTATATATGCACATAAGTATAC
The DNA here is from genome assembly GCA_929113105.1 of Agrypnus murinus. Taxonomy (NCBI): domain Eukaryota; kingdom Metazoa; phylum Arthropoda; class Insecta; order Coleoptera; family Elateridae; genus Agrypnus; species Agrypnus murinus. Next base: position 115,282,352 of record OV816027.1, read on the forward strand.
GTACAGCGGCTTGATGTAACCTACGTACTCATTTAATTATATTTTTTACACAATAATAGATTTGAGATAAAAACAATCTGTGCATAAAATAGTGTATGCATTTCGGGCATAACTTGCTTTTATGGCCCTACAGCCTTTTCCTAGCCCTCGGCTGACGCCTCGGGCTAGAAATAACGCTTCTGGCCATAAAAGCTTCTTTATGCCCTTAATACATAAATAACTATTATGTCCGATTGCATTATAAAGTACTGTTTATTGGATTGTTTTGTGGCAGTGAACTGGCTTATTATTGTACTCGTAAAATAAAGTGGTAGTAGTAAAATAAAGTATATAGTAGTAAAATAAAGTATGGCAACTGTATATTACATGTCAAATTTTCTTCTGTCAAGAATAAATGTCAAATTTATAAACTGATTTTTTTTGATAATTAGCCAATTTTAGGAATCGAACATAAAGCTTTGTATGCAACTCTTACATAATCGGACCTTATAGACTCGGCCTTTTTATAGGACTTGCTCGCTTCGCTTGCTCGACCATAAACTGGGCTTGTCTATAAAGTACTACATTATGTACTTGTTACATAAATAGCTATTATCTTGATGAAAAATAAATTGAAATAAAAGAAATTGAATTGTTTTCTTTTTTGAAAGAAAATAAGTTCTCAAAAGAACCTTGAAGATTTAACAAAATAAATTTGAAATTATTAAAGAAAAAAAAACTTTATAACTAATATTGTCAATCAAATTAAAAAACCCTTTGTTATTACGACCAACCTGGTACAAAATTAGTTTCCTTTAAATAAATCCTCAATTGGTATCACTGTGACAAAACCTGTCAGCTGATTTCTATTGGTAAAACGTCAATACGTAAATCGATGAAGAAAAATTGAATTTATTTAAATAATCACGTTCACTTCAAATAATTGTGGAACAATAAAAACTTCTTTATATTTTTTAAAATATTTAGGTAAACACTTCAATTTAATTCAAATTCCATTTATATTAAACGTTGACACATTAATCATATTGCAATGATCACTTTTGAGATGAAGAGCAAATAATATGAGAAAGTGCATTCGATTATAAACTTTGGAGATTCATTGTTCATTTGAACAATGATTCCAGCCAAGTCTGTGGTTCTTGGATATCATTAAATAAAACATAAATAATGTCTTAACGTTATACTAAGATTATAAAACTCAGTATAAAATTGAAATACGATAAATCAAGTTGGAATAGCATATCTTTATTAAAGTATAACAGTTTACAATATTAAATACAAATTAGGATGGTAGGAGAAAGGAGATCTTAGTCAAAGGTCAACCTGAAAAAGAAAATTATGTATATTAGTTAAGGATATTAAAGGATCACATGAAAAACAAAACTACACCTTCAATAATAATGCAAAATTGAAATTTCAAATAAAGAAATTAGTTTTTCATAACTATAGAAATATGCATTGTTATTGAAAGGGCAGTAACAATGATCATAGAAAGGTGATATTTCTGGGGAAAATAAATATAACAAATAAAATAAATGAAATAAAGGTTTCTCAGAGAGATTAAATAATAAGTTTGTGTTTTTGGAAAAAAGATGGTTGTAATTGTAAAAAGCTCTTAAAAAAAGGATTATAAGTTAATAAATATTAAATGAAAGTCTAATGTTTTATTGAAAAAGGAGAGTTAAGTGTAAGAATAGAAGGAAGAAATATAAATTATTAAAATACTACTGAAAAGGAGAAAATAGAAGAAAATTTAGAATAAAACATAAAAGGGGGGAAAAGTTAACACAAATAAGAAGTAATAAAGAAATATATACAGAAGAGTGGAAGAACAGTATTTTTAAATGGTTCAGGAATAAGTAAAGAACCATAAGGGTGAGACAATTTAAGGAAATCATCATCAATACTTACTGAGGTGTGGAAGAATAGTAGTCAGCAGCAGCTCCTGTATCGGAGGAGTACCGATAGGGTGAGAGGCCATTTCAAGTTTCACATAAGATACTTACCGGAGGTGCTGAAGAAGAGTGGCCGTAATAATAGTCCTGTCAAAGAAGATAGTAACGGGTGGCTTATATGAAAGAAGTATAGAGTTGCCTATCCAGCAAGGAAAGATTGAAGAGTTGGAAGGTTTGGTGGTCCATCATCATAGAGTGCAGAGGAGGAAGATTGAAAAGTGTAAGAAGCGTATGTGCTGTGAAAGTGCAGTTATAAAAGGTTTAAAAGGGAGTGGTCTATCAGTTAACCTACTTGGAAAATCATACATTGCAGATTTAACTAAAGGAAGGAATAACTTTAAGTTGACAGGGTAAGATTTTTTTCTTTTCACATTCTAAACAAAAGAGTGGTAAATAAAGAGATTAAACAAATATTTATTTTATGTTATGCTTACTTGATCTTATATACTTTAATTTGGGAACTGTCATGTATGATATTGCGGGTATATGTGTCAATGGTTGTTACTAACCCCACTTTATTTAATAAAATTCAATAACCACAAATAGTTAAAGTTTCTGGATCATTTAATAAAAGAACCCAAAGTTAGATGATCGAATTAACAGTCTCGTAGTAAGAATAATAACTAAAATTAAACATTGATATTATTATATAAATATATATATATATAAATATATATATATATATATATATATATATATATATATATATATATATATATATATATATATATATAAACACACACACAATTTGTGCGACCCTGAGATCAAGAGGTATTCTTTTAAATATAAAACTAACAAATAATAATTAAAAAAGAATAAATAAAATTATAATAACACCACAATATGTTGCAAACATCTAACCTCACTTTAAATTACAGATTTTTATCCGGAGTCCGGCATAGGTTTTGCCGGAAACGTTTTATCGACTGACTTTGTTAAATTTGGCTCCAACTTATATAGATTTTGTTGAAACAAAAGCCTGCACTGACATTTTTCCAAAACAAAATCGAAACACGTAAAGTTGATGACGTCACTGACCCGCACAGCTGTTCATAATTATCACGAATCTTAAGTCTATAATCACAGGATTGTACTACTTAAAACAAGGATTAAAACAATGTAACACACTTGTATCCCTAAATGCATCGTAACGAAGATACAAGACGAAAACGATTGACAATGTACAAATCTCGTTATAGCTTAATTACATACAAAATTGAAATAAAACAGGTTTATCCTTTACAAAATAGATGCATGATCACACAATACAACTAATGCATATAAATTCTCCACGGGAAGATCTTTACAATTTAAAACAAACATAATTCTTTAGTCCGATACTACATCGAATCAACCAATTAATGCATTTGCAAGTTCCAGGTTTAATATTGGTTCAAATAAAATCAATTTACAATCAAATTGTCCAGCATACAGTTCTCCAAGTGTATACATAAAAACAATGGTGAGAAGAAACAGTATAAGAGTTAATAATCGTCAAAATAAAGCAAAACGACAAGATTAAAACCTTCAATAATGAAACTGGTCAGAATTTTTATAATAAAGTTTAAAAACTAATTGTACTATATAAGTCATAACAAGACTGACCCCAATTATCTGTTTTCAGTTTACTGACAGCGCGAAACTGAGTTGGTCTCTTGGAAAGTAGAAAAATTCATCCTACGTTAAAGATCGTAGCCTTTAAATTTAAACAAGAAGATTACTTCTTCTCTACAAATGAAAAACCCATCCCAATATGTAACTTGGGTTGTATAAACATGTATTATGATAAAACAATCTAAATGATTGATATCCTTTTTCTAAAAATGAAACCTTTCTATATGCATATGAAACTTAGCTTATGTTTGCATGCAATTTTATTTCTTGATTTCTATTTTAAATATTGATGAGCCTAACTGTGACCCTATGTGTAACCTTTATATTAATTATGCCTATCACTTAGCATGTCCCTCTTTTGATTTAAATCTGATATGTGAAATATTTGTTTTCACGTTTCCGATCTATCGTTAATAAAATTTTCAATGAGGTGATCTGATATCACCGCAATATATTGCATTCACTCGCAAAATTCGTAACAGTGTAAACCGATAATATATTATATATGTAATAGTAATTTATAAGTACATAAGAAATGAATACCTAGGTGTAAGAATGATAGATATAAAAAATGATTACCTAGATCTAAGTGCTACACGCACATTAAGGAAAAACCAGTTTAACACAGAAAATTATAATATATAAATATACATTAATGTTTTATTTACAATAAAGGATTGTCAAACGTTATTATTATCATAAGTAGTTGCTACAATGTAAGTGACTCACCATACAGGTGTGTGTTCTTTCAACCTGAAGAGCAACGCCACCAACCAGGTTGAACGTAGCGCTATCCAAAGAGACAACCAGCAAACCAAGTAACTGTACGTGGGCAAGACGCTGAACGTATTGGTCTTTTAACAACCCAAATTACAACGATGAGTAAGGTAAAATAAAGAAAAAAATATAAAGGCCTGTAACAAACAATATCAATTACTAGAATGCATCAAGCAAACATTGAATAAGTACCTTAGATGGAAGGCGACCTGGTGATAGTTATACCGCTTCCAAATGCGGCTAACGTCGATTCAATATCGAACCTGTCAAAATAATTACAGTATAAGAGACTGAACGTAAAGAAAAGTTAAAAACTACGAACCTGCAAGAACGTGCTCCTCATCTCCAAAAGAATTAGTGGCAAATTCCTGACGGTATCAATGTATATTGGAAATCATCACCAAAAATTAATTATGTATCTGCACAAATGCAATTCCCATATCACAACTTAAAGCGAAAATCAATTTAACGGCGATGCCACTAAAACATTCTTTTAAAGAAGTTCTTCACGAACGAACAGACGAAGTGTCTGTCGCATTATCAACAGGAAATTAGTTTCGATCAAAATGGCAACTAAACATAGAGAGAATGCGAAAATCCCTAACGGTATACAATATAACACAAAAGCGTAACTATACAGGGTGCTACGAAATTAGCACGTAACAAGGTCTCAGATTAATTAAGGAAACAGCTCAAATCAACATAAATGAAACAAATCAAAGCAAAAGTTACATGAAAGAAAATACTGTTACAGGTAAAGGCAAAAATGGCTACCTTCTTATTTTAGATGCCTACCATAACAGCTTTGCAGGTTTGCTACACTATTTTAATGTCGAAGTTATAACTAGTCTAGTTATAACTAGACAATCTTTCTATCTTGTTAACATGCAGACGAGCTTTTACTATAGAAGATTTGTTTTTCATGATACTAAGACAACTCTCCGCAATATCGGTGGATATAAAACTAATTACGTTTAAGGTTGCCGATGAAAAATATTGATTCCTTGTTAGTTTAGTGTACAGTTAGAAGACTCATGTAATCAGGTATTTCATTTACAGGTGTAAGTGGAAATAAGCTCTAAGAATTAATTAAAACATGCAAGCTAAGGCAGCGTAGTAAATTTATTTTTAGAATTAAAAGAGCTTTATTTGACGTTTTACTAATTAAAAAGTGTTTGCTTAATAATTATACTGTAAAAAATTAGTAGTAGATTACAATAAAAAAACGTAGATAAAAGGGTAGATAACACTCACAAAAAGGGGAAAATATGCCAGAATTAAACAATGCGATGAAAGCTCAGGATAGATGCAATTGTTCCCTAACCCCCTTTTCTAGCTAGTAAAAAATTCGTTTACATTTTAAAACTTTTTTGTTTTGTTGCTTTTTAATAAAAATAAATTATATCATCCGTTTTAACAAGCTCCCTGTTTCAACATAAAAAGTGGGGATAGTCCTCTTATGTGCTACCACAACGAGTTTTCCTATGTTTTCATTATTCCATGCACAGAAAATTGTTATTTCTATAGGGAAAGCTCTTAAAACGAATTTACCTTTTCTGAGAAGAGGGCTTCCTAAATATTCCCTCTGAATAATTAGATTTAAACGACGAGGTTTTCGTGTAATACGAAGGAGAGACATTGAATTGTTTGAAGGAGCCCTTTACAAACCGATGAATAGGTTGTGGAGAACCATTTGCATTACTACAGACTACCAGGTCCTTCAAACTTAATTCACTTATGAGATTGTACTAAAAACCCTACTACAAATTGGGAAATAGTGACCACTTTATGTAAGGGATTTATCGTGTTTCAGAGATAAGGACATGTTGGATGTTTCTTTAGTACTTGAGTTAATAGTACCACCCGTCGAAAGCTTCTGTAGAAGCATCTGCAGACAGCATTCTAAGCTGAAGCTTACTGTGAGATTATACTAAATTGAAGTGAATGTTTTTGTTATGATTCTTTGGTGAATGGTTAATTTATGATTCTCTATTTGGTAAAATCTGTATTAATCTAGTTTTAATTCTATTCTCACTAGAATGGAGACGTTTCCCTTTTTGTTGTGAAACTGCAGACTTGATTTTATTATTGATTGATGAGTTTATTATCACCATGGAGTTACACACACTTTCAAAGAATATAATTCTGATGGGGGCCTCAACACGGCCTATATATGGTTTATTAGCACCGTGGAGAGAGATACGATCTCAGGCATAATAAATATGCATGTACCTGCTGAAAACAACCACTGTTCCGGACTAGCAGGACTTCCAACCAGGGCCCCAAAGTATATTATTTATAGTAGGTTTTTAAATCAACCAATAATCATTATGTACTGACTGTGAAATGCATAAAAACAATAGTTGTGGTTAAGGCACATATAACATGTCCAGTTAACATTAGACTGTAGTCATAATTATACTAGAAACATTAATAATCGTTATTTTTTAGTACTACATCCAAATCAAATTAACTAAATACTAATTTACGATGACATGTCAAACCAATGCTTTGTTGATTTGATTATCGTTGAATTTGGACTTATCTAAAATCTTGAGACGAGATATTTAGGTTACAGATTAATTAACGAATAAAATTTAAAACTGCGGATAACCGTAAAACTTGCGCGAAAGAAGATAATGTGAAAGAAAAAACAAAATGGCTGCCGTCTTATTATTTATATTCACCATCATCTCAAAACAAAGTGGCAGCGTCCCTAACCACACAAAATCTGTTTACCAACTTTAAAAGAAACTATAATAAACATCCCCAAACATTTTATATTCAAACCAAATAGTTGTTATATTCTAAAGATCATTTAGATCATCATCATCAAGATCATTGATTGACTGTAGGTCTGACCACTGTAATGTCAGCTGCTGAAAACTAATCATCCCAAAATACATGTCCAATGTCAGACGCCTGTTGCTCTAATGTTACTAATGATTGTGAAAACTGTGTCATAAGCTTCTACCATCAGCTGCAACACCTGAAAGAGACTTATAGTTTGATCAGAATATGAACGTAATCGTTTTTTCTATTACCGGATTATGTCAAATGTGCTAAAGAAAGTCACATCAAGTGACTGAAGGCTCTGAATAGCGTACCATGGAAGCTGTTACACTACCGTGCCGTTTTCTCTGGCAAGAAGTAGTGCATCCAAGTTTTTACTATGAATTGCAAACCCATCAAACAACAACAATACTGGCCTTTATCTTGTGGGATGAACACTGGATATGAAATGTTGAAGTACGAATTTATGTATCCTGTTTCAGATATTATCACTAAGCTTCCCGATGGAGCACCTATAGAAAGAACATTACACATCTTCTTCTCTTGAAGATGATCATTGGTGGAATGTACTGACCAGGGGCGCCGTCACAACATAACATTGTTGTGTTCATTCCCCGTTTTCCGCTTGAGATATTTTTTGTGTTATAATTAGTTTAGTTAAATGGCTTTTAAGTATACGTAATTCAGGCTGTGGACGCTAGATGGTGTCACCAACCGATTTTTCAATTTTTACCGCAGCAGTACAATTTAGGCACCAGTACAACTTACGCAACTTATCTTTATTTACACTGATAGATACTAGAACTGGCCACGAATACTAGATCTCTAGGTAGAGTAACAGGCACATATTGGAGGATAAGTCACCCCTATCATCGACTTAGCTCAGACGTGTAGAACAATCTTTAGATTTTAAGCATGGCTAACTACTGATCACGCTAGCTTTCTGATCCTAGCAAGATTAATTTTTATACACGTCTACTTAAAACATACATATACCTTTCTAGGTACCGCTATTGGCTTTTTTATAAGGTTTTCTTCTTGTAATATAAGTAGTGCCATCTTGGAAATTACAAAAATCCAGATTTTCGTTTGTTTTTCTGGAAAGATTTATTACGTTTAGAAAAAATATTTTTGGGAGTGATAGACTACCCCGTTATTACCGTTCAGGGAGCATTATGGGCGAATACTAAAAAATATTTAGCTGTGTTAAGTGCTAGGGGACACAATATCGAACGTCTATAACCCCAAGATTCTTTGAAGTTCAAGAATTTGTCAAGTTCAATTTCAAAGGGTTCAAAGGGAGATTTAGAGAAACATGTAAAGCATTTTTTTATAGCATGAAAGTTTCATGATTTTATTTTTTCTTTAAAGTCAAGCTATGTAGGCATCTAAGACTAAATCCCCAGAATTCCATGTTTGCTAGTGCCTTAAGATATAATAAATAACGTATCTTTAACATTTTTTTACATGACAAATTAACATTACCATGAACTAAACTAACTAACACAAAAATGCAGGAGAGCATAGTAATTCAGCATGTTGACCATGTTAGAGGTGAAACTCTCCTAAATACTAAATCTACTACAAGAAAATAGAATATTTAAGACGCTTACCAGACTGGACACTACGCCTTTGTTGCATGAGCTCGCTCATTGAACTAAGTGCTTGTGGTGAACCTGTTTAAAAATATAATTCCTGTATGCTGACGCATGTAATTTGTAGACACGTGGTGAGATTGGTTAGTAAGCAACTTGAGCAGCGAGCAGGCGCATGAGAATGTCGTAAGCTCACCAATTCAATTAATACGAGGCAGACTCGCGCATGACAAGGTCAGATCTGTTGCTTTTCCTTTGCATACGGGCTGCTAAGCTTGAGATTCTTCTTTTAAGCACTTTTAAGTACACTTTAGGATGTTTTTTTACCCGATTTCTGTAATATGGAATAACAAGGCCTGCTTGTGCGCCATGTCAAGTTTTCAGTATTCATTATGGTGTCCGACTTTCAACCAATGCCCCGAGAAAAAACGTGATTAGATTTTGATGAAACTTGGTATAGTGCGCAAATACGAGTACTTGGTATTACTTAATAACATCTTAAACATGGCGGTTTTTCTAAAGATCCTGTTATAGATAAAATATCCTTTGGGTAAATTAGTGTTGAAGTACTACTAGGGTTTGCCGATACTACAACATGACTATGTACATTTGCACATGGAGCCGGACATTTGGGCACGCCCGTTTCGGCGCGGCCGTTTCGGCGCGGGACACTTCAGCGCGGGACACTTCGGCGCGAGGTCACTTCGGCGCAGGGACACCTCGGCGCGGACCACTTAGGCGCAGGGACACTTCGGCGCGAGAAATTGTCTAGTATTATTGTAATGAATTAAATCTGTAGGTACTTGCAGGTTACAAGTAATAAATACAGTATCGTCGATGAAATACAGTATTTGATAAATACGGTATGATGAGAAAAAAAACTCAATATCTACCAATCACGAAAGCTCGTATGTATTGCCACATTTAAGAAAAATTCGTATAAACGGATACTGCTTAGTGCTTATAGGCCAGTGCTTAAAAACATAAAAAACTGGAATAACGCAATTTAATCAATCCAAGCGAAATTGTGGAATTAAGAAGGTGTTTTTGTGTACATAAAAATAAAAAAAGTTACTTTGATAATAGAGTGGGTTGTCCCAAAAAATTAGACGAATGGTCCAAAAAAACGTTATGTTTAAAGATCTCCGAAAGTTTTACCGTAATTTGACGCGAAAAAAATTACATGCCCCGAACTGTCTTTTCGCCGAAGTGCCTACGCGCCTAAGTGCCCCGGTGCCGAAGTGTGCCTGCGCCGAGGTGTCCTTGCGCCGAACTGTCCGGCGCCTAACTTTCCTCGCGCCTAAACGGCCACGCCGAAATGGCCGCGCCCAAGTACATCCGTACATGAAGGGTTTTACCTGAAGGGTCAACTCTGCAGCCATAGCATATTCGAGGACCTATTGTGTACCAATATTTGCTCCAATAACGTTTTCTAGGTTTTCTATCCCATTTTAGACTTTGCGGAGATAGAATGTGGTCGACAAAGCTTCCTCCCTAATCTTGGGCTGGTGGAACCCAGCTCTACGAGCTTAATATCCTTGTCAGGTCTATCCCAGTTTTGGTTTTCTATGCAGAGATAGTTAGCGTGACAGGTGTCGCAACCCCCACTTCGAATTTCCAAAAAGCCACAAAAAGTTGTTCTGCCACATCTCTGTTGGGATCTTCCTGTTTAGAGATAGAGTGTGACTGTCAGACCCCCTTCCAATCTTCAACTGCTTTCAACTAGCCTAACAGCGTTGTTAGGTCTATCCCGATTTGGGGTTTTCTGTGCATAGGGTATGGCTGACAGATACCCTGCTCCCTCCTCGCCCCCAATGTTGGAATTGCGAAGCTTCTCTCAACTATTCAGAGGTATGGCGTGAATGACAGGTCTTCCCCTTTCTCTCAATGAGCTCAATAACGTTAGCTAGGTCTATCCAGTTTGTATTTTCCTGCGCCAAGGTACGGTGTAACTGTTAAAAGAATGATAGAAAGTTGTAGGTAATTTAGAAGAATCAGATTGAGTACTTTAATGTCTACTGTATTACGATAAAGGGTTTTTTATGAGCTTTATTATTTTAATGTTAAACAAGAGAGAATTAATGTTTTCACTGTTTGTTTTATGAATTGATATCTGACTTCTTGTCTTCTAAATGGTGCTGTACCAGCTTACCTGAAAGATTAACTTTTTGTTATTAATGCTTAACAGGATTATGCAGATTTTGATTAAATTTTACAAACATCAAAAATTTTTATAATATGACCTTGCCCTTGCGTTTAGAACAACTGACCCGTTTCAACAAGCCATATTAGGTAAACCAATCATGCGATAAGTCAATAAAAAATAATCCATTCAAGAAACTAACATCCATTGGGGTATTGCTTTCACCTTATATCTAAACTGATACTTTTCGAAAAATTATCTTCTACAAAGGGAAAGCCTTGTTTCCCTCTTTTATTACTTATTGTTATTGAAACAGGAAAAAGAAAAAAGAAAATTCTAGGCTTAAGAAAAGTTATATTTGACCTAAATATTTTATGTTCTATTTTTCAGAAGCTTATGGATGAAATATTGGAACAAATTGAGCAAAGATGATTTCATTTTTTGTTTCCTTTGTTCTGAAAATGTTTGAATAGAATTCGATGGCTATAGTGTTCGATTGATGTGGACATAAGCTTTCATTCTGCGAAACTTATTTTTGTCTTGACATCTTATATTGTTTCTGTATTTCAGTTATTTTTTGGATCACTGAAGAAATTTGCTACATTATTCTTTCAACGAGTTTGTAGTAATGGAGATGCCAAGATGTACATGACAAAATATTGCCAGAAGATTCCCTGATTAGTAGTAGTTAATTGTTATTAACATTGCCAAACCATGAGGTAAATGCATATTTGTACGTGGTATAGGACGATATTGTTCTTAACGACAACCACGGATAGATGTTTATGTAGTTATCGAGAGCAACTGCTTAACGTGTCCATCTGACAGCACGGCGAAGTGTACTGAGATTTTACAAGCAAAATCCTCTCGTCGGTTTCGGGGATTGATTGAACCTGGGCCGCCTGGATAAGAATCGGACTCTTACGGCCACCCACTTCACAATAACAACAATTGCTTTTATAGATTCTCCTAAAAACAAGATATTTAACAGGAAAGTCTTTATGAAACAAGACTTGTACTCTTAAAGAAATTTTATAAATTTAAGTTTATAAAAAAGACTTTGTTTTAAGCTTCTTATCTACAATACCTAAGAAGGTCTAACCTAAGAATAGTCATAGTTATTGTACTAGCTAATCTGTTTTTTAACGTTAGCCCTTAATAGGGCTTTTTAGGAGACATAATCTTCTTTTGTGCTTTTTTGTACATTCTAACCCAAAAATAATTCATTTTGAGTTTATGTCTAAGTGAGTTCGCTTAAATGTCACTCATGTTTGACCTATGATTTGAACAAAAAAACATAATAATAATATTGGCTTTATTGAACAAAATATAATTGAATCAACAGTTCAAACAGTTTTAAATTTGCAAGTAAATTTACGAATTCATTTGATTCATGTACACAGAGTAACTACCGCATTCCCTTAAAATATATATGAGTAAAATTAGAGGGCTAGGTTCAGTAGTGGATATAGTTCACATATTGCTCTTCCACCTAACCCTGTATGGTTTACATTTTGGCATAATTAACACATCCTATTGAATCGATAATGTTAATGGTAACGTGTACAGACTACGTGTATGTAACTAGAGATAAAAAAATAATTATTAACAAAATTAGCAAGTCTAAAAGTGGAAATAGTTGTAACTTTCAAAGATTCAGTTTTTTTTGTAAGGGGTTCAGAGTTCAACTAAACTATCCAGGTTCCAGCATCTTTACTATGTTACACAGTTTATTTTTTTGTTATTATGATTGTTTGCCTTTACATGTGTTAGTGCCAATGTGGATCAAAGTTAAAACAAACATACAAGAATAAACGAGTTATTGATAAAACACTCCTTGAGGAAGTTACTTTGTAAATGAGTATTTTTGATATTCTTTTACGAAATTAATAAGACAAATTGGTTCTCAATTTAGAATATAGTTAACATGTATTTAGAATGAGATCCTTAAATCAGTTAATGTGTAGTGCCTTGATATTTGGTTTCATATTGTAATTAAATGTTGTATCTGTTTTATGTACATAAATTGTGTATTGCATATTTTGCTAAAGGATTTTCTTGAATTTCAATTAATAAACGAAGTAACAAATCAATTGGTCTCCAATCGTTGCTTTTAAACAATAACAACAAACAATTTGGGCGGCGCCTTCGATATTGTTCAGTTACTCCTGTATCCTATCTGAAATCAGTAACTGTTTGCGATTAATGCCTACTACCTATGAGTATAATTTGAATAAGTAACAAGACTCTTCCAGAGCTATATTTTGCGTAGAAGCATAAGATTTTTATGCTTCTATGCTGATGGGGCCTTTTGAGTTTTTGAAAGAAATTCTGAGTGTTACAGATATTGTAAAAATAAGTGAGGTGTGTGGGTGTGCTTCAAGAATTGTAAATGTTGCTTACGTTTTGAACACCATAAAATTCACAGGAAAGGTCTTGACAGTACTGGATGAGCTAACGTAAAAGATCATTTCGACCCAGACAATCTTTATTCCTTCACTAACCGGAAAGTTGATAAAGGAATGGTCGAGGCGACAAGAATCAATGACACTATATAGGCTCGTTACCTTTGATGACACAAAAACTCTAAGAACAAAAACTTTAAGAAAGGCACACGGATTTCCGTTAGCTGCAAGAAATACTCGCCTATCGCTAATATGCGAGAAGGGATTTGTTTTACTGTTTTCGAGAACTGCTAATCCTTTAATTCTGAAATTCTAAGCATATAGGTTTTTTCTATGCAGTCTCCTATGATATTGGCGCACTTGGTTCATCGATATTTCGCTTTCATAATACCCTCCTTATAGAAGTTCGTACTTTGATTCTCTAACCATGAACCATGACCAATTCTTAAGGAGTCATCGTCTCTAAAATGCGTCCCATGAAAGTGATATTTCAATTTTTCAAACAGGTGCAAATCCGAGCATGCGAGATCTGGCAAATAGACTGAACCTGAAAGAATATTGAAGCCCATTTAGTTCTTAGCTTTATTAGAGGCGGAAAGCTGTAATACCGCTACTACATGCTGGTTTGTTTGGTGACATGGTCATAGTGATGACCCACCTTTCGTGTATAGTGGCAATTCTGTACAAAGGGTTGTCAGAATTTGCATCGGCACGTGCCAAAAGCTCACGACAAATGTCCACTTGTTTGTGCAAGGGTTCAATATTCGGGGAAGTCATCAGGCTGAGATCTTTTTTAACACTTTCAACAACGTTTATGTTTATTAACTCCATGGTTCATTATCTTTACATTAAAGTCCGACTAGACGAATAATCATAGAATGCAGGGACGCTTTAATTTATATCCAAACGGCTAGGGTAGGGTTAAATTCGACCCAGGAGTCTTTATTTCCAAAACTAATGCTCTTTCAAATGCAACAATGACAAAGATCGATCGGGTTGATGAGAAAGTTGGGCAAACTTCAACGAGCGAAATCACTTAAATACATTAACTCATTATAGCTCATTAACTTACTTGTTTCTCTTCCCATTCCCTAGCCTAGCCTTTCTGAGGGATCTCATGTGGAACTCCTCGATGCTGATTGCTCAATCGAGATCTTTGATGCTCCGTCATAACTTAGATGTCCTTAAAATAATGTCCATAAATGTCCAGTCTTCCCGATATCGTTGCAACCTTTCCCAATAAGTTTTTGTAGCAGGGTCGTGGTTAAAGGCTTTTTTCCTCAATAGTCAACCCCCTAGGCTGCAACTTCTACAGAACGGACCGCATCAGTCTGGGCGGTAATTGCGTCGCAGCTTACATTCGATTAGACGCACGTGCTAAAATAGTCTACTGCTGAAGTTACATCTCTTCGGTTCATACTGCTCAAGTTTGGAGACACGACTTTTGATCTCGAAGACATCCTTATGCCCTTTCTTTCCTAATGAGCGATAGACATTAGACGGAAGCCGATGGGCAATAGACTGCAAACGATACACTACAGTGATGATGGGTGATAGATAATAGACGATATCCGATAGTTCATAGGCAATGAACGATACGCGATAGACAGCAGACCATAGCCCATAGACGATAGCTTATAGGCGATAGACAGTAGCCTATAGGCGATGGGCGATAGACATTAGACGATAAACGATGAGCAATAGGCAACAGACGATAGACTTCTCAATCTTTTCATACTCCATCTCTTGCGAATCATCATCATACAATACCAGGCGGTGATTTTGTAAACGATGTCTTTCTTTGAAAAACTTTTGGGAAACAGAAATTCACAAAATATTTCTTACTTTTTAGTTATATACCTTAACCCAAACTCTTCTTCGGTAATCGAAAAACGCAGAAAAACAAGTAATCCGCGTTTTTTACAGAAGATATAAAATTCTTAGATATAAAATATAAAATTTCCAAGCTCGTTTATCTTTGTTTTCCAGAAAAGCTTCTGAAATGTTTGTGAACACTTTTAGACAATTATTAATGTCCAAAATTTTTTTTGTGATTTACAAATTGCCTTCCACCTTTGCGGGTGGAAATTTTGGAGGAAGAAAAGTAAAAAAGATCGTTTTTCTGCGGACATGTACAATTTTCCCACTTTCTACCCCCAAGAGGGTTCGGAAGTGGAGGGGGGGCGAAACTTGCAATTTGAGAACAGTTTTTATGGAGAATGCAAGAGTGCAATAAAAAATAGATGTTCCCATTTAAGTTTTCACAACTTACTCCCGCCTTAACCCCCAGGGGGGGGGGGTGGGGGTGATGTTTGCATATCATGACTGAATAGGCTGCAAAAAATAAAGGAACACGTGTTTTTTCTTTTTGCAATCGGATATGTCGTTCTCGAGAAATTCAAGCGTTTCCACACTTTTGGACACCCGGTATAATAGACAATAACCAATAGTCTATAGGCAATAGACGATAGGCGATAGACAGTAGACGATAGCCCATAGGCGATAGACGATAGCTTATAGGCCGTAGACGGTAGCCTATAGGCGATGGACGATAGACATTAGACGATAAGCGATGGGCAATAGGCAACAGACGATAGACGATATATAATTGCGGTACTTGCGTTGAGATTACTCGACCTCCTTGACTTCTCAATCTTTTCATACTCCATCTCTTGCGAATCATCATCATACAATACAATCATGCGACTACGCATGCAAAGGAAGGCAATTTTGCAGAACTTCCTACTAGGCGGTGATTTTGTAAACGATGTCTTTCTCTGAAAAACTTTTGGGAAACAGAAATTCACAAAATATTTCTTACTTTTTAGTTATATACCTTAACCCAAACTCTTCTTCGGTAATCGAAAAACGCAGAAAAACAAGTAATCCGCGTTTTTTACAGAAGATAAAATTCTTAGATATAAAATATAAAATTTCCAAGCTCGTTTATCTTTGTTTTCCAGAAAAGCTTCTGAAATGTTTGTAAAAACTTTTAGACAATTATTAATGTCCAAAATTTTATTTGTGATTTACAAATTGCCTTCCACCTTTGGGGGTGGAAATTTTGGAAGAAAAAAAGTAAAAAGATCGTTTTTCTGCGGACATGTACAATTTTCCCACTTTCTACCCCCAAGAGGGTTCGGGGGTGAAGGGGGGCGAAATTTGCAATTTGAGAACAGTTTTTATGGAGAATGCTAGAGTGCAATAAAAAATAGATGTTCCCATTTAAGTTTTCACAATTTACTCCCGCCTTACCCCCCAGGGGGGGGTGATATTTGCATATCATGACTGAATAGGCTTCAAAAAATAAAGGAACGCGTGTTTTTTCTTTTTGTAATCGGATATGTCGTTCTCGAGAAATTCAAGCGTTTCCACACTTTTTGGACACCCGGTATAATAGACAATAGCCAATAGTCTATAGGCAATAAACTATAGGCGATAGACAGTAGATGATAGACAGTAGACGATAGCCCATAGGCGATAGACGATAGCTTATAGGCCGTAGACGGTAGCCTATAGGCGATGGACGATAGACATTAGACGATAAGCGATGGGCAATAGGCAACAGACGATAGACGATATATAATTGCGGTACTTACGTTGAGATTACTCGACCTCCTTGACTTCTCAATCTTTTCATACTCCATCTCTTGCGAATCATCATCATACAATACAATCATGCGGCTACGCATGCAAAGGAAGGCAATTTTGCAGAACTTCCTACTAGGCGGTGATTTTGTAAACGATGTCTTTCTTTGAAAAACTTTTGGAAAACAGAAATTCACAAAATATTTCTTACTTTTTAGTTATATACCTTAACCCAAACTCTTCTTCGGTAATCGAAAAACGCAGAAAAACAAGTAATCGGCGTTTTTTACAGAAGATATAAAATTCTTAGATATAAAATATAAAATTTCCAAGCTCGTTTATCTTTGTTTTCCAGAAAAGCTTCTGAAATGTTTGTGAAAACTTTTAGACAATTATTAATGTCCAAAATTTTTTTTTGTGATTTACAAATTGCCTTCCACCTTTGGGGTGGAGATTTTGGAGGAAAAAAAGTAAAAAAAGATCGTTTTTCTGCGGACATGTACAATTTTCCCACTTTCCACCCCCAAGAGGGTTCGGGAGTGGAGGGGGGGCGAAATTTGCAATTTGAGAACAGTTTTTATGGAGAATGCTAGAGTGCAATAAAAAATAGATGTTCCCATTTAAGTTTTCACAATTTACTCCCGCCTTACCCCCCAGGGGGGGGGTGATGTTTGCATATCATGACTGAATAGGCTTCAAAAAATAAAGGAAAACGTGTTTTTTCTTTTTGTAATCGGATATGTCGTTCTCGAGAAATTCAAGCGTTTCCACACTTTTTGGACACCCGGTATAATAGACAATAGCCAATAGTCTATAGGCAATAGACGATAGGCGATAGACAGTAGATGATAGACAGTAGATGATAGACAGTAGACGATAGCCCATAGGCGATAGACGATAGCTTATAGGCCGTAGACGGTAGCCTATAGGCGATGGACGATAGACATTAGACGATAAGCGATGGGCAATAGGCAACAGACGATAGACGATATATAATTGCGATATTTGCGTTGAGATTACTCGACCTCCTTGACTTTTCAATCTTTTCATACTCCATCTCTTGCGAATCATCATCATACAATACAATCATGCGACTACGCATGCAAAGGAAGGCAATTTTGCAGAACTTCCTACTAGGCGGTGATTTTGTAAACGATGTCTTTCTCTGAAAAACTTTTGGGAAACAGAAATTCACAAAATATTTCTTACTTTTTAGTTATATACCTTAACCCAAACTCTTCTTCGGTAATCGAAAAACGCAGAAAAACAAGTAATCCGCGTTTTTTACAGAAGATATAAAATTCTTAGATATAAAATATAAAATTTCCAAGCTCGTTTATCTTTGTTTTCCAGAAAAGCTTCTGAAATGTTTGTGAAAACTTTTAGACAATTATTAATGTCCTAATTTTCGCGCGAATTTGTCATAATCAAATGTTCCGGTTTACTTTTCAAATTAGTGCATCACGCAACGCCAACGGGTCAAAATTACACAACGCATTCCTGCATATTTTCATTAAAATTCTTCAAAAGTCAACATCACCGAGGGAAAATTTCCAATTTGCGTATATAAAATCCGCACATCACCGAATGTGTGTCACTTTAATATTGGAGAAATTTTTATTCGCAGAAAAGTAAAAATGGAACATTTTAAAAATTTTCCTGCACATTACACAAATATATGCCAATCACCGGAACATTAATTTCCATCCTGTATTGACCCAGCAAATCAAATAATGAATACCAGTTGATTAATGGGTTTCCATGTCGGCCTTTTTTTTTTATTTCTCTCCCTTCTTTAGTAATTTTCGGATTCGAGTGAGGTAGAAAATTAATAATCAATATTGCGAGCTGGCAAACAGAATTTAATTGGCTCCAAAGGAGAACTGTATCTTTAGAAATATAATGAGAAGTTTGTATTCTATGGAAATTAACTGTAAAAATTAAGAATTTTATGAAAGAGTCTACATTTAAAAAGTGACAAGTGTTTTAATTAAAAGGAAATGATAACAAAGGGATGGGGGACTTTTAATTTTAAAAGACTATAAAGTGTAATTTATCACAAAAAATTTTAAATTTTGTATAAATTGGCTATTGTTTTGAACAGCTTCAAACATCAATTATCTGCAAATTAATCTTAATCATTTACATGAAATATTTATAATGTTAAATTGTAACGTACACAAAGTATATACATTAAATTCATGCACTACAAGTCTCCCATCTATATATTTAAAACACAAGGCTTATTTTTGTTTCAGTTCGTTTGAGAGTTTCACCGGGCCGATCTAAGCAATTTTTTTTAAATTGAAGCTTTCGCTGTGTAGATCAGTCAACACTATTTAATTTTTATATATTTTTAATGTTAATAGTTTTTATTTAAACAAATATAAAATGTTTAATTTGAGACGGGCGACATTCACTTGGGACGCCCTCTCACTTTCCAAGTTGGTGAGTTTCGTAAGTACTGCCGCTTATAAATATAAAACGGAGATGCCGCCGTCTACTTCAATCATTAATAAGCTGTTAATGTTTAAAAAATTGTTAGGTTGCGTAGACAAAACCTGCATAGTTGAAAAGTATGGACAACAGACGAATTAAAATAATAGCTGCTGGCAATTGCTTATTCAGAGCAGTTTTATATTGTTTGTATAAAACGCAGGAAATTTGCCAACACTATGTTTATGTAATGTTTTTGAAATATGTACTAATAGACGTTTTCAAGGATGTTTTAAACAAGATCGATTTTTGATTTTATTACCATTTCGTAAGGTAGAATTTCCGTATGTAGAATTAAGTGGCGGGGAGTGGTAAACCAGAGAGGAATATGTCGGAAGAAAGGAGGGTATGCTGGGAGAGAGTATTGCTAGGCTTAGAATTTTGAACTGGTTATGTTTGGTTGCGTTTATTTAAATAATTACTCACGAAAATCCGAAGGATTGTAATCACACATCGAATGTTGTATATAGGGAAATCCTTCAATGCTTTTGACCGTCATGGCTTGACGAGGTTTCCCTAGTATATCTTAATATTAGTGGAAATTTAAGTATAAAATTATTTACAAATTTTTACAGTGACATAAATCTATAGAAGTGTAGAATATAAAGATATAAAAGTATAAAAGAAAGGTAGCATAATAAAAATAAAATAGGTCTGAAAAGAATAAAATGAACATTATCATAAACAATCCGTAACAAACCTAAAGATTTTATATCGATCAACCTGTGTATAGAATCTTTAAGTGCGTTTTAAGCATTAAGGAATTGATAAAACCTTTGCGAGAATTATGTTCCACAATCCACTATTTTTGGGGCGGGGCTGCTCTGCATTTCGTCAGGAATGTAGACTTTTTATCAAAAACATTTTTAATAATCGTTTACATTTACGTTCATTTGGTAATCGTTTACTTGCTTCTTCAGTTTTGAAGGTTGGATTTAGGCTGCACTGGGTCACCATCGAAAATCGTTACATTTTTTTACATTTACATCATCCTATCTTGACAAAATCCAACCTTACATCCTAATAAGCATTATTTACATATTTTTAGATATCAACACCATGAGAATAGTGGCTACATTACAATACTTCAGATTGCTATGGCAAAACGTACAAACTTGCATTTTATTGCAAAGATATCTTCTATAAAAAAAACAATCCCAACATTCAAGACTGTTTTAAAATTATGCTTAAGAAACTGCTTGACAAAACAGCAATAAAACATTTTAGCCACAAGCTGCATAATCTAACTAAAGAAGAAAATTTAACAATATCACTATCTCGTTAACTTGAAACATAATCTTAATTAATAATTAATAAAGCAGGTAAAGTAGCATGCACCTTGTCTGTTTTAGGTGAAAACTTGCTTCAAATGGACTCAACTTTATTTATTTACTTATATCGGTAACGATTTCACATCGTTAGCTGAACAATCAAAAATTGCCAAGATTGTAAGAAAAATCAACTTTAAAATTTATCCTTTTACTGCCTAGTGTGTTCTAGAACGCATATTTATTAAATTAAAACCTAAATGTCAAAAATCATGATAATATGTAGATGATAAAGAAAAAATTAAAGTTGAAAATTTGTTGCCCTGCGTTATTAGGTAGTGTAGCTAAATGTGGAGAAAAATTAATTGTAAGCGTTTGATTTCTTTTGTAGCGCAAACGGGAAACAGCTATTGATTACGGCCTTTAAAACGCCAAACAATGTTTATACAGTAACTATCCAATAAGACCGGTTCTTCGAAACTTGAAATGGCCAAAGAAGTGGAAAACACAAGACCAAGTAAATTCACCAGCTTAGAAACAAGACCAGGCAAGTTTACAAAGCCAAAAACAAGAACCAGCAGCACAAGGAAATTCACCAAATGAGGAATAAGAATCCTCAGTTCAGCCCTCCCACTGACCTTACAACTCCAGTATCAGTTAAACAGAAGAGTGATCCCACAACTGCACCATTGATTAAACGGAAATGCTAGATGCGGCTGCTAGTTTTTTTTAATGTGGAGTGCAGAGTTGCAGCGGCATCTAGCATTTCCGTTTAATTAACGGTGCAGTTGTGAGATCAGTCTTCTGTTCTTGTTGATCTGCTTCTGCTCGCTGCATTGTAGTCCTTTTTTTGAATAAATTCATGAAATTAAAAATTTGAAAATTAGATGTACATGTGTTACGAACCTAGAATTTAAGTACGATGTTTTCATAGTAAAAGACAGCTTTATCTTACCTGCCTTTATGTCAGGTTTGAAGATAATTTTCTTCACTAGAAATGCATTGATGCACCTTTGAAACTACTTACAAAAAATCACTGTTGTGGTCGATGTTTTTTTACAAAAAAATTATATACACCGCACTGCGTTCTAAAGTAACCTTCCTCAACATGAAACACATTTAACTAAGCCAATAAGACCAGTTGGCTGGAGAAAGACCTAGCTCCCCTCTGTTAACTTAATGTCGTGCATTTCGCGCACTAAAAAAGTCAAAAGTTGCCATACTTTCCACTTTGGACCGCGTAGTAACGCCTCCAGCTGCTGTACACTTCTTCAAAGCAGGACAGATCGATTGATGATTGATTAAAAATATTAAAAACTCTATTCTTGTGTGTTCTATTCTTCTGAATGTTCTATTCTTGAAATATTCCGTGCTATATTATCGTCGTTAATTAAATGGATATAAAAAAATTAGAAAAGAATATTTAAAATTGTAAGAAACTGGATTTCATAAGAAACAATTTTATTCTTAGAAACAGTAATAGACAAAAAGATACGTGAATTTCTTTACGTTACTTTGTCCAATAGAAGAAGCAGGTATTAAAACGTTTCGTTATTTCCGCTTGTAAAATATGCTCTGAAATCTAAAATTTTGCACGTTCGAGTGTGAGTTACACAATAATAAACGAATATAAGCGGAAAATAGACACTCGGTCGTCGAATAATGCCGAATATGCTGCTGCCGACCCGTTTCTGGCATCACTGGGGACAGATCGTCTGGACACCGTCATTATAGTATACTATTGTTAGGTCCCACCCGTGTACTAAAATGTATGCTATCATACAAACTATTTTGCCCTCCGACAGGCGCCACACCCCAAGAGGAGTTGTCCTTCGCGGTTTTGCGACTTCCATAACTTTTTTTTAGAAGTGTGAGTCATAGTTTCATATGAGACTTTCAATCATAAATGGGACAGCGGATCGTCAGCTACCGGTTTTCCGTCATACGTGTAAGTGGTAAAGCATTTATGACGTTGAAGTATACTAATAAAAGTATATATTGCATAGGAATATCCATACCTGAACAAGATATCTCTACTGGGGTCGGAGATATGACCGAAATTGTCTCTGAGGTAATGTCGGAAACGGAGATAGAACGTGAACGACGATGAGTTTAAGAATGGACACAAACCACTTGGATGCTCATATATACGTACATTGCACACATAAGCTGGCGGGTGCAATCTCGCGTCACAAAAGGCACAGAATCTTCTTTTTTTACGTGACTTTTGGTTTACGATTTACAAGACAATCATGCGAAAAAAATTGACGGTCTTAAGATGTTTCATTTTTTGACGCCCTCTTTGTCGTTTTCTATTCTATAGTTTCCGAGATACTGTTGCTCTCACGAAAAAAAAACATCAAAACACTAGCTGCTACCTTAAGGAGATTTTCTGCCGTCCCCACCGAGAAATACACTATCCCCGTCTACGTTAAAATTTGAGTTTTTAGTTAACTCGCTAAACATTATTATATCCAGTTTTTAGAAGACTAAAAGCAAACAACGCTAGAATCAAAGGTGTGGGATGGCCGAACACCTCTCTGGTTCCGTTAGCCATTGTCTATTAATTGATCCTTTTGAAACATAAGTTGTGTTTCTTTAAGGGCGACTCTGAAATTCACCAGCGCTAAAGGGGAGCAGTAAAGTTTCAATAACTTTGAGAACAACCAGCAACGTACACAGCATGAGGCTTGACATTTTTTAAGAATTTTGTGTTGAGGGGTAAGCATTCTTGCGTCCAGGAGTCCAAATTTTTGGAAACAAGTTCTTTGATAAGTTATTGGTTTGTCTGGTATAATGCACGATATCCAAGGGGATACCGTTCATCAAAAATTCAATTTGAAGATATTTTGAAGATACACAAGGATCTATCTTCAAATTGAATTTTTGGGGCCTTTTCTCTTTTACTTAATGGAGTAATTTTTCCCGGAGCAAGCATGGGGCTATTGAGTTGCATATGGAGTAGGTCTATCCCTGTTAAGTCTAGCCGTAAAATGCCTGACGACAAGCTTTTTAAAATCCAAACGTTTATTTTCGAAAAGGCAGGACTGGTGGCCGGGGATTAATATTGCCTCACAAACTAATAATCTACCAAAATGGTTATTTGTATACCAAGGCCGCGAAATATTTTTAACGTACTGACAAATAATTGTCGCAGAGGCCGTTTGCGGCCGAAGCAGAACAACCTCGAGGACGCTAAAGAATTCCGCGGACAAGGTATACACAAAATTTTTTGTGCAAGTGTAAAAAATATGTAATTGCAAATTCTATTGCTTTTAGGAAATCTACAAACCGGCATGTTACAACGTCTCTATGGAAATGACATAAATAAAACAATTTTTATATTAACAATCACCGTTTAGTCAACAATCGTAAAAATGGCTGGAGATACTTCGCGATCGTTACTCATATTAACGGCTACGGTACGTGCTTTGCCTACATACTTTGCCTACGGTTGCACAAAATAGTAATTTTAATCACTATGCCAAAAACTATAGGTTTGCGTACAAGTGTGTTGCAGACTAATTCATGTGCTTTTTGTAACGACTTTCATATTTTGGGACGCACCAATGCGCAATAGATGGCATTGTACAGCAAAAAATTTAGAGTCACTACATGTAGTCACCCAGGCCGCGCTGGTCGAACAGTACCGCAAAACGCCACCATATTGGGGCAGAGAAGGGTGATTTTAATAATGGACAAATTAAAACCACGTTTTACGTATTTGACATATTAGAAGTTTGATCTTCCAGAATAAGAAAAACCTTTTAAAGTAAACGTGGATTTGATTAAATGCAATACAGATACAAAAATGAACACTTTCGTGCTTTTGTCCCAATACGGCGGCGTTTTGCGGTACTCTGATCGACTAGCGCGTCCTAGGTGAGTAGATGTAGTGATTCTAACAAAATTTAGAGTCACTATATCTAGTTATCCAAACCAAGTTGGCGTATCAGAGCACCGCAATCGACGCCATATTGCGGCAAAGGAAGTGCGAAATGTAGTAATTGGTAAATTAAAATCGTATCTTACGTATTTGGTACATTACAATTTGGGGCTGTCAGAATGAAAACTATGTAGAAAGACCTTTTAAACTAAAATTATTTATAAATATTTTGGGACGCACCAATGCGCAATAGATGGCATTGTACAGCAAAAAATTTAGAGTCACTACATGTAGTCACCCAGGCCGCGCTGGTCGAACAGTACCGCAAAACGCCACCATAATGGGGCAGAGAAGGGTGATTTTAATAATGGACAAATTAAAACCACGTTTTACGTATTTGACATATTAAAAGTTTGATCTTCCAGAATAAGAAAAACCTTTTAAAGTAAACGTGGATTTGATTAAATGCAATCAGATACAAAAATGAACACTTTCGTGCTTCTTTTGCCCCAATACGGCGGCGTTTTGCGGTACTCTGATCGACTAGCGCGTCCTAGGTGAGTAGATGTAGTGATTCTAACAAAATTTAGAGTCACTATATCTAGTTATCCAAACCAAGTTGGCGTATCAGAGCACCGCAATCGACGCCATATTGCGGCAAAGGAAGTGCGAAATCTAGTAATTGGTAAATTAAAATCGTATCTTACGTATTTGGTACATTACAATTTGGGGCTGTCAGAATGAAAACTATGTAGAAAGACCTTTTAAACTAAAATTATTTATAAATATTTTGGGACGCACCAATGCGCAATAGATGGCATTGTACAGCAAAAAATTTAGAGTCACTACATGTAGTCACCCAGGCCGCGCTGGTCGAACAGTACCGCAAAACGCCACCATATTGGGGCAGAGAAGGGTGATTTTAATAATGGACAAATTAAAACCACGTTTTACGTATTTGACATATTAAAAGTTTGATCTTCCAGAATAAGAAAAACCTTTTAAAGTAAACGTGGATTTGATTAAATGCAATACAGATACAAAAATGAACACTTTCGTGCTTCTTTTGCCCCAATACGGCGGCGTTTTGCGGTACTCTGATCGACTAGCGCGTCCTAGGTGAGTAGATGTAGTGATTCTAACAAAATTTAGAGTCACTATATCTAGTTAGCCAAACCAAGTTGGCGTATCAGAGCACCGCAATCGACGCCATATTGCGGCAAAGGAAGTGCGAAATCTAGTAATTGGTAAATTAAAATCGTATCTTACGTATTTGGTACATTACAATTTGATGCTGTCAAAATGAAAACTATGTAGAAAGACATTTTAAACTAAACGTGGATTAATTAAATAATGGATTAATTAATTGATTAAATTCAATGGTAATAATAATAATGAACAATTTCAAGCTTTTCTCGCCATAAAATGGGGTCGTTTGTGGTACTCTGATCCGTCAACATGGCCTGGCTGACTAGATGTAGTGACTCTACCAAAATTAGACAAAATGACATCAATATGCTGTAGATGATCGTGCATGCAACCAATAAAGGTAAGTACTCACAGCAGCGGATCCGCAGGCGGATATCATACGATTGGTCGGTTTGAGTCAAACCGACCAATCGTACGACATCCGCCTGCGGATCCGCTGCTGTGAGTACTTACCTTAAGATGCATGCTTTAGTTGTAACATAACCTTCAAATTTTCCAATATGACAATTATCCTATCGCGTAATTAGATTTTAGAATGCAGGTCAATCTGTGGCCCGATGAATTCTGTCTCCATCAAATCGCTACAAAGATTTCTAAAATTAATTCTTTCTTTCGCCCCTTTCATTTACCCTACTGGGCGTCGAATTTGTGTTAGTTTCTTGTATTTTCATCTACCCTCTCTTCCATGCCTTCCTATTCTCCGTGATATCTTTCATGTCCTCTAGCGTCTTTCCTCTTCTTTTTCCCTCCTCTATTATTTGCTGAATCCATTTTCTTCGTGATCTCCCGTTCTTCTTTTTTGTATTATCTCTTGCTTTTTGTACCTACTTTCCTTACTATTAGGTTTCATCCTCATTCATTGAGATTTTGTTATTTTGTTTACTATTGGTTCTTGTTCGATCGTTTCCCGTATCGTTTCATTTCTTATTACATCCCACTTTGTTCTTTTTGTCAAATACTTGATCTTCATTGCGCGTTTTTGTTACTAATATGTTTCTTTTGTATTGTCAAATTTTCACTAGCATATCCTTGGTATTACTATTGTATTATATATTCTTTAGTTTCGTTTCTTTTCTATTTTCTTTAGTGAATAAGTTACTCCAGCACCAATTACTAAGGTTTGATAGTTATTAGACTTCTTCACAACGATAGCTTTTCCAAATTGAAAGGCGTAGTCATTAGAATAAAGAACGACCGTAGCAGGACGATCTGTTCTGATGAAAAATAAACTCCCTTGGTGTTTGCAGGTAATTCTACGACACGTCCAAAGACTCTGGTACCACCAGCATAAAATACAATGCCTCTAGGGAATTAGGGATTGATCGCAACATGGCGATATTTTTTAAACTCATTTGGCTTGGACCATCCGCTTAGCTTGTGAGATAGCACACATACGAATCTGATCAAAAGCTCTTGTAAGAAAGGTGGCAAAAGTGGAAACAAAGCTTTACAAGCTGCACCAAAGCAACGCCGACCAAGTTTTGCTCGGCAATGAAACATTCAATAAAACATTTGGGGTTAATCTTCTTCTTCAGAGTAAGTAGAATTTTTCAAATCTCTATCTAAGGAAATGACTCTGGGCTTACTTTCTGCTAAGTTTTGCTAAGACAGTTTCGTAAGCCACTCTTGTAGCAACTGATTCGCCCAATTTTGTAGGCATGTGGAAATTCTAATTTGATATTAGAAATATCACAACGCGGGCATCATCTTCTAGTGGTTTTTGTGAATGGATTTGGAGGGCTCCTTCATTTTTAACAAGACCGCAAAGATGTTGAATAACTTTTCCTGCGTTATCACCCAAAGGCTTTCCATGCTAATTTTCAAGATCTTCGATTTTAGGGAAGTTTATTCCTTTTAATGTTTTAGCTACAACAGCTACTATCTACTACAATTGCATTCCATCCGAAAGCTTCAAGATGTTTTTCGTAAACATTCATATTGTGTTCCAAGCTAATAGGTTCTGATTGTTCGAGACGATTGACATAGAGAATGACGCATAAATGGTCTAATTTATCATGGCTGGCAAAGTGAATTGACTCCCAAATATATCCTTCTGCACTTTCTCCATTACCGATAAGGCAGTATACTCTGTAGCTTACTTTGTCATAGTTTTTGCTGATGTAAGCCATTCCGCTTGAATATATCGCTTGAAACATTTCTAGGACTTTGTAACGCATTGTATGGAGTTTTCTGAACTTTTTATGAACTTCTGCTATTGAAGAACATGATGTAGGATGCTTAGGAATTGGAAGCACAAGTAGAACTAACACTATGTACCCTTAATCTATTGGCAACATCGTACAAAAATTTCAAAATCTACAAATTTTTCGGTCAGCATGTTTGGTGCACTATGGCATCTAAAATTCAAAATCTTATTTACCAGAAAATGCCTCCTTAATACTTAGAATATATATGTATGTTCCAAGACCCAATGAGGTATATTGGGTGTACACGAATATTTTAATTAATTTAATTACAAAAATACCTAACCAAAGATCTGAACGTTTCCCAAAATTATTTTTATGCACAATTAAAACCGTCTTCTAGTTACCAGAGGCTAGCTGAAAGTTTGATTT
The DNA here is from genome assembly GCA_929113105.1 of Agrypnus murinus. Taxonomy (NCBI): domain Eukaryota; kingdom Metazoa; phylum Arthropoda; class Insecta; order Coleoptera; family Elateridae; genus Agrypnus; species Agrypnus murinus. Next base: position 115,310,657 of record OV816027.1, read on the forward strand.
TGAATATTTTTTGGTAAAGAGTATTAAACGTCTCTGCTTAGAATTATGACCCAATTTTATCTGTATTACTGACATCTGACACACGTGAAAATGCATCATTAGACTCAATTACAAAATGACTACTCATTTGTGCCTTGTCAGGATAACTCGGTTATTTTCGAATTAGTCGAATTCCGTAAACGCGTGAATGTTTCCGAAGGTATTTTTTACAGTTCTAATAGCAAGATTTTTTCTTATTGAACCTTCAGCCCAATTTCAGTCACAGTTTATACAGAAAACACAATTAGTATAATTTAAAGTCAGATTTTTATGTGACCCCTTTTATGTGCATCGATTGAAAAGAGAAGAGTTTGGTTTTATTCAATGAGAACACGGAATCTTGCTCCGTCATTGTTTTACTAATCTTGAAATAATAAACGTTTAATTTTATGTAGTATGATTATCGTTTTTTGTTTTTACAAAGCCATAAAATGCAGAAACAACAAAATCAGTTACTTTAGGGAGGAAATCGATCAAATAAAACTGGATACAGGAGCTAAGAACTTGTGATAATTCTCTAAAGGATATTTATTTTTCTACGATCGTGCATTGAGTAGGCATTTGATCATAAAAATAAGCTTTTCTTACCCTCAGTCTCTTAAAGTATTTTTGTCTGTTAGTAATAGCGGCGGATAAAATTATTATACCTTTGTATGGGTTTTTTATTAAATTAAAAAGCAGATTGTATTGACTTTAACAAAAATATTTTTACAAATGTCAAGATGTTATTTTAATGAACAATTCTAGCTGTTTTTGTTTATGTAATTGCAGTAGTAAAAAAAATTTTGTATGCCTTGCGTATATATTACCGTATTATTGGGTTTAGTGTTCCGCCAAAAATCTTTGTAATGATGTTTCACTGCTAGAACAAAATCGTTAAGAATGGTCTACTTGCAGACCACTTACTCAAAAAATACTTACTGATACTGGTAATTTTTCATAGAGAAGAATAATTAAAGTACGTTTTCTTCTCGGATAAGGAATAAGATCGTAGATCCCGCATCAATACGATACTTGGCAAGTTAAACATATCCACTATCGATCGACTATGAGAGTGTCATAGTATCGGCTAAATCTTAGTAGAATGGGCCGTATGATCCAAACTGCAATGGAGTACTAGTACTATTCTGTTATCCTGAGATCTCGCCCAAAAACAAACAAATAAATAAATAAGAAAAAGAAAACACGAACATTCTGGCGGATATTATACCAAGTTAGCCATGTTTGGATTTTCCATAAATTCGATAAAATACCAATATTGGCTCAGCTCGACTTTGTGACCATAATATTTACTTAACCTCAGATTATACATATGAAAATGACGGCATAATGTGAACATGGCAGTAATGCCGTTGATTAAAAACAACGGGCGGCAGTATTCTGACTCATATGGTATAACTTTATGTTAGTCTTGCACCATTAAACTGTTCAATTTCTGTTCAATACCATAGAATTTGTTTAGAACAACGACCTTAACAAAGACGTCAAACGATAAGTTGATAAGCTAATATCATTGCGTAATAAGACTAGTAACTGAACACCAATTAAAGAAAAAAACATTCTAGGACATGTCCAAGATATAAAGGAAGAAGATGGGACACAATAAAGCATAAATAACGGTTTGCGATGATTATCATATAGAATTTCCGTAGATTAAAAACACTACTTCAGGATAAAACGAGGATGGAGAAGAGGCGTCGCCTACTGTTACTCAATTGAGAACATCAAATCAGGAGAAATTGTAAATGAATATATGCAACGTACCAAGATGCTGCAGGATAATAACATACTTAAAGTATATTAGATAAAAATATTAGTTGTGTATTCATTTGGTTACCACACTAGTGGCACAATGTATCAGCACTAATATTACCGCACTAGTGCGATAAAGTATTTCAATTATCTACTGAAATCTTTTTGAGAAGTTGGTTTTATGCTATTAGTGGGAGTTTCTATTTCAGTACAGTACTCGCCTGTAATTATAAAATTGTAATCTGCTATTTTGAGACTGCAACCAACAGCTGATTCTATAGACTTGAAAAAGTGATAGCGCTTGTTCACTTTTTTTCGGTGAAGATGATTCTGTAAACAGATGTATTTAGTGATTTGAATTTAAGACAGTAGATGTGAGGCTATCACCATTGTCGGCAACCCGGATGGAAAATGGTAGTAAGACAGATCGTGGTCTAGGCTGTTGTTATGGTGGTCGGGGGTAGCCTTGGTTGAAGTTGATCTTGACGGCACGATCAGCATTGTATCTTGAATTCGGCTTATGATATTTTTGGTATGGTCTCTCTTTTTTTCTTTGCTTTCGTTTTTTCTGTGTTTTTTTTGTTTCGTATCTTTGTGTCATTTGATGTTTTCAGAAGTGCACGCTTCGTTGCTTGGAGTCACTCGTTGGGTGGGGAGGGGATTAGTATTAAGACATCATATCTGTTCGAAAAGAGACCTTCAGAGAATCACCTTCATAACGTCGTAGAGTCAAATCCCAAGTACATCCGTTCTTAATCAAACTGTGTTTGTGTTAATGCTTTACAGTGATTAGCGCGTCAGATCCCAGGAATAAAGTGGGACTTTGACTACACATTTGATCAATTACCATATTACAAGAATTTCTAACCTTGTAAACAACTCACATTTAACCCTTCTTCGGACAAGATGTGTCTATCGGACACACAAGCCACCTTCCATATCGATATCATACCGTAACATGTGTTTAACAACTAACGATTATAGCCTCTAAATCACTGCCGTCCAGATCCGATTTTTAGACAGTAATGGGTTTTTCCCGTGAATTGAAACCTATTGATGTAAAAAGTTCTGTGCTCCGACCACCGCCGCCCCTCAAGATGTTGAATTTTGCAGTTTCTCGGCTGCAACGTATAAGAGGCGGCTTTACCGCTTCATCGACTTCAATAACCGTAATTTTAAATGAGACCCTTCGGGATGGAGATTTAAATGGAGAACGACGAGTTTCTTTGCTACTGAAAGAATTTATGAAGCTGAAATATATTAGTACCCAGCGCCAAAAACGAAGTTTTTTGAACCAAAAGCAGATGTATGACCGAAACCGACCACGAGTTAGTGTGGGATGGCAGTCTGGTACGGAAACAGATGAGGTTGAGAATGGGTGCAAAGATCTCAGGAAGCTGATGCATAAAGCCCTCCCAAAGGCATTCTGAGCTGCACACCTAATTAAGATTTTACATTTGCAGACAGTTTCCTTTTAGGTTTAAAAAACTGGTGGACAAAACTTCCATTTTCCATACTCGTTTCTGTGCTTCCTTCTCTTGTAGTCTTGTAGCTAAAGAAACTGTTTGAAAGTTTCAAGATTTCACATCTTTCGATACCTTCTTTGTAGTTTTGGGATACGTAATTTTTTAAATCCCCAAAAAATTTTTCAAAGTTCGTAACATACCAATGCAACATTGATACAACGTAGTAGATTGCGATCGTACCACTTTTACTGTTCTTTGTAGTATAAGTCCGAGAGACACACTATGCTGGTCTATGTTACCATTCGGGTTTGTCCGGAAAAGCGTTAAATAACTGTAGAACTACACTTGGAACCGATAGTCGCCTTGTATAAGATAAAAGTTCGAGTATCAGTACGAGAACAGTATATTAGTTATAGGTCTCTTTATAGAAGGAGATCTTTGCTTCACCAATTATATCAGTGAGAATAGGCGGAGAAAGAATGTCTTGAACCAAGATAGCTAGATTATTATACCAGATTTACACGTACACGTACACCTCTTAAAATAATGCAGCTCCGGGTTCCAGTCGCACAGTTAATTGCGGTATATCAGCTGTTCTTCTGAAATTATTATATTATTTAATTGCAACTTTATCCTAACCTTTAATAGTGGTAATGTTTTAAATTTAATTCAATTAGTTTTAATTTTATTAGAGAACGCTATTCTGACCTAATTTGATTTACAAAAACATTAGCATTGTTTTAGATTAGGATTGAGCGATACTTAACTAAAATATTTAATTTATAAGGACAGCTCATGTATTGCAATTAACTGTGCGGTGATCGAGCGATTGGAATTAACAAAAGCAATATCAAAGATGTGAATGTGTAACTCAGGCACTTATTCTCCATGCGCAGGAATTACACTCCTTCATATGTCTAATACTAATAGTTGTACTGTATACATATATAAAACGCAAGCTTTTGACTTACTGTTGCCATTGAATTGTCATACCATCAATGTTTTTTTTCCAGACTTAAAAAATTAAACATTTAAACAGCCTATTCCACCATCATTGAACTAAAAGATCGACTTTTAGTAGTACGACTTGGGTACTCGAAATCAATATCCGATCCAACTTTGTTATCGGATACAGATCGGATCGAATATATTCAATTATCCGAAAGTTATTCGACTATCCGAAAGTCACCCGATAATCCAGTTATTATCCGATTATACGAAAGTTATCCGACTATTCGAAACAATATTTGAAAATGTTGTTTGAGTTTGAATATGCGAAATCTGAAGTTTTATTACGTACACTACAGGTAAATAAGTCTCACCCCCCCCGCGCGCGCGCTAACTTCCGAATCATTTGAGATATCGTAAGGAAAATATATCGAAGCGCTTATATAGGAGATACAATACTAGTTTTTAAATACGTAACATCAAGCTAGATTTTCAAAATGGCGACTGGACGCCATCTTATAGATGGTATCGTTGTCCAGACAAATATTTGGAAATTGAGAAATCTAATAATTTGCCATTTTTTGTTTAAAAAGTGGTAGCACCTTCACACTGTGGCAATATATTTAGCATTATAAGACTTCAAAATAAAGAGTATTCGATGCCTTTTCGTGTTAAAAAAATGTTCAAGATGGCGCTAGCCGTATTTAGATGTCGGATATTTTAATTGGGTTTTGGATATTGGATACGACTTCGTTGGAAGGTGGATCGGATTCAAGTAAAGTTTACATCAGAGTTTTGGCGAGCATGCTTGAATCATACAATGAAGAGTTGATTTGTGTTGGTTGAGCTTTAGCACTTTTTATATAGAACTGTTTCTTTCTACAGCTTCTGAAATACGTACGCCTTTAAGTACGAGGATGGTCTGAAAAGTTTCGGACCTTAACGTGAAGATGGCAGCACTCGTCAATAAAAGCTAGGGAATGTAGTTGTGCATCTTTTGACAGGTACTCACCAAAATTCCAGCCATTTTGGACGCGCAGTTGTTATTTGACAATCGTTTGAGTGAGTCGATGTGAGTGTTTATGTGAAAATGGACAAAATCGAGTATCGAGCTGTCATTAAATATTTGTTTTGAAAGGCAATACGCCTACGCAAATCAAAGATGAGTTGGACTCTGTGTATGGGGACTCTGCGCCATCATTTACCACAGTGAAATTTTGGGCAGCTGAATTTAAACGTGGCCGTACCAGCTTGGGAGACGATGAACGTTCGGGACGTCCAAAAACTGCAACCACTGACGATAACATCGCTAAAGTTCACCAAATGGTGCTAAACGACCGTCAAATTAAAGTGACAGAGATAGCAGAGGCTATGAATATGTCCAAAGAACGTGTCACATATTGAATCAAGATTTAGGCATGAGAAAGCTGTCCGCGCGTTGGGTGCCGCGTTTGCTCACGTTAGACCAAAAACGTGTTCGAATGAGCATTTCTAACGCTCTGTTGGCGCAGTTTAGGCGCAATAAATCAGAGTTTTGGCGCCGATTAATTACTGTAGATGAAACTTGGATACACCATTATACGCCCGAAACAAAAATACAGTCAAAACAGTGGACTGCGAAGGGGGAATCGGCTCCAAAAAAAAGCAAAAACTGTTATGTCGGCTGGGAAAGTGATGGCGACTGTTTTTGGAATAGTCATGGAGTTATCTTAATCGATTATCTTCAAACAGGAAAAACCATTACAGGAGCATACTACGCATCATTACTTGACAAACTGAAGGCAGAAATTGCGGAAAAAAAACACATTTGCAGAAAAAGAAAATCCTGTTTCACCAAGACAATGCGCCGTCTCACACCTCCGCGGTTGCGATGGCGAAAATGCACGAATTACGGTTTGAACTGCTTGACCATCCTCCTTACTCACCAGATCTAGCCCCAAGCGACTTTTTTTGTTCCCTCATCTAAAAATTGCGCTCGGAGGACAGAGATTTTCGTCAACTGAGGAGGCAATCACCTTCGTGAACAATTATTTTGCACAGAAAAACGCCGAGTACTATTAGAACGGGTTAAAGAGATGGGAGCATCGCTGGGAGAAGTGTGTAGACTTACAAGGAGACTATGTAGAAAATTAAAAATAAATTTAAAGAAAATATGTCTTGTATCTTTGTTAGGTCGGAAACTTTTCAGACCTCCCTCGTATGTATTTTAAATACACTCAACGCTTATTGTTTTGTATCAAACTGAATTTGACCGCAACCCTTAAAGTGACATAATTAATGACCTTGACTAAAGTCTACTAATGTATGCAGACTTTAAAACGTATTTATTACTTGAAATTCTAAAGGCATTGAATCATGATACGCTAAACCATAAGTCTAGGCGTTTTTTTTCCCAGTTAGTTTCAATACCGTCATCCATTTTAGAATTATCAGGTTTTCCCCATTTCCCCAATAAAATACCTGCCATTTTTCATTTGTAAGCTTTATATAGGGTTCACCAAATGCGAAAACAAATGGAATACGATTAGCGAAACACCGTGAATCCCATTGGAACAACAATAAACAATAATGGCATAATCATGTCAAAGGATAAAGCTGATAAAATCAAACAAATCGATATAATAATGTTATTCGTCATGAAAACCTTTTAAGGACAACAGATAAAAGAAACCGTGTGGATGGAAACTTTTTAACTGTAAAATTTCCCAATTTTGTATCAGACAATCGCTGTGCCCAATTTATTTATTTAAATAACATTTAAGGACATTATAAGGCGTACTATTACGAAAATAATAATAGCAACAATTTAGTTATCTAGAAGTGATATGACAATGTCAAATTTAATCATGGATAATTATGTTGCCAACAATACTTTAAACAAGTTTAACTACGTTAACTATATTGTTGCCGGCTATTTTCTTTGTCTTATACCTTTAAACTTTGATTATTAAATTTTGAACACATTTTAGATTTTTTTTTATAAAAAAATAATATGGGATGCAGCTCCTGAAGAGTGCGTGTAATTCGAATTACCTTTCTGCTATTTTCTAGTCTGTTTATGAACAAGAAATCGGGGTGGTAAAATACCAAATTCTACAAATAAAATTCTACCCTAGTACAATAAAAAAAACACAAAATTAACACAAAAGAAAATTGACTGAGACTATTTACTTATTGAGACTCAGATGTGTTGGGTGTTAATTAAGGCTCACTAATTTCAGATCAGACACAGGAATAAATTAACAACATTATAGAGGGCGCCATCCAAATTGTCTGTTCACGGCCTACTAGATTCATATAAGCTTCGCCGAAACTTATATGAATCTAGTAGGCCGTGGTCTGTTATCATTGTTAAAAGGTTGTGACGCGAATATACAATTTGAGAAAAGAAATTCCCTCTGGTTTTTGTTTTTTTTTTAAAGGATTGGCAAGAAAGATTGTTGAGCCAACTATTAGATCAAGTTTATTAACCTGCAGTATTTGTAAATAAAGTACACAATCTAATCTATGACAAATATGCATTGTTTAAAACACAAAATGATTTAAAGACAGTTACAAAGCAAGTTCTTATTAGGGGTCCTCGTCTATAATTCACAGGTTTATTATTACATCAATTAAAAAAACATAAATCAAGACGTTGATGTTTTCGGAAATTCGAGAATAGCTGTTTAACAAAATAATTTACGCGCTTTTCACATTAATCCAAAGAGACACTATAACACTCAATGGCCTTTATTTAAACAACACAAAAAAATCACACATTAAAGTTGCTGTTGAAAGAACACTCGGCAGTTATTGAACTCTGAACTTTCTGAATTAAATAAAACTTCACAATCATTTCCCCTTTTTAAGTTATTAACATTTTTATTATTGATTTTGTGATTATTTATTGCATGACAAATGGAAATGTCCGAAGAATTCGAAGCACTTAATAAGCGGTTGGTTTTCAAATGGAAAAAGGGACGTTTGTGTACGACGTTATTAAAACTAGAGATTATGAAAATTTCATTGTTATTAAGAACTATTCACGCAGGATTTCCACCAAATGCACTAAAATTTAATGAACATTAACAGAAAGAAGTAATCCCACCGCAACCATAGTCTAGATTACACCATTAATTCACTTGGCATTAGAATAACCAAAATCATAAACTGGAAACATTCAAGTTAAATACAGTAACACTTCTAAGGGTTAGGTAGGAATCATTGCATCTAAAGGTTTAAATTATAAACCCGACGATACGATAATGTTACTTAAAACTCTGTAGAATATTTTTAACTGGAAAAGTTGATAAAAATATTTCTAAAGTGTTAGTTTTTAACAGATTTTAACTTTAGAGCGTATGTTATCCACGCCGAAGTAAAATTCTCCATCAATCGAGAATACCCACAAAATGGGGATCACTAATTGGGAAACGGTAACAGCCTTTAACCGCAGTTAAATCTGTCGGCTGCCAGCTAACTAGTGTGAGGTCGTAGGTCTCATCTCTCGTACCTCTCAAGAGGTATTCTGTAATGGACGCCAAGAATCGTCTAAAATTGCTACAGTATTTACCGACAAAATCTGAAAAGAACAACACATTTGCGACTACTACCAATGTGGTCGACTTTTCCCAATATTGGCTCCTCGGTAGCTGAAAATATAAACTCCAAATATCAAACATATAAATAATAAGTCGTCAAGTAAGGGATGTACAGTGCTTTAGTAACAGCTAAGCAAATTATCAGGTAGATAAATTAAAATTAATCAATCAAGTATGGTTATATCTGAGACAGGTGTTCTTCAAATCTGAATAGGAACGCCACCAACCAGGTAACTGTACGTGGGAAAACTCAGCGTAGTGATGTTTTAACAACCCAAATATACAACGAAGTGTATTGAGGTAAAAATAAAAAGAATAATATAAACCGGAAAGAAAAAGATCTGCAACAAACAAAGCCAAATTACCAGAATGCACCAAGCAAACATTTTATAAACACCTTAGATAAAAGGTGACCTTCTGAAATAGTTATACCGCTTCCAAATGCGGCTAACGTCGATTAAATATTGAATCCTGTCAAAAGAATTAAGTATAAGAGACTGAATGTAAAGAAAAGTTAAAAACAATAGGACTTACAAGAATGTTCTTCTAACCTTCAAAAAGAATTAGTGGAAATTCCCTCACGGTTCCAATAAAATTGAAAATCACACCAAAAATTAATTATAGATCTGCATAAATGCAATTCCCACTTCACAACATAAAGGGAAAATTAATTTAACGGTGATGTCACTGAAATATTCTTTTCAAAGAAGTAGCGCCACAATCGAACGAAAACGAAGTGAAGTCTCTCATCAACAAGGAAGTTAGTTCCAAACAAAATGGCAACTAAAAGGAGAGAGAATGTGAAAATCCCTAAACGCTATACAAACTAACACAAAAGCTTAACTATACAGGGTGTTACGAAAGTAGCACGTAACAGAATGTTCATTTCTTTTTAATGTTTGAAGAGGGGTGATTATACTCCAGAATGTTCCAACCTACCACGCGTTGATCATGATATTTATACCAATAACAAAAAGACCAGATTCCCTCTCATGTTTTAACAAAAGGGCAAACAAATACAAAATTCCGTGACCAGAAATGCGGTTTATCAGAATATATAGCACGATAATATGATTTAAGTAATTTCTCAGGTATCGAGCTGCACAGATCTAATATAATTCGTCATTTTTCATCAAAATAAGCTTATTTTTCATCAGAATAAGTGAACCTTTACAAACTAAAAAAGTGGAAAAGTTTTTGACATGAAAAACAAGTTATATTTTATTAGATTTAAGCAATTTTTCAAGTATCTAGCTGACGCAGATTTTATACAATTCGTCATTTTTCATTAAGAATAAGCTCAGCTCATTTTACATCAAAATAAGTCAATTTTAAAAGATTAAAAAGTAGAAGTTTTCTACTCAAAAAACATGTCAGAGTTCATAAGTAATTTTAAGTTAAGTACCTAGCTGACGCAAATTTTTTTATACGCGTTATTTTTCATCAAAATAAACTCTTTTTACAACAAAATTTATTTTCAATAATTTCTTTTGTAATATTTTAAAATACATTTTAATAATTAATTTTGATGAAATTAAAAAGTAGAAAAGTTTTTGACTTAAAAAGCTAGATATATTTTATCAGATTTAAGTAGTTTTTTAAATAGCCAGCTGACGCAGATTTAAAATGCGTCTTTTTTCATCAAAATGATCTCGGTTTTCATCAAAATAAGTAATTTTTTAACTAACTGAAAAGTGGAAAAGTGTTTGACATAAACAAGAAGTTATATTTTATCAGATTTAACCAATTTTCAAGTATCTACCTGACACAGATTTTATATAATTCTTCATTTTTCATCAAAATAAACTCATTTTTGTCAGAAAGTCAATCGTTAAAAATTAAAAAGTGGAAAGGTTTTTCGACTGAAAAAAAGGTCATATTTCATCAAATTTAAGTAATCTTTCAAGTACCTAACTGACGCAGATTTATTAAAATACGTAATTTTTCATCAAAGTGAGTTCATTTTTCATCAAAATAAGCTCATTTTTCATCAGAATAAGTGGAACAGTTTGTCGACTCAAGAAAAAGGACATATTTCATCAAATTTAAGTAATCTTTCAAGTACCCAGCTGACGCAGATTTTTGAAAATACATTATTTTTCATCAAAATGAGCTCGGTTTTCATCAAAATAAGTAATTTTTTAACTAACTGAAAAGTGGAAAAGTTTTTGACATAAACAAGAAGTTATATTTTATCAGATTTAAGCAATTTTCAAGTATCTACCTGACACAGATTTTATATAAATCGTCATTTTTCATCAAAATAAGCTCATTTTTTATCAGAATAAGTAAATCGTTAAAAATTAAAAAGTGGAGAAAAGTTTTTCGACCGAAAAAAAGGTCATATTTGAACAAATTTAAGTAATCTTTCAAGTACCTAACTGACGCAGATTTATTAAAATACGTAATTTTTCATCAAAGTGAGTTCATTTTTCATCAAAATAACTTGAAAAATTAAAAGTGGAAAAGTTTCTCGACAAAAAAAAGGTCATATTTCGTCAAATTTGAGTAATCTTTCAAGTACCCAGATGACGCAGATTTTTTAAATGCGTTACTTTTCATGAAAATAAGCCCATTTTTCATCACAATAAGTCAATCGTTATAAATTAAAAAGTGGAAAAGTTTTTCGACTCAAAAAAGATCATATTTCCTCAAATTTAAGTAATCTTTCAAGTACCTAACTGACGCAGATTTATTAAAATACGTAATCTTTCATCAAAGTGAGTTCATTTTTCATCAAAATAACTTGAAAAATTAAAAGTGGAAAAGTTTCTCGACAAAAAAAAGGTCATATTTCGTCAAATTTGAGTAATCTTTCAAGTACCCAGATGACGCAGATTTTTTAAATGCGTTACTTTTCATGAAAATAAGCCCATTTTTCATCACAATAAGTCAATCGTTATAAATTAAAAAGTGGAAAAGTTTTTCGACTCAAAAAAGATCATATTTCCTCAAATTTAAGTAATCTTTCAAGTACCTAACTGACGCAGATTTATTAAAATACGTAATCTTTCATCAAAGTGAGTTCATTTTTCATCAAAATAACTTGAAAAATTAAAAGTGGAAAAGTTTCTCGACAAAAAAAAGGTCATATTTCATCAAATTTGAGTAATCTTTCAAGTACCCAGATGACGCAGATTTTTTAAATGCGTTATTTTTCATGAAAATAAGCCCATTTTTCATCACAATAAGTCAATCGTTAAAAATTAAACAGTGGAAAAGTTTTTCGACTCAAAAAAGATCATATTTTCTCAAATTTAAGTAATCTTTCAAGTACCCACAACCGACGCAGATTTATTAAAATACGTAATTTTTCATCAAAGTGAGTTCATTTTTCATCAAAATAACTTTAAAAATTAAAAGTGGAAAAGTTTCTCGTCTCAAAAAAGGTAATATTTTATCAAATTTAAGTAATCTTTCAAGTACCCAACTGAGAAAGATTTATTAAAATAACTAATTTTTCATCAAAATAGTTTTAAAAATTAAAAAGTGGAAAAGTTTTAGACCCAAAACACAAGTAATATTTTATCAGATTTAAGTAATTTTGCAAGTACCCAGCTAACGCAGATTTTTAAAATATATGTTTTTTCATCAAAATGAGTTCGTTTTTCATCAAAATAAATCAATTTTTAAAAACTAAAAAGTGGGAAAGTTTTCACATAAAAAAACAAAACTATATTTTATCAGATTTAAGCAATTTTTCAAGTATCTAGCTGACGCAGATTTTATACAATTTATCATTTTTCATCAAAATAAATCAATTGTTAAAAACTAAAAAGTGACAAAGTTTCTCCACTCAAAAAATAAGTCATATTTTGTGAAATTTAAGTAGTGTTTCAAGTACTCAGCAGACTTTTAAAATTCAGCATTTTTCATCAAAATAAATCAATTTTTAAAAACTAAAAAGTGAAGAAGTTTTTGACATAAAAAACAAGTTACATTTTATTAGATTTAAGCAATCTTTCAAGTATCTAGCTGACACAGATTTGTCATTCGTCATTTTTCATAAAACTTAATCAATCGTTAAAAACTAAACAGTCGAAAAGTTTTTCAGCTCAAAAAATATGTCACATTTCATTAAATTTAAGTAATCTTTCAAGTACTCAGCTGATGCAGATTTATTACAATACGTGATGTTTCATCAAAGTGAGTTTATTTTTTATCAAAATAATTTTAAAAATTAAAATGTGGAAAAGTATAAGATGCAAAAAACAAGTCATATTTTATCAAATTAAAGTAATTTTTCAAGTACCCAACTGACCAAGATTTTTTTAAATGCGTTATTTTTCTTCAAAATAAGTCAATATTTAAAAACTAAAAGTGAAGGTTTTAAATTCAAAAAACAAGTTGTTTTATCAGGTTTAAGTAATTTTTCAAGTACCCAGCTGACGCAGATTTTTTAAAATACATAATTCTTCATCAAGATGAGCTCGTTTTTCATCAAAAGAAGCTCATTCTTTTATCAAAGTAAGTTGATTTCTAAAAACTAGAAAGTGGAAAAGTTTTAGACTCAAAAAGCAAATTAATTTCATCGAATTTAAGTAATTTTTCAAGTATCCAGCTGACTCAGATTGTTCTGATTGAAAATCTGCGTCGGCTGGGTATTTGCAAGATTGCTTACATTTTGATGAAAAATGACTTGGTTTCTAAATCTTGAAAACCTTAAGCTATTTTACTGTGACATATAGATAAGACAAGTATTATTTCTATTAATCGAGTCATAATAACTTTCAAGATCGACGATCTTTATCTTGGTGTTAATTTGTTTTTGAGAAATTAGTTTTTAAGGTTACAATGGAAAAGGAAAAAGTAACTAATTTCTGTGTTTATCCCTTTTTTCAATGCGTTAACTGGTTTCTATGTACGGCTGTTTGCCTAAAAAATTCTTGGCTGTACAAGGAAGTTGTCAAATGATAATAGTGACCAGGGTTATTGACTTTTGAAGGTTCCATTCTTGAATCAGATTTGACTAGCGACTTAACTTTCAAGATGTCTCAAAAGTAAAGTCCAGATTTTATTCTTAGTAAGTATATTGGATAGTGGGATTGTGGGAATAGGGAGATAATCCACTATGCTGAGCTCAGATTGTGCTCGGATTTGATCTCTGCTAAGAGTAAAACATGACGAGTATAGAAAGCCTTGGAAAAGTAACGGATTTTCCTAATTTTTTTTAAAGGAATCTTGTGACTCATTTGCTTAGAAATTCCCTTTCGATATGTTCTTTTCTATTTTTATTTTCTAAGGTTTCTTTTGCTAACACTTTTCGATTTTAAGTATACTTTAATTTTAAATTGTTAATTCTGACTAAATCTCTTACTACTAGTTCCAAATATTCATTTTCTTAAATGTTGACGAACGCCTTGACAGCTCTACCAGGTAGCGCTTCTGTTCTTTGCATTATACTTCAACCATAAATACATGAAATGAGTCATCACACATCATTTTCGTAATCACACCGGAATAAAGAGATATGACCCTAGGTGAAATAAGAGTACAAATTTCACGTTGCTAAGAATTCAGTGACGTACGCTAGAATCAACAGATTTTCATTGCTTCATTCACATTTATTTTTAATTAAAAAGGGATTTGTTCTGCTAATAAATCTTTCTAGCTCATTTATTGTTTATTTTATTATTTAGATTACAGCGTGACCTTCGCGTAATTCTAGATGCATTTCACATTTTCGCTCACGTGTTTGTGATGACTCATTTCTTGCAACTTTGATTGAACTATAGTATGAATTTTCATAATCTAAGTGGTTTTTAATGTCAACTTTTTCTGGTTCTCAATGTCAATCTCTAAAAAGTACTTTTCATCAAACATACAGTGAACACTCTAGGAACGTTGGTTCAAGATGATTGAACTTTAAATGGTAACCATTATTGATCGGAACGGAAGGTTGTATTACAATAATTTTAATAACAAACTATAAATTCTAACATGCTTAATATGTACATTAACCAAATTTTTACATACGCTTTTACTTTATATTCTTAGCACCGGGGGTATTTTGATACATTACTTTCATTGCACTTATTAGGGACTCTCTTCCTCCAGGTTGGGCTAGAGTATTATCTATGTTTGAAGTCAGCTGTTTCAAACGATCAGATAAGGCACTCAAGTGACTCTTCGATGGATCTATACTTCCGAGACTTTTACACTCACGCTCTTTCCTACTTGGTGTTGCTGGGCTACCAGATCTAACATTTTTCTCCTCATCTCCTTCGCTGTTACTCTCATTATCATGATTAACGTCATCATCAGAACTGTTTACACTTCGTGTAGATGCCTTGGAGGTGGTTGCATTGTCATCTTCGTTATTTACTATTTCCTGCGTATACTCGAAACATTTCACTGATGTCAATAAATTACACAGCGGACGATGAACGGAAGGTAAGGTGTACACAACTGTTTCCCTTGAAGAATCTTTCATTAGTTCAGCTTCTTCTAGATCATTGGAAGCAGTCAACCCATCTTTATGTTCTTTCATACACTCATTCTCATTTTCGATTTTCTTTAGCTTTTCAGTTGCTTCACTTTTAGTGTTTGTATTTACATTTGCAATACCACAACTTAATCGAAGGGACAAAGATGAGCTATTTACTTCAATGGTGCCCTTAACAAACGACGAACTCTCTAAGACAGCTTTTAAGGACTCACTCTTACCTTCTTGGTTGGTTGAATGAATCTTTATTGAAGTAGTTGACAGCGGGGGACTTTGAATAGGAGATTGAAATAAGGGCGTCAGTGAAGAATCAACTTTACATAATTCTTCTTCGTCTCTTTCTATGAAGCTACTGCGAGGGCTCTCTTCAGAGGAATATTTCCCGCCATTTTCATAGGTGCTATCTAGATCATCTAAATTAGTGCACGTGGTAGCTTTGTCTTGGAGTATTCCAAGACATTCTGATGGTCCCGATTTTTTAGATTTCTTTTCGGTTGATTTGGTTTGAGAATAAGCACTTCTACTATCCGATGTAGTATAACCAGAATCATGTGTCTTCCCGCCTTTGTAACTTTTGCCTTTTTTGGAATCCTCCTTAAAGTTAACAAACAAAACCGTATTAGTTAACATTATGAATAACATTATTAAAAGGTCTTAAAAACATCCATGCAGCAACTGAGACTATAATAAACTTGAACAATTCATCAAATCTCGATGGAATCTAGAAGTAGAATCTCATTAAACAATATTGTAAGATTTAGTGAAACTCATTGACTAACATTACTAATGCAACATGGTTGTATTAATAATGTAAATGTACCATTAGAGTCATAAAGTAGTGTCCCATTAAGCTACCTGAAGCATTTATAACATCCTTGTTCAAGCTACATTTTAGTTTTATCTAATACAGAGTGACACATACCCGTGACTCTTTTGTCGTGCCTAGCTTATCGATTATAATCAACAAATTTCTTATTTGGGATTCTTGATGAAATAGAATCTCATTTGAAGTGTCGATCTCCTGAGCCATTGCATCCCTTTGATTTTCCAATTCTAAACGACAAAATAAAAATGCATTAAAACTAACAAAATGTTTATATCTTACCCTTAATTCTTTCCTCCAATTGTTGCTTCAGATTTACCTCATCACCATGAGCCGGACAGTGCTCTACTAGCTGCGCGTAAGCTGCACGAATTGCTTGAAGATCTTCAACCTGTGCTTTATAATAATCTCGTTGACTTGTTATAGTCTCAGTGTCTTCTACCTGTGTTCGCAACCATTGCACCTAATTTGCACCCGTATCTATAAATTCTAATCTACTTCCCAAAATGTACCATTACCTGTCCTTCAATATTGTAGTACTGTTTCAGTTTTTCCTGAAGATATAGATTTTCTTCTGAAAGAGATTGTAAACGCGTGACCAATTCGTTAGACCTATTCTGATCTGCATCTTTAAGTCTTTGTATTTCTGTTTGAGCTAATTGTAATTTGTATTCTAAATCATTTTTCTCTTGAGCGGCTGCTTTCAAAGTAACCATTTGTTCCGAAAGTGTAGAGTTCTTGTCCTTCAGTTGTTGTATTTCATGAAGGTATTTCTGTTTTTGGTCTTTTGCTAAAGACAGAAGTTTAACCGCCTCGCAGTTCACTGCTTCCAACATTTTCTGAACTTTCACTTAAATTAGGAAAAGCAAATTGGGTAACAAATTGGAAAAGATATCCACACCACATCTATCGAGATTATGATCTTAACCAAAATATGTAAATCACCACCATTCATGGGTTGCAATAGGAGCTTACCTAGAAGCCTCTACTGGATTTTCCTCTGGAGGATGTTCCCCCAGAGAGTTGAAGTTTTTTCTTTAACTAGTTTACATGTTAGCTTTCATATAATTTAGAAAAATTCTTATTACTGGAGCCCATAGCGGCAGTTTGTTTTGGTCTCTACGTAATCTCAATTGATGAGGTTTAGAATTTTTTTTAATTTGAGATTGAGAGGCCTTCTCAAACTGTTTCTATTCCTAGGCCACTGCGTCTTAAAGACGCTTTACCAGAATTAAAGTATACCTACAAAGTTAAACTTACTATCGGTTTGGTCATCTACTGTCGTAACTTGACTCTGATTATTGGTGATGTTAGTGTTAGGGACGGACATTTGCATAAAGCGTTGTTGTAGAATCATTTGCTCTTGCTTAATCTCTTGCACTTCTCTCTCCAAGCGTATCTTTTCGTATTGTGTGGCAAGTAGTACTCCATAACTCACTCTCTGTGCAACTGGCATTGAATACACTTGTTCCACTAATGCAAATTGTTTTAACTAATTAAAGAACAAGTATCAACCAAAATAATAGCTAAATTTAAATTCTAAAAATTAAAAGATAAAATTAAAATTCTACGAACATACTGAGGAAGTAGATAAATCAGTGGCAAGAACTTTTTTAGAAAGAACAAGAAGTTTTTAAAAAATCTTGGCAAAAGCTTTTGGAAATTTGCAAAACGTAGACTGAATGTGCACCTTTGTTCCCTAAGATCAAAGCTGAATTAGAAAACCAAACTCTTATGGAAAAACCTGAAATTAATAAAATAAAACATTTTCTCAGATAAGGAAGTAAAACCACAGGCCCCGTGTCAACAGCATGTACGGTTCGTTAACAATCGCTATTGGACATGGAATTTGCCAGATTAGAACAAATTTATCTCAGTGGGGTTGCCAATATGATCAAAGTAAACAATACCATCAGGAAGAAGGGTGTTAGGCAAGGGCCTAAAATCAAACAAAATATAGACAGCAATTAAAGTCGATCGCTCTTGGCGTGTTATTCTCTATAAGTTAAAAAGTTAAAAAAAAATAATGGAGGCAATGAATGCTGCTCTGACACATTGTGCCATTGTAGTCAATTCTAAAAGGGAAAGGAAGCCAAGCGAACCGAGAATTCAAGACGAAGAAAAATACATTACATACGTTAGGTTATGTTAGCTTAGCTTATGTTATGTTAGATTAGGTTAGGTTATGTTGTTATGTTAGATTAGGTTAGGTTATGTTGTTATGTTAGCTTAGGTTAGGCTATGTTAAAACAGGATATGTGTATATGTGTATAACACAACAATTAAATAGCGCCAATTTTTTGTGCTTTTAATAGTGTTATTGAGAGACCATTTTGTTTAGTTTCTCATTTCATTATGTTAATGTCACTAGGTTAGGTTAGATTAGGTTATATTAGCTTATGTTAAGTTAGGTTATGTTTACTTAACTTATGTTATGTTAGGTTATGTTAAGTTAAGTTAGCTTAGGTTAGGTTATGTTAGGTTATATTAAAATAGAATATGTGTATATGTGTACAACACAACAATTAAATAGCCGCTCATTTGATAATAAGAGAGGTACAGAATTTCAAGCAAAACACCTCTAGACAATTGTTTCGCCCTACCCTTAGAATCCTCAGTAGGGGAGGTTTTGTTTCAAACCCTGCACCTTTTTACCTGTGGTTTTATATATATATACAACACGTGAATTAACATTCATATCAATAGGTAAATATGGAAACATCTAAACATATCTTCTTGATGTAAATAAACTTTTCACATAAAGTGTCTTGACTTAAATGATAATAATCATAGCAAATAAGGTATAAAACCAAAATAAACTCAGTTTATACACTTACGTATACACATATTCTGTTTTAACATTTGGTCGCTTTAGAAGTTTATTTTGGTTTTATACCTTATTTACTTTATAATTGGTTATGCTAGGTTAGGTTAGGTTTAGTTAATTTTATTTTGCACCTATTATAATCTGACTTAATTATCATTTTGCATATACTTTACATGTCAATTTGAAAAATCGATATTTTATAAATGGATGATCTGCGAATGTTGACGTTATAGCCTTTTCTGTTCAGCTTTGAGAGATGAGTCTAACCATCTATAACAGTGACCTCTATGGGCTATACGCTAAAAGAAAGTCTTATCCGATACATTTTTAATTTTTGCATTCAACAAGTTGTTAAATTGAAAAAAGAATGGGAAGAGCATGTCTTTCAGAAGGGTTTAATTTTGGTCATGGTCTAATGCTGAGTTCCCTGAGTTGTGTTCTACTTTTCTTGTTCGTGTACAGAAAAGTTTCTATACGCGCTCTGTATCTTTATTCTATAATTTATTGGATATGCCTTTGATCGATGTATCATCGATGTATACCGCGATCTTTGCATCGTTTCCTTACGGATATTCTCTTATACATTTTATTTTTGCTTGAAGAGTCCTCTTAAAACTGTGGTCAAACATTTGAGTTTCTAGTGTTTTCAATCTGGAACGGTCTGAGCACTGAAATCGCGTTTAATTGCGCTTTGGCTTGTCCGCAAGTCTCTTTTCGCTATGACATCTAAATAATGGAGCAGAACCCTTGTAAAATAAAGCCTTTGGTACAAACAGGTGTTACTTCACCTTTCGATGAATTGTTTGACTTTTCCTTAGAGTATAGTGGGCAGTGCTATACCTCGTTGGACTCTTCTCGTCGAGCTAGTCAAGAAAGTCTAAGGGGTCATCATCCACAGAACCTTCGTTCAAATAATGTAGCAGTTTCTATATGCCAAGCTAAGTCTACCCACTAGATGACGGAACGGTAATATAGCACTGCCTTTGACTGGCTGAGAAAGAACGCCAATTTGTTATGCCTTTAATAGTGTTATTGACACGCCATTTGGATAGTTTTGTTTCTGAATCCATTGTATTCACGTCACTAAGTTAGTTTAGGCTAGGCTAGGCTAGACTAAGCCAGGTTAAGTTAGTTTAGGTTAGGTTAAGTCAGATTAGGTTAGATTATGTTAAGTTAAGTTAGATTAGGTTAGGTTAGGATAGGTTATGTTAGGTTAGGTTAGGTTAGATTAGGCTTAATGATTTTATTTTGCCCCTATTATAATCTGACTTGATCATTTTCAATATACTTCACATGTAAACCTGAAAAGCCGATATTTCATAAATAGATAATTTTGCGGGTGTTGACCCTATAGCCGTTTCTGTTCAGCTTTGCGAGATGAGTCGTATCATCTATAACAGTGCCTCCTTGGGGTAATCGCAAAATTAAATTCTTACCCGATGAATTTTCAATTTTTGCATACAACAAGATGTTAAGTCCTTTCGTGTCTCTTAGTGAAGCTGGAATTTCAGTACTATAGCAGCACACACAAAAATGGTACGTTTCTACACCTTTTCGCATCAAGAACTCAAATGAAACCTGAAACCCCATGAAAACGTGGGATTCGTTTCGGCCTGCCCAGACAGATAATCCAATACTACTAAAGTTAAAGATTTGTATGTGTGTCTGAGCCCAATTCTCGCGTTCTATAAGGGCTAGAGAGATGGGCTTGGGCTCATTCGACGCGTAATTTGCCGAGGATAATGCACGACCACCTAATTTAATTTAATTTAATTTAATTTAAAATTAGGTTATGTTTTAAAAAATTTTTTAAATTAGGTTATGTTTTAAAAAATCGATAAATGCTGATTCTATCGTACTATTTAGTGCTATTGAGTGCTATTTGGTACTAATATGTGCTCTATCGATAGGGAATCGATTGGAGATTTATGTAGGTCATTTAAATACTGACCTACTTTAAAAAAAATCGATAAATGCTATTTCTATCATACTTAAGTGCTTAGGCCCGTAGGGCACATTATCCTACACAAGCTCGGAATAAGACTTGAGAAAATAATTAACAACAGGGAAGTAACACGTTAGATAAGAGTAGTAGAAGAACTACGTCAAAGAGAAGAAAAGAAAGACCGAAATCACTGGTATGACAAAAAATATAAAAATGCAAGCAAGAGAAGAAATGACGCAAAGAAAAACAAAAGGGCCGTAGAAGAATACTGAAACAAGAGAACAGAAGCACGATACAACTGCAGAAGAAAAAGAGCAAATAAAGAAGAGATAAAGAATAGGAATATAAGTACAAAAACTGTAGAAAATTTTATGAAAAGTTAATTAAAACTAAAAATGAATTTCAAGCACAGAACAAAGTATCTACATTAAAAGAAAAAGAAATAAGGGACAGGTAGGAACAATGTTTTAAAGAAGAACCGAATGAGGAGAATATGGGAGAAAATAGACAACATAAAGAAATGCAGTTTTATGGATCTCTATATCTTAAATACTTAACTATCGAACCTTAAAGAACTGTATATAGATGCAAGAAAAAAAGCAAGAGAGGAGATGGTAAAGAAAAGTCGTCAATTACTAAAAGAAACGTAGACCAAAAAATAAATTCCAAAAGAATGGTTTAATACAATAATTTGTTCAGTTTTCAAGATGGTGAGGGACTGCCAGGCTGGATTCAGGAAAGACAGATTCATACCGGGACCATATTTTTACAACCAGATGGATCTTAAGAGTGTACATTACGAGTACACCAATTTTACGTATTATATTTCCGTAAAGAGTGATTATATAAAGAAGCCAATCAGAAATTTGTGCATACCAATGAAATTAATAAATGTACAATCCGCTAGAAGTAAAGTAAAAGTAGGTACTACCATATTGCACCATATTTCAAAAGTTTGAAATAAGAGGGGTTAAGAAGGGACATCTTTTATCAACTCCGCTTTCCAACACAGCATAAGAAATTGTATGAGAGCTAAAGTTCATTCATTCTAACTAGCAAGCATAGGTGTCGCAATTATAAATAAAACCTCCAAAGACGAGATTTATGCTGCAAACAATAGATAAGAGGCGATCGCGTATATGGCGATTTCCTAACACACAGCGTTTTATGTCTTGCAACTTGCGAAGCTCAATTCGGTAGTTTCTGTACGATAGATCGTTCAACCTAAGTTTAGAAGAGATCTCCCCACCCGACAACAGCATTCGTCAATGGCATCAACACTTCGAAACAACAGAGTGCATTTGTAAAGTCTGAAGTTTACGACGCGACGTCCGCCTGTGTCAGACGAACAAGTGAACAATGTCAGTACGGCGTAACTCAAAAATCTTTGAGCCGTGCCAGACGTTAACTAGAAGTGCCGAAAGCAACATTTTGAAGGATGTTACGAAAGCTATTGCAAATACGGCCGTGTCGTCTGCAACTGGCGTAGACAACGCTTGCAAACAAGGTAACACGCAGAAACTTCGGTAGGAAATTCTATGGTAGTTTTGCAAGAGGCTAATGATGATGATGAGAATGAGATGATTTTTTTGATTCGTTTTATGTTCAGCGACGGAGCAGCCTTGATCTTAGTGTTAAAGTGAACAGGCGTAACACGTTTTCTGCGCAGTTTTTGTACGACCTGACCACATGACTCATTAAGCCTTAAATATGGTAGGGCGGTGTGGCAGACCCAGTCTTCAAGTTCCAGCCACATTTGAAGATGGACTCGTCTTGGAACTGAAAGTCCGCATGTTGGACTAGTGGTGACGGGACTCCCTTGGAGACGAACCCCGACGGGTGAGCACGTAGATAGCTCCGGCGCTAGCCTGGAGAGCTAGTAGAGAGTGAATAAGCAACCTCGCTTCCACCAGTGCGTACTGGTAGCTTTGAGAATAGTAAATGATTCGCTAATTGAGCGTAACTCCACTTTGCTGGCCCATAAGGAGACCGTGGCCATAAGCTACTAAGCAGGTGAGCCTCGTTAAAACAATGAGAATAGTCTCTGTACAAAGGCTTTATCGGCTTTCCTTATTCCTACAGAAGGTAGTAACTGGCATTTCGTACCTTGATATACTCCAGAAATAAATCTCTTTTAACATAAGGAACAACATTAAGACTTCATTTGGTAAGAAGATAGTCCTTCCCTACACTTTCTTCACGACATGTAGGAATGGCTGAACATTCTTGTGCCTGTCGGTGGATAGGTCGTGTACCATGTGATTTATTACAGGACAGTTGTGATTGTTAAATCTATTGCAATAAAAATGCTGAACAGAGTATGGTGAGAATTAGACTACCAGCTGCAGTTCCCGCTGTGCAAACTGCTCTTTGATTTCATGTAAAGTTTGTTCTTGTAAACCAGAGGAATGAGAAACTAAACAACTTTGAAATCCCGAAAATCGTTTAGGACCGTGGTGTATATTCAACAATCATAAGAACTACAGTGACATTTGCATGTGAAACCTGGGTACTTGCAATATAACATAGAAATGATTGCTGAATTTGAACGTTTTTTAGAAGAATTCTTTGACCATAATTTAGGTAAAATGAAAGGCGAGATTGAAGAAATCGGGAGATAAAATTACCACGTGGGGTTTCGTGACAGGGACGTGGTCAGAGGTAGAGATAGAAAGTAAATGCAGATCACAATTGATTATATACTGAACAACAATTCATAATACAATAGGTTACAAACATAAGTATGAGGACGGTTAGGTCCTCCTAAAAGTAACGTAAACATGAGGGTGATCGGAACCATCCTGTACTAGCACTAAATCCTACAACTAAGTGTTAGAAAACCAGGTAAGCGGTACCCCTGGGTACTAGCTTCTAGGCTCCTAAAATAATCCTAAATCTATCTCTCCTAAAATAGAATCAGGTAATCAGTGCCCCTGGACACCAGTTTCGAGATTTCCTCACAATTAATTAATATATAAAGTTGCTTACCAGCTTGCTTCGACATCATGGTCGGATGGGAGTCAATTCGCGACTGAATGTTATGATGATGATTATAATGCATAAATGAATATATTAGCTATAATGAGATGCATATACAAAAGCATACTGTATAAATGAATATATTACTTCTAATGAGACGGATACATTATCATATAAATAGCGATTTGCATACGATGCTTTCTGCAGGTGGTCTTGTGTGGGCGACCGCTGCATAGACAAATGTAACCTTGGTAACATTTGCACTAAACGGAATGCAAGTTGAGGAATGATGAAATTATTCAATTCGAAATAATTCCGTTTGTGGCATTATTTACTAAAAGAAGAGCACCAAAAAAGGGGAGGTGGATTACATTTAAAGAAATAAGCTAAGAAGAAATGGAGTAAAAGCGTGAAGGAAGATTAAAGAACTTTAGGAGAAAGAAGAAGAAAAACCAAAGCAAAAGACTAAAAAAGTGGCAGAATATTGTGGGTCTTTAGAGGACTGGAGTGCTAAAGAAATTCGAAGAATTATTCGAGTTCGAAGAGTTAGAAAAAGCAGTTAGTAGAAATTTGGAGACAAAGAATTAGTCACCGTGATAGTTTGAGTAATCGATTTCTTCAATATGAAATAACAAGAAACAGATTCTTCATTTGCATTAGTCAATATTTCAAAAATTGTTACTAAAAATTCAATTCGAACAGCCAGGTAGAGTTCAAAATTAACCTTCGATATTAATTATATGAAAAGTATCAAGAGGCCTCACAGCATCCTCACAATTGCTTGCAATATTGGGAAGTCTCACAAGATAGTATAATTTGTTGGATGTTTTACTGGACTAGAATCTACATTTATCTTTAGAATTAACAATACAAACCTAATGAATTCCTCTCATCCTCGATAGCAATCAGTCTATTGCAGCAAGTCCTGAAAACATCCAGATCTTTACGTATTCTAGTAGTACCTTGGACGATTTTCGCTAAAGATTCTACTTGACCCGTATCACTATTTAGTTGCATTAGAAAAGACATAACGTCGTTGTCCTGATCAGCCATGCCTTTTTTTGCAAATTCAAGTAATTTCGTTACAATTTCCCGTACCATATCTTCTTGCTGGATGGTCATTCTGGTTACACGTTTTTCCAGGTTGATCATGCGTCCGTGCAAACCCATAATTCTACTTTTTAAACCAGTCTGTTTACAAAATTTACTCATTGCTAAATTTAAGTGAATGTTTTCTTCGGTTTCTTGAGGTGTACACTAAAACCAAGACGGTACAACTTGTATGGAGGTGGATGGATAATTAAAAACTTACACTTTCCGATAATTGTATGACTTTACGACTGTTAAAGACTCTATGCAAATAAAATTCCAACTGCAGCTTTTGGTTATGAATTTGTCTTTTAAGCAAGGAGATCGAACGATTCTTGTCATCCAACAAAGTCAGTAATGAATGATTATTGAGATCTTTTTCAGTATGATTCTTTACATCGGTTTCACTCTAGAATGTGAACATTTTACTATAGAAGATACTTTGTACAAACTTACTTCGATGCTGTTGTCGCTCTCTTTTTGCGCAATGGTATCAACGGCACATTCGGCCTCATTTTTATTAAGCTTAACCATCTCCATTGTTAATGTATTCAATATAATATGATATAGCACTTGGAAATTTTGGTTTAATTTGACATTCGTAGGTATACCTTTTAACAAACTGTCTAAAGCGACCACTGGATTTTAGGAGTTTTATATTTTTAAACGTTTTGACATTTTGACAGACTTTTTAAATTTTTCCGACACATTTTCTAGAGTACTGACTTCAAATATTAGATTCTTCAAAAGCCAAATATAATTTTTGTATAGCGGAGCAGATCTCCGTATAAGAGATGGTGTAACAGGTATAATTTTTTGTTTCTTATTTCAAATAAGGACATTCAAAGTATTATGGCCCACTTAGATGTTAAGTGGTCCCTGCTCTTTGAGCTTTCTCCATGGAAGACCTTCCTAATCCTACCTAAAGTTAACCTAACCTAATCGAGGTTATATCTAATATTTGATCTAACCTTATCTCTGACCTAGCTCAATTCAATCTGTAACAAACCCTTTGATATTCCGCCATCTGTGGAGATACCTCTTTTCAAAAGTTTATTTTTCATGGTCTGCCTTTAAAAACTCATCGAAAGTTTTCACTGACAGAAATGAAACAACTCTTCCAACACCGGCTCGTAGCATCTATAGCGATGGATTAAAACTTCTAATTGCATCGTATTGCAAAAAAGAGGGTTCAGATTTACTTTAGCGGCCAAAACGGAGTTTCAACACTCTCTACACTTTCGATGCAGCTTGGTGAGTTGAATCGAATCACACTAGTCTCGAGGTGTGGAAGTGGCTCGTTCAAAAGTTACACCCCTTTCTGCTACCTACGTTAAATCTATGGAAAGAACTTTTTTCATTGAACATCAATAATACATTGAAATCAATGATGTTTAGATTATTAGGTTATGTTAGGTCGTGTCTTTCCACTTGCCAAAATTTTCTCCCAATAAAATCCCATTTCTCCCAAAGAAGAAAACCCTTTTCCCCCAATCCCATTTTTCCCAAAAAGAGTTATTTTGTTGGTTGTGACCATTTGTTCCAAAAAATTTTTTACATTTCTCCCAAACTAAATGATTTTCAAAGAAAAACTAATAAATCTTAAAAACAAAATTTTTTAAGAAACGAAATTCGAAATTCTTAGTCTGTCTGTCTTCAACAGAGACAGAAGAGAACACATAGGGTAGGGAAAGAGAGAGAAAGACTAACGCCGTAAATGACACGCTATGCAGCGGAGGTTAGGTTATAAGTTAGTAAGTTTGATAGATCTAAAACAGAGACAGAGACAGAATTGAAATGGCGACTGAGTGAGATTAACGCTAACGGCGTACAGGACACTCTATGCCGAGAAGGTCAGGTTAATAGGTTTGATACATGTTATTCTGGGGAGGTTAGGTTGTAAGTTATTAAGTTTGATAGATTTAACAGACAGTCTCCAATAATTAAAGTGGCGACTTAGAGAGATTAATAACGCTAACGGCGCCGACAGCGTACAGGACACGGTATGGCCATCAAGTGGAGGTGTACACCGAAGGCACACAACTCAGCGGTGGCCATTTAGCGGGAAAAACCTAAAAAATACAAAACCCGAGATATTTTATATTGACCTCCATCATAAACAACTAGCAACAATATGTTGACTTAATTTTCTTTGGTTTGGGAGAAGCGGGATTTGGTGGAAATGGAATTGTAAGAAGCGGGAATTGGGGGAAATGGGACTGGGAAAAGTGAGAATTGGGGTAAATCGATTTCGGATATGTGGGATTGGGAGGAGCATGAATTGAGTGACGTAGGGTGGAATCAGGTTAGGTTAGGCTAAGTCAAGTTAGGTCAGTTAGGTTAGGTTAGATTAGGTTAAATTAGATGCGGAACATCATTAAATTTATTGCGGCATTGAATCTCAATGAAAACAATTCCCATAACCTTAACATGGTGCACAAAAGGTAGCGTAACTGTTTAAGAGGGCGTTTCCGCACTTAGGCACCGGCACCGTTCTACTCCCCCTTTCAAGTTTGCCGATTGACGCCACTAACGCCGCTTTTGGGTGTGCCCGCTAAAATAAATTTACACCTCGAGTCTCAAGCGAAGAAAATCTACTAACTTTCTTATTTATCAGTAATTGATCAGTATGATTCACCAATAAAGTCTTAGCTACGATCGGATCTTTAATTGAACGTATCTAGTGCGATTTAGTTCAGCAATGGCACAATATCCGCTTGTTTCTATTAAACCGTAAGGGTATCTAAGACTTCCACGATGTCTCTAGCACAAAAGCAAAACATGAACAAGTTTAATGTAAATTTAAAAAAACAAATAGCACTGGTCCCAATACACTACCCTGTGGAACATGTGACTCACGGGACTCAGGGACAGGATGAAAGCTGCAAAATCATTCCAGAAGCTGCAGTGAAAACTATAACTAACCCACTGCATTGATTTAGTTATTCACTAACGAATTTAAGACATCTAGTCAGAAGAAGTCAGCTGTAATGGTCAGTACCTAGTAAATAGATCTATCAATGTCAGTAAAGAAGTCGGGACAGAACAGAATGGCGAATGAAGACGAAAGGATATCAGTCAAGAAAGTTCTCATACCCTAACTCATCAACTCAAACGTAATCGCTTTATCCCGTCTTCCAATTCAAGCCTATGTGAGAGGGGAGAGACAGCAGCTACAACGCCCTGCTATCAAAAAGTCGCATGTTGAAAAATCTTCAGAAACAACCAAAATCCATTTATTATATACGGGGTAAAAACTAGTTCACTTCAAGAGGTTGAACAAAGAAATTCTACCGATTTTATCTTGTCTGACAATGACACTTTTGTTTTAAGTACTTTATCTTCATATTATTTCCGCTGTCTGACGTAGATGAACCTTACAACGGTCTACTTCTGGAGGGCGTGTCCTACAATTTATCATTCTGTCCTCATTCGTACCTCCTGCCAAGAATAATTAAAAATGTCCTAGTTTAATAAATTTTTAGTTTTAAACTGTATAACTTTTAATGTAATGAGGCGCGAGACGATGGTTGAACTAAAGAGGTAGAGTAGGGAATGTAAAATGCACTTGCTATCTTGCCATTATCCTATGTGATATCGCAGATTCACATCATGACTTTATAGAAGAACAATTAAGTAGTAGGGGCCGGCGGTAGGTGAGTGGTGTGAAAGCATTGCTCGCATTCCAAAGGTCGTTGGTTCAAATCCCACTTGTGGCGGCAAAGTGTTTCTAAATTGGAAAATTCGACCACAAGGTGTATGTGATTGTAAGTGTAATAAAAAAAGTTAGGTAAAGTCGTAGTTGACTGTTAAATTTGAAAATGAATACCACTATTGCAGTTATCTTTGAAAGGCTTAGTCCTGAATACATTGGGTTGCAATCTAAGGCTTTTAACATTAAAAACTATCCCAATTAACTAAAAAGATATATTATAGATTATCAACTACACTTTTAAAAATATCAATTGAGTAGTGAAATGACTAGATTTTAAAATATAAAGGCACAATTTGAAAATTCCGAAATTAAATAAAACTTTTTGAGGTATTGATGTGCCAAGACCAAACAGATTATGCAAAGCTGTTGTTCACAGATTAAAAGGGTTCCCCAACTATAGCCTTCCTGTAATTTAACGGAATTTCCCTCTAGAGAATTTGTCTTTAGCATACAGACTACCGACTTATAAAGTTTTCCACAAAGTTCTGCTTACTTAAGAAAAATAAACTCAAATTATAGACATCTCTCCATCTTATAAACTGTAGCTCTAAAGTTCGTTAATAAATCCTATCAAAATACTTTTCTTTTGGATTCATTCATTAAAGAATAACAAGAGTAGAGAAACCGGAGAAAAACATTTAATAAAAGTTTTCTATCTCTTGGGATCAAACAAGAAAAAAACTAAATCTAATCCAAAGTTAAACAGGACGTCCAAAACAAAGTATTTTCTATGAAAACCATTGTGTCAAATTTTTATGTTGGAATGGACAGAGCGGAAGCAAGTTTTGAATCTGTTTATAGGTATGGCTTCATGAATTTTTAATAGTAAAGTTCATTTAACAATTAACAGAGTTTAAATGTACGATTAGAGGGGTTCGTTGGGTTAATCATTTCAATTTTGAACTGAATGAGGGTCCAGCTGAATATGTATTAATACCCTTCTAAAGCTTTTATTGTCGGAAAAGCCTGCAAATTGAAAGGTTCAATTACAGTTTTGGGTTTTTTGATTATTTTTCCTTGTCTCTTATTACAGCATTTGCAAAATTTAATATCTTTCAGTTTATATGAATTGATCAATGCTAGTCTAGAAACGAGATTTATTGTTAGGAAGTGAACGCATCCTAATGGAAAGAAGAATTGGAACAGAATTGGAACATTTCCTCTTCTCCGTAAGGTCGCTTAGCGAAAAGAACCAAATTTCAAAAAATCTTTCTTCTAAGACCTTTATATTTAACCGAAATGTCAAAAATAAGCATTTCTTCTGTTTCCACATTATCATGGTTCTCATCGGCTTCGTTTTGGAGGTTAATGTTCACAAATAGATATCAACACTCACTCACAGTGTACCTACCGGATTTCAGATAGTCATAATGGACTGTAATAGTATTACGTGTCCCCAATTCCCCAATCATAGAACAGACGCAGAAGTAAATTTAAAGCGTCATGTAAATTTTATTTAATACTGTTGAAATAAATGTTTAAACCGTGTGCGTCGGTTGGCCATGCCCATGTTGCCTTGGCTATTTGTTGTTATTAATATGGTGCATGTAATAACTGTCAAGTTATGTTTATAGAATTTTGTATTTCTAATCTTTTCACTAGACCTTTGTAATCTTTGAATAAACATTGGTTTTGAAGATACTCTGCTTCGTGTTTTATTCAACAGGTTATGGGGCCCAGCACGCTTCCACTGCGCAGAAAAAACGGCATAGTTGAAAAAGAAAATACATATTAGTTTTGCAGTCAAATATGACGGAGAAAGAGATATTGAATCTCACAAAGCTCAATGGTCAAAACTTTGCAATGTGGAAGTTTGGCATAACTTTCTTACTTGAGTCGCAAGGTTTGACTGAGTTTGTGGATGGCACAACAGTAGAGCCAGACAAAGAGAAAGTGTTAGAAGACTGGAAAAAAATGGAAGAGAAATAGTTCACGAACAGAGTAGGGAAGCAATGGGGTTTCTGGACCTCCCCCTTCCACTTTCTGCTTTCTGTCAAGGTCATGCTTCAAGATCAGATTTTCTGGACCTCCTGCCACCACTTTCTGCTTCAAGGTCAGATCCCCCTCACCACTTCTGCTGAGGTCAAGGTAATAAATAAAAATGAAAGAATGTGCATAAACATTTATTATAAATAAAAATTGGCATAGAATTTATTATTAGTTTACAACAATATTAATGTAATTAACCAAGTAAACAATTAAATACATAACAATTACTGTTTTTACGTTATAAAACTCACAACACTGGTTTGTTAATTGAAAGAAGAAGACTTCCGGATACTATAGTTATACTGAGTGAAGCCAATGAAGGTTATTCTTCGTGTTCTGGTTTAGAAATTCAATATTTAAAAGAAGATGGTGACGTCATGAATACTCAAGAAGTCATATGTACTGAACGTGCTTTGGAACATCACCACGCTATTAACCTTTTGCCTGATAAATGCGACCTTATTTCTTCAAAGGCATCTGCACTTCAGATTGGGATGAATCGAGTGATGAACCTGAACGGAACATTTGGTGTAATAAACCTTACAAACCGAATTGGGCAACGTTCACTGCAACAAAGTGGTTGACTGAACAGGAATTTAACAAGGAATGAGAACTCCAATTTCGTGAAAAACATCCTGCTGGGATGTCTGGTGGTTCGAAACCCATGATGGATTGTAACCCTAGTAATTGTTATGTATTTAATTGTTTACGTGGTTAATTACATTAATATTGTTGTAAACTAATACTATATATGCCAATTTTTATTTATAATAAATCTTTATGCACATTCTTTCATTTTTATTTATTACCTTGACCTCAGCAGAAGTGGTGAGGGGGATCTGACCTTGAAGCAGAAAGTGGTGGCGGGAGGTCCAGAAAATCTGATCTTGAAGCATGACCTTGACAGAAAGCAGAAAGTGGAGGGGGGAGGTCCAGAAACCCCATTCCTTCCCTACTGAACAGCCGTGATCTTATTAGGATCCGTTGAACAGTCACTACATGTGAATCTAATTAACTGCGAAACACCTCAGCAATTATGGAATAAGATTAATTCACTTTACGGCGATATGAGTGAAGGTGCCAAGCAACATACTTGGCAACAATTTTATGAGTTTCGAATTAAAGAAGATGAGCACGTAACAACTCAGATTGAGAAATTTGAAAATATTTGCAAGCGATTAGAAAATGCAGGCGAAAGATTGACAGAAACGTCTGCCATGTCAAAACTTCTCAGCAGTTTGCCACCTCGTTTTTCAACATTTTCAATGGCCTGGGAATCTACGACCAAAGAAGAAAGAAGGAAGGAAAATCTTATTGCGCATTCTTCAGCATAAATCAGAAGTTTTCAGCAAATTTAAAGAGTTTGAGTCTCTTGTTTCAAGGCATACTGAAAACAAAGAAAAAGTGTTGCGTTCAGATAACGGCACTGAGTATTTTTCAAATGAGTTTTGCAGTTTTCTTAGAGAAAAGGGAATTATTCATGAAACTTCGTCGCCTTATATTCATGAACAAAATGGACGAGTGGAACGTGACATACGTACTCTTGTTAACTGTGCTAGATCAATGCTTATTGCAAAAGATATTTCCCAAATGCTTTGGAGTGAAGCTGTTAAAACAGCAAGTTATGTTCTGAACAGAACAGTATCAAAGCAATGTGATGGTGTTACACCATATGAAGAATGGTTTAGCCGGAAAGCCTGAGATGAAGCATTTACGTATTTTTGGTAGCGATGCTTATATGCATATTCCGAAATCAAAACAGAATTCAAAGTTTAGTCCTAAAAGTAAAAATTACTTTTTGTTGGCTACGATGGAGAATCTAAAAACTATCGTCTCTTTGATAAAGAAACTAAGAAAATACATGAAAGCAGTGATTTTAATGAGAATAGTAACAGCGTCAATGTAAGTCAGGCAGAGTTACCTCAACACAAGCTAATTGACTTTGCATTTGAAAATTTAGATGAGAGTGTTGCTGAAGAAGAATTAGAATCAGAAGTTGAGTCTCAAAAAGATAATAATAATGCAAATCAAAATCTAGAACATCATCAGTTACGCGATAGAACCTTGTTAAGAAGACCAACCTATTTGGATGAATATGCGCTTATAACTGAACATGTACCTGTTACTTTTAAATCTGCTACATCGTGTCCAGAAGCAGAATTCTGGAAAGCGGCAATGGATGAAGAGATAGCGGCACTTCAAAAAAATTCAACGTGGATTTTAACAAAACTTCCAGAAGGCAGGCATCCTATTGGATGTAAATGGGTATACAGCTTAACGACCGATTTAGATGGAAATATAAAAAGGTACAAAGCACGTCTGGTAGCTAAAGGGTTTAGTCAGCGCGAAGGAGTTGACTACTTTGAAACATTTGCTCCAGTAGTACGTTTTGACTCCATTCGAGTTCTTTTAGCAATTGCTGCAAAAGAAGATCTAGAGATATCCAAATTTGATGTCAAAACTGCATTTCTTAATGGAGACCTTATGGAAGAATTGTACATGGAACAGCCTCAGGGTTATAAGAATGACGAACATCAACATGATGTGTGCAAGTTACAGCGTATGGGCTTAAACAGTCACCACGATGCTGGAACTTCAAATTTGTCGATTTTTTAAAGAAATTTAAATTCGAGCCAATAAAGAGTGATAATTGTATCTTTATTAGCAATACAGATAATGTGGTAGTTTATCTGGCATTATACGTAGATGATGGTTTATTGTTATCC
Organism: Agrypnus murinus; assembly: GCA_929113105.1. Taxonomy (NCBI): domain Eukaryota; kingdom Metazoa; phylum Arthropoda; class Insecta; order Coleoptera; family Elateridae; genus Agrypnus; species Agrypnus murinus. The sequence goes on from OV816027.1 coordinate 115,343,983, forward strand.
AAGTCTCAAGATGCAATAAATAAAGTACTGGAATATTTAAAGGGTACATTTGAAATAACCATCGAAAACGCAAAACAGTTTGTAGGCCTCGAAATAAAGAGAAATCGAAATAAACGTGAGTTAACAATAACTCAAACTGCATACATCAAAAAATTACTTAAGAGATTTCACATGGAAGAAGCTAAACCTTCAGCAGTTCCTGCTGAACGAGGTACACACCTCAGTAAGGATCATTGTACGAGAAATAAGGAAGAAAATGAGAAAATGTTAACAGTACCATACAGAGAAGCAGTCGGATCTCTTTTATTTGCTGCACGTGTTACCAGACCAGATATCGAATATGCAGTTAATAGAGCAAGTGAATTCTTGGTCAATTTTGGAAGTGAACGTTGGCAAGCCGTGAAACGTATTTTAAGATACTTCAAAGGGACATTAGATTTTGGAATTGTCTATGGAAACAGTGGGAGTGACGCGCTGCTGGTTGGTTTTACTGATGCCAATTACGCTGGATGCCTTGATACACGTAAATCTACGAGTGGTTTTGCATTTTTATTTAACGGCAGTCTGGTAACTTAAATAAGTGGGAGTGTTGAAATAAATATTTAAACCGTGTGCGTCGGTTGGCCATGCCCATGTTGCCTTGGCTATTTGTTGTTATTAATATGGTGCATGTAATAACTGTCAAGTTATGTTTATAGAATTTTGTATTTCTAATCTTTTCACTAGACCTAGAACAAACGCAGACTTCAAGATTATCGGACTACTTGACGCGATACGAGCCCCCCCCCCCAACGACTCTGAGAATCGTACCTTGAGTTGTGGAGTAAAAAGAATTGCCTGTTACTTATAGTCTACCAATACAACTCTCCACGACTTTAGTGCTTTTGATTCCTAGGAATTTTAGTCTATACTGTATTGTTTGGTTCTAGAGTTTTGCTCAGTGGTCGGTATGTTGTGATAGCACTACCGTATAGTCTACGAATGTTGCTATGGTTGCCTCTATGGTTGGGATATCTAATGTAAATATGTTGAATAGCAGCGGCCCTAGCACACTTCCTTGGGGGACTCCTGTTTTAATGGCCTTTGTTTCAGAAATTGTTGGTTGATTGAGATACGTAGATTCTTCAACCCAGACCTTGTTAAAGGCCTGGACTAGGTCAAGGAAGGCCGCTACTGTATAACTTTAGTTTTCGAATCCCTATTCAATTTTTTTCTGAGATGCGCTGTAGTTGGTGTAGTGTTGAGTATTTTTTCCGCCGAAGCCGAACCGAAACGATGGTAAAATGTTAAGTGGAGTTATTTCATTCATAAGGTGAACGTAGATTATTTTCTCTAATAGTTTTAAGAAGGATGTCAACAAGCTTACTGGCCTGTAGTTGTCAGTTTTTGTCAGGCTTAGGAAATACTAATATGTGAGCATGCTTCCATGCCTGTGGGAAGTAACCTTATCCGAGGCATGCATGGTAAGTGCCCGCAAGGTAGGCTAAGGCTTTTTCGGTGAGATGTGTTATTAACACTTAAGTTAGTGATGAGATAATATCCAGGGGATTTTCTCATTAGTAGATTGTTAATTGTGGTTTTAATTTCGATGGGCATAGCAGAAGTTATCGGTTTGGTTATCACTGATAGATTAGATTCAATATGATTGATTATGTGTGCTGTGTGGCTTGGAGTACAAGTAGTTTTTGGGGTGCATGCTTTTTCCAAGTGAGCTGCAAAGGCTATTGATTTCTCTTCATCTGTAGCAAGTATTGCGTTATCTCTGCACTTAGTGTTAGAATTTCCTCGCGTCGTCGTTTCAATATACGCTTGGTAACTTTCCACATTCCCAAGTCGCTGATTCAAGGTCTGCAATTTATTTTTTATGTGTTGATTCTTAGCACATCTAATGCTGAATGGACGTCGTTTCCAAAGCCAAAAAACAAAAAAAAATGCTTGGTTTGTTTCCACAGTTCGGTTTCTCTGCCATTCTCGTCTAGTTAATCAATTTCAAGTGGTAGATAATGGTGTTTTGATTTTTGGTTGGTTTTGGTAGCGAGCTGTAATTTGGAAGGAATATTTTGTTGCAAGACTTTCCGTTTTAATTCCCTCTGGATTGTTTTCTCTGCATCCTCATAATTGATTTTTGGAGGATAAATCTCTGATCATCAAGATCGCTTCAGCTGTGTTGCAACAATTTCTGCATTACATTATAGTGTTGTCAATTTCTTGGCCAGTTATTCGAAAGAAATTGTCAAGTGTAAGATCAGCTTAAGAATTTACAAAGAAGAAATTTAAACCCGTAAGATATTCAAAGTATTAGGTTTAGAAAATAGCATCATCCATATGATGTCCATTTCTTCTTACGTACTTTTGAAGTTCCTTTAGGTCATATATCGTGCGAGGTCTGTCAGGCGGCGCAAAGAGAATAATCACGAACAAAGAGGTCAGGCGAACAAACAGGCCATGGCATATCACCACGGTGAGAAACGACATCTCCAGGATATATTTAGTTTACAACTTCCACTGAAGCTCTAAATGTACGGTCAGTTCCAGCATCTTGTTGGAACCAAGTAGCAATGCGTTTTTGGAGACCATGGATTTCACTTAGGATTAAAAGTAATCTGTTTTGGTTGTTGTTTCATCCAAGTTTCGATGGTGTGTAGCGCTGCTCCTCCTGTAAGGTATCATCTAAACTACGCAGGTATAATATTCATCAGCAGGTTTTCTATCTTTCCGTTAAGTTTGAATTTAATATCAAAAATCCCTTTGGATTTTGACTTTCCCTCGTATTTCTCGTTTACCGGAGTCTAGTAAAATGTCACTAAATGTCACCGGACGCTCTCGGTCAGTGACTTTTTAGACTAAAATTGCTACCGATAGAACTCATTTTCTGAACGGATTCCGAAAAAAGGTTGGTATTTTTTCTTTTTTATATATCACGTGTCGCAAACTTAGAAAACGAAAAAATAATACTAGAATCAACAGTGCGATGTACCTTAAATTTTGGACTTAGATACAACTGAATAAAACAGAAACGATGTTGTTTTTTGTCAACAACAATATACTTAACCTTTTTTATTTTATATAAAAAATCTTGTATACTTTTCGAAATTTGGGCAACAAATCGGAAACACTTTCCGATAAATCCCTATCTGATTTTTTGAGATATTAAGAAAAACTCCGCTGTAAGAAATAACAAGTGACACCAGGTCTTTCCATAAACAAAATTCCCCCTCCCTTCTAATCCACTATTCTTAAAGCACACCTTTTCATAAATATTTGCTGGGTTCTTTGGAAAATCTCCTTTAGTTCCTTTAAACCACCAAGCACTGTTATCAAAGTTTCAAAGATAATTCAACTTTTCCTAATAACATATTTATTCGTCAAAAATTTAATGTTAAAAGTTAGAAAAGTGGCTTGTACATAGCAAAAGCTAGATAAAAACTCGATTACTTGATTTTTAAAATTTATGCGATTTTTTTCAAGCGCAGTGTACATCAAGTGCCAACGGGGCCAAATCGTCCCAGTAAGACCCTGAAGCAGAGCGTGTCGCTCGCCGCGACCATGGCCGTTATATGCACTACTTCTGACAATTGCAGACAAACGTACTATTTACGTATTAATATTGTAACGTTCTTTCTAAAAATAATAAGACAAGTGCTGTTTAAATCGTCTATTCACAAACAAATATTTATTTCTATACACTAATGAATACACTATAAATTAACGCTATAATTATAAACCATTAAAAACTATTATTTACAGACTATGAATTTCTAATACAACATTTATATTCACTATTTATTTTGTAATACACAGTTAATGACTTGCTGTTGACTGCCCCTTTTTATCCGCAAAGTCGCTTTTATACCACCATACAAATCTTCTAGAAATCGCTCGAATATACCGGTATATTGCTAGAATACACTAGAAGGTTGAGTGCATTGCGCTGCCGCTCCGGAATGTTCCACGACCCATTGACGGCCGGACCAGACGATGCGTTGCACTCGTTACACTGCCCCCCTCTTCAAGTCTGTTCTGTCCCAGAACAGGTTTTATGCTCTGGTTCCTGTAAAATGGGTCATGACGATATCGACAGTCTTCACCTCGACTACACGTTCCATTACGGTAGAAATAACAGTCTACACTCTTCGTTGGCCTTAATGCGGGTTGTGGGTCAAAACTGCAGACGAAGATCTTGACGTCAGTACCTCTAAAGACAACTTCCAGCATATTTCTAACGATTCTCCAATCCAGCTGGTCCCGCCCACAGCCGAGTTTGGGAACTGCCAATTTGTTAATTCCCCTGGTAAGCAACTCGATCCTCAAATTCCATAGTGCCCTCCACAAGTCGGCGTAACTCGGTTTCTGGTAGTAAAACTGCTTGGTTACCAAGTAGTAAATGGATCGGTCATGATCAGGCAAGCGTAAGGATTTACCAACAGAGGGATTTTGTTCTCGAAGTTCATTCAGCCGTCCAAATTTATTTCTAAACACTACTGCGATCCCCCTGGACATACGGAGATCCGCGGAGACACAGTGGGCAATGGAATAATTACCAGGGACCCGGAAGAGATCTTGTTGCATCTCAGTCGTGACTCCGAATCGCGCTTTTCTAGTTCCAGAGAACGCAGCCATAAATTCTCTAAAGGTTGGTTGATCATCTTCAGGCCTTACAGTATTGATAGTCACCTCAGCCTCATCTTTCCGATCCGGGACTGCGTCATTATTTCCCTCATAGTGCGCCAGACGATTGGAGTGTACCACCTTTGGTTTCCCCCTTGGCAACTTCTGGATGCGATAAATCAAGTCATTTATTCGTTTCTTCACCTGGTATGGACCCTCCCAATTTCGCTGTAACTTTGGAGAATAGCCACGACGCCTTTGCGGTTGTATAACCAGACAAGCTCTCCAGGTTGAAACCCTCCTTCTTGGGCTCTCACATCGTACGTAGCCTTCATCCGGTCACTCGCGATTCGACTATTATTTCGGGTTCGGTCGTGAATATCCTCCAACTTCTTCTTTAAGTTGATGACATAATCATTCCCGGCTACCTCCTGCTCTATAGGTGGAGACCCAAATTCCAGATCACACGGTAACCGTAACTCGCGTCCAAACATTACAGACGCTGGTGACTGACCGGTTGTTTCGTGGACCGATGCACGATAAGCCATCAGGAACAGATGCAGGTATTGGTCCCAGTCTCGTTGATGATCGGAGACGACCTTGGCCAAATATTTGCCCATTGTCCGATTCATGCGTTCTACCATTCCATCGGACTGCGGATGTAACGGTGTGGTCCGAGTCTTGCGAATGCCCAACAATCGACAGACTTCTCCAAAGAGTACAGACTCGAAATTGCGGCCTTGATCCGAATGCAGCTCCATGGGCACTCCGAAGCGACTGAAAAACTCTTTGACTAGTACGTCAGCAACAGTCGCAGCTTCCTGGTGGTTTGGTAGGGCATATGCTTCTGGCCATTTGGTAAAATAGTCCATTGCCACTAATATGTATTTATTCCCATCGTCGGTTTCGGGAAATGGTCCGGCAATATCTATGGCTATTCTTTCCAGAGGACTACCCACATTGTACTGCCTCATAGGTGCTCTTCGTTTCCCCAAGGGTCCGTTACCAGTGGCACATAGTTCACATTTCCGGCACCACTCCTTCACGTCTTCTTTACAGTTGACCCAATAAAAACGCTCCCTAACTTTCTCCAAAGTCTTTTTCACACCGAAGTGTCCTCCTGAGACACCGTCATGGAGATGTCGCAATACTGTAGCCACTCGGCTTCTTGGAACCACGAACTGAGACCTAATGGTGGTGCCATCTTCACTCTCCAGTACTCGCTTCAGGAGATCGTCTTCCACCTTCAAGGACTCCCATTGGGCCCAATATGCTTTGAGCGTTCTGTTGAAAGGGCTGACGGCCTCCCAGGCAGGCCTTTCTCCCACGCGCTTCCATTCCAGTACCATTTTTAGTTCGGGATCAGCCTCCTGCTGTCGTTGCAATTCTTCCGGCAACCAATTGTCGTTGACGATGGTAGTCCTTAATACTTGGCAAACCCTCTCTTCCAAACGAGAGCAATGACGGCAATCCGTTGGACAGGGTCTTCTTGAAAGAGCATCGGCATTTCGATGACTAGTGCCCGCTCGATGTTCGGTGTCAAAGTCGTATCCTTGTAATCGTTCGATCCACCTTGCGACCTGGCCTTCAGGATTACGGAATTGTAGAAGCCATTTCAACGCTGCATGGTCCGTCCTCAATAAAAACTTCCGTCCGTACAAGTATTTGTAAAAGTGCTCAACGGACTTCACGACGGCCAATAGTTCTTTTCTGGTCACACAATAATTCTTTTCGGCTTTAGACAAAACCTTACTAAAATAGCCGATGACCTTTTCTTGTCCATCCTGTATCTGAGAAAGTACACCCCCAATGGCCAGATTACTTGCATCTGTGTCAAGTATGAATTTCCCTTCTGTCCGTGGATAGCTCAATATTGGTGCGGTTGTCAGGGCACGCTTCAGCTGTTGGAAAGCTGTTTCACACTCTCCGCTCCAAACATACTCGCGTCCATCTTCAGTTAGCCTTGTCAGAGGCTTCGCTATATTGGCAAACCCAGGAACGAAACGCCTATAGTAGGTACATAACCCAAGAAAACTACGAACTTGGTGTTTATCTTTCGGTGTTGGCCACTCTTGAACTGCACGAATCTTATCGGGGTCGGCTGCCACTCCATTTTGTGATACGACGTGCCCGAGATATTTCACTTCCCTTCTGAATATATGGCACTTTTTCGGACTCAGTTTCAGATTGGCTCCACGTAGTCTTCGGAACACTTCCTCTAGGTTTTTCAAATGTTCGTTAAATGATTTTCCGACTACAATCACATCATCTAGATATACCAGGCAGGTCTTCCACGACAGCCCTCTCAGGATGGTCTCCATTAGACGCTCAAAGGTGGCCGGAGCGTTACATAGACCAAAAGGCATAACCGTAAACTGCCATAGTCCGGAACCAATAGTGAACGCGGTCTTCTCCCGGTCTTCAGGTTCCATTTCAACTTGCCAATAACCACTCTTCAAGTCCAAAGTCGAAAACCATCGTGAACCAGACAGGGTATCTAACGTGTCGTCGATGCGTGGTAAGGGATAGCTGTCTTTCTTGGTCACGTCATTAAGCTGCCGATAGTCCACACAAAATCTCGTTGACCCGTCCTTCTTACTGACCAGGACCACCGGCGATGCCCATGGACTGCTGGATGGCTCGATGACCCCTTGTTCTTCCATATCAGTAATAATCTTTTCGGCTTCTGCTCGCCTTGCTAGAGGTAGACGCCTCGGCTGCTGACGGACAGGCATAGAGTTGCCTGTATTGATTTTATGTTTTACTATATTTGTTCGTCCCTTCTGGCTATCGTCAAGAGCGAAGATATCTTGGTATCGGTGAACCAAACCCTGTACCTCTTTCACTTCTGTTCTGTTAAGGTCTTCGCACGAACTAGTAACCATGCCCACTAATTTTCCACCATGGTCTTTGGGCGCTGGTTTTGGAACATCAGCCATACACCTGGCTACTCGGAATACTGGCACACACTGTCCCACAAGGGTACTCTTCTTCAATGTCACCGGATCCACATTAACGTTCATAATTCTCACCGGTACTCTCTTTCCAACCTTGATCAGCGCTTTTCCCACCAGTATGCCACTATGGATCTTCTTATCACAAACAGGCTCCATCATTCGCACACATCCTACCCGAAGATCTCCATCCAAACCCGCCTCGACAACCATCTCGCTTTGACCCGGCAATATCACATCTTCAGTCAGCAAAACCCTTACAATCGGATCTTCTCGTGGGTGCAAAGGAAGTTCTTCGTTACCGACCTTCAAAACACCCTCTTTCAAATCCAACGTAAAACCAAATTTTCTCAGGAGGTCCATTCCCAAGATGAAGTCATCAGTGATATCGGCTACCAGCACCTCATGATCACGTTCTTCACTTCCAATGCCAATCTTCATCTTCACCACTCCGCGTGTTGGTATCACTTCACCTGTTGCTGTACGGAGTTGAGTAGTTGTCGGTAACAATTTAATACTTGATTGTAGAACATCAGGGCGTACGATGGATTTTGTCGCCCCCGTATCAATAAGTAGTGGAACAGTTCGATTAGCAATCTTTCCATCTACAAACAAACTGCCGTTACTATTCTTTGATGTTACGGCATGGATCGTGATCTCCGGGGCATCTTCACTCGCAGTCAACGTTTGCCCCCTCTTGCCAACCCCTTTTAACTTTTCCGACGGTTGTACTTTTCTTATTTTGGGACAACGACGTTCTACATGTCCTTGTTCGCCGCAGTTCCAACAACGAGGCCCTCGAACTTCTTGATGATTCTTCTTACGGTTCTCTTCCTTCTGAAGAACTCTCATTAATAATTCTTCTAGGCGATCTTTAGAACCTCCATCTTCTTCCACAACGGTCCGAACACGCCCGTGACCTCGGGACGCTTGTTTTGCAGCTTCAAATTCTAAGGCGTGAGCAAGCGCATCATCAGTTGTTCTTGGTCGTGCCAGCCTCAATGATTGTTGTGTTTCCCCGTATCTTAACCCATCAATGAAGGTCTGCACAGCGAGCTGTCCCAGAAATGAATCGGGTGCCGTAGGGTACGCCAATCGGACAAGCCGCGCAACATCGGCTTCAAACTCCTGCAGGCTTTCTCCATTCTTCTGGATACGATTCTTCACTTGCGCGTGATACACTTGTTGAAGATGCGCGTCTCCATATCTCATTTCCAATCTAGACACTAACAATTGGTAATCATTTTCCTGTCCTGCTGGGATTGTTTGCAGGACGTTCAACGCGTCTCCACGCAAAGCCACAGTTAAAGAAACGGCCTTTTCCTTGCCTGTCCATCCGTTGGCCCCAGAAGCCGCCTCAAATTGTTTGTAGTAGGTGGACCAAGGTGTCTTTCCATCGAACGTGGGTGGTTTTACTTTTATCCCTACGACAGGACCCTTTTCTTCTTTAAACTGTTTCTTTACTTCATTAAACGGCCTCTCAGAAGTTGAGGGAAACCGTAGTTGCCTCATTCTATCTTCCAGCATTTCGGCCATATCGTCTTTCTTAGTTGTTGGTGGTAATTGCATTTGGGCTATTTTCTCTTCTACCATCTTTATTACCCTATCTTGTTCAGCCAATCTACCTTCCAATAGTCCTAACGCACTGGCATTCTCCAAAAATTCTTCGAAAACTTTATCTTCCAACGCTTTGACATTTTCCAACAATTCTCCTTTAAGCCTTCTAGAACTTTCTTCAGACTTTTCTAGTAATTCTTCTTTAAGCGTTCTAGAGTTTTCCAGTAAATCTTCTTTAAGCATTTTAACATTTTCTTCCAGTGCTTTAGTATTTTCAAGTAATTCTTCTTTTAAAATTCTAGAATTCTCTCCAGACTTTCTAGAATTCTCTTCCATTTTACTTAACAATACATTAGTATCAATTGCGGGTCCAGGTATTTCGAAGAGGAAACTTTCAGGATCTTCTTGCTGTTCTAAAAGCCATTCTTTTAGCCGATTTATTAACACGTTTTTAAGGCCAGTTGTTTCCAAATCTCGTTCTTCCAGTTCATGTTTCAAGTCTATTACCTTCAGATCTTTCAACAATTTCATCGCCATCTTAATTGTTTGTTGAAATTATTTTTAACACTAAAAATTTAATCTCACAGCACTTTATTTAATTATTACGCGATTTTATTTATTTTAAAAACCTCACACCTGTAACACCACTGTAACGTTCTTTCTAAAAATAATAAGACAAGTGCTGTTTAAATCGTCTATTCACAAACAAATATTTATTTCTATACACTAATGAATACACTATAAATTAACGCTATAATTATAAACCATTAAAAACTATTATTTACAGACTATGAATTTCTAATACAACATTTATATTCACTATTTATTTTGTAATACACAGTTAATGACTTGCTGTTGACTGCCCCTTTTTATCCGCAAAGTCGCTTTTATACCACCATACAAATCTTCTAGAAATCGCTCGAATATACCGGTATATTGCTAGAATACACTAGAAGGTTGAGTGCATTGCGCTGCCGCTCCGGAATGTTCCACGACCCATTGACGGCCGGACCAGACGATGCGTTGCACTCGTTACAATATCGATATTTGCCGGTCCCGGTTTGCCCGCCTTTGGAACGAACCCTGGCGTTCAGGAATTATTGCGCTGTAATTAAAGTTTAAAGATTTAATAACAGTAACTAAAGCTTTAAACGTGTTTCTCAACTTGCCTCACTATTTTAATTTGCCCCACTCTCCCCTACTTGCCCACATACCTTACTTACAATTAACACACTTTTTCATGTTTTATCTTTAAAATATAAATATACGTTAGTTTTATACAGAATAACCTCTATCGGAAGTAGATTGGCTTGAACTTAGAACCTCTATCGAAAACTTACAACCTAACCTCAATTAAAGCACGTATTGACCGAAGATGGTGGATTCGTTCAAAAATACTAGCCAGAGGCAGCGCAGACTATTCAGATCGTGTTGTCTACTCTAAGTCTAGGAATGTTTTACACGAATCAACTTGACTACACGATCGAATCTAATTTCATACGTTGCAATAAAAAGAGATTTGCTTCTTGAATGTCGAATACTGCCAGCACAGGCACCAAGACAACTGCCTTAGCGAAGATAGAGTGCCCGCAATCTTCAGTATTGGGTGCAGTCTATAAGTGACGTCAAATCTGTCAATACTACAAAATTGCGTGCACTCTTCAGTGCACATATATAGATTTATTTTCTTTAAAAGCCAGCTATGTCAATAACGTTTTCTGTTTTATCGGCATTTATAATAAGGATTAATCTAGAACATGCGATGTTTTGCAAATATATAGTTCATTTCAACGAAATTCTTCTTCTTCACTTCTTTGTCACAAGAACGACGATCTGTTGCCTAATATTGCATTCATAGCCTGTAATATTAAAAAATAAAACTCGGATTTAGCAGAGATCGTTTAACCATAACGATTTTGGCATTGGTGAACTCATATAAACTTTAAATGTTACATTTAAAAAAGAAAGGATAAGAAATATTATTGTCGTCATCACTAAGCATAAATCCAGTAAAAATGAATTTCGTTATGTCATCATGTTTCAACTTTTGCTTCCGTAATAAATTTCAAAGTGTCCACTTTATAACACGAGAGTCAAATAAAACTTGTAATAAAACCTCTGTAAATGTGCAAATACATCACTCTGAAATTATTATCCGTCCGTGCACGTCATGCACACCCAAGATACTACTACCTGCTCCTATTTCTAATAACTAGGAAGTTCTCTCTAGACCGCTATATATGTATGGAACACCCGAAAACGGAAATAACGTACGTGCGCCACATGAAAACTATCCGATTATTCGTGCCGATAACCAATTTAGTATCAGAGTTTCACTCTGGCAATATTTGGGCATGTGGATTTGATATAACTAACATTAATGACTAGCATTTTTGGTATTGATTGCAATAATTTCTGTTTCAGGAAAAGGAAGAATAAACGGTGGCTTACGATAACGGTCGAAAATGATGGCGGAAGGAACGGCTATCTTGTTGGCCGCTACCCCGCCATGGCGGTGCTAATGCGTCGTCTACTTGTAGACGCTCATGTAAGTTTCGTCACTAACATATTTCTTTTACGCAACAACAGGTTAACTTGGAACGTGTATAGAAAGTGAATCGCGAGAAAAGGAAGTAAGTACAAAGGATGTCCTTAAAGTGATAATGAATTCATTTAAACGATAATTGATGCTTTATACAGGCATTAAATGATACTACTAACATTTTGTTTCCGTAAATTTAATCAAGTTGACCGTGATTTATGGCGAGGATTTTTATTTGCTTACGTTTTGTTGTCAACTTATCATAATGCTGAATTAGAAAGGTATAAAGGTATATAAAGGTATAATTTCATTTGAGTATATGTTAATACTCTACATGATGTTTAAATTAATTTAAAGTTACATCTAAACATAATTCTTTATAGTCAATTATTTTATAAAAATTTTCTAAACTGATTGCACTTTCCATTGTATAGGTACATACAATGGAAGTCATGGCAGTCATCGTCACCGAGACCTGTTTATATGCTTGGTCAGTATATTAACATATACTATGTAATAATATTAAAATATGTTAAATATGGGGGACGTACCTAACAAGAATAGATATTACCCAATAAACAATTTTGCTCACCTTAAGTAACAGTCAGTTTTTATAAGGGTTTTATTAAGGTTGCGAGATTATATTCGAGGTTTGTAAGATTACTAATTGGTTGAAAAGTTATATAGTGGCTATATAAAATTACTAAAAGGTCAAGAACTTTAAGTTTTAAAAAGTAGTAACAGAAATGTTTCCATCACTAGCTTATTTTACTTATAGTAACGGTTACCAAAGTTTATAAAATGAGTTTTTATAGTAGTTGTAGTTACCAATTTATATGTAGGTGTAGGTGGTGATAAATATAAAACTTACAAAACCCACAGTAATAGCAGTTACCGTTATAAAAGCTGAGGATTGTTGGTGTTGAAAAACACTGTAATAAAACCAAGATTCAGATTATTCTTAGGTTAGTTTTCAAACTTATAATCACAGTTCCTCTTAAGAAATCTTTGATAACGACAGATGCGTCAATAAAATACTACTTTAAATGACACTTTTACACAAGAATCTAGCACAACAAAAAATGCTTTTGCGATGGTTTGAATGATGAAAATGCAACGACTGGCGGTAACTTGCAGTGGATGCTCGTACTTTAGGAAATTACCATCACTCACAGTGAGGATCGTTACCATAAGTTATATGTTACTTTTGGTCACTGTGAACACCGCAAAATGTTATATAACAACATCTTAACATCGTATTGTTCCTTAAATTTATATAGAGGTTTATGAGTATTTATAAGCACATTAAAAGTTACATATTGGTTTTATAATGTCCTCTTAGCTCTTTTAGATGCACTCGCCATATTTTGATGCATTTATGTGGAAACAAGCTAAAAAAGTTTTTTTACTGAATTTTAAAATATTTGACATTGGCGGCGCACTAATTTTTTAGAGGTGCAAATAAAAATCATTAAGTCAAAAAAGAATTGCAGTATAATTTTGGCCATTTTAAATGTCTGCACGAGAGCCTCAATAATATTAGTGTATTTTTCTATTAGAAATATATCTTGCACGCGAAAGAAGAGGCTTGCCCTGTGTAGATGTTATATTCTATAATTAACTTAGTTTCTCGCCAATTTAAAAAGAGAAATATAAAGGATAGTGATACGTGCAAAAGCAAGCAGGATAACCATTAAAGCGATACTGGCGCATAAATGTCGCGGTTACCATTATAAAGAAGGTTTATAAAGGTTGCGAGAACATTCCCGTTACTTGATTAAAGGCGCATAAGGCCTATAAGGGAAGTTATATAAAGGTAACAGTTATATCTATATCACTGTTATTATAAGACTTAGATTCATATAAGGTTATCAAACATTGGTACCCCCCCCCCGGAATTTAAGCTCTTTAAAGGTTATATAGAGGTAGCTGAAACGTTGTCATCAACAATTTATATTACCAAAGGTTTTATAATTTAGTGATGGTGATATTTTAAGATCCTTTATAAAACAAAAATTGTTTATTGGGTACTTTCGGAAATGCACGCGGGATATTAGGTCTGATGAACTGGAAGGTTTTAGAGAGAGAAAACTTGTCAAACCATCAGCACATCTTTTTCGATATGGTAGAAAGATGAGCAGAAACAATCGAAAATACAGATAATCAGAATACTAAAAGAAAGTGGAAAATGGAACCCGGAAAGATGACGTTACTGGTGAACGAATTTAAAATAGGTATAAATAATATAAATGAAAATAATAAGAATGGAAACTCAGCCGAAAGATATATACAGATACATGAGAGATAAGGTCCCAGAACGACGTAAGGGACATATAAACAACAGGAAACATTGGTATATTGGTACAGAAAGGTTATAAAATTGTAAGACAAAAGCTACGATTAAAGGTCCAACTAGAACTAGATACGCAACAAAGTTTAGCAGAAGCAAAAATGTTATTCCCAAAAGAACAAAAAACTACTGGGACACTTTTATATCAGAAGAAGATGGAAGAAATAGATAGGTGCCGATTACAGAAGAAAAAACTAATTCAGGCTCTAAGCCCAAGTAGTGCAAATATTAGCGTATAGAAAAACCAAAGAAAGTAGGAGGTAATAAAATAACCTACAGATTGCTGTGTATGTTAGATTTGACCTACAGGCTGTTTGTGCAATTAATATCTATTAGCATAAAAGAAGAAATGGAGCAAGGAATTGATTTGTGTGAAAATCAATTCGGATCTCAGAAGAGTCAAAGCACGATCGATGGTATGTCATGGTGCAAAAATAGCCGAAGGAACAAATACAGGTAATACAAAAGAGGCTTTCAAGTTATAATTAGAATTGACTTAAAAAACATGTTCAACACAGCACCATGGAAAGAAATAATTACGGAGTTGTTGAATATGGGGATCAGCTGATACTTGATCAAGATGGTGGTCAGTTACTTCACAGATAGATGGCTCGAGGTAGCTGATGGTAAAATCTTGAAATTACAAAAGGGGGTACTTCAGGGATCAGGCCCCTGTTATGTAATTCACTCAGTTCGTCAACTGCTACTTATTAACTAGATCATAGAACAGTCCATTTATTGGAATTGTCGGCAGCAACGTCACTGATTAAGGAAATGCCTTTAACCTCCTCGAAGGCATTGTTATCGTTGTGGTCCAAGTTTGGAAAGCTATAATTAGTCAGCCAGCCCGGTTATGAAAAACTCTTGAAAAAGTCTCTTAGACTAACTTTACTTTCTGCTGATATCAAATCATGTGCTGTTGCGAATGGAAACGAGTGTAATTTCACAGGATGTTTCAAAGTACCCTTCTGTCTTGAGGATTGTCTCAAAATTATTAATCTTATAGTAGTACCTGTAGTATTTCAGACCCTCGATTTCGAACCTAATTTTTGGCACAATATGAGCAATGTCCAACATTTGGTATGGGCATTTGACATCTAGTAACAACTTAGTTACATAGCTTTAGCCTATCGTCAATAATACTTAGGTTTGGACTCGACAAGGAAAAAGCTCTCCAACCGCTTGTAGATAATTTTTTTTCTGAAATGCTCTTGGACTCTCTTGGTTGCACCTCAAGTGTCAGTCATAAGATTAAAGTAAAGCCGGTGTGGAGCTTCTCCAGTATATCCCCAGCAGTGCAAGATATAGTAATGAGCAATTTAATGTTAATGTTAGGGGTTGTAAATCCAGCATTTAGTCCTTTGGCCAAGAAGAAGAATGGTACTTATCGTTTCTGTATTGACTTTCGCAAGGTCAACTAAGTCACAGAAAGAGATAGCCATACTTTGTCGTACATGAACACCATTTTAGACAAATTTTGGGATGCTAAATATTTAAGATTACTGGAATTAAGAGTGCCTATTGGCAAGTTCCTCTTGAAGAAAATTCCAACGATAGCCTTTACTGTTCCTGGTAATGGACTTTTAAATTTTGTAGGATGTCCCTTGGATTGCATAGTAGTCCAATAACTTTGCAAAGATTTATCGATAACGTGTTAGGTAAAATCTTGTACCCTGTGCCACTGGCTCAACCGTTAAGGAAAAGGTGCTTGAACGGTTTCACACACACACACCGGAGCCAGACGGGTTAATAAATATCAAACAGTACATCTCGCATAGACTTACCGTAAACCTCTGCTATAGCTTTTATAAAAACAAGGTAACAAGTTTTAAATAATATACTAACAAATACCTGTGAGAGATAAACAATTAAATAAACCAACAAGCATAAACAAGTAAAAAGTCTCGCCAACAAGCCAAACCACTTCTAGAGTACAGCTATACAACGCTTCCTTAAAATACTGTCAATATATTCTGGACTTTTGCTGTAATAGATCAAAATCAGGCATATTGAAAGCTTTCAAAATGCAATGACATCAACATAAGGTATCCTTAACGAACGAGCAAATTACAAAGATCAAAAAGTACACGTTTGATTAGAACCTTTGTCTCCTTCAACTCTAAAACTGGAATTAAATTATTAGATAGTGTTACCCACATAATGGGGGTCGCTAATTAGCAAAACTACGGTAACCAGTAAACTAACTAATTAGTGTGAGGTCGTGGGTCTCACGAGATGTCCTCTACGCCACGTGCATCAAGAGTCGTCTAAAATAGCTAAAATAGAGTCTGCCGACAATATCTGTAACAAACTACACTCTGCAACCGCTTCCAATGTAGTATACTACTGTTCCCAATAAGACGTACCTATATAGGTGAAAGCTTTCTTTCCAAGAAACAAAACGACAAATAATGCACATAAATACTCAAGTCCTCAAATAAAATATAAATTGCTTTATTACAATGATTAGCAAAGTGTACTTCAATATACTTCAAATGAAGGGTTAATACCCTTAGTACTAATTAGCTGTATTTAAATAGTTGTAGTTAAATATTACTCTGAAGTTGTTTATGTATCAAAAACTAAACCAGTGCAACACAATAGTTTACGAAAGGTTAACCGCCTAAGGGTTCACTTTAGGTTGTACAATCATTCATGTCCCAAATAGTTGATAATTAGTTAATACTCTTTACAATTAGAGTTATACGGGCACATTCGCAGAATTAAATTCTAATAAAGTTTATTTATATTAGTATACAATGTATAAATCCTAAATGTTACTCACACAGCAACTAACGATACTGTTGCTGTCTTAAGTTGTAGTAACCTGTAAAAGTCCTCCAATTGGTGCATCGGAAGGAAAGCCATCAACCAAGCATAACGTTGCTTTAATGCGGCAACAGCAAGCAACCAGACAATTCAAGAGGAGTGAAAAATTCAAAAAACGAAAGATAAAATAAGAAAGAAAAGAAAGGAGGGCCTGCAACAAATAGACCAAAATTATCTGTGCTGGAGGACGGCCTCGAAGTCTTGTTGAAACCGCTACTAGAGTCGAAAAGTCGGAGATTAATTAACGGATCCTCAAACGAACTAGTGAAAATCTTTTAACGGCTTCTAAAATAAATGGAAATATCATCACCCAAAAGAAATTACACTAAATCCGCAAAATGCGATTCCAATTAACACAACGAAAGGAAAAGGTAATTCACAAAGGTGATGCCACTAGAACATTCTTTATGTTAACGAATCAAATTCGTAGAAGGAAGTGGCAAGTGGTATCAAAACAGGAAAACGACTTTCTTCAGGAAAACATTCAGAACGGCAACTCAAATATGAAGAACTTGAAAATCCCCTAACAACTATATGAAAACATACAGGAAGGTACGAAAACAAAGCTCTGGTACAGGGTGGCACGAAATCAGCACCTAACGTTTTTATTTAGCACATTTGTTATTTAGCAGACCTAACTTGATTTAACGCCTCTCATTCATAGTTGCTCATTTGCTCTCCAATGAAATATACAGTTTCCTGTAAAATGGGAACACAGGACACTTGCATTAATTTAAACTTTCTGTATCAACTTCTAAATGATAAACCAAAAATTTAGAATTTATAGTATTATTTAGAGTGTCATGATATGAAAAAAAAGTTGTAAAACCTCTGGCAATTGTACATAAGTAAAATCTCTAGTGCTAAGTCTGAGTCAATTTTTTGACGTATTTTGTCGATCCGAAGGCAAGACAGAATATCTACGCAATTGAGGAAAAGACACTTTCTTCAGGTGTTGTACATCTTATTTTTCTAACTGTCAGAAAACATATGAAATTATTTGTTTAATGTTCGAATTCACAAAGCTTCTAAGTAAAATCACTAAATTTGAACAGGTGTTAAGGAATGTGATTAGCCAAATGTTTGGCTATGCTGGAATGCAATTAATAATCCTAATACATAAGAATAGTATACACATAAACTAACATCTGACGTACCTGAAGAAAATACGATTATTTGAACAATTCAATAGTTGATTGACTTCAAGATATCTATAAAGTTGGCTATTTAAGTGATTACTTCAATGCAAGCAGCACTATTAACTATCACAAATTATTTAAACCTCGCAGTCGCATCAAAACACGTTCCAAACTATCTCAAACCATTTTCAGAATAAAGTAAGCGTCATGGATGATTTTAGGCTCAAATCATTCGTCTTGATGTGGAGAATGTGGGAATATATTTTTCGGCCAAAATCGACTTACAATGTGCGCGTCCCGACCCCCTTACGCGCCCTAAATGTCAACGAAGCCCTCCATGGGAAGACCACATTGACATTTAGACACCGAGTGTAAGGGGAAGTGACGGAGGGCCACGTTGACATTTAGACACCGGGGAGTGAGGGGAATAGACGGAGGGCTACGTTGACATTTAGAGTCGCGTAGCAACCACGTGTATGTATTAATTTTTAATTCAACTGACGGGAAGGATATTAAGTCATTTACTCCCGAGGTGTTTAAAAAATGTAAAGAGATTTTTGATTTTCGGAAATGTCAGAAAATGGCCGAAAATCTAGGTTTGATAACGTTCAGATACCGGATGAATATTATTCGGATTATCCATACCATCGTCAGTGTTACAAACTGTTGACTGCTATCAAAATTAGGGCAGTGGAGCCCGATCAGAGCATTTTATTCAAACCATCAACGGTAATTTCAGAGTCTGCTCCAACTTTATAGATGCGACAGGCGCACGTGCTGGAAACATTCCAGAGACTTCGATGCCAACAGTCGAAGCACCTGTCGGGTCAGATGTACAAGAGATCAAATATGTGCTAGACTAGCGTTTCCCAACCGCCGGTCCGTCAGAAAATCTTGCCGGTCCGCAGAGCAAAAGCAGTACCTACTTTTCAAAATTTTACTGAACGAATTTTTTTAATTTGTTAAATAGTTTATCAGAGTTGACCAAGTGGAAACTCTTAGTAAATTTATACGGAGCCGGCGCTATATACATACATACGTGATATATAACGCGCCCGCTCTGTACCTATGTGGTGGGGTAGTACCCAGTAATTGGTACTAAGGAGGATCTCCCATTTTAGGATTTTTAAGAGGGTTTGGTGGGCACAGGTCTACGCATACCGGACCCGAAGGAATCTTCGTCTTGCGTCTCCGATTAACGCGAACGATCAAAATCCGCGTTTCGTGGTTTCGAGGGGCCGCAAAACTTGCTTCGATGATTGTGTGTTGGGAAATTCTCCGTCTCAGATTTGAAGTCTCGACCGTCTCCGGTAAAACCGTTTAGGTGGAGGCGAAAAAAAACAGTGCCCGCCTTACGGTAGGTCAGAGCGAAAATCTGACAGCGGAATCTTTGCCAGCGCAGTACCCCAATCTCTTTGGAAAAGTGTTTTGCCGACACTCTTCCGGGGGCGGGGGCTAGGGATGACATGGAGTTTTTGGGGGCGATCGAACATGTGTACGAGTGTATCTATGGGTTTTTCCGTATCTCCGCTCTAGGGAGCTCCGCCCGTTTTCGAGAGGGGGTATCTCGGAAACTATAGAAGCCAAAACGACTCTCTCGGCGTCAAACGACGGGCAATCTCAAAATGTTTCCTCTTCAAATGCCGTGCAAAACCATAAGAAAAAAGTTACAGCCGAAAAACTCGAAATTTCTTATTGGGTTTTCACCCGACGATCGTGCTAAAGTAATATCGCCGCCACCAGCGTAATCGGGCACCTAAGTGGAAACCACTTCTGGAGGTCTTACATGATTGTGTCCTGGATCGTTTGAGGTCATTCCCGTTTTTGACGTTTTTAGAATGTTTTCTTTAATTTTTTACGTAACTGGTCCGCAAGCAAATGCTACGTCGTTTGGCGGTCCGCGAACGAAAACGGTTGGGAACCGCTGTGCTAGATGATTCTCAAGATATCGAGCAAGCAGTGCCATCGACAAGGAAACTCGAAATAGAATAACCTTATCTGTATATTTTGGCTTGATCGATAAAAAAAACAACATAATTTTTAATTTGAAGCGACAGTATTTTATTTTAGATTTATTGAAAAAATTACCCAATTTATTACCATTCTCCTTTAAAAACAGCACAAAAATACTTCGGAAGCTGGTAAGTTATTATTAATTCATTAAATTATACAAGGCGTGGGAGGGGAGAATTTCGGCATTAGCGAAAAAATTGGTAAAAAAAGTCTGCCAATTGTCGAATTTGAGATTGCCAGATGTAGCACTAAGGTCGGTCAATTTGGCAGAAAATTGGTTTTCCACGGCCTGTGGAACTCCACAGAGATAGCGACACAATTTTCTGCCAAGTTGCTGACTTGTTTTGAAATTTATTTTTGCAGTTTGAAAAAATAAAAAAATGGGTGACCTTGGAGACTTGGAGACACAAGATTATTTTTCCATTAATCTTGAACATGCAACTGACCATCTTGCCAATTGTTGCAAGAAACAATTCAAATTTTTTTTTAATTCTGCTAAAATTTCCCCGAAAAACCAAATTGGCAGAAAATTGATTTTTGATCACGTTTAGGCCCCCTAAATGTTATCTTAATATTTTCTGCCATGTCAGACACATTTTTTTTAGATTTTATTGTCTGACTTCCTCCATCGCCCTTCCTGATGATCTGGGTCCTTTCACTTACAAGAATAATGTGTAGAGAAGGATGTAAGCTTTCCAAGAAATCTTCATTCATCCGTGTCAAACACTGGTATTGCATATTGCACTCATCTCTCTAACTATTAGAAATCCGATGAACTTGATTTTATAGAGGAAAAGTGCACAATCCTTATCTTGTCATTAGAAAGGGATTATTTGATATGATAAGCGAATCTAATTATTATTATTATTATTATCATCATATTCTATAACAGAGAAAATAACACAATTAGTATTAATTGACCATGTGTACTTTATACCAACCTTTATAATTTTAGGCAAGTTTTGATATTAGAAAAGACAGAATATTTACTATGAAAAGTAGAGTTGCACTTCTACTACCGTGAGATCATTTAAATTTAAAATTAAAGTAAACGGGAATTTTTTTATACGTTTGGCGATCCTGCCAATTGACTCGCTGTGTAAATTAGAGGTTATGCAATTTTATGTTCTAGATTAAACATTTTGGAGCGTCACTTTGACAATTCAAATCAAACTGTGAAGTGAACAGTTAGTGTTGCCAATCTAATTTAAAAATCACAGCCAACTTTAATTATAAATTCAAATGATCTCGTGGTAGCACAATTAACTTAACCAGACGCACGTGTGTAAAGCAACAGCATTGTAAAATCAGTATTGTTAAGGCAAAACGATGTCGAATACCAACTTAATTTAAAAAAAATGAGTTGCAGAGGAGTTGCATCAGTACAAATACTTCGAAGTTATATATACTGCTATGGTATCTTGCCATGCATCTAATATTCATACAAAAGGATATTCAAGTTGTTGAGATTTTTTTGTTAATTGGATTTTATTGTTCAAATGACCATCCAAAACATCCAAATTACACATGCTATAACAGAGAAAATCTTTGTTAGGTGTAAGCATCGTTACATACCACTACCTACAATAAAAGAAAATATCTTAATACAAGGTTTACTATAGTAAACATTAAAAATAAAGGTTTCTAAGTATAGACAATTAAAATAATAATTTATTATATATTAATAAGAGGAAGAGATAAGTATAGGATAACCTAGATACATAATAATGACAATCCAACTCGAAAATTCTTAACCAATCAAATTACAGAATTTTTCAAATTGGGACCAATGAAATTAGTTTTATAGTGAAAAAACCACTAGTGGTTTTTTCTTAGTGAAAATATTTATGTCAAAATGAAATGTCAAATTTAATTAAATTAATATTAACTACACACGCTAAATAAAAATATGCTCGATGGATTGTCAAGCCGAATACAACTCGTGGTCTAATTTTTTCTTGCAAAATTTATCGTTTAAGACATTCGTAGCTTTTGCTTTTGGAAAATTAAACTCGTCTCCTGCGTCGACTCGTGTAGTTTTCGTTGCGAAAGCTACTCGTATCTGAAATGACAGATTTTGTCGGAAAAAATTAGACCACTTGTTATATTATATATGAAAACAATTGAAATAAAATTAAAAAATTTAAAATAATAAAGATTTCTTAAAATGTAAAACGTTAACAATTGTATAAAACATGTAAACTTGGATAAAAACTGTTAGAAATTACATTATAAAACTTTCTCTTTGTGAAACTGTAAAATTAACAATATAACATAACACAATATAAAATATAAAAATCTGATGCAAGCAACTAGTCCCAGTGTTTCATTATATAGATAACAGGAAGAAAATAAGAAGGAAGTATATCTAATTAGCCAGGGGAGGAAATATTGTGTCCAGGTGGAGTTATGTCTTCATGATACAACTTAGATTGTGATGCTTGCCTATCGAGAGAGCTGATATGTCGTGCTAAGGTTTTGGTTGGTCTGAAACATACAAAGAAGAGAGGTGAATAATTAATTGTGATTGTGTGGTTATTTCTCATCGCAAAACAAATATTCCATATAGCAGGCCAGTCAAGGCGTAGTATAATAAACCTAAATTGTTCATATAAAATATCCCTGAACTTGAAAATTTTACATAATCAACAATTATAATTATTAATCAATTAAAGAGTCCCACAGCAATATTAGATAAAATTTAATATCTAAACATCATAATACATATTAGGATTTTTCTCAAATATGGATGTAAAATCGTAAGTCTCCTACCGACTCATGTTTGATGAATATAGGTCGCCTATTTAAATGCAAAGTTGCTTGTTATATAATCTTTTTAAAAATACTTATATTACATAATTTTTCTTAATAAACTCAGTATGACGATGAATTTATCAAATGTGATGGTTCGTATTCTACAGGTACGGTACAAAAGATATAAAGCTGTAAGGAAGTAGAAATTGGGTAGCTCAGCATCGAAAACAAAAAAAACTTCTTGAGTAAGCAGAAACCAACTAAATGAAAATTGAACCTGGGCGTTTGCGATTTTTCCTGTGATGGCTCGTACTTTATTGATTTCCTTCTCTATTGATTCTGGGTACAAATCTAATGGCACACAATAGCATTTATTATACCCGTAGACGCCTGTATTGACAAACAAAAGGAAAAGCTACAAAATTTAGCGAAATATCTAAAACTAGGACTTTTGCAGATTTGTTTCATCCAACGTGTTATAGTCATCAATTCAGAAAGGCTTAAATGCCATGCTGTCATTCTAAAAATGAGAAGATAACTTCTTTTGCATAGGGTATAATTGAGTCATTTGTGATGATGACTCTTTTCAAGATAGGTTTGAATAGACCTTAGAAAAGTCTTAAAAAGAGATCGTCGACATCGAGAAACATACAAAGCTTCCACAATCTCCTATGGATACAAAAAAAGGGCAACGTTCTGTTGGGGCGAAGTAGAAAATAATAAAGAAACTAAGTTGAAAAGAAAAAGAGGGTGGTTTGAAAGGGTTAGGTACCTCTCAGTCAGATGCGAAAGTAGGTTAGCACGGTAAATGTTGTTTGATAAATGATACCTTTGTCGTAATTAATACTGTTTGCCATTTAATGGAGGTTTATTATTTAGACGTACAATTCGAACCCTCCTAGCTCTACTGGCTTTTTTGTATGCGTTTCTCTTATAATTGATTATTATTATTATTATTATTACCCTCGCTATTAATTATACCTTTATTGGTTTATTAATGATAATAGTGATTTATGTATAGGGCGCTTTTTAATGATGCCATAGTTGGAAATACCAAGGAATTTTTATTTCATTGAAAGGGTAGCCATGGACGACTTTTTTGACCTCAATCTGGTCTCATCAGTGTGATTGAAGTCTGAACACTTCATTAATAACATACCTATAAAATATTGCCTTTTCAAATATTAAGCTTAAATGGTATAATAATAATTTTTTTTTTTTCAGGAAAAGCTTCGCAGAATGGTAGAGGAACACTCTGCTAACCTCACAGCTCGGATAGACCCCGAGTACCCTTCCTCAACCCCAACTCCAGCCCGCGAAATTGTAGATACAAAGCATTCAGAATACATAAAAGATTCTTCATCAGCAGCATTAGGTTGTCAGCTTTCTGATTGTGTCCCCGAAGCACCTTCGTTAACAGAAGAAAAACCAGCCGAAAACGAATGTAAAAAGGACAATAATAGCAGCACGAATCTTAAGCAAAATTCAACAATAGAATCGAAAAGGAGTAAATCATTGTCCAACACGAATTCTATAGATTCCGGCGCCGAGGAGGCTGCTAAAAATAAGAAAGAAAATATCAAAAAGTGCAAATCGGTTCCTGTTCCTTTAAAGCCAGAAGGCGACGAAGGCGACACTTCCAATACTACTGGGAAAGAGTGTGATGTTAATAAAGAAACCACCGTAATGACTGTGGAAGAGAGCACCACTCCGATTAAGGATCGTAATACTCCCGAATCCCAAAGTTTAGGTCGACCGGATTCCCCGAAACCGGGATGTAGCAGTCAGCAAGATTTCGGTAGGTATTATATGGATAATTAGTGAGTGCTAAATGATATTTTAGCGTATAATTAAGATACACTAATTAATATTAATGATCGTAATGAGGCCCTTAGAATTAGCGACGTCCTCAATAGTAAGTAGGCAGTGGAATGTAATTATATCTAAAGGTTTAATTCAGAAAAAGGAACACCTTCTAAAAGTTTAACGAAAATGATGAAAATAAGATTACTTTCTGACTAGAAACAAAGCTTCTCAAAAAAGACTCTGTATTCTTAACTAATCATAAATCTATTAAAAAGCTCTTTTCAGAAATAGTTATTTTTAACTTAATCTAACTTTAAATCTAGAAATTTAACTAGTTTATGAGTTTCTGTTAACATCAATGCTGACATACATATTGCTTAATGATAACCAATTTCTACATTCGATTGAGATAAGCTTAAAAATATCACATTTAAGATTAAGCTATACATTTATATTTACTTAATCTTAGTTGTTATAATGTTTATCAAAATCTTCGTTGAATTCATACCCTCGTCGGCTTTCGGTAATAGTTACCTTCCATTTATTTAAAATCTGGGTTATCTATCACCAAATACGTGTTACTATGTGAGTGGTTAGGATTATTTATTCATCCAAACGCTTGTAATTAGAACAAGTTTCGGGGAGAAATGCAGTAATCCGATTAGAATGTCGTTAAAGTTCAAATAAAGCAGTCCTAGCATTCTGTGCCACCAATGTTGTTAAAGGAAGCTAAAGTTTCTAAGTTTCTAAGCTTAGAATTTCTCATATTTTAAGCCATTGTATTTTAGGGTTTCATAATTCAGAGACAACTTACCGAGTTTTAAATTTTCACACTTTTATAAATTCTTAGTTCTGAATTTCTGATGGTTAAAAGCTTCAAATATTTAGAATTTGAAACGCTGGAAGATACCAAAAGTTTTTCAGAGTTAAATATCTCAGTTTCGTATTTCCAAATACGAACAAATACGTATTTGTTTTGAGATTTGGGATTGAGAATTGAATTTTTAAAAATATTTCATTGGAATTAGAGATTGAATTTTTAAAAATATTCCTTTGGGTAAAGGGATTGAATTTTCCAAAATATTTGTTTTTTTTAA
Source organism: Agrypnus murinus (assembly GCA_929113105.1). Taxonomy (NCBI): domain Eukaryota; kingdom Metazoa; phylum Arthropoda; class Insecta; order Coleoptera; family Elateridae; genus Agrypnus; species Agrypnus murinus. Next base: position 115,369,632 of record OV816027.1, read on the forward strand.
TATTTTTATTGATTTATTGTGCATTGATAATCATTGTACATTCTGTCAAACAAAGAAGAGATTAGGGATTGAAGATTGAGTTTTTAAAGATATTTTTTTGGGAATAGGAATTTAATTTTCTAAAACATTTCTTTGGGATTCAGGATTGAATCTTTAAAAATATTCCTTTGAAAATAGGGACCGAATTCTTAAAAATATTGTTTCGGAATTCAAGATAGAATTTTGAAAAATATTTGTTTTCAGATTAGGGATTGAGAATTAAATTTTTTAAATATTGTTTTGGGATTAGAGATTGAGAATAGCATTTTTGAAAATATTTCTTTGGGATTGGCGGTTTAATTTTTAAAAATATTTGTTTTTAAATAGGGATTCAGAATCGAAGCTAAAAATATTCCTTTGCTAATAGTAATTAAATTTTTAAAAATATTTGGTTGGGATTAGGGATTGATGATTTAATTTTTAAAAATATTTCATAGGGATTGCGATTCAGAATTGATTAGAGGGGATTAGAGATTGAAAATTGGATTTTTAAAAATATTTCTTTGAGATTAGAGATTGAACATAAAATTCTTAAAACTATTGAGAACGATTGAGAAACGAATCTATAAAAATATTCCTTTGGGAATTGGAATTAAATTTAAAAAATATTTCTTTGAGTTTAGGAATTGAATTTTTAAAAACATTTCTTTGAGTTTAGATTTCAGGATTGAATTTTTAAAAATATTTGTTTGGGATTAGAGATTGATGATTTAATTTCTAAAAATGTTTCATTGGGATTCGAGATTGTAAACTGGGTTTTTAAAAACATTTGTCTAGGCCATATTGTATGCATTAAGATTAACCTACACATTTATATTTACTTAATCTGAGATGTTATATGTAGATCTAAATCTTCGTTGAACTTCATACTCTCGCCGCTTTCACTATATAATATCTGGGCTATCTATCACAAAATACGTGTTACTGTATGAGTGGTTAGGATTATTTATTCATTCATAGGATTTAATTTTTAAAAAATTCATTGGGATTAGATATGGAAACTTTAGAAATATTCTTATGGGAATAAGAATTTAATTTTTAAAAACATTTTTTTTGGTTTTTAAAAATATTCTTTTGAGAATAGGGATTAAATATTTAAAATATTGAATAGCGATTGAATTTTTAAAAATATTTCTTTGAGATTAGGAATTATTGGAATTAGAGATTGAAAACGGAGTTTTTAAAAACATTTGTCTAGGTCATGCGCTGAATGAATCTTTAAAAATATGGTTTTTGGAATTTAGGATAGAATTTTGAAAAATATTTGTTTTCAGATTAGGGATTGAGAAATAAATTTTTAAAAATATTTTTTATGATTAGATTGAGAATTGGTTTTTTAAAAATAGTTTTTGGGATTAGGGATTGAATTTTTAAAAACATTTTTTTGGGTTTAGAGATTGAATTTTGAAAAATATTTGTTTTCAGGTTAGGGATTGATTATTGAATTTTTTAAAATATTTCGTTGGAATTAGAGATTGACATTTAAATATATTTCTCTGAACTTTGTATTCAGGATTGAATTTTTAAAAATATTTGTTTTTAGATTAGGAATTGGGAATGGAATCTTTAAGAATATTCCTTTGTGAATAAGAATTGAATTTTTAAAAATAGCTCTTTAGGTTTAGGAGTTGAATTTTTAAAGATATTTCTTTGAGAAGATGGATTAAATATTTGTAATATTTCTTTGGAATTAGGGATCGAAAATTGAATTTTTAAAAATATTTTTTTGGGATTAGGAATTGAATTTTTAAAATCACTTGTTTGGGATTGGAATTCAGAATTGAATTTTTGAATTGAATTTTTGAAAAGTATTTTTTGGGATTGAGGATTAGACTTTTAAAAATATTTTTTAAGATTAGGAATTGAACATTGACTTTTTAAAAGTATTTTCTTGGAATTAAGGATTCAAGATTGAATTTTTAAAAATATTTATTTTTTGAAATTAGAGACTGGGGATTGAAAAATATTTCTTTGGGATAAGATTGAGAATTGGGGTTTTGACAATATTCTTTTGGTTACCACGAACCTGACAACGCAGTCCCCTGAAAATTGTATGCAGAAGATCAGTAACTCTAAAGATCAGAATCCCTTTACAACAAAAGCTAGGAGCAACAACCAGGATTTTTCTTTTCATGCATGAAAGAACCAAACAGTTGTTCTATCACACTCTTACTATTGTTGCTTGAATTATTATTTTCGGTGGTTCCTAGATTCTAGGGCAGGGAGTGTCAAACTGTACATCAGCTGATGACCATTCAAACTTTTTTACGAGTTTACACCGTCACCTATAGTCATTTCTACTCGTAACCAAAAATCCCCATTGTGCTAAAAGCAAGATGAGTGGTTCGAGTGTACAGACCGATAGTCATCACGCAAATGCGCAATAATCTAACGTCTGATCGACTTTCAAACGGAACCTCTAACTTAACTCAAACATAGCAATTGTTGGCCTTTTTCATATCAGATATTGGCATTGGTCTACTATGGGCCCATTATCAGCATTTAAAGAATATATTTTCTCATAACTATAAATCGATAGCAGTAGTTTGATATTGATGTTAAAAGAGTTCAAGGCTTTCAAAATGTTAACAGAACTGCAACTTGTTCCAGATGTCGACATCATTCCGACGTATAAAAAGGAATTAGCAATCTCTGTTCTGTGTTCTAACCATTGAATTTTTGGTTTAGTTTGAACACGGCTTTTTCATTAAACTTACCACTGCTGATGTTGTCTAATACTTATTGTCTTCTGTGTTATTTATCTTCTGTAGTGAGGATAATACCTTTGGTATAATTGGACAGCTGTTTGTCTTCGACTCGAACTAACTATATATTGCCACTGCACCACGTCATATAGAATGGGCAGAGAAGAAACACAGCCGCGTGCGATTTTTATCGACAACACCAGGCTCATCGCATTGATTGTTTTTGAGGTCTAATCTGCTTTTGTCTTAAAAGACTATCGGTACACCAATTTATTTTTAAAAGACACAGATCACAATAAACTGAAACTCTTATCACGGAACCTTTGGACAACCCTACATATCTTCCGAACTAGACAACCTTTTGATACCCGAAACCAAAAGGTCGACCAAATCTTTCACTAACAGCCATTTTTATCGATAATTTTGAAAGTCGAATACTACCGCCACTTAATACGTTAACTGCTGTTCTATTATTGGGAAAATACTTCTCGACGCCATTTTTTAGACACATTATTTTCTTACTTATGTATATATTTTTTTGCAAATAAATGTTCCATTCTGTGATGACTCGTTATTTTTCTAATCCTATTGAGAAGTGCCAAAGATTGACCTGCATGCTAACGGAATTTTATTAAATGTAATTATGCGGTAGGGTAATTTTCAGATTAGAAGATTTGAAGGTTATGTTACAGTAAATCTTGCGTTTCATTGGTTGCGTACATGACTACCTACCGCATACCGACGTCATTTTGTTAAATTTTGTTGCTGTACAACGCCATCTTCATTTATTGACACGTCCCAATTCCAGATTGCTACTATCTGGACGTTTATGTCTAAATTGTCAACTATATGCCTCCTGAAATAGACAACCTCCTGATGCACGAAACTGAAAGGGTTAACTAAACTTTTAAATAACGCCCATTTTTGTCGATAATGTTTGCAAGTTGCATACTCCTGAAATGGTACCCATGTCTAATGTTCTTATATGTCCCTTAAATGTAATAGAAAAAACATTAGAGTCACTACGTTTGTCAGCCAAGTCATGTTTAGTCTGAAAGGTTTTTTACATCATTTTTATTTTGAAAACTCTAATCGCAAAATTCAATTCTAATTTGTCCATTATTAAATTATGCACTTTCAGTGACTTTACAGTACAGTTCCACTTAATGTCCTCTAGTGATTCCTGAGTGCCATTCAGTGAGTACGAAATAAATCAATTAGTAAAAACGATGAGAAAGTTTTGTAACCAAATGTATCTTCGTTATTTATGGTTCAAAATGCAGTTGCATTAAATTCGTTACTTTCTACTACATCTACTATTAAAATACAACTAATATATGTTGTATTAATATTTTGTCCGGTTATTAGAGTGAGGATCACTACATTTAATCAGCCAAGCAACACTGGTGGGTCAAAGTACCGCAAATGACGCTATATTGGAACGAAGAAAGCCCGGAATTTAATAATGGGAAGATTAAAATCGCATTTTACGTATTTGGTATATTACGCGAACAAATCCGCGCTTTGCTCGTTCCAATATATCGTCGTTGCTGGTACTTTGATCCGTCAACGTGACCTGGCTGTTTAAATGTAGTGACTCTACTTGGAGTTCTAGAAAATACCCTTTACTGAACACCAACAACTAAGAATTAGCTCTGTGGTGTGATGTTGCAGTTATTAGGTGGTTACGAAAATACGAAAAAAGCCAGTATATTGAAATGTACCGGCAAACATAACCTAAAATTGAAATTATTTGATAGGTGTGTGCGGTTGCTTACGTACGGTTTTATTCTTCACAGCGAATATAAACCTGTATCTGTGATATACAGCGTGGAAATAAATGATTTTCATCAAGTTCCCTTTGGAATTTTTTCACATGTAAATTTTTCTGTAGCGCTCTACTCTTTTTGATTTAGTACTAAATTAGTTCTGTCAATAAGTGAAATCAATCTGTCAAACAATTCATAGAATTTATTGAATTTTGAATATTTTGAGGTTATGGTACTGCCTTCTCTATTTTCGTAGAGCGGCACGTCGTGCTTTTACATGGGGAATGCAATGGTAACTTGATGAAAATCATTTATTTCCACCCTGTACAAGAAGACTTAAACACTTGAATGAACACACATATATTTTGTAGGTTATGTTGTTATTAAAGACAAAGCGTAATCGTTCGGATATACATATACCGGTACCAAATACATTATGAATCAGCTGTTTACCCCTTACCCCTGTCCAATTTTCATAAACGCCTATTTTTATTAGATAAAGATGCGATGCGAACTGATAAATCATGATTTGATCAAATGGTGATTTTAATAACGTTCATCATATTGTCTTTGACTATTGCCGACTTCGTTATTTAAGGTCTGGATTGATTTCTGTACAGCACAGTTAATCACTTCTGAATGAGGGGGCATTGAATTTGGATCACTAGGTGACTAAGTGCTGTTGCTATGTTGTTGTGACTGTTTTTCTTTTATAATCTCGTTATTTATAATGGCCCACCCCAGTAAGAATCACCTGTTTATTCTGTCATTGACTATTTTGTGTACCCGTAGACATCATTCTTCGCACTCTAATGGATCGCATAATACAGTAATGCTTAATGGTATTCTATTTCTCAATTACATTAAGATAAGTAGAAAGAATTATCAAAATGTAATGGGTTTGTAATATGTTTGATGAATCATCTAAATATTACTCCTAGACCTAATAAGAAGTTTATTGGTAACAGATAGAACTTTTTTATCTTTTTGGTATTTTGAGCTATTACATGATGTCAATGATCTAATTCATGAAATGGGTGGTCGTTCATGAACTAGAGCCCAGTAGTGTAATTTAAGTTTTACTCTTGAGAGTGTTTCTGTTGTATTCATAAACTGAATCGATAAATATATGAAAAGTCTTCGTATAAACATGTTAAAGTAAGATTTTTGATAAGGTTCGTATTTCGAGAGCCTTATAAATGCTTCTGAAGCCATTATCCAATCTGTTTACTCAATACAGCAGAAGATTTTTCTCTAAGAAGGTATGGTTATTTAATAATAATTTGTCATAAGCAAATATTTATCTATACTTACAGACATAATTTTTAATAAAATTGAGTGGTTAGCGAGACGGAATGCTTTCGATATATCTACCTACATATTATGTATTTACTAAACACACAACTGCTTGCAGTGGAATCGATCCAGACGGGTTTTAAGGGAGAGGGACAAAGGGTTAAAAATTAGTTAGACAAAAGCCGATAGGCACTGTTCGGATTTCATTGTTTTCAAATATTTGCATACAAAATTCGTTGTGTTGGAATTAAAATTATAAGCTTTTGACCGACTCAACAATTTGTTTGGAATACAGTATTTAACTTACCTCAGCCATCATCGATATTTGAAAAGAAATTGGATTTTTCGTTATAGGACTATGAATTTAAAACAAAGAAATAAATGCCTTTTCTTCTAGTCTTTATATCCCTAATTAATGTTGTATTTTATTTTAAAAGATTATTTACATCTACATGTTTTTGTCATTTTTTTACATCATGTTTCCTATCTTTTGGTCCAATAACCTTTTATCTAATAGATCCTTGACGTACTATTGTTAGATCCAACGACGCTTGGTTCAACAAAACCTTTAGTCCAATGGACATTTGATCCAACGAAACTTTTTGTCCAACGGACTTTTCGTTCAACGAGACTTTTCATCTAATAGGACTTTTGGTCCAACAAACATTAAATGTCCAATTTTGATTCACAGCCATTTATTTCTAAATAAAAAGCAATTCAATAGAAGTCCAGTGGACAACAATAGATTACATTTTGTTGGGTTAATAGATGAGCCGTGGACAAGAATAGGTACTTGTTTTTTAAGTTACCAATAGGTGCCGTTGTCTAAGTTTATCCGGTTATTGGACTTGAGTTGTACTAGAACACATTGGACGAGAAGTAGCATTGCACGAAAAATCTTATTGAACTAGAAGTCCCATTGGACGAAAACAGTCATGGCATCAAACCTTTTTTAAACTAAACGACCAATCGGATCAAACATTATTGGTCCATTGGACCAGAAGTAATTGCGAGAATAGCCCAAAACCCGGCACGTTGGTATCTCAAACAATTTTCCTGAGGCTTAATCTCGAAATATTTTGAAACCGAGTCCCATGGAAACCTAGAGTGTCAAAGTTGCTTCATAAAAGTTGATGAAATTTGAAGAAATTTGAAAGAAACTTTTACCTATTGTTTGAAAAGCGACTACTAGACGATAGGAAGAACAGAGACGGGTTAAATCAGAACCTTAAAAAATGGATAGGTGTGAAGAGGCGTGATTACTTCTAAAGCTTTAATTTTCATCAATTCATAGTTTTCTTTGTTTAAATTCTTTACGCTTCAAAACTTGCCGTTTTTGTTTCAAGGATGACCTAGTATTTAGATTTCTATGTTATGACTTTCATCATCCTATCATAGTTCTTTGGAATAGTAAAATTAGAGGACCTTTACAGGTTAGTGCCTCCTTATCAGGGCTATAACTCATATGTATCTCGGCATGAACCAGGTTGACTATACATGCCCTGTTGTCAAAGTGGCAACTAGCATCACCTTCATGGTATCATGCCTACAGAAGGGTCCACTATTGTGTTATCTACTGAATTGTGTGAACTGCTGACCCAACACTAGGGTACACTCAGCAATGCGTTGTCAACCGAATGGTATGTACTGGTTCTACTGCTGCTTACAACACTCACTACGCAGCACTTTAGGAGTGTTTTACACAACTACTTAGATGCTTACTAACCAGTTACAGCATTCAGTTACTCCAAATCTCAGTTAACTTCTAGACCCTTTGGTGGGCGAAAGATTGGGGTTATTAGAAAAGTATCATTTCAACATTGTAGGTCTTCGTTAAGAGAGGTAGTTTTTGAAGTTTCACAGAATTTGAACGGACTATAGCTAATAATCTGCAGATTTTTGAGTCCTTTGGATTCATGACGAGCGAAAGAGCTAAGGTACGACAAGTAGTGAGAACGATGAGGTCTAATAAAAAAGTTTGAACCTAAAATACGAATCTACCCCATGTTATATTTCAAGTAGTTTTCTGTTCCTTGGCGATGAATCCGTGGAGTTTTGCGAGGAGTATCCAATGTAAACTGTTGATTTGATATAAGTTACAGAAAGTCATTGGCCCATTGGATTGTCATATAGTCTTTGTACGTAACAGCCAAATAATAACAATTTCTGACTTTTTTTCTGTCGCATTGTCTAATAATTTATTTCTAGGATGTTGACATAGACTAAATATGCGTTCTGAGTTATTAGAACAGAATGTTCATTGGTTTTATAACCTATAGTTTCTCCTAAAAAATCTTCAAAATAGATTTCAGCTGTTAGAGTCTGCAAAACTGTTACAAAAAAGCAATAAACTGTATAAATATTTACCACTATGGGTTTGTGACTTTCGAAAAGGGTTTCGAATTCAGGTAAATAGTGGCTGAGATAGCTACTCTTGAAATTAGTTTTTTTTCTTGAATTTGTTCTTAGAAGGTCTTTTTGCAACGTTTTGGCAGTAGTAGTGATCAGAAAACATCAAATCGACATCTAACATGAGTCGAATCCGAGGAATCGATGGATTTTGCATAGTGGAGCTTGTAGCCACCACCTCCAGAAACCCGTTTCATAATACTTATGAATCCACTTATACATAAAACTCTTGTTACGTACTTTTTATTAAAAGTTTACTAAAGCCTTGATAATTGATAAAGTATCAGAACTAGGGATCACATAAGTTACTCCGCGGTTTTTAAGAAAATAAATATTCATAGCAACATTCTCAAAGTAATTTGTTAACGGTGCACGTTTAGAGTGCTACTGCCCAGTAATAGTTTTCTGAATAATATAGTATTTAATAAAATATCTGCGTTAAAGTTGCTTAAACCTGGTGAGTACATTTATTATCAATCACATACGTTACAGCTATTTTGTTTTTATATAATAAGAAATCAATTAACTTTATTGTCAGAGAACATAATCTAAATGAACTCTTTACAAATCTCATGTTCAAAAGTTGGATAGTTTAAATAATAGCGAGATTTTTAAGCAAAAGTGCTCAATGGTCACATAAGTTACCATCACAAATGTTACCATACACTTGATAACCTAAGTGACTGTATGGTAACATGTATGTGACTAGACACTTAAAATGAAATTTATTGGATTGTTTATTTGCATTTTCTTCTTCTTATAACGTTACCATAGTTAACACATGAGCTTAGTTACTGTTATAATAAGCATACAAAATATAGTTTATCTTCAAATGTCAGGAAATATGACATTTTAAGACTCAGTTGACAAGGTAAAAGTATTTTTTGACGTTCATCAGCAACGCAGATAAAGTATTATACAGTTACTGTGATTGTCATTGTGAGTCACCAGTCATTGTGACAGTCACATAAGTTACTAGTTTAAAAACTACCCTAAAATTGCAAAAATGTGAAAAATGCACCGCTCTTACCTGATTTGGTCACAATAAACGCTTTCTAATTAGTTTACTTAAAATCACATCGATACGTAAAACTTAACTTTTAAATTTTACTGTGAATGATTAATGCAAGTTATCTGAGAATGACCCACAGAATGTAACTTAATTACTTAGATAAACGTCAAGAATGTGTTGTGTTGACCCATACAATGAAAAAAGTTCTAATCAACATGTATCCGAAAATGGTTCCTTAAAATCTTTTGGCATTGTTTACGATTTGTAAGGTGTCAACTTTTTGACTGCAATTTACTTTAGCGAACAGAAAGAAACTTCAACGCATCCGACTATATCGCTTGCAGCGTTAACAAGCGAAGTCGAATAACACTATAGTTGAAAAGTTCAAAAGTTGTTTACGAGCATTCTGTGCGTTGACAAGACGTCTCTTTTTTCCCAGCGTTTTTCGTCATTTACGTTCTGTCTTAGGTTAGGTTAGGTTATGTTGGGTTGGTAGAAAACGAGTTTTTGAAAGACATTGCATTGTTCAGGTTACGTCAGTTTAGGTTTGGTTAGGTTGTGGAGTAGGTTAGGTTAGGTGCGGACTAAATTTAATCGGATTAAGTTTATGATATGTGAGATGTCAAAATTTTGGCTGCAATTTACTTCAGCGAACAGAAAGGAGCTTCAACGCACCCTACTCTTTCGCTTGCATCTTGACGAGCTAACTCAAATGACACTAATTAAAAAGTTCAAAAGCCCTTTACGAGCGTTCTGTGCGTTGAGATGACGTCTCTTTTTTCTTTTGCTTTTTTCTCAGCGTTTTTCGTCATTTACGTTCTGTCTTAGGTTAGGTTAGGTTATGTTGGGTTGGTAGAAAACGAGTTTTTGAAAGACATTGCATTGTTCAGGTTAGGTCAGTTTAGGTTTGGTTAGGTTGTGGAGTAGGTTAGGTTAGGTGCGGACTAAATTTAATCGGATTAAGTTTATGATATGTGAGATGTCAAAATTTTGGCTGCAATTTACTTCAGCGAACAGAAAGGAGCTTCAACGCACCCTACTCTTTCGCTTGCATCTTGACGAGCTAACTCAAATGACACTAATTAAAAAGTTCAAAAGCCCTTTACGAGCGTTCTGTGCGTTGAGATGACGTCTCTTTTTCCTTTTGCTTTTTTCTCAGCGTTTTTCGTCATTTACGTTCTGTCTTAGGTTAGGTTAGGTTATGTTGGGTTGGTAGAAAACGAGTTTTTAAAAGACATTGCATTGTTCAGTTTAGGTTTGGTTAGGTTGTGGAGTAGGTTTGGTTAGGTGCGGATTAGATCTAATCGGATTAAGCTTATGATTTGTAAGAAGTCCACTTTTTGGCTGAGATTAATTTAGCAAACAGAAAGGATATTTAACGTACCCTACTCTTTCACTTGCAGCTTCACGAGCTGAGTCGAATGACACTAGTTCTAGTAAAGCTCAAAAGTCGTTTGCATTCTTTGCGTTCTATCTTAGGTTAGGTTAGGTTATGTTGGGTTGGTAGAAATTTTTTTAGTAGAGTTTTTAAAACACACTGCACCGTTAAGGTTAGGTCAGGTTAGTTTCAGTTAGAGTGTTAGGTTAGGTTGCAGAGTAAGTTAGGTTAGGTGCGGATTAAATTTAATGCGCCATTGAATTTTAATGAGAAAAGATTCCCATAGATTTAACATGAGAGAGCAAAAAGTGGCGCAACTTTTTTACTCGTCAAACCTCGACGCCACTCCCGCCTCTTTTGGGCAGAAGTTGTCCATGTAAGTCTATTAACCAACGTCTTCGTAAGAGTGAAACATTCCAACACAGTACTACTGATTTATATTAGCGCACGCAAGTTATTCAAAGGTTTACATGTTTCGCATATGATGACATTGAGAATTTTTCGTGAGCAGTAACTTTGCTCGTTTCACGTACAGCTAGTGTAGGATCTCGCACAAACTGATTATCGAGGCGAATGCTACATCGTCAATAATTTCTACAACAGTGCGATAATCCAAATTTTCATGACTGTATTTTTTTAGAGATGAAGCAAAGTTTTCGGGAGATTCAATTAAAGATTCCGCGTGCTATTAAAGAAACTAGATATCAGCAAGTTTTTTATGTAATGAAATGTTGACGACTATGTGAAAAGTGTAATGGACAACATTATATAAATCTTTGGAAAATTTATGATTCACGCATGACGGTGTTCCAGTCCATTTTAGTTTCGTTGCTAGAATACTAAACAAAAACTATCCAAATCGTTAGACTGATAGCTTGGCCAGCACGCTCTCTTGATTGTAATCCACTATATTTTCTCTTTTGATGCTATCTAAGAGGCACACGCTTAGGATTCATTCTAGTACACTAATTCCTACAGTGGAAGTTCTTTGCGATACTATAGACCGGGATTTTAACTAATTCGGATTACACCCTGGATTATTGGGTGTGTTCGTCAGTCAATGGTACGACGTTGCAAAACTTGTGTTGCTGTTCAAAGAAACCATTTCGGGCATCTACTGTAAGCATAAGATATTGGATAAATTACTGCGATAAGCTTTGCTTCAATAAAATAATGCAAGAAAGGTCTTTCCACCCTAATAAATATTTTATTATCATATTGTTTCGATTTTAAAACAATTGAAACTTCTTAAGAAAGCATTTTCTGGCATATGTCTATTAGAACTTTTTTATTTTTTGAGTCAAAACACGTTCTTGTTTGATCAAGTAGTTCAATTGTACCGTGTATATGAATTCTATACAAGTGAGAAAATTTGAATTTTTGATCTCTAGGTCAACGCATAAATAAGACAATATGCCCTTTAAGTCTGTCTATTTATACTGACCCGGGCCCTAAACAGTTTTGCATTTTGTGCCTACTGACAAAGAATCTGAGATTACACAAATTGGGCCATCTTGGAGCGGGCCCTTACGTATACATCTTAATTATCTTATTATGTGCTTGTCTTTCAATATGTAGTTCTAATTTGTAATAATATTACCTGATTTAGTTATAGAATCTACATCCCCACGATCCCCAAGAAGTTCAGACGGCGCAAAAGAAGATGCCCCAGCATTATTACCATCGCCAGCAGGCTTTTCAACATCAGCTTTACGTAGGATGCGTTTGGAGAACGAACGTTTACAAGCAGAGATCACAAGATTACGACGTTTGGTAGTTTCTGGCGCCTCGTCGGTTTTAGCAGAACGGCAGAAAGTATCCGACGACGATGTTAATAATCCTTCGAGATTGCAAGCATTAGAAATGGAATTACAATTAGCTAGGGAAGCAATATCTGGTAACGTAATTTAAAATTGAGATTCTTAAATTTTAATATAAATTGCTATTATTGTTTGGGCAGCATTAAAATCCGATAGGAAGCGATTAAAGGCAGAAAAATTCGACCTGCTGAATCAAATGAAGCAATTGTACGCCACATTAGAAGACAAGGAAAAGGAACTTCGAGACTTTATACGAAATTATGAACAAGTAAGTGGCAAAAATGAGACCGTTTATATTCATTTTTATCTTGATAGGCTGCTAATAAAGTGCTTCTATCTCCGCTTTTAAAACTTTTCGCTCTACTTTTTAGGAGTTTGTGTATTGGAAATTTAATTAGTACATAATTTATGGGATTTCAAGACACGTTTGACATTTTAAATCATTATATATTTAGGGTAAAAGCGTTCTATTAGAATTTAACAACGTTGATGCTCTAAAACAGCTTTGGGCTTCGTAAATATTGGGGTGCAAGTAATGGTTCTATTAAGGTTCTATATAGGTCACGCAACGCCCAAAATGAAATTATTATTTGCGAATTTGGCAATTTCGTTTTTATCAGACCGCGTTTATAAGCGACGCTTACTAAAATATTTAGTAAAATACCTTTTAAGAACGAAAAAGTATGATAGCGTTTAATTTTCAGAGGGTGCGAGAAAATGAAACTTCATTGCAGCAGTTATCGAACGAAAGGGAGGAACGAGAACGAGAACGCTGGAGTTTGTTACGGCACGCAAGAGACGAGGCAGAAAGGAGTTTATCATTAGCAGCTCAGCTGAATGCTAAGGAACTGCAATTGCAACAAGCACAAGAGCATTTACAAGAGGTAAGGGTTGGGGGAGTTCAATAAGAAGAACACAATATGGTCCAAGTCAGAAGTTGTTGACTTACAAATGTTGTATTTTATTAAAAATTTTATTATTCCAAACAGAAACAAGTTTGCCCAAATGCATGTTATAGATATGCTTGCCTGATGCTGTTGGCATGAATGAAATTTAATAAAAGGAATAAAAGATTTGAAATTCAACTCGTTTCTGTATTCCGTTTGGTTAATAAACCTGTTTCTGGCGTATCCAAGGAAACTTCCAATCCTCTTCCGCACCTTTGATTATTTATTCAGAATTTGTGCTAATAGACGCATTTCATTATGAATATATCTGGAGGTCTTAGAGTTAGAGTTAAGCCATTCATAAGCTTCTAGTTCACGGTACTCTCCTATAGCAAAGCTATTGCCGCTCTTATTGGCACTGCATACCGAAAAATCAAGCTTCCAACTTGAGTCTGAGATTATTTCATTCAATACGTCGTCTAATCCATCTCTAAATATCATCTCTCTTTAAATCTAATTCGTTTTGCTTTGGAAGATTCATAAACCAATACTTACATCTTCTTTTTCATTCGCCAGTGCCGTGCTGTAAATGCATTCTTCTAATTATATACTACATGTATAATTTAGAGTAGTTGTTCTTCATCGTCGTTCGTAGGGCGGCATAATGGACTTCCAAGGTCTCGACAAGATGCTCTTTAGGTAAAACAGCTGCGCGTGTAAATCTAAAACTCAGCTCTGAACTGTATATATTCTAAGTAAGATATTGCCATAAATGTTTATGTGAATTATTCTAACGTATCGAGACTTTATTTTAATTGGGATGGACTAGAATGTTGCTACAAGATCTATAAATACACCTAACACTAACACTAGCCTGGCGCGTCCACCAACACATTACAATTAACACGACTAGGAGACAGCGAAGGGTCTATATATTGCAGGGAAAATGTCGCGAAAAAGATATCACGTAAAAGATTTATAAAGGTAGAAATATCGCGGAGAAAATAAGGAAAAATCTTATTGGTTGTTTATTTGCTAAGAGATTATTCCTCTAACCTTAGAAATAATACGCTTACATATATGTAGATTACACTAGATTATAGTGGAAACCCCATTTACTACCCGCCGTTTACCGCTTTCACTAAATTAGGACAAAATTATTAGTACGAGAACAAGACGAGTACATTTATTAGTACATGTAATCTTCAGATTAAGTTAGGTTATGTTAAATTAGGATGGCGGTTAGGTTAGAGGTTTCAGCCGATATTGTTTGCTTATTAAATACATTTCCGCCTGATATATTTAACGTAATTTGTTTTTTTCGCAATATTATTTCCTAAAATCGCAAAGGGCAGGCATAAAAAGGAAATAAAAGTAGTTCAGCTTGAAATTAGTAAATTCTCTCAGCATCTCGGTTTGTATAAGAAATTTCTCGCTGACGAAGCTATTTTTCTGATGTGCTTACAGGCACCTTCCTATTTATGTGGATTTTGCAAACTCCACTGCGGTATTTCGACACGATACGACTCACGCATGCTAAAGCTATGTCCTTGCGATGAAGTGTTATTTATAGATCTTGTATCAACATTATATTCAATTCGATAGTTACAAATAAAGGAAATATCTATTCTATAATACTGATTGTCTTCTAATATGACGATTAGAAGTACTTTTCATCTTTCTATTGTGATTCTAATTCTACCAACCCCAATTATCCCAAAAAATGCACTAAATGTCACTGTCTACCGATGCATGCATAAGGACACGTCGCAGATCTCATAGCCGATAGCTGTCGAAAGATCTTTCTGATTTTTTGACCAACGAGTGGGGATCTTCAAATGTCATCACATAGTCTCATCACAATCTCACTGAGCAGCATATCATTGGAAAGACCTCATTCAATAGGTTAAGAATATGTAGCACATCATGGGTCGGTGGCCATTTTTGTGTCGTCCTGGTCGCAGCAAAATTCAAAGAATCGTTTCATTAAACACTTATTGATTAGCATATCATTGGAAAGATCTCATGAAATTTATTAAGAGTATTACCATTGATGACCTTCAGTCAGGTTCGGTGAGGTCACGTCAAAAGTAAAAGATATGCTCAGATCATCACGATTCAGATGAGCAGCAACTTCTATAAGCTTTCAGAGCAGAAATAACTCCGGACTTCTTCTTTGAATAAACCTATTCAGCTCTTGATCTTAGTTTTCCTCCTGGTTTCAGTTGGGACCTAGTAGTCACTTCTTCCACGTAACGATTAGGTTTGTTAGCCACGTTACAAGACATTTTACTGCCACAACACTTTAAAATCTAAAAGATGTTCTAGTCGCTACACTTTCATTTCTTCAGATGGACTGCATGTAGGTGTAAACACAGCAAGATTTACGGCGACGCTTCTATTGCTTTCGATAAATACGGATTTAATAACACCGGGGTTTATTTGACAAGATCTCGGGTCTTTGCAATCCTTGCAGGTCTGGGCTCTTCACCCTTTGTCATCTGACATAACAAATCTTGTAAAGCTGTTTGCATTAGGATGCATTTTCTGTTTCTTTCCTGTTGTTCTAGCTTTTGTTGTTTCTTTACAGTTTTCTCTTCATTTGTGACTTTTTTCCTGTTTCCTTGCTGTATCTTCCACTTTCAGTTGCCTTATTGCCAGATACAATTTTTTCTTTTTTAGTGTTTTCCTTGTCTTACAATTCCTCATTTTCTTTTACTCTTATTCCTTTTTTCTTTTTTTTTCATCTTTCATTTTATTTTGCTTTTTGGAAGGCTACGCCTTTTAAGTACTATGTTAGCTAATCGCATATCCCCCAGCTCTTACCTAATGCTTCTTTTCAGTTACGTAATTTGCGAGGGTAACATTCTATACTTCCTTGTACGGGACTGAAGCTTAGAAGCTCTACTGGAAGGAGTCGCTATGAAGGTCCTGCCGGTGTCCAGATGACATGTTAATTCTTATAGTGGGTGGTATACAAGCTAGCAGTTATTTTTATACCTACCGCATTGATGGTAGCTGACGTTCTGTACGTCAACTATGAAGATATGCTAAGTTTGACGGCAGATAATACCATTTCTTAGCCTTTTCTAACCTACGTACTCTTAACCTACTCGAACTACCTTT
Organism: Agrypnus murinus; assembly: GCA_929113105.1. Classification (NCBI taxonomy): domain Eukaryota; kingdom Metazoa; phylum Arthropoda; class Insecta; order Coleoptera; family Elateridae; genus Agrypnus; species Agrypnus murinus. The sequence goes on from OV816027.1 coordinate 115,386,073, forward strand.
GGAACGAAATGCTACTCTGTAGTTAGTGTTGTCATGAATTTTCTTTTACCTTCGGCGTGACATAAAGGTGCCAGAAATGGCCATAGACCCATCATGTGCTGACCTTAAACTTACTCCATGAGGTATTTCCAACGATATGCTATTCAGTGAGTCTTTGAGGTAACCTGGGTCAAGGATCAAGAATAGTGATCTAAAGGTCAACTCTACACCTTTGGTTACTGATTTCGTTGGTAGAGTTCTACAACATACCCAAAAATCAGGAAGATGTTGAAAGCCAGCAACTATAAAATTCTTAACATGTTCTTTGCAAAAGTTCTTTTTGTAAGTTATATTTCAGGCACTTTTATTTTAATTTAGTGTATGGTATCGATATATAGTTTTTGAAGCACAGTTTTTGAAGCACCTTAGAAAAGGTTTTGGATTGATAATAGAATTTTGCTCTATGAAAACAGGTCTATGAGTAACTTTACAAAAAGATTTTGAGCTTAAAACGCAATATGTAGCGATTGGTAAGCAAGCGATGACAAATCTTCTGTAAAATAACTCCTTGTAAAGGCATAACCTTGATAGAACAGTTCTCAAGAACAAACGCATATATGCAGAATGTACACCTAAAATAAGATGGCTTGATTCATTTTTCAGTTACTGTTTGGTTACAATTTAGAGTTTGAATTGATTTAGCCTTGGTAGTGTAATGCCTGGCGTGCCGGACTTACACCCAAGCTGCCCGCGATGGACTCCCGGCGCCGGCAGATCTGGTTAAGGTTGTCTGCAGTTTTCCTTAGCTGTGACACAAATGTGGGGTTTGCGCTGTTCCATCTGTAAGTCGGCTGCAGCCGCACATTGGGCCTACATAATAATAATAATCGCCCCCTCCCTCCCGCACAAGCTTATAGCTTCTGGGGCCTTGGTTTACGCTATGGGTTGTAGTAGTTATTATTATTATTATTATTATTATTATTATTATTATTTCTTCGAACTTTCTGACCTCCGTACAATTTAACACCACTTTTTACTAAACTCTTGAATAACATTTCCATCTCATATTCATAATTCTTTCTTTTGGCAAATTTCGATTTAATTATTATTTTTGATCTTATATTTCTCCCTATAGCTTAGTTCATGGCTATATTCATTCACAAACTCTTAGATCCGAACTGATGATGAATGCATTGTAATCTGACTAGTCTTGTGTAAAAGTACCTGCATGGAATTTGTTTTGGTTTAGGCACCACTGCGCTAGGTACACATATAATAATAATAATAATAATAATAATAATAATAATAATAATAATAATAATAATAATAATAATAATTGCTACAACCCATAACCTAAACCAAGGCTCCAGAAGCTATAAGCTTGTGCGGGAGGGAGGGGACGATTATTATTATTACGTAGGCCCGTAATAGGATTAACTCTTGGAATATTATGATCTATTTAAAAGTTATTGGAGGCTAAATCTAAGTAAAACTCTATCTTTCTGGTCTAAAGAAAGATTGGGGAAGCAGCGCTCGTCTGAAGATGAACCTACTTGACTTGACAAAGACCATGTATTTTCTACATCTCAAATTCTTGATACGTTTATGCCCATATAAATTAGATGCCGCGTTCCTCTAAGAAAGGTTTTCCGTTTATGACGAATTGCAGAGAACGCCCGCGGTATACAAAACAGAGTTGCTCAATGTAACATAACTGCTAACGAAAATCTGTTTTAAAAAATGAAACTATTAAAATTGGTGCACGCAGCATGTAGAAATAATGTCCCCATTAAACACCTGAATTCACACTCGTGCCCCAATGAAAGGGGGTTGTTGCTTCTCCAGTAGACTCTACGATAGAGGTTATTGACCGTCGCGGACGATAGCTGTGTCAAACGAATATTTATACCTTTGACCACCCCTTGAACCAGACTATGAATTATAAAGCGTCTGAAGTCACTTCTGAATCTACTAACTGGATAGCGAAATTCCGGAGCTCTTAGGTAGCCAACTCACCGTATGACCTTTTTTACCTTTTTATTTTTTCTATTCTAAAATGGTTCATGATTATTTATCGATATTTTAGACTTAACAGAAAAGGTTCAAATCTAGGCTATAACTTCATTTGTTTTAACCTTTGACCTTTTTAATACAGTCTCAGTAGAAGGAATTTATCAATCAATATCTTAGTATGTCAACCACGCCTGGTGAAATCTGGCCATAGCCTATACGTGTTAAAGCGTTGTTTAAACATTTATCCGAGGCTGTCTGAAGTTCTTTAAGACTCAAAATTAAGCCTCAAGCTATGTCCGCATGCACTCTTTTTACTTTGTAATTAGCTCTGGCCAGGCATTAATTAAATTCTATACAATATTGTTAGAGGGACGTGTAAAGATTATTCAATAAGTGCACGTGTCGTGGTTATTGAATAGGTGACGTGAAGGTTTTAGAGTCGGTAACTTATGTGCACGAGGCAGGGTCGCGCATGATGAAGTCAGGTTCTCTGCCTCGCTCTGCGGAATAAGTGTGGACAGATGGCGCATGCCATTGATTAACCTTGCTAAAAGTTACTGAATCCGGCAGATTGGTTATTTATAAAGTTTATTCGTTTTGCTCTGTGGGACTAGTTTATAACATTAACATAAAGCGGATGATATCCGTGACAATATGTACTGCAGATTATTGAATTTTTGATCGTTTATGCTTGAAGACTTTTTAAGCTCACTAGACGTGGAACAAATATGGACATTAAGTCGAAATCAGGAGTCATCAGAAACTCGAAGACAGCTAAAAAATGTATGCTCGCAGAAAACTATATCAAAGAAGGATTTAGAAAGAAGCTTATCATCAGCTTAAAAGGATAACATAAAGGAAAGAACGTTGATATCAGAATAACTGTTAAAGTGGCCGACAAAGCTTGCAAGATGCAGAAAGTGATAACAATAAAGAAGAGTAAATACTTGTTGGAGTTTTTGAACTAACCGAGAAATTGGAAGGAGAATATTCACTTTCTTAGCTTCGAGGTTGTTGTGAGCCTGGCAGAAAATTATTTTTTGTTGATGTTTTCGGTAATGGAAAAAGTTTGTTACTGAAGGGGGGTAGATTAAAGGAGATAGTATTACATAGCGGTTGGTTTAGAACGGACATACAGATTTAGGTAGAATTAAAGCATAAAAGGAACACAATTGCTATTTGAGTGTACAAAAACTATCATTTTCTGCCTTCTGAGAACTGGTATGATACGCGTGATGTCCTGGAAAGGTTTAGAAAAGTTCAGGAATATTTGATGAAGGATGCAAAATACAAATTATTTTATCTTAAAACAATTAGAAAAGAAATGTTAAGTAATAAATTATGACTAGTAGAAGAAGTAATGATGTTTCCGTCTCCATCAGTACTAGTGGAGAAAATGAATAAGGAACAGCTTTTACAAGATCTATGTGCATTGTGTATGTACGGATACGGAACAAAAAACAGCATTGGCTCATTAGTTTAGAAAAGAAAATGGAAGAAGAAGAATTTAACATATTCCCATAATTATGAGACTTTTCTATTTGCAGAAGAGTATTTATATTTGTCTGTCTTTCTTTCTGAAGAATTCCATGTAATTGATGACGAACCTTTGAGTTCAGCTATTATTCTGAATATGTCGCCGTTCAAACCCGAATCGTTCTTTGTCCATATACTTTGGACGTGAAAGTTCTAATGATGACGTTAAAGTTAAAATAATTTGTAAGGTGTTTGCTATGCAGAATCTGGTCGTCGGATCACAACACAACTCTTTTCCCAATTATAATGAGTAGTTTTCGCATATATTGTTTATGGTCAATAATCTAAGTATTTGACGATTTCTTTCCGAGTTTCTCTCAGTATTTCATATGTTTACAGGAGTTTCGTTCAGCATTCGATATTTTACTCTTTAGGTGATAGTTGCCATTTCCTTTGTTGATAATGAATAGCATTGTTCTCAATAGCTCTAGCAGTCAGAAGTTGTATTCGTACTGGAGTCTCTGGGTTGGTCTGTCCAGTTTCCCTCGCTAAAAATAATAGGACGGATTATTGTTCTCGATGTGCTATTGTCGTCGTTGTGCTTGTGTTTTACTAAAGGCCTTTTCAAACTTCCCTTGAATACTGCTGTTCTGTACCGTTCTTTACTATTTTCCGTGTTGCTATTGTTATTTTGTTTGCTGATTAGTTTAAACCAAGTTTAAACTTTTCTTGTTAATAATTTCCAGCCTTTAAATGTTTTGATAGGTACTAATTCGATAATAATCTCAATAGACACTTTTGATCCTTTGTTGTTTAGTTAGTGGATTTCCAATATCTAATTGTAACACCAAATCTTTTTTGTAATATACCTTTTTTTTCTTTTACAGGCTCGAAGACAATTAGTTTCAAGCGGCTGCGTATCTGACCAGGAATCTCTAATATCATTATCACGACACACTGCCAATGGAGGTGCATTAACACCAGGTTCTGGAGGTCTCCTATCTGGTCATCATGGACTGGGCTTACTAGCTGGTGATAGAGGTAGCTGCAGTGCTGATTCTGGGGTGCGAGTCAGTTCTGACCGAGAAAGCGGCACCACTTCGATCGGAGGCAATCTATCCGACTCAACCACCGATGGTACACCGACCATTACCGTTGAAGGCGGTAATGTAGAAGTTGATTCTGTATCAATTGTCTCCTCCATACCGCCACCTCACATGTATCAGTGTAAATATAAATTCTAACTAGACATTCTTAGTTTAGACTAATGCAAATTATGTTAATGCTTGTTGTTTATTTTCACAGCAGTATCCACCCCGAAAGACTGCAGCCCAACTTTATCACCCTTAAACGCAAATTCTTTCTCGAGATCTCTTGATACTGGAGTGTTATCGAGGTAAAAAATAACAACTTGTATGCAAACTTTTTTTAATTATAATATATTTTAATTTTTAGATCTGTTGAACAATTAAACTCACCAGTAGATACAGAACCTCCCAATATAGGGCGTAGATCTAAAAATACACAAAACAGGCCGGGAGGAGGGCGTGGAGGAACATGGGGTAGCATTTCTAGAGTTTTTGCCCGTTCAAGGCATAGAAACAAAGCAAGTTCACTTCAAGAAAGTAAATGTTCATTTTATTCCCCAGTACTCCTTTTTAAAGCAGTACTTTCAGGCGATAGTAGCTACGATCCGTATCGTAGTTGGTCACCTTTAACTGAAGAAGGATACGCAGAAAAATTAAGATTGCTTAGAGAAGCTTCCTCAATACCAATGGAAAGGTGGAGAGCTCCAACGGTTCTTGCGTGGTTAGAAGTTGCGCTTGGCATGCCCCAATATGGCGCACGTTGTGCTGAAAATATAAAAAGCGGAAAAGTAAGTTTTCTTTTTGATTCTTAGAATTTATTGTTAGAAATAATTATAATTAGCTCTTTCGTTTAAATCAGCAAATAGATGTTACTATAATTATTAATAATTAGAAACAATTGGTTTGTTTAAAAAGCTGCCTGCTTATTTTGATTGTATCAAACCGAAATTGTTAGGTGAAGTGATTCGGAAATGAATCTTATAGATTGGTGATTTACATGGCCAGGTGCTCCTAGAACTGAGTGATATAGAACTAGAGTGTGGATTGGGAATAACGCATCCAATGCATCGAAAAAAGCTGCGACTGGCTATTGAAGAGCATCGGCATCCAGCATTAGTTCGGTATCCTTGTATTGCACAGTTAGGTCACACGTGGGTATCCAGTGAATGGTTACCGGATCTTGGGCTTTCACAGGTGATTTTCGACAAAAATAGTTTTTGTTGGAGATTTTTAAGAATGATGATTTTGGTTGTAGTATTCTGAGAATTTTGCTACGAATCTAGTCGATGCAAGGATGCTGGAACATCTCAGTAAAAAGGAGCTTGAGAAATTTCTGGGAGTTACCAGGAAGTTCCATCAAGCGTCTATAGTGCACGGAATTCATCTATTGAGGATAATGAAGTATGATAGACAGGTGAGTCAGATGTATCAGTATTTCTTTTTTTTTGGTATATTTGCGTAAAATCAAACCAATTCTCAAAAAAGTGCCCGCAGAAAATACTGTTTCTAAATAAAATACCAGGAAACTGACTTATCAAGTGCTTAATAGTTAATACTGTCACTTGGAAACAGTATTGTGTGAATTTAATGCAAAAAGTTGAAAGCTAGCAGACGCCAACATTATAAGACACTTCAAGCTTTAGTAATCTGAGGATGCTACCTTTTTACAAATTTCTTCGGTCATGAAGTCCAAGTTCTGAAAAAGTCTCTATTTAATTTGACCACTGTACTAAGAGTGGATGGACAGTAATCCTAAAGGAAAAAGAATCTTTTGACCTGGTCAAATACTGTGAGCCCAACTTCACTGTCGATTATAAAGTAAACCACCAAAAACATAACTCGTGTAGTGCGGCAAGCTCAAACTGTTCAGGTCAAAAGTATTGTTCACCATTGTTCATTGGACTCGTTGGTGGTGGCGGTGAAAACTGAAACATAACTATCATCAAATTTGTAACCTAAAACTCCAGATTCTAGGATCCTTAAAGTTCTGGAACTCTAAAACTCTAAATCAAGAAAATTTAAAACTTCAGATTTTGATTACTTGCGAATTCCTAATTATTCAACATTAATACTGGAGCTCAAACTTTAACTATATGCAAACTGAAGCATCCTAAACTTAAGAGTTCCAAACTTTCTGGAGTCTTAAACTATTTCGGCTCAATAACTTCCAACGATCTAAAAACTGTAATTTAAAACTACGAAACTCTTTCTTGGGTTGCGACAATCTGGAAGAAGTTTCGCTCGTCAAATCTTAAATAATTTTCTCCTGAAGAAACCCCATATAATTATGGGCAAAACGCTGAGTTCTTATGTAGTTCTCAATAAAGATCCAAGTCTGGAAGACATTGTTGATTTGCAGCAATAAAATATTAAACCATTGTGCCTAAAAAGTCTTTGACTCACAAATGTTACAGTTCCTCAAACCTGTGATACACAATTTTAAGAGATTGTGGTTTTGAAGTCTTTCAAGAAATTGAGTTTACTATAAATACAATACAATAATTGAGATATTACAAATATAGTCTTAAATCTTCAAGTCTCGCCTTTTTTGTAGTTCTATCATCCACCTTATGTCATTGCCTCTTTAACTCAATTCCCTTTTGCCGTTCTACCTTCACTTATGTGCTGTATTTTGTAAAACTGGTACACTAAATGTGCTATTTGTTTCTGCATCTACAGCGCACAGTCTGTAAACTCTCTCTCCTCCCTTTTTACCAGGTTTTCTTTCCGTTTTCTTTATTTGAACCGTGCAACTGTTTTGTGATATCCCTTTTATTCGTTTGTCTCAAAGTATTTAGGTATATCTGGTGTCATTATGTACCATTAGATCTTATTACTGGTGATGCGTTCTATTCAGTTGTGATGTTCGCGTTTTTGTATTTCTTCATGTCTCGCTCTAAGTCTTATTCTTGTTTGTTGTTGTTCTTTCTATTTCGTTTGTGGAATAACGGTTTCCATTGCAGTAATTCCTTCGCTTTTCTCCCATCTGTCTTTGCCTTCTTCTACTTCTTTCTCTTCATTTTTCTTATTTCTTTCCAACATTCCGCTAAGATTTAATTATCTATGTTTTCTCTTATTTTCTCTTCATATTTCACTGCCTTGTCACCAGCCCCTATTCTTAGCGTCTTTCTTTTTGCTTCATCTAATACTATGTATGTTGGTGTATTTGTATCTAATTCCAGTAGCCATTTTAATATATTTTAACTGTAGTTTCTCTACTTCTCTCTCTTCCCAGCCCCATATTTTTGCGACGTACATTATGCTTTTTATAAATGTGTCAAACAGCATTATTCTTCTTCTGAAATTTTCTCCAAATTTCGTCTTTCCTATTCTCCATATTTGTCCCATCGTCTTCATAGCTTTACTTACTATCTCCCTTAGATGTTTTTCTGGTTCGCCGTTTCGTTGAAATGTGTATCCTAGATATTTTTTCTCCTTTACTTCCTCTATTTCGTCTTCAAACCCTTTTTCTACATTTAGGCCAATTTTATTTTCCTGTAAATATTGTTGAAATCTTGCCATCATGTCCTTCATTTGTCTCGCTTCTCTTGCGACTAGTACTTATGTCGTCAGCGTAGGATATTGACCAAAACTTCTTTCTGCCTATTACCACACCTCCGGTTTGCCATTTCTTTGGTTCGTTCTCTAAATTCGAGATGTATATCAGGAAGAGCACTGGGCTGAGTGGATACCCTTGTCTTAGTCCTCTTTCTGTTCAAAATCTTTTCGATTCTTTCACTATATTTATAGTTTCTTCATTTAATACTTTTACACGATTTATAAGATGTATGTCGATTCATATTAGCTTCACCATCTTCCATAATTCTTGTCTGTCCACACTGTCGAAGGCAGCCCTTAAATCGTCAAAAAGTAAACAATTTTCCTTTCTCTTTTGCTATATCTTTTTTTATTGTATCTATGTCTTCTCTTTTATGTATGGGCGTTACGATACCGGTTCGCCACCTACTTGGGATGATTCCTTTGCCTTCCCATATCGTTTTAAAACATTTTGTTAAGCTGTTTATTACATTTTCTGGGGCATATAACCAACTTTCGTTTTGTAACCCAGCCTCTCCTGACGCTTTATTCTTTTTATGTCTCTTTATCTGTTTTCTTATTCGTCCTCAGTTACTGACGTTGCTACTTCTATTCTTCGTGCCATCTCTTCTGTCTGGAATATTATTTCATCTTTTCCCCTTAGCATTTTTCTGAAGTATCTTACTCAATCTGTCATGTCTATTGAGTCGCTTACCTGAGATCTTGTTTTCCTCTCCTTGTTTATGTATTTCCATACCACTGTTTCATTCTTTATTTCTTTAATCTCTTTTTTCGTATTGTTCCATTTTTCTCTTTCTCTTAGCCTTACATAATTCTTTATATTCCTTAGCGTCATTTGTATATACGGCTTACTTTTTGCTTTTTACTTTTACATTCCTTATTCCACCAGTTATTTGTTTCCATTTTCCATGTTTTAACTTTTTTTTTGTTCCATAACTGTGTTATCTTTTATCTCCTCTATAAGCTCATTCATTGCTTCTTTTGTTCCTTCTTCCGTAAATCCGATCTTTTCCATATTTTTCTTATGTTTTTTATGCTTTCTTCTGTTGATACATTTTTATTTATTATAATATATCCTTTGTCATTTGCCTCGTTTCTCTTTATTTCTGAGAATTGTATTATTAGAGATTGATGGTCTGATTCCGTTCCTTCTCTTAGTTCTAAGTATTTGATATTATCTAACCCTAGATTGTTGGCGATAGCATAATCTATTCCGACCTATATTAAGTAGATTCTCCCTCTTCATCTCCATTTATATTGCCGTTTAAGATATTCCATCCTCTTTCTTGTATAAATTGTATCAATATTCGTCCTTCTGTATTTTTTATATTGTCTTTGGATTTTCTTTTTTCTTCGTCTCCGCTTTCTTCTATTGTCCTACTATTCTTGCGTTGAAGTCTCCGCCAATTAGAAGTTTCATCTCTTCGTTTTCACTTGTTTGCTCTTTCATTTTATTTATAATATTTCCTGTGCCTTGATTATTACATGCTGCTACTATTTTCCATCTTTTTCATTAATCCTTAATATTCTTTCTTCAATTCCTTCTTTTTCGTTATGTATACTTTTTCCTTCGAGTTCTTCTTTGATGCGCATCTTTACACTTGTAATTATTCCTCCTTTTATCCTGTCTTTTCTATGTTCTCTTGTCGCAAACAGACTTTTCAAGCTGTAATTTCTTGGTAGGTGTTGCTTTATTTTGTCCCAGCTCCTTTCTTCTATCCATGTTTCGGTTAGTCTTATTATGTCCATACTCTTGTAAATATTCCTAAAATTCTTCACTTTTATTTCCTATTCATAATACATTCCAAAAAATTACCTTTATTTCTTGTTTTTTACTACTATGCGCTGGTTTCTATTTGTCTTTCTTTATATTTCTTCTTTCACACTTTTATTTCTTTATTTTTCAGTTGTCTGTTTACCTTTCTGAATATTTTTTCTTTTTCTTAGCTGTGTCGTCATCATATTAATAGGATCCGGCAGTTTGTGGAGGGCTACTAGTTTTTTGGGTGTCAAGCCTCTTCCTTTTCATTCCATATATAGTTCTGCCCATTTTTGGTAGCCTATTTTAACCTTCGCCCTATTTATAGTTTGTTCCTTTGGTATTTCCCTTATTTTACTTAAGGTCAGATCATTTTTAATGTAATTTTTTTACTTTCAAATTTCTTGTTTCTCTTAACTTGTTTTTGCTCCTACTGTTTTCTAGTTCGAATAGTGAGAGAGTACTCCTTCTCTAGCCTTAGTCACCCTATATGTTGACAAAGGTAGCTCCTTTGCCACTACCTGGGCAATGTTTGCATGACCAAGTGCATATACCTTGATTGCTCCAAAGCCCTGCATTCCGCATTCTGAGGTGGGTTGCCATGGCCTATCTCTCTTTATCCACAAGTTAAGGCCTGGAAGATCCAGCATCACCTTGAGTGTGACCTCTTTCAACTGTGATAACTGCCTTTAAGATTTTTTACTTCCTTTTTATTACCTACATAAGTCTAATTCTTGTGGGCAATATTTACAGGCATTGGCTGTAAGAAGGCATCAATGTGAAAATGTGGATGCAGATCCTTTAGTGTGGACGAACCAACGCTTCATCAGATGGGCACGTAACATTGATCTTGGAGAGTACGCTGACAATTTAAAAGGTAACCATATTACAAAAATTGCAATAGATTTGAAAATCTTTAATAAGACAGTTAAAATTTATAAAAAATTTTTAAATAATTTTAGATAGTGGAGTACACGGTGGCCTAGTAGTGTTGGAACCGTCGTTCAATGGCGATACAATGGCGACAGCTTTGGGAATACCAGCTAGCAAAAATATCATCAGACGTCATTTAACTGCAGAATTAGAGGCACTTGTATTGCCGGCTAGGTACGTCATTTTTTGTCAAATGGAAGAACTTCAAGCGGAAGCAACTCGGGTTTTATCTAAACATAGATAATTTTTCTTTTCTTAATTTTCTTTAGTATAAAAAAAAGAAACAATCATTGAATAAATGGGTTTATAAATTTTGTTAAAAAAAAGTTAAAAAATGATGGGGTATTCATGGTTTATTATAAAAATAATATTTAATTGTAATAGGGTTAAAAAAATTAAAAAGTAGGTCTTTGTGGTTGTGTGGTATGAATTACAAAAGAAAGAACCTTTCGCGTTTAACTTTTAAATAAATTGTTTGTATACTAATTGTATTTCCGAAATCTGTATGCACATGCAGATGTAATTACTTCAAAAGGAGAAGAAAAAACAAGGGGTTAACAATTTCTGTATTACCTTTTCGGGAGGATTCAAGACAATCTTGAAAAGATGCAGATTATTCCGATGAAGACAATCCAAAGCAATGAGAAGGCAATATTGTAAAAAATGAATACCACGGTTGTTCAACATTTCAAGATTTACTTTAAGGGATTAAAATGTGAATCACTTTGCTGGGAAAGCTTTTCATGAACCAATTGCTAAATAACATTTATGCATAAATATTGTGTAGTTATCCCGGGGCGGAATTCCTGGCAGATTGGTTTTCATAGTAATACCAGCTTAAACCCTCATTGATATTCTATTGACCCTTTGTCTTTCCTATATAAATATTCAAAACTGATTGAATGGTAATTATTATTACAATGATGGTTTCATCTAAACAATGTAAATCTTATTATGCTGGTTCTTGTCTTAGCAATTAAGCTGACTACAATTTTTCAAATATAAAGATTCCATTTTAATATAATTTTGCTTGAAGAAAAAAGAATATCTAAGACCCCATTTGCACACCACACCATTTGTGCTGAAATAATGCAAATTTCGATGGATATTTAAAACAAAATAATTAAAAATACCAGCATACAAAGTACCAATGGAAAAATTTAAAATGCTTTATGTGGTATAATGCTTTATAAGATGAAAAATCGTACCAAAAAAATGAATCAAACTGATTTTTTAAATGTTTAGAGTATAGACTTAAAAGATATTTATATAAATATGTACAAATTTGCGAGAATATATAAATAATTTATGATTAAAAAAATGTCTAATGCTGCCTTCATTAAATACATAATCAAAGTACAGTAGTGAAAAAAATATGTAATTAAACAGAGGCGTTAAGTTACACATACTATAAAAGAATTTATAAATATTCCTTTTTGGAAATAATTTTGGTAAACCAAGAGAGCAGATTCTATGTATCATTCAAATAGATACTTTTCTTTTGGCTTAATGTTGAATAATAGAAATGAAACATTCAAAAAGAAAAATAGAAAGTATAGAGACAATAAAATAAATTATGATGATTAGCAATAAATATAAACGACGATAAGTCAAAATGACATCATCATGATCATTTGTATTTTTTCAATTTCACCTCATAATATACGAGCCTATAAATTCTCGGCCTGATATAGAAAAAATAAACTTGGTAAAATATAATAATTTTTATTTTTCAATATAATCTCTCCTAATGTCTTATACAACGTGGAATTAATAATTCAATGCCCTTGTAAAAATAATCTGAAGTTTTTCCTTCAAAATGTTCAATTACAGCTGCTTGCAACTCGTTCTCGTTCTTAAAACGACGTCCCCTAAGGTCTTTCTTTAAGGTCCAAGTGTACCCAAAAAACGTGTGTTGTTTGTTTAATAAATAATATAATAATGTGATAACTTTGGTTTTAAGTTAATAGTCGAGGAATGTTAAAAACTTACTTACCTAACTTGTTTTGGAAAAAAAAGTTTTTTAATTAAATTATTTCACGTGTTATACGTGAAAAATTAATTTTGGAGAAACTGTACATTCAAAATTAATCAAAATAATACCACTTATATTTCATAGTATTTGAACTATTTTCCCAAAATTCTAAGAAAATCGTATGTCTAGGGACTAAACTATTACCTCCTTTTTGCCAAAAAAAGCAGTTTTTTTTGGCAAAAAGCAGGTTTTTTGGCAATAATTTAGTCGCTAGACATACGATTTTCTTAAAATTCTGAGAAAATAGTTCAAATACTATGAAATATAAGTGGTATTATTTTGGTTAATTTTGAATGTACAGTTTTTCTAAAATTAATTTTTCACGTATAACATGTGAAATAATTTAAATAAAAAAAAAATTTTTTCCAAAACATGTTAGGTAAGCAAGTTTTTAACATTCCTAGACTATTAACTTAAAACCAAAGTTATCACATTATTATATTATTTATGAAACAAATAACTCACGTTTTTGGGTACACTTGAACCTTAAATTGGAAAATAAATAATAGTCATTAGGAGCCATATCCGGACTGTACGGTAGATGATCCAATGCTTCAAAGCCGCATTCGCGAATGGCAGCTTGTGAAATTGCGGCAGTATGAACGGATGTATTGTCGTGTAATAATCGAACACCTCTTGTCAATTTTTCTCGACTTTTTTCACGAATAATGTTTCTCAATTTATGCAATAAAGACGCATAATATGTAGTGTTAACAGTTGTATTGCGTTCTTTAAAATCGATCAGTAAAATGCCGTCACAATCCCAGAATATTGTTGCCATAACTTTATTTGTCGATTGAACGACTTTCGCCATTTTGGGACGAGGTTCGTCGGTTCGACGCCATTTCATCGATTCCCTTTTGGATAGAGGATCGTAATACAGAACCATTGTTTCATCTCCAGTGACAATGGACTCCAAAATCGGCTTTGGGTCGTTTCCACACAAGTTTAAAAACGAGCGCGCACATTAGACGCGACGTTGACGTTGAACAGCAGAAAGAATACGCGGTACCCATCTTGCACTAATTTTATTGATACCCAAATGTTATGAAGAATTCGGCGAACACTTGTTTCCGAAATATCAGACATCACTGCTAACTCCTTAACTTTCAAACGGCGATCTTCTAATACCATTTCTTCAATGATTGTAAGTGTTTGGCCGGGTGCGCTCATCATCTTCAACAGATTCTTGTCCCAAACGTAAACATTTTGACCACTTTTTTACAGTGGAATATGAAGGAGATACATCACAATAAACGTCGTCTAAACGTTGTTTGATTTGGTTCGGCGTGTGCCCATCTTTTGTTAAAAACTTAATGACCGGTACTCCCAAATTCATTTTTTTGAAGTTCAATCCCCAATCCAAAAAATATTTTGAAACAGTTCAACCGCAATTCCTATCCCCCGAAAAATCCTTATAAGAAATCCAATTCTCAGCCTCCAAACACCAAATATATTAAAAAGAAATCCAATCCTAATCCCTAATTTTAATTCTTTTTAAATATTTAGACAAAACTTAATTCCTAATTCTTGTTAAAAATTAGGAGATTACCCAACCACGATAATATGTCGAAATAATATGCCCAAACCAAAAAAAGCCGCCCGCAGTTACTATAGAGGTGTAAGGCTGCCTAGCATCATGTACAAAGTACTTGAAAAGTACTTACAATCCCTAATCACACAATCCCAGCAAGTATTTTTGAAATCTAATCCCCAATCCCTAATTCCAAAAAATTATCTAATCCTAAAAACTATTTTAAAAATCTAATCAACAATCCCAAAGAATATTTGGAAAATCGAATCCTTTATCTCTAAGCCCAAAATATATTTTTAAAAATTCAATCACTATTCTCAAAGATATTTTGTTGAAAAATGTAATCCTTTACCTTTAATCTCAAAAGATATTTTAAAAATGTTCAATCCCTAATCCCAAGCAATACTTCTAATAGGTCCGATCCCAAGAAATACGGTTGAAAATTCAGTTCCCAATCCCAAAAAATATTTAAAAAAATCCAATCCATACTCCTAAAAGATCCTTTATCTCTAATCCATAAAGAAATTTTTAAAAGGTCCGATTTCTAATGCCAAAACACTTTTCTAAACACCAATCTCTGATCCAAAAATATTTTTAAAAATCAAATCCTTTTTCTCTAATCCCAAAAAATATTTTAGAAAACCTAATTTATCTCTAATTCAAAAAGACATCTAAGATAATTTTCAACATTCAATTTCTAATCGCAAGTAATACTTTTAAAGGTCGAATCCCTAATCCCAAAAATATTTTTTTAAATAATTCTAATCCTCTGTCTCTGTCCCAAATAAACATTTTTTAAAAATTCAATCGCTAATCCCAAACAATAAGTAGTCTTAAAAGATCCGCTCCCTAATACCGAAAAATATGTTTAACATTCAATCCCCAATCCAAAAATATTTTAAAAAAGTCCAATCGTAATCCCTAAATGCCGAAAATATGTTTTAAAAATTCAATTTTCAACCCCAGTTCCAAAAAGTATAAAGAAAAATTCGATTCTAACTCCTAATCTCATTTTTTTAAATATTTTAACAAAACTAATCCTTGTTAAAAATTGGGAAATCATCAGTAATATTACCTGATAATATGTCGGTATAATATGATCAATCCAAAAAAAGCTATAGCTATAGAGGTGTAAGTATGCCTATCACCATGTACAAAGTGCTTTCAAAAATACTTACAATCCCTAATTACACACTCCCAAGCAAGTATCTAATACCCCAATCGCTAATTCAAAAAACACATTCTGAAAAGATCTAATCCCCAACCCTAACAATATTTTTAAAAATTCAATCACCAATTCCTAATCCCATCAAATATTTTTAAAGATTCAATCTATACATTCCAAAGAATATTTAGAAAATCTGATCCTTTATCTTCAAGTCCAAAAAATAGGTCCCTAATCCCAAAAAATATTTTGAAACAATGCAATCCTTTAACTTCAAAGATATTTTTAAACTATTCATCCCTAATCCCAAATAATACTCTTAATAGGTCCGATCTGAAATTCCATAAATATTTTTAAAAAATTCAATATCTCTTCCTAAAAGATCCTTATCTCTAATCCATAAAGATATTGTTAAAGGTTCAATCCCAAACAATACTTTTAAAAGGTCCGATTCCTAATCCCAAAACCTTTTTCTAAATACCGATCCTGATCCAAAAAATATTTTAAAAAATCAAATCCTTTATCTCTAATCCTAAAAGATAGATATTATTAATACCCAAATACTCTAATTAGGTCCAATCCCTAATCCCAAAAAATATTTTAGAAAACCTAATTTATCTCTAATCCAAAAAGACATTTAAGATAATTTTAAACGTTCAATCTCTAATCCCAAGTAATACTTTTAAAAGGTCCAATCCCTAATCCCAAAGATATTTTGAAAATAATTCTAATCCTGTCTCTTTCCCAAATAACAATTTTAAAAAATTGTAATCGATAATTCCAAACAATAAGTACTCTTAAAAGATCCGATCCCTAATACCGAAAAATATATTTAACGTTCAATCCCCAATCAAAAAAATATTTTAAAAAAGTCCAATCGTAATCCCTAAGCCCCGAAAATATTTTTTAAAAATCCAATTTTCAACCCTCGATTCCAAAAAATATAAAGAAAAATCCAATTCTAATCCCTAATATGAATTTTTTTTAATATTCTAACAAAAAGTAACCCCTAATCCTTGTTAAAAATTGGGAAATCAATAATATTACCTGATAATATGTCGGTATAATATTATCAATCTAAAAAAAGACGATATAGTCGTCTGCAGTAGCTATAGAGGCGTAAGGATGCCCAGCACCATGTACAAAGTGGTACTCAATTTTTGTTAGTTGCGACATTTTAATGCACTCGTCACGATGCTTGAGTGGCTACTAAAATCTATTACGCTTCTAGCCGTAATATATATAGTGTAGCCTCTTACATGTTCATCTATGACGCAACCGAGTTTGAACATGTTGGCAGCTGTAGAAGCCTGCAGAGCCAAGAATTTATGGCCCTCGTACAACTACATATAATATATAATTATACTACAAAAATACTTAAAATTTAAAAATACATGAGCAAAGACAGAATAGATATAAAGAATATCAGAACAGATAGTAGAAATTTAAGCTATAAATATATTCCTCTTGAATATAGGATCATTTTAGTTGCTATCGTTAAATCATAGCTGAAACTAAATCAAAGTCGACGAATAACTTATTATACTTTCATAAATGCTCAAGAAATGGCAATTATCTTGAAAAAACTGAGATAAAGCACGTGCACGACAAAATCTGATCACTAAAAATTCTAGATAAAATTAAAACAGCATTGCTTTGAAGTACAACATCCTAGAAATTATAATATTTTTATTTCAATTGGACTGGGCTCCATATGCTATATTAGGGACTTTTTCACAAACTTGACTTATCAAGTTTTGCACAAGGTTGTTGTCAACTTCGTAAGCTGCCCAAATCCACCTAGAGAGAAAATCTTGAACAGTAGATACCTCTCCAGCTTTTTTCTTCAATTTTCCCTTGATTATAGACCAGTACACTATCGCCTTAATTCCAGACTCTACTGCTTTGGAATCACAACATTATTATTTTCCATGTACCACTCTTTTGCAGTATTGGAATAGTGTGTCATAGCTAGGCCTAGCCAAAATAAAGATTGAGTCTGGTGTTGCATCAGGAAAGATAAAAGGCGCTTTTGAAGATATATTTTTTGGTTCATGGTACCGATGGTAACGCATGAGTGCACAACATCATATCGCTTGTCAAACCAGAACATGTTTTACAGACTTGGGCCCCATTTTCACTTTATAGCTCTCTGAGGCTTTCTGGGTCAATTGGGGGATGTATAAAATCCATGGCCAGCAATCTGTGCAAAATCAGCTTTACAATAAATTTCATTGTCCATCACTACACAATCATGTTGTTCGTGCAAAATCAGTTCGCGACATTCCTGTTCGGGTGATAACATTATTTCAACTAATTACACGATCTGTCAATAACATTAAGATATTATTCCTAATAGGTTGTCTTACAACTAGTGATGGGCGACGGGAACATTTCCGGTGAGGAATATTCCCCGTCGGGAATTTAATTTGGGAATTTATAAAAATCACCGATAAATTCCCGAAAAATGGAAATTTATTATTTATACTCCAGTGAGTGAAACGCATTAAACGCACGTCAAAGCGTACACCACCTAATACAATTTTGCGATCTGAGATCTGTTACCAAGCTGATGTGATACTACTACATAAAAAGGGTAGTAAAGAGATATGTAAAGATTACCGTGGTATCACACTGCTGAGCACTGCCTATAAAATCTTAGCAACAATAATTAAAAATAGACTAATACAATATTCAGAGAACCTTATAGGCAACTACCAGCAGGGATTCAGAACAGGAAGAAGCTCAGTCGATGCAATACATACTACAAATGGACTTTGAGAAAGCACATGAATACAACATAAACCTACATCTCATCTTTATTGATTTCAAATAGACTTTTGACTCGATAAGACAGGAACAAAATGCTGCAAGAACTAATCAATCTAGGAACACCATCGAAGTTAGTAAGACTGGTGAGAATGACACTAAACAATAACAAGATAACTGTCAAATTACAAGATACAGAAGCTTCTCTCTACCACTCTTCAATAGTACACTAGAAGCAATAATGAGGAGATCGAATCTCCTAGGCAACGTTATCACCAATATGACTCAAGTAACAGCTTATGCTGATGATATTACTATTATCAGCAGATTGACGGATGAGCTAATAAAGGCAGTAATGAACCTAACTTAAATCGCAGAAAATTACGGCTTACTCTTACAACACATCTTTAAAGTTTTGTGCGCTGACCAGATTTTGTAGTGCACAACCTTTAGGTAGAGATAAATTAATCATAAAATATCTTAGGTTTTACTTAAGTTAAAGAGTTAATCAATACAGCTTGTAAAATGTGGTTACTAAAGTTGATTGAATGATGAACTGATTCAGGACTGAACAATAGGATGAAGTGGCTCTATATGAAAAAAAAGTTTTTTCTAGTATCAAAAGGGCCATGTGCTGAATTGGTAAATAAGATATAAATATTTAGTACTGTCACAATTTTTCTCAACTTTTAAAAATATGTTTTTAATTTGTTATTATTAAGAAAAAAGTACAGAAATTATGTTTATTTGCCCACCGACAATATAACCTTGTATGTAACAATACTGAAACCTTCCTCTACCACCTGCAGCCAGAGTAAAATGACTTGCCATAGATGTGAAGAAATTGCCAGCAAAATGTTGCTTAAAATTTCAACAATTTTCGTATATATAAAACGGGTCTTACTTACATTTTTTTAAGGAAATTTGTCGACGTCATTGAGACGTCATAAATCTACATTCGTCATACTTGGGTGACGTCATTTTAACGTTATAATTGAGAATTCGTCATCAGCGACCAAACATGTCTAGAAAATCACGTAAATAAGACGGCTGCTTACTGGGTACTGAACAAAATACGAAGGCTTCGACAAAAAAGCGTGTTCGTGCTAAGTTTGAGGAGAGACACAAACCAGCTGAAGCTGTTTCTTCAAGTAGTTCAAGTTTCGATTCAAAAACGTTTATCATCTGCAACTGCTCAAGATAGTGTACTACTAAATAAAGCAGAACAACAAAACATTGAACTTGTTGCTGTGTAGTAAAAAACTTACCGGTTCTCACTAGAACATTAGACAGATTGTCTGTTTCGGATGCTACAAACTGTTGGGTTCATCTTACAGGCTAATGTATCTAACAACGTTGTGGACAGAAGTAAAATTCATGAAGCTCGAACAAAGGAAAGATCTGTAGTTGCTAATAAGTTATTGGTAATTGATTATAATCAGTTTGGTTTATATTTTGATGGATGTAAAGACAGAACTTTAACCATGTAGAATAACCGACCAAGAAGTAATAACTGAAGAACACCTAAGCTTAGTAATATAACCAGGTTCCGAGTACATGTGACATTTCATTAAACCTGAAGCGCTTATTGCTGTAATGGAATTATTACGTTTATGTCCTCGATAAAAATTGATTTTGAAAAGCTTATACCAATTGGATGCAATGGTACTGCAGTAAATACGGGGACTAAAGGAGGTGTGATTCGGCAACTTGAAACATCCTTTACAGTGGATTGTTTGTCAGTTACATGCAAATGATGTTACTTGGAGGCATCTTTTTGATCACCTCGATGGAAAACCCACCGCAAACTTTTACTGGCATTATTGGAAAATCTTTAAATAAGTGTGAAGAACTTCCTGTTACTCAGTTTAAAGCTATTAATTGTACGTTACCACAGATAACAAATAAGCAAGATTTAAGTACAGATCAGCTGTATCTACTAGAAATGTGTGAATCATTGATTCTGGGTTCTGCAATTAAATCTATCTAAGAGAAATCCTGGTAAAATTGTACATTCAAGGTGACTCACTACAGCGAATTGGATTCTCAGGCTTTATATTTCTTGAGAAAACCGATCTGAGAGTTTATTAACTTTAACGACATTACGGTTAAAAGTTTACGCACCTATGTGGTTTAGCATTAACACCAAACCATTATGCATTTTCGAGGGTAAGCATTTACATTAAACAATAGTGGTTTTGCGCTATTTGTCTGCGACTTAAAGAAGGTTACCATCCCGTAATCCTCCAAAATGGTTTTTTGGGCATCCCGAAAATATATTGCTAGCCATGTTAGACAATAACCGCAAACTCTGAGTAGAAATAGAAGTTAGGCACACGAAAACACATTCAAACTTTATTCGTGCCTTTAAAATGCCAATTTTTGATTTTTCTGCAAAGGACTATATCAACATTATAAATTTGACATCTCTCACGACTCACTCTCATTGACAAAGTAATACTACCAATGATAAGGGATTTTCCTTGCCACACTTAAGCCTCAGAAAGATGTGAAAAAAGTGCGATCGTAACCGAAGCCTTAGCTGCTGTCTGTGGACCTTGGAGACGAGACGGCTTAATAAAAATGCGGTTGGAATCAAGAATGATCATGCCTGTTTTCAACACCAAATCGGAATACCTCCCACAGTAACTTCTCCAATTTTTGGATTCTGATTTTGATTCAACTGATTCCTTCCAGAATTAGATGCAGCTAAGGCACTTTGGGTAAATTAAGTGATTTACCTGTTGGATTGCGGTTGAAAGATGATTTTGGCAAACAAATCTTAATTATAATTAAAAATCTCTAAATCTAGAATTTACTGCAGTTTCTGCAAGAATGCAAATAAAGTGGCACAACGCTCAGCTGAGTCTGCTTTGTTGGACGACATATCGTTAGAAACTGCAGCATAACTTTGAATTTCATAGTTGGACCGAATCGCCACAAGGAAGCAATATTGTCAGAATCGGAAGATATCTTATGCAAAGTGCACATTGTAGCTGGCAAGATGAAAAGGACACAATATCTGTTTCGAAGGTGGCAACATTACTTGCTGTAAGTTTCCTTTTGTTATTTAGAATCTATGCTTTTGCTTTTCAAAGAAATAGTAACCTTTAAGCAGTTTGTCATAAGGAAACCCCTATAGTAAATGAAAGGAAGAAGGCGAAACCTTTAAACCCCATTTAACAAGTAGACTTTCCTGATTTTGTGCAATGAATTGATAAAGTCAATTCAGCAGTTTTTTGGGCTCACTCATGTTGGATTTCTTATCAATGTCACTGATGTTCAAGGGAATCAGTGAATTATTCACAGAAAAGTCTATTGGGGTTTGCTGAAATCAATACATTGACCTTTGATGTCAACTGACAGCATGCCCTGGCTTGACCTTTAACAAAAGTTGCAGTTGGTCCATAGTGGGTATCTTTCTTCAAACTTCAAGAAGAACTCAATCTATAATCTGCATATTAAGTATAAAACCTAAAAATTAAAATGATTAAAATTAATGATTATAGAGACCTATACCTACTGACGATGTTTAAGAATATGATTGTAGATGTTAACCATCATCTAATAGGCAAAAAATTTATCAGATGCAAATAAATTCTTAACTTCAAAAATCTTTAACATTCTCAAAGCAAGGGCGTCTTTTATACTGTACAACTTGAACACCAACTTGCAGTGAACCTGATAAAGTAAAATATAAAATGGCGACTTGCTAAAGTGGTCAATAATAAATAATATCTGATAAATAATTTTAGCTCTATTTTGTTGATTGCATTGATAAGTCTGTGTGTTAATAATTATATACATATATATATATTACCCCTGCATGCGCAAAAGAAGCTAAGTCCAAAGTGTATTTGTTCAAAAACGTGCTATTTGAAATACCTCCAAAAATGGTGTTTTTTTGGAGTACCATCTATTAATGATGTTCATTTCTCTAAAAAGAGATAACTTTAGGACAGTTTTTTGTGTAATTTATAGTTTTAGTGAGAAAAGAGACAAGTAATTTCTAGATGTGCAGGTAGAGTTACTTATTCTCCTTTGCATGTGTAGGGGGCAATATAATAATGGAGGCACATAATGGAGTAAGAAAATAAAGTGCCAACTATTGTAACTGACTGTAAAGATTTCTTAAAGTCCTTATATTTCATGTTCATGTGTTATACATTTAAAAATCACAAAAAAGCAGCAACCATTCTACCACATAAATGTGGTGAACACCTTTTCACCATTTGCAGTAAGTTTTCCGTTTCTGTTCTCACCTCTCTCTCCATTTGTTGCACTCAAATATCGTGTGTTCCGCTTTATCCATATCATGTTTGCAATATAAATACACATTCTGATGTCTCTACCTTCTCTATACTATGCAGGTTTTGTTGGAAACATCAGTGTTCAGTCATAGCCTGTGTAAATCTGTATCCCATTTGCCCATGGTTTCATTTTATCCATGGGGTAAACTCTGGCATTAATTAGTGCAGCCATATGCTGCCTTCACTACCTGTCCATTCGTGTTGCCACCTTTTTATAGTTCCCTCCCGAAGTTCCTGTTTCCTTTGTTTATTTTTGCCTATTGTCTGCGCTCTTTCTTTTACAAGAATCGAGAAGAATATCGAGATGTTTTTTCCACTGCCCAAAATATTTTTTAAACTTGTCAATTTTCATGGCTTTTAGTGCTTCCACATGTGTTTCCCAAGTGTTTCCCTTTGAAGACTTTTTCATCCGGGTGAACAAAAAAAAGTCGCACGGAATGAGATCGGAGGCATTGGGGTCATGCCGTTTTTGGGCAAAAGCTGTTGAGCACTCAACGCGATGTGGGCAGGTGCATTGTCATGATAGAAGAACCAGACACCTGTTTGCCACAACTTGGTTGACATTTCTTCTACAAGTTCATCAATGGTCCGACCGATGAGATTTTCTGGATTTTCTTCAGTTCGCTGGTCGAAGGACACCCGGATCGAGGTTGATCGTGAATCGACATTTCGCCTTGTTTGAAATGGGGAAACCATTCGTACGCCTGTGTTTTACTCAGAGCAGCTTTCTTGTAAATTGTCTGTAGCATAACAACAGTTTCCGCCGCATTTCTCCCCAACAGAAAACAAAGTTTCACTGCCGCACGTTGTTCATGTAAATCAGCCATCACGAAATAGGCAAACACGTTGAAACGGTCTCCAAAAAAATTCACTTAAGTCGAACTCAGGCTCTCACAACAACGCCAGTTGGCACACTGATGCAGATGGGTTCCAAGAACTAGCATCTAGTCCCCGAGTATCACTCAAACTTCCCTGATTTGAATTTTGTGCAATTGTCTTGACTCTAGATTGTATGAGTTAAAAGAACACAAATGACCAAATCCAAATTAACGGTTTTTCAAGGTAAAGTCATAGTCATTACCTTTTTGTTTTAATAAAAAAATTCAGTAAACTAAATATTTACTAGAATAAAATAATCAATAAAAGAATAATTTTTATCACTGCATGTTTTCACAATGGGAAAATCACCTTCACTAGTTTTATTAAGTACTAATTGCAGGACGATATTTTCGATATCTACACCTGTGGCTTTAGAAATTAGATTGCATCCTAATGACTATGACTTTACCTTGAAAAACTGTTACTTTGAATTTGGTCGATTGTTTTTTTAACTCGTACAACTCTATACATAATCATTAATAAAAAATAAAGTACCTTAAGTATCTACTTACTTCCATAGGCGCCCGCAGAAATTTATCCAATAAAGGGGGGGGCAAGCCTAGAATGAACGGTATGCTAGGGGGGGGGCAAACCTAGAATAAACGACTTGATAGGGGGGGACTCTAGAAAAAAACAGCATATTATAGAAAATCTTCAATAAAATTCAAATTATTCAACTTCCAGGGTGGGGGGGGTAAGCGCCCCTCCTTTTACCCCCTTCCGGGCGCCTATGCTTACTTCTAAACAGAACTGTAATAATATTTAATATTTATTTGCACATTTTCCATTGGATTGAAGAGTCCAGACAACTGCACAGAACACATGCTTTATGTTCGGGATGTTTGAGTGATACTCGGGGGCTTGACGCTAGTGTTCCAAGGACACTCGCCCAGTGGGAGAAGTCTGTACTACAAGGAGCTCACCTCCAGAAGATAATTGAAATGTTATTCAGGAAGAAAGATTACAAAACTTTTTGTTAAAAATTTACTAAAAGATTATCGATCCTGCCATTGGATGTTGTGTACCATTGTACCATTGAATCGGAAGGTACCTACCTACCTACATACCTACAAATTTTGATTTCTTCCTTTCAAAATATCTACTAAAGCACAATGTTTAGTACTGAGCAAAGCACAACACATGAAAGTATACCCAAAAGTATGTTGGATAGTGGGCTTTTCTTTTTAAAAGCAAATTGGAAAACATTTTTTATGTACAGAAGAGAGAGGCAAACAGTTTCAACTTTCGAATTTTATGTGAAAAAACTATAAATTACTTATCCGAGATCCTCTATTTATTTGAAAGAGCTAAGACAAATACACATATTTTTCAGATGTTTTTCAAGGACAAATAGTCAATAGTTTTTATAATATAATTGTTTGAAGCCGGTCATGTAGCATGAAATCTACATTGTCAAAAATCTTTGTCCCATGCAAAATGTGCCAAAATTTACAACAATTATCTTTCATTTTAAAATATCTTTAGTTTTTGCTCGTTTAAATGAAAACTTAGATAAGTCTCATCTTTTTAATAGTATATAAACATGTGCTCTTGTTTGCATGTCTTTGGGTGAGGAATTGGGGTGGCGGAACATCCCTCATACCTCATACCCAGCCAACACAGCAACGGCAACAATTATTTACGTAACTGAGGGTAACACTGCCTACATTATTATGTAGCAGCTAAGTAAAATTCAAGTCATCTGGAGAGCGTTACGTCCGCCTCATTATGCATCTGTTAATTACGTAAATGCTATGTCACTGTTAATATATACCATATATGTAAATACAATTACGTTTATTTAATTATGAGTCACTATCACCACGATTATATAAAATCGATATATGGCGGTTCCATGCAAATTTTTAGGCGGCGATTGACCTTTTTTTGGAGGCTCATATGAACGCGCTCCAAAGCTTTATCTGCCACCAAGGGCACGTTCAAATAAGCCCAAAAAAGTCGGGTCACGGCCAGAATTTGCCTGCAATCCCTTTGCAACAGGATATTTAAGTTAAAGCAACAATTTTCAAATTTTCTACTTTGTGTAGAATAACTTATTTCTTTAAAATAGTAATAGATTCCTGTAATAGTAAAATTAGGGGAAAAAGAAAAAGTCAGAACAAATTTTTGTTTATTTAAAAAAAGAGAAGATATGGTTATTAATTAATAATTTATTACTATAGAAAAAAAATCATTAATCAAAACATTAATCAAAATGCTAACAAATGCCCTTCGGCTTCGGTATTTAATTTCTGGATTCCTAATAAATGATAGGACGCGTGCATTGCTGAAATTTGCCGAATCTCTCTTTTTATGGTATTAATTTACAGTCGCCTAATATATTTTATTTTGAAACGTTTTAATAAACAATAAATAAGTAGAAAAAGAGAGAAAATAACAATTATTAAAAATGTAATACATTTAGATTTCATCGCAATAGAGTATAATAGATGCTTTGATAATGTAATAGATCTGCTACAATTGTAATAGACATAAAATCCCTGATGCCAACTTTTCTATATGTTTGTTATAAAAAATAGAAACGCACTATCATTCACACATTGTTATTTTTATTTCGTTTCATCACTCATCGCCATTTTAAAATACGTTTCACTTGGCGTACTAATAAAATATCAATTCACTGGAAATTAAATTTATCACGGCTGTTTATTTTGTTTATCCCACTTCCGAAAATTTACATCTGAGGTATGCAAATGTGTTTATATAGCTCATTTTACTTGATTCTTACATAGCAGACAAGTAAATGTCACAGTTTTGTTTACTGGGCATGTGCTCTTGTATTTCTAATTTTAAGTAATTTTGTAGTTAACTTATTTCGGCAATGTGTAACATAACCTTCTAATATAAAGAAGTGAAACAACCATCTGCATTTATTCAAATTGCAACTATTTTTCTAACAAATTTTAATGATCGGTCGAAATATTACACCAAATTTTTAAATGGGAACATTCTATTAAGAAAACTTTCAAAACAGGAAAGAATGAATATACCTAACAGGGTGTTTCAAGATTGATTAGATTGTAAACCAAAAATTATTTTTTTTTAAATGGTTTGGATAATATAAAACAAGTAACTTTTCGCCTCTGTAGTTTAGTGAGTATTTGTATTTAAATGTAGGCAAAAGAGAAAAAATTAAAAAATAAAATAAAAAGTATGTACTGTAATAAATTTACAAGGGTTGTGATATATGTAGCATTGTGAGCAAGCCAAGTAAATAGTGGTAAGTCTCTCATTTATATTTTGTTTTTTAATTTTTCGTTTGTTGTTAGTTTATATACAAATTATTTCCCTTTTTTATAACTTCTTCTACTGAATTGTTTGTATAATTTTAATTCGAAACTTTAAACTCATTATTATTATTATAATAGTGTTATATTACTATATTTAAAGATTATTTTAACTTTTTACAAATAAAATATCTTACCTACAAGGCTTTTATGTATTGTCAATAGATATGTGATCCCATAATTTCAGGAGATTTTGCGATAAAGAATGTATACAGTATTGGAAAAGCTTCATTTAGGGATTGCTGTTTCATGTGTCAGCAAAGGAAAAATAGCAAATAGCAATACATCTGAGAAAGATAGATATTATGGTATACTTGCCAAGTCTTAAAATATATCTATCTTTGCTGTTCGCTATTTTTCTTTTGATCACACATGAAAATCCAATCCCTAAATGAAGTTTTTCCAATACTGTATATTGCATCCACATTGTGTAGTTTTAAAATGGATTTCCAATTCATAATGTGAAATTTAATATTTATGCAGCATATGCAGTCTATTATAATAAGGTCTTGAATTGTTGAGAAAAGAAACCAATATAAAAAATTAAACCAAAGCATAAACAAAATATACATCATCTTATGAAGATACCACATCCACATCTCAATTTTCTACATTAACGAAAAGAATTTAGATACGTATATTTTTATATATAAATATATTAAGAATTATATCTAGTAGAATTGTTTATCCCATAGTGTTACTTCCATCACTTAGTGTAATAAGCCATATTAGAGTTAAGTATGGAAACACCTACACAACATTCTATGTTAATTTGCTGCTTTTGCTTCTGCACCGCTCTGCTTTATCGTTAGAGCACACTTTTATTCTTTTGTTTCATCATTATCCTTTTATGTTAATAAATTATATATGTTAGACATAACACTTTATGTTGTCATAAAAATGCATGGTTTTTGTTCATATTATATGTGTTATCATCATCAATATATGTATATGTTATATTTAGTTTTAGAAAATCAAATTTTTTATATAAAACTTTTTCAAAACAGATTGTTAGATATATTAGCACACATTTTTAGCATTACAGAAACAAAAAGAACTACAAACGTTGATAGTTATCTCTACATAGAATGCTTGTGTAAATGTTTCCTCCCTTTCGAATCCTTTTGCACTGGCTGTTTCATAATTTTCATTTTTGCACTGTATGCTTAGATCTACATTAGAACACTATGTACGTGTGAAGGCGAAATCGCGGGTTCCGGGAGGTTCTTTGGGACGTTCTTTTTCCCGTTCCTGTGCAGGTCTTACCACAACGTGTAATGCATTGGAGCAATCCAGTATGGAGGCACGCAGGCAGAGTCTTAGGGTAAGTAAAAAAAAAGATTTTGTATTTATTAATGCATTAGACACACAGAACACACAAAACAAGGTTCTTCCTGTAGAAATAGGTATCATTTGTGAAATGTGTAACACATAATTTTCAACTAATACTAATTTTTATTTTCTGTAAGTTAAGGTTGATTAACTAAGCTCTAAATTTTATAGAAGTTTTATTGCAATTCTTGAAATACATTATTGGCAGTGCTTGAGGCAATGCATTCCAGCCAGCACACTGACGTCATAATGTAGCCGTTTTTCGGCAGTAACGACGTCAAGTGACGTATTAAAATGACGTCGAATTGTCGTAAAACTGACAGCATTATGTCACAGACGAAGGACGTCAATATAAGACGTCATTAAAATGTAGTTCAACGACGTCATTAAAACGTTGTTCAATGACGGGAATTATAAATAAATAGCTGAATATTGGAAATAATATTTATTATATACTATTTCATACATAATTATTAAGCGAAAGTAAACATTCAATAACAGAACATACATCTCTTCTATTAACTCAACATCTCGTAATTACTAAACAAAAGTATACATTTACTAACTGAAAAGCTGCTAAAACAATATGCAGAATAATTGGTGATACTAAAATAATATTAGTAAGTACTAAGAAATCACTGCATTAGGATTAATTTATTAACAATAGTAATCTCACAAATTCGTCGAACGGGTAAAATTGTATAGGTTATGTAGTATTGCGACGGAACAAGTAATTATTAATAGTCACCCTTTGTGACAAACCACACAATTATTATGCAGTAGTTACACCTACAAATACATTATAAATGTAGGTACGTCAACAACTTTAATAATAAGTAGAAACGTTACTAATTAAAGAACAAAAAAAATACATGAAAGACGTTGTTGCTGTTTGTATTGCGGCATGTGGTCAGGTGCAGTTCAGTAAAAAATAAAGTAAAACAGTGTTTCTAGATTTGTCTCTCGTACATCAGTGGACCTGACAATACAAAAATAGTAATAGTGTAATTGAATATTGAAAACAGTCAAATAATGTATTCTATTTACATTCTGCAAATGTAAAAATAAAAAATATTTTATGGAGTATATCACTTTTTGGTTACCTAGATAGATCAAAATTAATAATATTAGAAGTCTAAGACGACCTTATTGTACGTCTAAAAGACGTCGTTTTAAAGACGTCTACGTACGTACATCCCGTAACATGACGTCTTATAGACATCATTTATTAGTCATATGACGTCGCCGACGAATAATCACTTAAAAATAACGTCAGTGTGTTGCATGGGATGCGCAATTTACACTGTGAAGCTTGAAAAGATTTATTATGAATAACACTGAAAAGTTTTACATGTTTATGAAAACCTATATTAACATTTTTACATCATAAAACACATGATTCTCAGTATTTATTGAGTTTTTATATTCATAACCTTTTCAATAATACAAATGTTTTTAACATACCTTAAACTTTTAGGGTTCATTAAGTCGAGCACTGGGCCTAACAAAATCAAAATCAGAAAGAGAACATCAACCAGACAAGCATTCGCCAACATCAAGTTCCGGAAGTTCTTCAGTCGTAAGTCAAGTGAGTCCACCTCCAATACCACTTAGGGCATCACATTCTGGTGGCGAATCACCCGATTATGCTGTACCCTTCCATTATCCGCATACAAATTCTCTGTTAAGTGCAAGAGAATTCCATTTGAATACATCTCGATTACACAACATACATGAGATTAGAAGCCAGAAAGAGTATCACATATCGAAAAACGAACGAGCGGGAAAAGTAATGAGCAACTTGGCTGGGGGAAGCTTGCATCGTAATAAACGGCAACATAGAAGAGTTAGAAGTATCAGTGATATTGATACTGTACATGTAGAGCCATTATGATTTTAAATTTTATTTTTTTGTTTATTGAATTTTAGAGGCGTGTGATTCATTTAAAGAAAAAAATATTTAATGAATAGGTAAATTATTCTTTATACAAATTTTTTTATAAATTCGGGTATTATTTTAGTGTATTTATTAGTGTGAGTGTGCTAGTATTGTGCTTGTAATAAATAATAATAAAAGTTGAAAATTGTAAAATTAAGATAAAAAGTTAGAATGTAAGGATATAATATTATACAGAATGGATTTGTAGTTAATTTATTGTTATTATTGATGGACTGATGTGTTTGTATTTTTGTGATGTTTATTGTTTTTTTTTTAATTATTATTATTTATTTGTATTTATTATTATTAATAGTTGTTATTTGTATTATCAGTAAAAGTCGTAAACCAATCTATTCTAATAAACCAAAGATTTTAAAAAATAATTTAGCAAAGATCTTCGAGATATATTCTTCTAGGATTAAATGTAGTGCAGTGCAATCAACATTGCATTATTATTAATAAATAAGTTGGAAATATAAACCAATTACCTAATAACACAGTGATTATAAACATTACAAGTAAGATTATTATTCATTTTGTTAAGTAAGCTAGAATA
This sequence comes from Agrypnus murinus, assembly GCA_929113105.1. NCBI lineage: Eukaryota > Metazoa > Arthropoda > Insecta > Coleoptera > Elateridae > Agrypnus > Agrypnus murinus. The sequence continues at coordinate 115,416,706 of OV816027.1, forward strand.
TATCTAATTTGAGAAAAGTACACATATCATGTCATCAACACAATAATGATAGTAGGTTGTATGCATACGAATATATACCCAGTAAGCAGACTGACGTCATTTTAACGTCGGTTATTGGTCAGTCGTTACGTCATTTTCACTTTTGAAGTCACGTTATAATAATGTTAATAAAACGGATAAATGTCACAGCCCAAAGACGTCATTTTACAACGTAAAAAAGATGTTGTTTTATGAAGTAAAGAAAACGTCATATAATGATTTAAATGACGTCTTATTGTTGTCTTAAGGACCTATTTATTTCTACTTCTACAAATAAAACACCTTAATTTGAAAAAAGATTTATTATTTAATATTCTGAAACATAAATATAACCACTATTATTATCTTATTATACTTATATGGCGGCCATAAAACGCCTGTTGTTTTCGAGGCGTCAACCAACACGTGTATACTTCCTCCGTCCTTTTAGGTTGTTGTATGAAAATTGTATGAAATGTCATCCTAATTTGTTTTACCAACACTAACACAAAAATTGCAAGAAATGCCCAGAAATAAAATACCACAAACATATTTTTTTAATGAAATATGTTACACATTATGCAGCTAAAAGGAACACCAACTTTTTGCATTCGTCATCAGCGGCCAAACATGTCTAAAAAATCACGTAAATAAGACGGCACTCTGCTTACTGAGTAGATATATAGATGCGGAATGATGTACGTGCTCTACTCAAACTGTAAGCAATATGCCTACATATATCTTACGTATACCTTAGATGCAATATTGATTGGCATATGCCATACTTTGGAATTATTCTTTATTTTTTAATGTGTTTTTAAAGATATTGTTGAGATATAACAATTATTAAAGCATTTTAAAAATCAATCATATCTGAAAATGATTGGTTAACAAAATTTAAAATTAGTTGCATATGTTGATCTTAAAACTATTCTTCTTATAGTAGTTGACACATTAATAAGTATGAAAAATAATGTAAAATCTGTGCCACAAAATCTTTAAAGATGTTTTTGCAAGATTTGAGTTGCATCGACTAACTTTCTGATTTGTCTGCTCAAGAAACAATAAAGTAAAGAAGAAAGCTAGAAATGGTCTTAATTTCCATTAGAACTATTATAATCTGAGGTCGGATAACAAATAAAAACAAATGAATGTTAAATGAATAGTTTTTAGATCACTTCATTGAATCTGCATAAACGATACATAACCCACAGTTGAAAGTTTTTAAAACAAATGACCAATTGGATAAAATTCTTACAAACGTTTTAAGATTACTCAATAATTAAACAGATTTCTTATGGATACATACCTATGTTAGTACGAAATTAATAAATTTATTAATATTGTAACCAGATTATTTAAGTAGTATATGAGTATTATTTGAGGTACCTACTTATAAGTTCATTTTCTATTAGAAACAACTAGTTTATCATTGTTTTGTATTAATTTATCTTATGATAGAAAGTGATGGTTACATTAATACATATTGGTGCCATTTTTTTGTGATTTGAAGTTGTTGTGTATGTTTTCGTTTTAAATTATAATTTTGTTTCTTGTGGCTCAATAAAATAATTCTAAAGAGGTCTTTATTTTTTTAATATAAGCAGAGTTGTCTTTTTGATGCAAGATGCGTCTGTGGGCTTACTCAATTTTACACACGCCTTCCCTAAATAAAAATGTTTCATAATAAGATACCGTATTACATCGATTATAAGAAGCTTTTTGTTTTTGTGTTTTGGTGTCTCTGTATTCATGGTGCATCTTATATTTGATGGCGTCTTACCAGGATCATTTCTTACTCTTGAAGTACATGCATTGTGTTTTCATTCATTCATTCATGTGTCTCGATACATTTTTTCTGAGGAGACAGCCAGCGCTACCTAGCGCTGGATGACCCAAACCCTATTGAACTACGCGATGTAAGAGAGAGAGGTGAGGATCCGAGCTTGAATTCTTTTTTCGTATTTCAACAAAAGCAGCAAGTTACTAAAGCTTACTCATTAGGGTAAGCAGTTGATACCTAGTATTTTTTATTTCCAGCTTAGAAAAATAATGGTGCATCTTGGTGCATGGTGCATAAATGTTTATGTTAGTCTTCTAGGTCACTTATATGTTGCTTTTATGATCAAAATTTATTAATCGCCCAATGCCGGACTACTTGATATGGATTGATCCTGCATTGAATTTTTGATGGGTAAAAAAATTAGTTGGTAGGGCCCCGTCTGCTACTGACTATTACATTACATAAGATGTGTAAAATAATAATAGAAAAGACAGCTTTTTATTTATTATTAGGTACAAATTATGAAAATTCTGATAAACAAAATATTAAAGGTCAAAGAGGCAGATCGAGACAGAAGTGGATAGGGGCAAGGGGGGTAGAGGAAGACCAAGGAAGTTTAAGTAGGGGGAACTGCCACAAGAGGTGTGCACATAAAGCCTCAAGTGTGCATAACTTGTCAAATTTTAAAGTTGACTGTCAAACGCTGCGATAAAAATTTTCTTTCTTAAAAACTAAAGTTATTTTAAAAAATACAAATGCTGGGTTGTTAGATTGGATGTGGAAGTGACAAATAGCATAAAACAAGATTCTGGGGTAATATCATGCAATCGTTTAAGTAGTTTCTTCTAACCGTTGTACTTAATTTGTATAATATGATCATTCTATTGGGAGTATTATCACGTATGTTGTATAAAAATGTTCTTTTTTATTAAATAATTACATAAAACCATCTCAAACAGTTTATAAAGTACACATCGTCATCGGTACGCAGTAAACTAATAAAATTCGTACTGTCGAGTTATTGCCCATTTCAGGGAATCACTCGGCGTCGTCGAATCACCTTAACACAAAAACGATTATATACATTTTAAATACACAAACTACTGCAATAAAAGATAAACAACGATCGTGAAATTTAAAATTAAAAATGATTACCTATTTTTAAGGAATTTGCAAATTTATTTCTGCTGGTTGTGTGGTTATACTGCGTAGTTTGTCGCCATGTCTTTCAGTAATCCCGCCGATTGTGAAGTGCGTGCCGTTATTCGGTTTTTGAATGCAAAAAACGTTCGTCCTGCTGAAATTCACCGGCAGCTTGTTGAAGTTTATGGTGAAGGTGTAATGAATGATGGTAATGTGCGGAAATGGTGTAGGCGTTTCAATGAAGGGAGGACAAATGTTCATGATGAAGAACGATCTGGAAGGCCAACTGTCATGAATGAAGAATTGACACAAAACGTTGATGAGTAAATCCGCCGAAACAGGCGCTTTACAATTGACGAGTTTCATCAGAAATTCCCTCAAGTTTCAAGGTCGGTAATTTATCACATTGTTAGTGACAAACTTCACTACAAAAAAATGTGTGCGAGATGGGTGCCAAAAATGTTGACAGAAGAACACAAACAAAAGCGAATAGCACATTCTTTGTCCTTTTTGGAGCGCTACCACAAGGATGGTGACAATTTTTTGAGCCACATTGTGACTGGAGATGAAACGTGGATTGCGTACTACACTCCAAAGACAAAAAGTCAATCCAGTGAATGGCATCATTCAAACTCCCCGTCACGCCCACGGAAGCTCAAAACCTTCAACACGAAAAATCATGGCCACGGTGTTTTGGGACCGGAAAGGCATTCTTCTGATAGACTTTTTGCCAAGAGGAATGACAATAAATGCCGAGAGGTATTGTGAAACACTGTTGAAGCTTAGACGCGCTGTTCAAAATCGCCGGCGGGGACTACTGTCTAGCGGCGTCGTTCTGCTTCACGACAACGCTCGGCCTCACGTTGCAGCAAGAACAAAAACGCAACTGGACAATTTTCACTGGGAAGTACTGGATCATAGTCAGGAGGCAGAGTTCTTTGATGAAGGGATCCAAAAGCTGGTGTCACGGCTTGACAAATGCTTGAACGTTGATGGCGACTATGTTGAAAAGTGAAAAAATGTTCATATTTTAGTTTTTGATATAATTTGTATTATTAAATAAAGTTTATTTTACTCCATTATAAAACGGTTCTTACTTAAAAAATGACCCTCGTAATTAATTGAAAAATACAAGAGTTTCATTAACGGTCTCCTGAATACCATTTTAAACAATTTTCTGAACCCAACCCTACATTGTATTTACATGTGTGCTGTCAAATTTGTAGTTCCCTTACGCCACTACAGGCTTCACTTTTACAGCCCAGCAGTTGCGTCATGCCTCTTCCCCCTACTTAAACTTCCTTGAAGAAGACCTACATAAATAGTAAAGGGAGTACAAAAGTGGAGAGACAAAGTGACTGATCGACAAGCATGGAGAAGAGTAACAGAGCTATGGGCCTAAAGACTAAAAAAGCCTGTTAAGAGCATGTAGGCACCATTATTTCTCAGCGTTAAAATAGCATAACAGGACGTTAGTATTTATTATTTTTCTAAGTTATTATTACACGTAAACGATTTTGTTTTGCATTCATATTAAAAGTAATATGTACACTAAAATGGGCATTACTCAAATATCTACTATTTATTTTTTATTTTATAAAAAAACGAGTGTGAACTATGAATATGATTAGAGCGAGAAATCAGTGATTCTCGCACGTCAACTGTCTTACATAGCAAATGAAAAACATAAGATCTAGTACAGCAAATTGTTACTATACTTTTATTAAAATTACTCACTAAACTTGATTCAATTACATTTGTAAATAACTGTAAAATATACCAAATGCGAAACCGTTTTAACTAAATTATTTCTTAAGACTAGAACTGAAGTGATATTGGTTGCCTAGTTTACTGTAAATTCGTATTTCCAGCATAATCATTTTCTTGGATGTTTCTAAAGTAATTTAACAAAGTTAATTTAAAGAATAAACATTATAGAACCGAATGATTTATAAATGGTACAATTTTGATCAAATACAATAAAAAAAAACCTTTTTTTGCATATTTTGTTTAATATGATAGAGATAATCATTCTAAACAAGATGTAATGTGATTTAAAAAAAATAGTTGTATATTTCATATTTTATGCTTGAAACAAAAATATAAAATTTTTAGCTGGGTTACCTAAGCATTGCCTTTGCTTCAGTTTAGCCATTGTGTAAGAGGGGGTGCTGCCACTAATAAGCTACTCAAGGAGGCGGGGAAAAATATATTATGCGGTCGTTGGAGTTTTTTCGGACATCGCCTAGCTTTTGCGTAATACTAAATTTTCCTCTGTATTTACATAATAACGTATAAGTGATCGCGGGCGAGAAAAGGAACCTATCGTGCGGAAATCCTGTTACCAAGAAAACGGCGCTTGCAACTCCGTGTGTGTTGTGGCAACAGAGAATTAGTTGTCTTCTCACAAATTAATAAGAAAATCAACTACTAGTAATTAATAATTATTAAGAATCAACTATTAGTAATTACTAAACTAAAAATTTCTAAAATATTCTTCGATTATGTACTTGCAGTAATACTGTAGTGTAAAATAATACACAAACGCTGTTTATAACCCATCTATCTCCTACAAATACTGTTTTCCCTTTAAAAATTAAATATTCCAGTAACTACTTTCAAGATCTTATAATCCTTTGAATAATACCGCAATAATGTATTTGCTACCTGTTAATTTATTTAACCCCTAACTATCGGAATTGTACCTGAAAGTGAATTACCATGCCCTTAAAGACACACTACATTCTATTCAAAACTGGAAGAAATTTGCTAATGATCTAAGATTCTGAGAAGGATAACAGTTGTCCTTGCAAAGAAAAGAGTGCCATAGTCGGTTTGGACGGTAGTCACTTTTTAGGGTAGAATAACTAAACTGCAAATTGTTATACAGTGTGCGCCGCTTCTTAAAATCGTTCAAACAAGGCGTTTTTCAGTCAATCAAGCGACGATATATTAAGCGGTCCTTGTATAAAATGTATGTTTCTGCGATTTAAAAGGAATTTATGAATCATAGTTTAATAGGTTAGGCAGTATGTATTTATGTTCGAACTCAAATTTTCCAAATTTAAGCAGATTCTTCGAAACAAGATTCTCCTGGAAATAAATGAAAGGGAAAAGATCCGTTATTCAGGGGCAACCACATGGTTGCTGAAAGGGTAGTTGGTGCACAATTTCGTGTAGTCGAATGTATAGGTATAAAATTACGTAGGTTACGGTACGGTTAGGTATACATTCGACTACACGAAATTGTGCACTTAACTACCCATTAAGCAACTATGTGGTTGCCCTTGGTTATAATCCTATATTCATTCAAAGTATTGTAGGCAAATGGAGATTCCCAACCCTAAGAATGACAGAGTAAAAAAACTGTTAGTAAATAAAAACGAAGTTTTGTATGTTATTAATTTTTTTGTTTAATGATGTAAAACCGACGCAGATAGAATTTGATTCTGATTCTGTGATTCCAATAAACGGAAAAATTTAATAAATAATAAACGGATAAAATTATTAATTATTATTAAAATATACTTTAATTATTAATAATTTTTATAGCAATAATATACAAAACAATAATATTACAAAAGAAAATAAAATATTTTTTCAATGTGTGCAGAAAAACAGGGAGATTAGTTAAAAAAGAAAAGAAAAGCCCAGAAAAGACAATTTCTAAATTTACACATGACCATCTTTAAAAAAAAAATAGTATCGACATCTGTTGAAGGGTAGAAATATTATGCTTTTGACAAGTAAATGTTTTTATAGAATTTTCAGTGCTAACCAAAATTTAGTACTCATGATTATAAATTTGTTGTAGGGGGCTTTCATTTCTGCCCTTAAGAAAATTGTTCTGTAGAATGGGCGGGATGCTGGGTACAGTCGTAGAAAAAAGCGTCCGAACATACTATCGTGGCCGAAGTGTGACGAAGCGGAAAGCAAGCAACCCTAAAGGCTGATTTCTAGTTCCATATACGTATAACCGTTGAGTGAGAGAATTCTCTCACTCAACGGTATAACATAACATTATCAGAAGTCGTAAACTTAACGTATTCAATTTATAGTTGATAGTATAAAGTTAAGTTATCAATGATTTTAAATTGTCAAAAATTGTTAATTGTAGTTGGTAATTGTTAAAAATGCTCGGCGAAAACGAATTGTTAGAAATTGGTGGGTGTGTCAAAATAGTGTAATTGAATACTGAAAACACTAAAATAATGTATTCTATTTACATTCTGCAAATGTAAAAATAAAAAATATTTTATGGAATATATCACTTTTTGGTTACCTAGATAGATCATAATTAATTATATTAGAAGTCTAAAAACGACCCTATTGTACGTCTAAAAGACGTCGTTTTGAAGACGTCTACTTACGTCCCATAACATGACGTCTTATGGACATCATTTATTAGTCATATGACGTCGTCGACCAATAATCACTTAAAAATAACGTCGTTATAACGTCAGTGTGCTGGCTGGGATTAAGATAAAACTGAAGATATCTAATAATTATTCAAAAGCATTCAAATCTTTATTACTCATTTTTACTTGGTCAGTGATATGTCTCCATATAATTTATTTTTTTGTCTTTAAAATTTTTATTCATTTTATCATACAATAATTTGTACTTCTCAACACACTGTACTGACAATACTTCCTTCATCGTCCCAAAAATCGCAACCAAACCATAACCAAACTTTTACAATTTTTCGAAGGAAAAATGTTTTAATTGTCAATTGAGTTACTATGGAAATGTGATGACTTGATTATTAATATTTCGTAACTTTTATACACCGTAACATAAAAAATGAAATTGACCAATTCATACGTAAACGGATATGGACATAAGTTATGTTAACGGAACTACAAATTATAACATTTAATTCAGTACATTTTAATTTGATAAGTTATGTGCAGAGACGAGAATTAAAAGCTGATAAAGAAATAAATGTAAAATAATGCAATGGGTGTCTGATTTATTTATAAATGGAATAAACACATGTAAATAATAATTTAAATGTGAAATTTTATACATCCCTAATGTTGTTTTGTAAATCAAGTAGCAAATATCAAGAAATGAAGCATTTAGATAGTCGTCCAAACAATTTTATATGTTGATGTTCATTTAATTTATAAAGAAACCGGAAGACTTCCCAGTTCCACTGCCGCACATGTTCGTTTTGAATTTCTCATTATCAATTACACCATACAATAAAATTAATACAGTGGCGTGGAGCTAATATATAACATCTTCTTCATGTATGAATCTATCACAAAATGGAGTAATATTGACTGATAAAATTATTGTGATGATTGTGAGTTGAATTATTTTTTATATAACACTTTTATTCCATCTAAATCACATAAAGAAACATTACTAGACAAGATTATTGGAACGCCGATGATCCGACGTATTGCACAGGCTTATCAGCAAATCTTTCTCGTCTCTGGTTATGTGATATGTGTGTTTACGGAACTATAAATCCGCCTTTTTACGCTTATACCGTACACGTAGCACCATAGGCATTTTTGTGGTGAATTAGCTGGTCGTTTGTAATTTTCGAAATTCTTATTAGTGTTTCTTTCAAGAATAAAATTTAAATTATTTTAAATTTTAATACTTTACTTTAAAATTCTTTATTAAATACAGGCATTTATTCTTTGTTAGTTACTTATATTTTATTAGTTTGTTAGGGGAAAACCTTAATGAAATGTATATTTTTGAGCTCTACTAGCGAGCGAGCTTAATTTTAGAAAACATAAATTGTTAAATAAGTTACTTGAATTCAATTGAATTGTATGTTTTGGTCGTGTAAAAGGTGATTAAGTTTGTTAAATAAGTTACTTCCAAAAATGATAATTCAGTTGAAAACCATAGTGATGGGTAAACGTAAAGAGAATTATGTTGCCAAAAGTAAACATCTGTCCAGCAAACGTAGAGGAATCGTTCTCGGAACAAGTAACAAAAGAAATTAGTCCTGAATAACATTCTCCGATTTCGAATTGGTATAAAAAAGGCAATTGCTTTTCGAACGCAAAATCCAAATAAAAAGGAAGCATATATATATATATATATATATATATATATATATATATATATATATATATATATATATATATATATATATATATATATATATATATATATATATATATATATATATATATATATATATATATATATATATATATATATATATATATATATATATATATATATATATATATATATATATATATATATATATATATATATATATATATGTATAATCAGCACTTGCGAGACCTGATACACCATGTGCAACATACTATGCGAGGCCCGTTTTGCACATGTGAGACCCGTTTTCGGGTCTCGCATTTCCAAGAGCTGTATATATGGTTTTTTGTGTTCTCCTGATCCTCAAACACCTAAATTTAAATTTTTGTTTGGGACTCAGAAATACGGTAAATATCGTCTCTTATACGGTTTTTAGTTAACACTTTCTTCATGCAGAGGGCGCGTCACTAGATCAGTATATAATCAGTATATAAAATGCGAGACCCGGTGTGTTAACATCAATATTCTTACGTTTCTGTTATATGCGAGTCCCTTAAATTTGGCAGCTATGTGTTTAAATATTTTTCGTACTGTAGCTTACAAATTATTATGAAGGAACATTCCTTAAAGAAACGTTTCTCGTACGAGAGAAGGGTTTAAAGGTTTTACGGGCTTTTTTCTGTAATGAGAAGCATTGTGGAAAAATTATGTTTTTGCAATTTGTATTTGTTGTGTCTGTTTTATGCTAATAAAATAAAAATGTTTTATTTTGTTTACTAAATTGATATTTTATAGTTTACTAACTTATACTAAAATGTATCTTTCATTTCACACCAAATTCTCCAACTCGTTTTTTATGCTATAAAAATAAGCAATTTTAAAAATTATTTTTTAATAAGTTATAAAAAGTTTTAAAAGTTATTTTTATCTTTAAAAATAAAACTGTTGCATTTTAAAAAAACTTTTACTATTATCTTCTTGTTCTGAGATAATCATATTATTATACTTTAATATTTAATATACTATGCTTGCTAGCATGATAATTTTTGAAATAAACATTTTATTGAAAGTGAAGGTTTTACTGAACAATAAAAATTAAACTGACGTATTAGAATACAAATAACAAAATAATTGTTAATTTTAACTGAAAGTACAGTATTGATTGTATATAAATGTGTTATTGGTATCTAATTAACATTTTTAAAATGTGTTTCTTCTTTTGATTTCTACATCCTTCTTGTTGGACACCTTATTACAATAAGTCTGAATAAGGTTTTTAAAATGTTTTGGCTAACATCTCTTCTCTTCTTATGTCCACTTTGCTTTTTTGCAAACTGCTTGCGAACATTTTGAGGTAGCTTTAGGGGAAAGTATTATTACTAACTATTATTACCTTATTTTGACATTTTTAAAGGAAGATTTTTTTATTAATTTATAAATAGTAAAGCTGACATTGGTTTAAAAAGTTTAACTTTAATACAAGTTGATATCAATACTTCTTGATTACCTATTAGAAACATCTACTATTTATAAACTGTGTAAAAATTTAATAAAGAAAAAACGTATTGGAATATATTTCTTTCTTATTTAGTATAAATTGATAGAATAATAAATTTTTAACACTACATTTCGTTGGGGTTCACAGGCTCTATTGTAAATGAATTTTAAACCTATCCAGAGAAATTGTACAATGGTCATAAATCTTTACTTTAAGTACCTATAAATACGTATAGGGTAGGCATTTTAAGGGGGTAGCAACTACTACCTGATTTTATAACAGCAGGAGTTTTTGTAAGTTGCTGTAAAAAGTTGAAAATCGTTTCATTGAGTATTAAAAACCATCTATGACTTAAACAAAACTATCTTCAAGTTTAAAGGGTAAACGTATTTGCAAATAGCTTAAACACTGAGACAAGGGCAACCACAATAATTATAATACTATATTGTAGTATTTTGTAAGTTTTTTGTACTGAATCTTTATGATATATAATAATAAAACGTCTTAATAACGTAAAGAAAAAGAGTTTTATGTTTAACATAAAACTCTTCTGCTTTGCATTAATATTCTTTGAACACTTTGGAAGTTCATTAGAACCTACTTAATATTATAAGACAAACTTAAATTTAATTACTGAATGTACGTAACATAATAAGAAAACTACACTTCCATTTGCATTTAATAAACATTTTTTAAATAACTAAAACATAAAACAACACATATGTACTTAATAAAGTTCTGTGAAAAAAGACTGTTGAATTTTGTTTGAGCAAAAGACATCATTCTCGGACTATCTTGGCCTTTGTTAGTAAAATCATCATTACTACGTAGTTTTTAAATAATCACGAACGTTCAGAAGATGGAAAGTTGTTTGTTTTATGTAATGGTAATGCCAAAGTAAAAAATTAAAACCAAAATTTTCAAAAATAATTTCAGATTCGTAATCTGCGACTCGAAAAACTACCAGTGTGAACCTCTGAGAATGACAGTTATTAAATAAAATTATACATAGTTCATGTTTGGCATAAATTTATCTTGCAATATCATTAATTTGTTTGTCTATTTTTTTTTATTTAAAACTTCGTCTTCTATCGCATAAATCTTTAATTTATTCTTAAGGCAGTACAGATCATGCAATCAATTAACGCACCGCGTTAATCGCGCGTTAGGTAAAACACTCAATCTAAACAAGCAAGCGCTTAACGCAGCATCGTCGCGCCGTCAGTATCATGATTCACAAATTATATTAAGTCAGCGTTACCGTTTTAGTACGCGAGATTTCTAAACCTAATGGACTTTCTTACGGACGTGTATTGTGGCGCCGTGATTGGTCAGCTTCTGTGGCGCACAAATATGAAATGAAAACTATCATAACAACTGACGTGTTTAGATAAATTCAATGTTGTTTTATAGTAGAGTGCATATTAATCCTTTTTGTGACTTCCGTGAGGGTTTTATTGTTACAAGCTGAATTATATATCAAATGAAAGCTTATTATTAAAACGATAGATGTTTAAAGGTTTAACTATTAAAAGAAGCTTTGATATTTTAAATAAATAATATAATCGATTTCGTGCTGTCGAATACTGTGTCACAATAATTTAATTGCAACAAAAATGACATTCATGACAAACAACAACAATGTGGCCAGAACTTTGGTCTTATTAAAGCAACAAAAAAAAAGGTTATTTAGAGATATCTACATTCCACAATCTTGGTCTAACGTCGTACGAGGAGAAACCAAAATTAGGTTGCACCCAATACTATTTACCGAAGTGTTATATGATGGCACAATGGGTAAGAGCCATCACTATATAGTTTGTTGCCTACATGTTTTAAATATATTAAAGAATATCAAACAGTCCCAGTGCGGAGTCTGAACTTAACAGACATTCAAAATGCTGCGGAGACTTAAAACTCCAAGTACGCAAACCGCGAAACCACCAATTTCTTTAATCTATATCTTGCGTTGCATTCGAAGTGAACTCTTCAATACGCACGATTTAATCAGGAATCGTGGAAGTTTGGAAGTTGATGGCCTGCCTCTGCCTACTGCAACGGTCAGATTGGTATGCCCTTCTTCCAATTGCTTGCACCACTTTCTAATTGCCTATCGCGACATGACATCATTTCCATGCACAGCTGACACTCTATGATGGATTTCTTAGATTCAAAAAGATTTTAGAAGGTATAAGTGGGAAGAGTTTCAAGCTATCAGGCCATTTTGAATGCCCGTTATGTTCAAACTAATGTTCAAATGTTTAACACTCAGTTAACAGGTAAACAACAAACTATGTTATGATAGTTCTAAGCGCCGTTGTGCCACTTCTATAAAGCTCGAGTAAATAGTGCAACTTAAATTTTGATACCGCTTTGTAGCTAAAAATAGCCAAAAGTTCACTGTGGTTATAATGAATGATGAGGATTTTATTAGCTTAGATGTCCTTAAACTGTTTTCCAAAAACATGGTCACTGGAATCAGATCTATGCAGTGAGTGGTTGAATTTTAGAATGGAGCATCCTTTCACATCATCCGAAAATACATAAAAAAGTATTTTGAGTAAATATACTATTATTTAGATATGAAATAAAATATTTTGCACTTGTACCCTGGTTTTTTATTGACTAAGCAGACATGTTTGGAATACAAGGGGTACAAATGCAAACACATGCTAAGAAAATACTGATAGAAGACATTAACAATGAATAAAATGATCTCATATTTTAGAGAGAAGTACAAAACAGTATAAGCAAAGGTAAAATATAATAACAAACTAATTAAATAACATACTTTAATTACAAGAATTATCAAAATTTAGCTCTGATTATCTAACATGTTACATTGCACTTATACCCCTTGGCTTCTAGTCCCCCTCATATAAAATAATGAGTTTTTCATCCGTACTACATATAATGATTTTCATTTATAATACTACAAATACATAATAAAAGTGTAAAATACGTTGTAAGATGTAATTCTGAACAAGTACATAATTTATATGCGCTGATTTTTGTTTTATTAACATTTAAACAAAAATTAAAACGCTGAGTTGAAAATAGTGCAACTAAAAAGTAATTGATAAACATATTTAACAATTTACATAATAATATTAACATTATAACGTGTCTGGTGTTCTTATCTTGTCCGATGACTTATTTTTTACGTAGTAATTATTTTTGATTATTTTTTCTTTAATAAGAATTCACCCTGCTTTTATAGAATTTTTGTGAAAAATGTCCTTTTATACTTTATAAAGTAAGAAATATCTTCAAAAACGGAATTTTTTTTAGTTCCTAGCATTCTCCCACGCAAAAACGCGTGACCATGTATACGGTCCAATGCAATTTCGTGTACCTCGCTATGTGTAAATTGCGCGATAGAATGGGGAATCTCGTTGCAACGCGCATCAACTAAAATTTACGCGCATTTGAATGTATACTTGTCTTATGCAATGATATGTAGTCAATAACGTGCGTTAATAATCGCGCATTAGCTAACACCTCATGTGCACTGCGACTTGATAGAGAACTGGAAACATCTTTTTCAAATTTACAAATAATAAAACTGACATTTGTTTAAAAACTTAACTTTAATACAAGTCAAAGAGCAATACTTGCTTTTTGTAAAATCTCCGATGTAAACTAACAGGATTCAGTGTTGCATACGTTTTAACATTATCATTATCACCAAATTCGTAGAAATCACCAGACTTACAATTAGTTGACGTTTCCAGTTCTCGCAGTACCTAATTACTCTTTCATTCGTGTCGAAATTCTAATATAAGTATCCGAGGCAGGATTATTGGTATTAGATTTTTTTTCTGTATGACAGTTTCAGAAGATAATCTTGTAGGTTGGATAAATCATTTTTGATAAAAGAGGTAATTCTAAATGTTTTTTATTTGCATTAGAAACCTTTTTAAAAGCATTTCATACTCACATAAGGCAATAGTAGGATAAATTAAATGACAAACTAATTGCCTTATTTTCTACTCTACTTTTAAGGTAAAATATTATCTAAAATGGCTACATTAAATACTTTTAATTTTTTGGCTCAAATTCATTTTAAGTATTTACTTCGAGCGGGTATCCATTTAAAATAACTAGAGAAAAATAACCACGTGTGAGAAGTGTGCGTAAAGATCCGTGACAAATTGAAAACACATTTCTTTACTTCGGAATATTCCGTTAACCTCACTGAGAACACCAGGTTTACTATAGTGTCATATTGGCAACGTCGAAGGGACTCTTATGTGACGATGAACGTATATTTTTAATATTACGGGTCTCGCATGTTCGTTGCACTTCAAAGGGTCTCGGAAGTCTGTCATAAATATTACTTTTTGAAAATTTTTACCCCTCAGACTAAATAATTCCTAAGACCAATAAATACATCCCAAAATACCAAAATACACAGTTTTAAAATAATTTTTTCGATCGGGTCTCGGGTTGTCTGTTCCGTATCGTGGGTCTCGGATGTGTTGCTATTTACGTATATATATATATATATATATATATATATATATATATATATATATATATATATATATATATATATATATATATATATATATATATATATATATATATATATATATATATATATATATATATATATATATATATATATATATATATATATATATATATATATATTGATAAAGGGTACCTTGTCACCTCCAAAGTAGATACCCAGCGTACGTTGTCACCTCATATATAACGTTGTGACCTCCGTTTTCGGAGGTGACAACGTTTTGCCCTTTTTTCTACTGTATAAGCATATAGATGGTGTTAGAAGCCTAAATTCAAATTTTTTTTGTCTGGAGGTGATAACGTCATACTTATACTCACAAGATTAATTTTTAGTTCAGCTGTAGATCGCTGGCGTTGCCGTCGCTCTTAGTTGTATAATTGCCAATACGATGTCACCTCCGCCTGTATATGTAGTTTTTTGTACCATGTACGGTACGTTGCAGGCTCCACAGTTTGGCAACGTCGTATACAAGACCTTAACCATTCAGGTATATAGAATTCCATCGAAACTCATACATCTGGCGTGGTTTGGACCATTTCACGCTACATAAATTTAAACATACTTTTTTGGGAATAGTAGCTGCATTTAAACTAATATTTTTAAGGGATCGCTTGAATTGTACGTCATTTTCAAATAGTTGATGATGGTTTAAAACAATAAAGTAATAATTTCTATTCCATTTAAAAGATTTTGAGTTGAAAATGACTTTCTTTGAAATACGAAGAGATTAAATAGAAAATACTTTTTAGCCGTAATCTATATCTATATATATAAAAGGGAAAGATTGTCTGTATATATGTATGCGATTTTCTCCGCAACCACTGGACCGATTTGGATCATTGGTATCATTGGAAAGGTCTTGGCCCAGAATAGAAAATAAGACCAAATTGGACTCTGATCGGCCATCGTGGTCCGAAATAACAGCGAAAAACCCATATATGGAAGTTAAAAATGGGTACTGAGATTGATGTGAATAGATATGTTGTCAATTGTCAAATTTGGTAATTTGACAATTACAAAAACTAAAAACATGTAATTTCAATAAAGCGTAGCAAAGCGCGCCGGGTATTTGCTAGTTATGTATAAAAAAGAGTTCATTTTTTTACAATATGATCATTTCGGATTTTTATTACTATTTGATAATTTTCAGAATTGTCATATGGCATATGAAATATTCATTCTCGCACCTACAAAGAAAGATTTAACTTTAAGATTTTCTTACAGTACAACAATTAATAAATTTTTAAAGAAAAATAATTTTTTAAACAGAATAATGTAACATTTGGTATGTAGTGTACAAATTTCACCAAATCCGGTTCATGAAGTTTTAGCTGACATTGTAACTATGTTTACATTTTTATTTATTTATTTAATCAAATACACGCGAATCTCCCTTTATATACACAAAATTAATCCTAAAATATGCTTCAAATATAATTTGGTTACCAAAACTCATAACAAAATGCATTTTTATAATAATTATCAACAGATAAAGTTGAAATAATCAATTCCACAAACATAATGTAAATGTTTTAATAATAATTTTAAAAACAAAAAGGTTGGTTTCTGTGAAGGAAGTGGGGTATCTTGACCAATATAAGTTAATTGTTTGAAAAGAAAATCGATGAAATAGCTTTCACTTTTGGGTATGTGGTAAGAAAGAAACAAGTGAATTTATTAATTATCCTTATTTTCATTTGTGGAATTTTCGCCATCTAGTTGTATGGCTTCATCTAGCACATGAAATATGGATATTAAAAGTCAAATTACATGATTTCTTAACATACATATATATCCTGATATATATTGTTTACGTTGATTTTACCGATCTTTTTATTTGAGTGTACGTACAGTTGAGGAGTTAATAAATAGGTTACATTTTTATAAATCTAGGCACTTATGTTGTTAATTTTTGTAAATGTAGTTTATTAAAAAAATGGATTAGTGGTTGCTAAGCGAAACAATAATGGTTGACTTCTTTGCTTGTTTGAACTAGCATTCATTAGAGGTAAATAATAATAATAATAATTACTACAACCCATAACCTTAACCAAGGCCCCAGAAGCTATAAGCTTGTGCGGGAGGGAGGGGGCGATTATTATTATTATGTAGGCCCAATGTGCGGCTGCAGCCGACTTATAGATGGAACAGCGCAAATCCCACATTTGTGTTACAGCTAAGGGAAACTGCAGAAAACCTTAACCAGATCTGCCAGCGCCGGGAGTCGAACCCGGGCCGCTTGGGTGAAAGTCCGGCACGCCAGACATTACACTACCAAGGCTGTGTACTACCAAATGATTGTGTACTAGTTGTTTTGTTTCTCAATTACCAGCCTTGGTACTACATTAACATTCAAGATTGGTCCAAGACTAACCTTGGTTTTATTGCGATATTGGTGACATTGCTGGCTGTAGTCAGAATAGTTTTGGAGGGTCCGCAAAAGCCCTAATTTTTACGATTTTGCCTAATTTTTTCTTTCTTATTAAAACTCCATTTTTTCCGTATCTGCCTTCACGAACTATTTCCTGTAATTTTCTCACAATTTACTTTTGTGTTAAAACCTTAATTTGTGTTTCGGAGTACAGAGAGAGTTGGGAGGAGTGGGAGGAAGGAGTTGACGTAACGAAAAGTGTTGTTTTAAGATGCGAAATCAAATAGAGATGGAGATCAAGGGGTAAACGAAAATATCATGGAAAGATCCGGCAGTGAATCTTAATCGGATTTTGAGGAAGGCCATCAATCTCACAGAGGGTAAAACTTCCAACATTGGCATCCATCTGTGATCGAACAGGAGTATCAGACAGAGCTGCAAGACGTTGGTGTAATCTCCCAGACAGACAGAGAAAAGGTTATCGACAGGATGAAGATTGGAAGAGAGAGAACAGGACACAGAGATCAAGTTGTTTCGATAGCAGGTCACAGAGCGATCCGTGCACTTTATTATGCTAGCAGAAAGGACTGTTACCAGCACTAGGACCAAGGGAGGTGTGATTTCTCTACTTGAAAAAGGACTGAAAAGGTGATTGCAATGTATGTTTTGTATTTTTCATTCCAATGGACTTCCCTTACGCCGTCTGTACCAGTTTCTAGATAGAAAGACTACTGGGCCTAGAACCTACTCAGGCGAAATTGGCAAGAAACTAGATGGGTGCGAAAAGCTTGACATTGCAAGTTTTTCACCAATCGAAGGTAACCTTCCCTATTTAGAAGTCAGTCAAGATTTGAGTACTGACCAAAAATATTTGCTAGAAGTTTGCCACGCCACGAGGAGAGTATTCAGAAGATCTAGCGAAGAAAAATCCAGGGAAGCCACCACATGCAAGATGGCAGCTAATCGCATTTTACGCCTGTACGTCAGCAGCGAGAACCCTTCTGATAACTTGAAAATACTATCTGAATACGTAATGAAAGTCTACGCTCCAGTTTGGTCCCATGTGAAACTTCATCCATCTTGCACTTACGGCGCTCAGTACTTGGAGACTTGTAAAGTTTTCCCGCTACTTTCCGCATGGGCTCCTAAATAATAATAATAATAATAATAATAAATGCCTTTATTTTAATAAGCAGAGAAAAAAAATTACATTCATTACATTACATTAAGGCGAAGTTCAGCATCACCTAACTGGGTGATGCTGCTCTGCCACTTAACCCTTAATTTAAATAAAAACAATGATTTAATATAATATGCGGCAAAATAATTAGGCAACGTATAATAAAACATATTTAAACAGGATAATATAGGTAGAGTTATGTTAACATTATCCTTGGTGGAGCTGGCAGCAGGAGCTTCGTAGAACATACACAGGAACATGATTAATTTAAGTTTGTTGTTTTCTAAACAAATCTGATGACAATGTTTTTTTGAACTTTGAGATAGGAAGAGCTTTAAATGAGCTTGGAATCTGATTAAGATATGAAGCGCAGGTATATGAGAAAGATCTCTTAAAGTTTATGTGATGTACGTCTGTACGAAAGCTTATTTTATTAGTCAGGTATTCAGGTTTGCTGTGTTGTAATATTTTATGAAAGAAAGTTGTCGCGTGTAGGTGACGTCTGTTTGACATGTTAAGCCATTTTGATGGTGCTAATTTGTCTGTTATACGATGAACTGCCCTAGGTATGCCATAAATTAGTCGGAGGCAGGCATTGTGTAGTCGCTGTATTTTATTTGCAACCTCTTTCTCTATACATGGCCCATAAACTACATCACAGTAGTTAAGATCAGAAAGAACCAGCGCCTCACAAAGCATTTTTTTGATATGCGTGTCGAGATACTCTCGATTCTGATATATGATACGAAGATTTAAGTATCCTTTTTTAAGAACATTACAGACATGCGATTTAAATCGTAAATCTTTATCTATAGTTAGACCTAGGTTCCTTACCTTTTTGTAGACTTCCACTTTTACGCCTCCGATCTGAATATTGACCTCTACCACTAAAGAGTCGTACGCATAAGAACTACTTATTAGTATTGCTTGAGATTTAGTAGGATTAAGTTTCAGTTTATGTGCTCTAGATAAATTAGAAATTGCTTGTAAATCAGCATTAATTTTTTGACAAGCTTGAGTTACCGAAGTCCAGGGAAATGATGAATACAGTTGTGTGTCATCAGCGTAAAAGTGGGAGTCTACGAACTGGAGCTGTTCACGGAAATTCGATATATAGATAGCAAATAAGGTAGGGCTGACAATGGAGCCTTGGGGTACACCAGATTTTAAGGTTAGATATTCTGAAGTATTATTCTTATATACTACAGCGTGCTGTCGGTTTGTTAGAAAGTTTTTAAAAAAATTTACCTCCTCAATTGAGAGTCCACAAAAATGTAAAATAGATAAAAGTAACTGATGGTCTACAGTGTCAAAAGCCTTTGAGAAGTCTAACAGTACTAGAACAGTGGCAAGTTTTTTGTCAAGAGCAGTTATTATATCATCGGTTACTTTAAGTAATGCGCTCGTGCAGCTGTAGCCCCGCCTAAACCCTGATTGTGTCTCAGGCAGTATATCATTTCGTTCTAAGAATTCTTTTAGTTGCTTATCAATGATCATTTCTAAAACTTTGGAAAGAACCGGGAGGATGGAGATGGACCGGAGATCTTTGAATTCTAAGGGATTAGGAATCTTATTTAAAGGGATAACATTTGCTTTCTTCCAGGTAGTGGAATATACTGAATGGATAATACAATAATTAATTACATGAGTCACAACAGGGAAAAGAAAGGGTAGGCACAGGTTTATCATAAAAAGAGTTATTCCGTCGTGACCCGCGGCATTTGATTTTATTCTTTTGCTACTACTCCAAATCTCTTCTTCGGGTTCAGGGCGAAAGAACAATACATGGTTTGTTTTCATATTACTATTGTAATAGCTTAGGAGTTAAGAAAAAAAGTATTTATGTCATTTACGTTTGTCAAATATTCCGGTAAATTTGAAGATTTCTTTTTATTTTCTATAATATTGTGTTTGATACTTTTCCAGATAAGGTTAGCTTGATTGGTTTCTGATAGGTTAGTAAAGTACGTCTTTTTAGCCCTACGACATGTATTTGTAACAAGGTTTCTTAGTTGTGCATATTGCTGACGATCTGTCTGTGATTTGGTTTGCTTATAAATTTTGTGTGCATAATCGCGCATTTTAATTAAGAACCGTATATTATCATTAAGCCAGGGTGCTGGTGGTTTAGATATTCGTGAGTGTTTAATGGGTGGATGGACAGCAAAGAGCGGGGCTAGCTTATTGGTAAGAAAGTCGACTTTACTATCAATATCCGTATAAGTATAAATTTCATCCCAATTGATTGACATAAGATCATCATGAAATAGATTATAATTCAAGTTTTTGAAACAGCGGTATGTTTTATGAATTGTGCCGGCCTTCGACCATCCATGAGCAGGGTGCAGTCTACTGTCTCGTGATCAGACAGTTTAGCATCGACAGAAATTCCAGAGTTAATTACATTCGCGGCTTTGGAGGACAAAATTAGATCTATAATGGTGTCGATCCTGAATTCCAAACAAATGTCTGCTTTGCCTCCCCACAAAATCTACTTCTCGGGCTTCTAATCGATGAGAGGAGACATATTCGTGAGTTGGGTTTACGACTAGTCCTAAAGGCAAGAACATTAGTCCACAATGGTGGTGGCGTCAAGAAATCCCAAATTCCTAAAATCAATTTCTATGCTGAGAATTACATTGATTTCATTTCATGGCAAGCTCAAAAAGTCACAGAGCCTCCATTTACTAAACATATAAAGGAAGATGAACTAAAAGGTCTCATAGTAAAGGCTGGATCTCTTCAAATGAACTTTCCGTTGATTTTCCACGATATCCACTGCAACACTCAAGCGGTTGAAAGAACGGTTAAGATTGTCAAGAGGCATCGTCTGCAGTTTGTGGCAGCAGCAACAGAGATGGTTATATTATGACTAAAATAGAATCTCGCAAGTCCATGCCGTTTGAGTCAAGAAAATATTTTAATGTATGACAACCTTATAGTCATAAGACTCATAAGTAATAATATATATAAATTACCTATCCCAATATAACAATGTTTTCTTTTTGTTTTATAGAACTGCATTTCTTTTCAATTAAGATCTTTATTGTTTGTTTTTACCACCTGTATAAGTGCTCAAAGCTCCTATTAATAAGTGTAAAATATACCTTCTGCAGGTTGGTAGATATAGGGTACATAAAACTGAATTATAATTGAAAAAAATTATAAAATTCATAGTTCTTTCGGACCCACAAGAAATTTTTTTACTGATCTGGAGTTTTTACACGATATTAAGCACTACAAAATGCAAGTTTTAATCACTCGGCCATGATAAAAAATGGAAAAGAAAATCTGAAGTTAGTAGGGAAAAACTGATTAATAATTGAGAAAAATGATCAAATTCAAAGTGCTTGCGGACCCTCAAGAAATTGTTTTACTGAGCTGGGGGTTCTACATGTTAATAGGCACCAAACAAGACAACTTTTAATCACTCTGCTATGATAAAAAAAATGGAAAAAATATTTTTTGACCTCTATTTCGTTCCATCCTAATACATATTCTATAATTCGTTAGATCAAATAATAAAGAGGTGTATATCATAGCCAACGGAAGCTGTTGGAAAAATGCCTTAAAAGAAAATTTTTAAAAATGTCGATTAATTTGTTGTGTTTCGATTGGTTTAATGTTAATAAAGTTGATAACTCCCTTTGTTAATTAAATCACAGGAAATCCAATGGTCCAACATGATAAGTGTGTGACTTCGGAAATATCAAACATTTGTAGTAAAAAACACATTATTTAATTTCTTTGTATTACACTCTCTTCGAGTTTAGTAAAAATTAAAAGAGTGTCTGAGTATATTTCAATCAAAATAGAATCTAGATAAAAGTATATTCAAATTAAACAGTGATTCTCGAGATTACAAGAAACTTTATAAAATATTAACTTTATGAAGTAAACGAGAAAGCAATGATTATAATTAGAGAAGCCTTATTAAACTAGTCAGTGCTACTCAGAAAGACGCTTTAATAAATGTTGAAACGGCTTTTAAATAAGTCTTTAATAATAATTCATAAGAAATACAAAAACGCCAATTTACTATAACACAGAAAATAAAAAATAAGTAAATCGAGAATGCTTGCTTGTTTTCATTTGTTATTTTGCCACTAAAATGCCTTCGGCGAGCAATTTAAACCGCCCGATTTCAACATCTGGAGACCACAAGAGACCCTTTTTATGAAATGTACATCTATGGAATGTGGTGTCAACGCTCTATATATATAACTGCGCATAACGATGGTACCTTCTGACCTCCGAACACTTGGCAGCGTTGCTGGAGGTAACAGCGAACTACCAGTTTCTGCTTGCATATACAATTTGGAGGTCGGTTCGTATCTTCTGTAAACTCTATATATGACAAAATAAAACAAGGGAAATAATTTCCCCTTTCTTGAGATTTGGATTCTAGAGGTTCCCCTCATCACAAATATAACAAATTTTTAGCAATATATTCACGGGAATACCCGGAAGTCAGGTCGTCTCCTCTGTATGGCGGAGGTGACAGCTTAACAGGCATCAATATATATATATATATATATATATATATATATATATATATATATATATATATATATATATATATATATATATATATATATATATATATATATATATATATATATATATATATATATATATATATATATATATATATATATATATATATATATATATATATATATATATATATATATATATATATATATATATATATATATATATATATATATATATATATATATATATATATATATATATATATATATATATATATATATATATATATATATATATATATATATATATATATATATACGTAAATAGCAACACATCCGAGACCCACGATACGGAACAGACAACCCGAGACCCGATCGAAAAAATTATTTTAAAACTGTGTATTTTGGTATTTTGGGATGTATTTATTGGTCTTAGGAATTATTTAGTCTGAGGGGTAAAAATTTTCAAAAAGTAATATTTATGACAGACTTCCGAGACCCTTTGAAGTGCAACGAACATGCGAGACCCGTAATATTAAAAATATACGTTCATCGTCACATAAGAGTCCCTTCGACGTTGCCAATATGACACTATAGTAAACCTGGTGTTCTCAGTGAGGTTAACGGAATATTCCGAAGTAAAGAAATGTGTTTTCAATTTGTCACGGATCTTTACGCACACTTCTCACACGTGGTTATTTTTCTCTAGTTATTTTAAATGGATACCCGCTCGAAGTAAATACTTAAAATGAATTTGAGCCAAAAAATTAAAAGTATTTAATGTAGCCATTTTAGATAATATTTTACCTTAAAAGTAGAGTAGAAAATAAGGCAATTAGTTTGTCATTTAATTTATCCTACTATTGCCTTATGTGAGTATGAAATGCTTTTAAAAAGGTTTCTAATGCAAATAAAAAACATTTAGAATTACCTCTTTTATCAAAAATGATTTATCCAACCTACAAGATTATCTTCTGAAACTGTCATACAGAAAAAAAATCTAATACCAATAATCCTGCCTCGGATACTTATATTAGAATTTCGACACGAATGAAAGAGTAATTAGGTACTGCGAGAACTGGAAACGTCAACTAATTGTAAGTCTGGTGATTTCTACGAATTTGGTGATAATGATAATGTTAAAACGTATGCAACACTGAATCCTGTTAGTTTACATCGGAGATTTTACAAAAAGCAAGTATTGCTCTTTGACTTGTATTAAAGTTAAGTTTTTAAACAAATGTCAGTTTTATTATTTGTAAATTTGAAAAAGATGTTTCCAGTTCTCTATCAAGTCGCAGTGCACATGAGGTGTTAGCTAATGCGCGATTATTAACGCACGTTATTGACTACATATCATTGCATAAGACAAGTATACATTCAAATGCGCGTAAATTTTAGTTGATGCGCGTTGCAACGAGATTCCCCATTCTATCGCGCAATTTACACATAGCGAGGTACACGAAATTGCATTGGACCGTATACATGGTCACGCGTTTTTGCGTGGGAGAATGCTAGGAACTAAAAAAAATTCCGTTTTTGAAGATATTTCTTACTTTATAAAGTATAAAAGGACATTTTTCACAAAAATTCTATAAAAGCAGGGTGAATTCTTATTAAAGAAAAAATAATCAAAAATAATTACTACGTAAAAAATAAGTCATCGGACAAGATAAGAACACCAGACACGTTATAATGTTAATATTATTATGTAAATTGTTAAATATGTTTATCAATTACTTTTTAGTTGCACTATTTTCAACTCAGCGTTTTAATTTTTGTTTAAATGTTAATAAAACAAAAATCAGCGCATATAAATTATGTACTTGTTCAGAATTACATCTTACAACGTATTTTACACTTTTATTATGTATTTGTAGTATTATAAATGAAAATCATTATATGTAGTACGGATGAAAAACTCATTATTTTATATGAGGGGGACTAGAAGCCAAGGGGTATAAGTGCAATGTAACATGTTAGATAATCAGAGCTAAATTTTGATAATTCTTGTAATTAAAGTATGTTATTTAATTAGTTTGTTATTATATTTTACCTTTGCTTATACTGTTTTGTACTTCTCTCTAAAATATGAGATCATTTTATTCATTGTTAATGTCTTCTATCAGTATTTTCTTAGCATGTGTTTGCATTTGTACCCCTTGTATTCCAAACATGTCTGCTTAGTCAATAAAAAACCAGGGTACAAGTGCAAAATATTTTATTTCATATCTAAATAATAGTATATTTACTCAAAATACTTTTTTATGTATTTTCGGATGATGTGAAAGGATGCTCCATTCTAAAATTCAACCACTCACTGCATAGATCTGATTCCAGTGACCATGTTTTTGGAAAACAGTTTAAGGACATCTAAGCTAATAAAATCCTCATCATTCATTATAACCACAGTGAACTTTTGGCTATTTTTAGCTACAAAGCGGTATCAAAATTTAAGTTGCACTATTTACTCGAGCTTTATAGAAGTGGCACAACGGCGCTTAGAACTATCATAACATAGTTTGTTGTTTACCTGTTAACTGAGTGTTAAACATTTGAACATTAGTTTGAACATAACGGGCATTCAAAATGGCCTGATAGCTTGAAACTCTTCCCACTTATACCTTCTAAAATCTTTTTGAATCTAAGAAATCCATCATAGAGTGTCAGCTGTGCATGGAAATGATGTCATGTCGCGATAGGCAATTAGAAAGTGGTGCAAGCAATTGGAAGAAGGGCATACCAATCTGACCGTTGCAGTAGGCAGAGGCAGGCCATCAACTTCCAAACTTCCACGATTCCTGATTAAATCGTGCGTATTGAAGAGTTCACTTCGAATGCAACGCAAGATATAGATTAAAGAAATTGGTGGTTTCGCGGTTTGCGTACTTGGAGTTTTAAGTCTCCGCAGCATTTTGAATGTCTGTTAAGTTCAGACTCCGCACTGGGACTGTTTGATATTCTTTAATATATTTAAAACATGTAGGCAACAAACTATATAGTGATGGCTCTTACCCATTGTGCCATCATATAACACTTCGGTAAATAGTATTGGGTGCAACCTAATTTTGGTTTCTCCTCGTACGACGTTAGACCAAGATTGTGGAATGTAGATATCTCTAAATAACCTTTTTTTTTGTTGCTTTAATAAGACCAAAGTTCTGGCCACATTGTTGTTGTTTGTCATGAATGTCATTTTTGTTGCAATTAAATTATTGTGACACAGTATTCGACAGCACGAAATCGATTATATTATTTATTTAAAATATCAAAGCTTCTTTTAATAGTTAAACCTTTAAACATCTATCGTTTTAATAATAAGCTTTCATTTGATATATAATTCAGCTTGTAACAATAAAACCCTCACGGAAGTCACAAAAAGGATTAATATGCACTCTACTATAAAACAACATTGAATTTATCTAAACACGTCAGTTGTTATGATAGTTTTCATTTCATATTTGTGCGCCACAGAAGCTGACCAATCACGGCGCCACAATACACGTCCGTAAGAAAGTCCATTAGGTTTAGAAATCTCGCGTACTAAAACGGTAACGCTGACTTAATATAATTTGTGAATCATGATACTGACGGCGCGACGATGCTGCGTTAAGCGCTTGCTTGTTTAGATTGAGTGTTTTACCTAACGCGCGATTAACGCGGTGCGTTAATTGATTGCATGATCTGTACTGCCTTAAGAATAAATTAAAGATTTATGCGATAGAAGACGAAGTTTTAAATAAAAAAAAATAGACAAACAAATTAATGATATTGCAAGATAAATTTATGCCAAACATGAACTATGTATAATTTTATTTAATAACTGTCATTCTCAGAGGTTCACACTGGTAGTTTTTCGAGTCGCAGATTACGAATCTGAAATTATTTTTGAAAATTTTGGTTTTAATTTTTTACTTTGGCATTACCATTACATAAAACAAACAACTTTCCATCTTCTGAACGTTCGTGATTATTTAAAAACTACGTAGTAATGATGATTTTACTAACAAAGGCCAAGATAGTCCGAGAATGATGTCTTTTGCTCAAACAAAATTCAACAGTCTTTTTTCACAGAACTTTATTAAGTACATATGTGTTGTTTTATGTTTTAGTTATTTAAAAAATGTTTATTAAATGCAAATGGAAGTGTAGTTTTCTTATTATGTTACGTACATTCAGTAATTAAATTTAAGTTTGTCTTATAATATTAAGTAGGTTCTAATGAACTTCCAAAGTGTTCAAAGAATATTAATGCAAAGCAGAAGAGTTTTATGTTAAACATAAAACTCTTTTTCTTTACGTTATTAAGACGTTTTATTATTATATATCATAAAGATTCAGTACAAAAAACTTACAAAATACTACAATATATATATATATATATATATATATATATATATATATATATATATATATATATATATATATATATATATATATATATTTAGCTCTGATTATCTAACATGTTACATTGCACTTATACCCCTTGGCTTCTAGTCCCCCTCATATAAAATAATGAGTTTTTCATCCGTACTACATATAATGATTTTCATTTATAATACTACAAATACATAATAAAAGTGTAAAATATATATATATATATATATATATATATATATATATATATATATATATATATATATATACAGGGTCCGCCAAGTTTTATGTTCACCCCACTTTTTGAACTTAAATGTTATAGGAAAGGAACGCAATTTACATAGTATACGCATTGGATATTAGCTTTTCGAGAGTGCATATTTGTTTTTTAATATTGTTCGTAGAAGGCAGTAAAATAAAAAAAAAACCTCATTTACATTAAATTTACAAATTTTATTCTCCACGCTATGACGTCGATTTCAACTTCTAGAACTTAAGAAATGCACATTGTAGCCAAAAATAAATTTATACAAATGTTAAGTGCTCATATAAAGTGAAAAAAACTCGTAATGACCTAAAAAATTATTACAAATAGATAACATTTCATGATAAGACGCTTCATAAACTTTCAATTCAGTATGTAAAATTTGGCTACCCTTACGTAATTAGAACTCTTGATTGTCGGGGTGAACATAAAACTTGGCGGACCCGGTATATATATATATATATATATATATATATATATATATATATATATATATATATATATATATATATCTATATATCTATAGAGGCCTACCGTGCGTCCGGACCAAAAGCGTAGCGCCCAGCGTCCGGCGTATATAAGTGTATATAAATGATGGTATCAGTCAGCGTCTTTTGCAAGCTATAGGTTTATTCAGCGTCTGTTTATTTTATGCAACCTATAGGTTTATACAGCGTCCATTTATTTTTTCAGTATTGGCCAGCCTGCTTGAATTCCTTTGCCTGTCTGCGGTGTCGAGTTACTCTCTGCATTTCTGAGTAAAGATTGCGTCATCTCAACTGGCAAAAATAATTCTATTTTATTAACGCTATGTAATAAATACTTTTAGTTTCGTTTCTGTATGTGTATGAATTTTATTTAAAAGGCTTTCAGATTTATGCATAAAAACATCATAAAACTCGAAATATTATTGGATTTGTATGAAATTTTCTACAAAGGGGTTTTTCAGGTCGCTGATTTCAAATTTGATGTCAACGTTTGCAAATTTTAAAGCGCGGATGAAATATGGCGGCCATAATAATTAAAATTTGATTTATTTGCATAAAACTTAACATCTGGGAGTATATTCGAAACTCTCTGCGTTGCCAAAATACTATGTGTGTTTCTCAGTAAGGATTGCGTCATTTAAAGTGACAAAAATAATTTTATTAAAGCTACTTAATAAATCTTTCACTTCCATTCAATTGTGTCTGAATTTTATTTAATTCAGTTGAATTTAGTTGATTTTAATATGTATTTTCTAGATGAAAACTATTTAAATTGTGTAGGTTAATTTATTATTATAGGTTAAATGCATATAAAAAATTGTGATGATACTTATTGCTACTAATACCTAGTTCTATATTTTAAAGAGCCAAGCGATTTAATGTGTTAATTAGAGCTTCCAGTTTTTTAAGTTCTTCCAGTGGTTTAAATCGTTATATCTCCAAACATATTTGAGCTAGAAAGTTGATTCTTTTTTTAAATTAAACCTTAAAAATGAGCGCATGCAACAATATTATCAAATATTGCCTAAAGAGAAATTTGGCAAAAAAAGTTTGGGTAGTGATAAAGATAGTTTAGAAGGGAATTTCAAGGTCCAGCGGTCAGTGCAGATGTATTGTTTTGTATTTATGTTTGTTTATGTACTAGAAACTACGTTTTACATGTCTATTAAAGCAAACTATAAAAAGGAATTTGTAGTTCTTCTTAAATTATCTTCTTTCTGTCACTGTTTTACAAAACAGTTACTATTCGATCGCACAAGGTAAAACTTATTGGTTATTTATAACGACTAATAATTGATTTTATGAAATAATGAAATATATTGATTTTTGATTGACTTGTTAATTTTTATTGGGAACGCATTTTAATTTCAATACCTAATTAAAAATATCAGATTCGTTGTTTTATTTCTTATTGACATTCTGTAGTACATTTTCTCGTTCTATATTTTATAGAGCCGAGCGATTTAATGTGTTAATTAGAGCTTCCAGTTTTTTAAGTTCTTCCAGTGGTTTAAATCGTTATATCTCCAAACATATTTGAGCTAGAAAGCTGATTCTTTTTTTAAATTAAACCTTAAAAATGAGCGCATGCAACAATATTATCAAATATTGCCTAAAGAGAAATTTGACAAAAAAAGTTTGGGTAGTGATAAAGGTAGTTTAGAAGGGAATTTCAAGGTCCAGCGGTCAGTGCAGATGTATTTTTATGTAATTTAAAAATATTTAAATAAAGATGCAACAAAAATATTATTGACTAGCAATCTCTTAAAATGACGTTTTTGTTTTCGTTATTAGTGCTTACTTTATTTTAATCAATTACTGATTTTTTATAAATTGAAACCATTATTAGTTTCAGAAGAAAACAGCTGTGCATTCATAATACGTAGTAAATAATATCATATCTAAAATGTAAGATCATGCTAATCTATTCACCTATTTTTGGTATTAAACACATTTCTTGTAACCTTGTTATATATAATTGTTTATTTCGGATCATTTTCATTTGTGTTTGGAATAATATTTTGAGAAAGAAATTTTTATTACTTGCAAATTTTAGTTTCATGAGCAACCTTTATTTATTTTATTTACCTTTTAAATATACATTCTGGTATTAAGTTATCGATGTTCCTCTGTGAAATTTACAAAACATGTACGAGCCCTAACAACTAAATATGTATTTGGACAGTTTCATGAATTCTGTGTTTATTTTTCCTACTAGTGTTCCAAATTACACCATTTTCAAACAATAACCATTAACTTCTGTAAAAAAAGATCTGCAGAAAACAATTTTCAAAAATTCAATAAAACTCGCTGACAACTAAATATTCAGATAGCAGTTTATAAATACAATTCAATAAGATTTAACATCTCGCTTTGCTTTATTCGCCTCTTAAATTTTGGCTGACATACTTCTAACTTGGGGATTACAATTATCTAAATTGGATAATGCCCCACTTGCTGATAATTTCAAATTCAATAACACTAAAGATCCGAACTGCTTGAGGATCATTCAACAACTTTGAAATTATGATTTTCAGACCATTTTTTGGTCGTTTTTGATGTGTGGTAAGAAGCACCATCTTGTTGAAAGATTAAATCGCGGTCAAGATCGATTTTTAACGATTGGTAACAAGTTTGCGTTAAGAATTTGCTGATACTTTTCAACATTAACTGTGCCGTCTATGGACTGAAATCATTCTAACCCTCCAGCTGACATATAGCTCTAAACTATTGCACCTTGAGGAAACCTAACCGTACGTTTTAAGCAGTACTTATGGAATGCTTCATGTTTAGCTCCGATCAGTCTTTTGCGAGAGTAACCAACGAAAACACCAGACTTTGACTAGTCGCTGAATATGACCTTATACCAGTCATTCTCTGGAACATTGTCTAGGACAACTACATATTTAGTCCATGTCACTCGTCGTTGTTCTTGTTTCTCGGTTAGAAGTTTTACTTTGACTAAATACAAAAACCGTTTATGTTACAAAGATAGTTAAGGAATACTCAATGCATCAAAGTTTAAAGATAACTAACTACCTTATTAAAGAATGGAGAGTCTATCTGAAAACAAATAAACTGTTTGGATTCTTGGCAATTGTTGCGACAGAAAGGTAAAGACAGGATTAAGTGTGCCCAAATAGCTGCAGGACATGATCTGGACTTGCAGAAATACATAGAACAAAATTAAATAGCTTATCGGTATGTCCAACGTAAATGACTGCTTCTTCACGGCTTGCTCCAAAATGATGAGTCTGGATTTCTTCAGCTAGTTTGCAAGGATAATTTTCAGAGAAGACTATATGGAGTAACCCTTCACTCTTACTAAGACTCTTTTTCAGTGTGTTGTAAGCAGCATTTTTATTTCTAATGTTAAATTTATATTTATTTTTAAAGTTTTCATTTCTTCTTGAACCTCTCCCTGCAACTCTTGAACTTCTGCTGAGCCATACCTAAGACTGATAATGGAGGGCAAGATTGAGGGTAGAAGAGAACTGGCAGGAGACAAGGCTCATGGTTGAGAAATGTGAGAGACTGCACTGGCCTAAACTCACAGTTATTACTAAGAATAGCAAAAGATAGTGAACGATTTGCCGAAGTTGTTGTTAACCTTCTATAAGAAGACAGCACCTTAAGAAAAAGAAGATGTAAAAAAGGCCGCAAAGTTAGAAAATGTAACAGTTTTATCGAGCTTACTGAATATTTCTGAATTTGTTTCTCGTCATGCAGTTCTATGCAATATCGACTCCTTTGCCTTCTTCAACATACCAACACAAATTAGCTTGGGGCAACGTATGATAGCCTAATAAAAACAGGATGCCAATAAAACTGAAAAGTTTTTCCCTTGTAAATATAAAATCGTGTGTATTATTTGAGCCCACTAAATACAAAACTCTGCGTTTACATTGTTAGTGAGCTTGAGTCTTGCACCTAACAATCTCACATTTCCCGTGAGTTTTGCATCTGATGATGACTTTTACATGATTATATTTTATAAGCGTGAAGTTTTACATTTATAAAACACCAAAGTTTGCATCTCATACATTTATCAGTACTGCAAGTCCATAAAACAAGACAACCAATAATATCGATATCTAAATTGTTATAATTATTTTTGTAAATAATTACAAAGTTTTGCATTTAGCGAGTTCATTTATCATGAGCCTACTTTACAAAAAATCGCA
This sequence comes from Agrypnus murinus, assembly GCA_929113105.1. Taxonomy (NCBI): domain Eukaryota; kingdom Metazoa; phylum Arthropoda; class Insecta; order Coleoptera; family Elateridae; genus Agrypnus; species Agrypnus murinus. The sequence continues at coordinate 115,449,076 of OV816027.1, forward strand.
ATACTATATCTTGAACTTCATCATCAAAAAGTTTTAGAAAAATATCCAGCGGTGATTGACCTGCCAAATGATTTTTTAGCTGTTCAATTTTTTTGTGTTCTCTTCGTCGGGCAAGTTCAGATACAAAAAGAAACCTCTCTGCACTTGGGTTTCTGGCTATTTGTTTTGAGCAAACTTGAGAATGTGAAAAGAAGAAGAAAGCATTTAAGTAGAAAAAAACTGAAAACAATACAGTTATGAAAACACCTGAAGAAAAACTAATGCCCATCTCTGAATAAAAAAAAACTGCAGGGAAACGTTTTGTTGGACTTGGACCTGGAAAAGGAAAAAGCAATGAGGAATAAGCAATCCGTACTCTAGTTTTGCATGACTCGCTGGTGAAACCTTGGAGAGTTGCTGGAGGTCAAAAAAACCAACGGAAAATATTTTTAAATGCTTTGTTGATGTACATTGATATAGGACACTACCGTCTTTATAGTTTAGCAAATAAAACAATTGGCCTTGCACACAAAACAAAAATATCCTACAGTACATTCTCTCGATGCCATCCCTATGTTATTACCGTCTATATTATGTATGCAAACCTAATGAAATAAACAGAGCTACCTGCTTGTACAAACAACGTGCAAACATAAGCTTCAAACCACAAAAACTAAAGTCACTAAAACTTGTAGATAATGAAAATTCATATGAACTCCTGTAACATGTAGTAAGGCTTCCGCATTGCATATGTATGGCAGGCCTCTGAAATGTCAAAATAAAATGAAGAAAAGGTTCAATTTAATGTTAAGATTGCAGCTAAAATCAATGTTACTAAACCTGTCCGAGAGTTGGAGGGAGAGGTTCAAGAAGAAATGAAAACTTTAAAAATAAATATAAATTTAACATTAAAAATGAAAATGCTGCTTAGAACACACTGAAAAACAGTCTTAGTAAGAATGAAGGGTTACTACATATAGACTTCTCTGAAAATTATGCTTGCAAACTAGCTGACGAAATCCAGACTTATAATTTTGGAGCAAGCCGTGAGGAAGCAACATTGTACGCAGGAGTCACTTACACTGGAGATACCGATAAGCTATTTAATTTTGTTTTATGTATTTCTGCTAGTCCTAGGACCTTGAACTGCTTCTCTAGTTCCAATGCCTAAGCGAAAACCAAATTGTTCTTCTCCTACATATTGTCCGCATTTTGTGTGTACTCGTTGATGCATGTTCTTAGCATTATCTACAGTACATGGCTCATCAGGCTAATCAATCGGTACTGTGAGCACTGTTTTACTCCGCTCTTTTTAGGTATAGGAATAAAAATAGGTTGGGTCCAGTCGTGTGGTACGAGTCCTGTATAGTATATTCTATTTAAGAAAGATGTTAAGATGTTGAGGCTTTCATCGTCTAATACTTTACGCATCTCAGTATAGATGTTATCTTCACCTGGGACTCTACGTGGTTTGATAGTTTTATTGCGTGTTTCACTTCTGCTATAATAATTTTCAATGGCTAATCTTCTTGATCTTTTTCTCTTGGTTCTGGTTACATTCTGATATCATCAAAAAGCTCTTGTATATAGCTTGTCAAAATCTCTTCTATCTCGTTTGGGTCTATTGTTTTTTTGTTACTATCTGTGACTAAGATATCGTGTCGATGGGTTTTATTTCCAGTTATTTCTTTTATCTTCTTTTTTGTGTGTTAAAGAAATCGTGCTTTCTTGGCAGCTCTTCGAGTACTTGACAACGTTTCTCCATCCAGGTCTCCTTTGCCTCTCTTATAAGCCTTGTAATCTTTTTATGGATTTCTTTATATTTATTATAGTCTTTATGTTTGTACTTCCTTCTTTCGTTCATCAATAAAAGGATTTCTTCCGTCATCCATCTCTGTTTTGCTCTCTGCTCTTGTTTTCCAATTCATTTTCTTGTACTTCATGTTTACATTTTTAACAGACTGCCAAAAGTTTTCCATTGTTTCTGTTTCCAATTATACCGTTTCCCTAAACTTACTATTCAAAACTCGTGTTATTTCCTCTTTTATTTGTGGTTCCCCCAGTTTCTCAAAGTTAGGTCTTGTTTTATTTCTCTTCCGGATTTTCTTCAATTTAATCTCACGTTTTTCAGCTACGGGGTTCTGATCAGATCATATGTCTGATCCAGGATAAGTTCTTACAACTTTAATTCCGTTTCTATATCGTTTATCAATCAGTATATAATCTATTTGATTTTTTATGATATTTCCTTCATTGTCTCCTGGTCCTAAGTACACTTCTAAGTGTACAATCGCCTTTCTGGAAGTTGGAACCAGGTGTTTGCTACCATTAAGTTTTCTTCATTACAGAACTGTACCAGATATCCCCCCTATCGTTTCGTTTGCAAATACCATGGTCTTCAACAATATATTGCACTCTTCCTTTACCTATCTTTCCGTTGAAGTCACCCATGATTATATTCACTTCATTCTTTTTGGTAAATCTTAGTAGGTAATTTTTACATCATGAATAAAAAACTCATGCAGTATGGAGTATTCTCGTGCAACTTATATTACTAGATGAACAGATAGTTCCATATTTTGAACGGCACTCGCAACAAAATGCTTCTAAAAGTGAAACCGGTAAGATTCGGTTTCAAATTATGGTATATCTGTTCAGATGAAGGGTACTTATACAAGTTATCCTCCAAATAATAAAAAATCCAGACTTGGGTTGGGAGGTGACTTTGTTTTTTATCTACTATCTATTGTAGAGAATAACCCTAATCATAATATTTTCCTTGACAACTTCTTTTCTTCATATAAATTATTCGACAATAACACACTATGGTGTTGGAAAATTGAAAACTGCAAAAAATTATGACACAAAGGAAAAGAAAAAACTACTGTACTGCTCAAAAGCTACTGTACTATCAAAACAAAAGGAAATAGTGACGTTAACGAAGAAAATGAAGTAAAAACCTTCCCAAGGATCTTGTATGGTTTCTCTATTTCTTAGAAAATCAAATGTAACTGAACTAAAGGGTTCATTGTGATGCAATGAAGAAGTACATCACATGCTCAAATAAATTCAGTGTGTCTAACAAAAATCCCAACCTATTGCTTGGTCTTAGAGGGATTCATCTCCTAAAAGTGGTACTCTCATGCATTGGGCTATACCTCAAAGACAGTGGAGCTTCGAAAATCCTTGTTGAGACAGTATAATTGGAATGCTGTTTTCCATTTTGAAACGCTTACGGTGTTATACCAGTGTACGAAGATCAACGCTTGTTGGACAAATTTAAATTGCTATAAACTACACATAGTGACATAAAAAATATTTTGAGAAACTCGTAGAAAATGACAGGCAGAAAAAAACTGGGGCCTGCGTGCATGCAGTATAAGAGAGTGTTTGCCACTTTCCTTCTTCTTTGATAGAAAAAATTATTCACGATGGTACATTTTATACTACAATGATTGCTTGAAGCTGGACGAAGGTCCTATAATTTATAATTCCATGTCAGTCTTTTAAACAAAAAATAATAATCTTAATTCAATCCTATTAACGCATTTAAAACAATAATTATTCAAGACTTTTTAACCAAAATTTGTTTTGGTGGTTTCAAGTGTAAACATTTAAAATATTTTCAAAAAATTTCAGATTCAAGAATATAAAGAAAAATTTAAAATCTGGCAGCATAAATAATTAAGATTTTGCAATGGGCAACTAAAATCTTCAGTAACATGATATTTGATACGATGTTTGATGACGCGACGTCAAATTGTTCATCATACAATTCTGAGAACCTAAAATGTTTACTTTAATTCTTAAATGCTCCGAATGAATGCTGCATAAATGAATTGTTTTTTACATTTACTTATATGTACAGCTGTAACCGTTATCAAATTCATAATTGCAAAAGAGAACCTCTACTCCTTGGAAAATCCCCGAAAAACGAGTGTTAAAAGGAACACGATTAAAAATTTGTAAACACAACTGACCGAAAAAAGTTATATACAAGAATACACAGGTTGGGTCTATTAGCAGACAATTTTAAGTTCTTTTTCCAGCTTCAAGCAATCATTCTAGTATATAAAATGTACCATCGTGCATAATTTGAAAAAAATGGAATTTTTGGCAATTATTTTTCTCAAAGAAATGTTCCTAATTTTAACAATAACAGTGCAATAACATAAAAACCAATTTTTTGTCCAAACCGCTTGTCACTAAATTAATTTTTCTGCGATTCAGAGGAAGATATTGAAGACTATACAGGGTGTCCTGTTTAACAGTCTACACTGAATCATTCCAACAAGCTTGTGACTAGAGCAGTGGAATTAAAAGAACTTTGTATACTTTGACCTCTAGTTTACGAAATCAGAACACATCTTAGAACTTGTGCTGGTGCTGGATATCATCATCAGGATTTTTTTAAATGGAACGATTAGATTTGAAGTATGGAAATCGATAGCAAGTGGGATTCTGAATAAAAAAGTAATAAGGTACTACAGGTTTAAAGTGAATGATAATGAAATAATAAAGTGAATGTATTCTAATACTGTTTTCGTAAACAAGAAGCCGAAATCTACGAAGTTCTTTTAATTCCATTACTATAACCAAAAGCTTGTCCGGATGATTGAGTGTAGACTGTTAAATAGGCCAGAACCCGTTAAGTGGCTAAGTGTTTACTATTTTTTTCACATTTAAACATTTGAAGTGGTGACTCGTACACCTTTGAAATCTGAATTTTGCAAAATCTAAAAAGTATCTTGTATATTATTAACCATAAAATATGCGACTTCTTATGTTTTTTCATGATAACCATGAAAATGAAGCGCAACAAAAATCGTTGCTATTTTTTCACATTTAGAAATTCTAAGGGTTTGCTGCTACCCCCTTATATCCTGAATTTCGCAAAATCGGTGAAGCATGTGCGTTTTTATGTTCTTTCACGCAACCCATTCAACAATGAAACGCAAATAAACTGCTTTACTATTTTCTCCACATTTGCAAATTCTAAGGGATGGCTGGCTACCCCTTAGACCCTTAATGTCGCAAAATCCGTAAAGTATGTAACTTTTTATGTTCTTTCACGTCACCCATTCAAATATGAACCGCAACAAAGATTATTTACTATTTTTCCCGTATTTCAAAATTCTAAGGATTGGTTGCTACCCCCTTAGACCCTCAACTTCGCAAAATCTATAAAATAGGTGACTTTTTATGTTCTTTCACGGCACCCGTTCGAAAATGAAACGCAAAGATTGTTTACTATTCTTCCCGTGTGTAGAAATTCTAAGAGGTGGCTGCTACCCAAAACAGAACAAAATTTTGAAAATATAAATATGGGTTTTTTTAACGTTTTTTTAATTTTTCGCTAGACGAGAATCCGAAACTCTGTAAATATACCAAATTTCAAGTTTGTATGTACTCTAGAAATTCGGAAGTTATAAAGACTATTTAATTTCATTACTTAAATACATAAAGTGAAGTCCCGTTTTACAACCCCTAAAGGGGTAGCGGAGGGTTAACATAATAACAATTTTTTATATTTTTCTTTACGAGAACTCTAAACCCTATAACTAAACCAAATTCTAAGTTTTTATGTCATCTAGAAGTTTTACAACCCCCAAATGGAATACGGGGGTTGATTTAATAATTTTTTTAAATTTTTCTTTAGGAGAGTCCTAAATTCTATCGCTATACCAAGTTTCAAGTTTGTATGTCATCTAGAAGTTTTACAACCCTAAAAGGAGATGCGGGGTTGACATAATAACATTTTTAAACATAATTAATTTTTATTTACTAGAATCCTAAACCCTATAAATATACCAAATTTCAAGTTTGTGTGTGATCTAGAAGTATTACAACCCCCAAATAAATTGCAGGGGTTGACTTAATAAGATTTTTTATGTTTTTCTTTACGAGAGTCTTAAACCCTATCACTATACCAAATTTCAAGTTTGTATGTCATCTAGAAGTTTTACAACCCCCAAATGGAATATGGGGGTTGATTTAATAATTTTTTTAAATTTTTCTTTAGGAGAGTCCTAAATTCCATCGCTATACTAAATTTCAAGTTTGTATGTCATCTAGAACTTTCACAACCCCCACATGGAATATGGGGGTTGATTTAATAATTTTTTAAAATTTTTCTTTAGGAGAGTCCTAAATTCCATCGCTATACCAAATTTCAAGTTTGTATGTCATCTAGAAGTTTTACAACCCCCAAATGGAATATGGGGATTGATTTAATAATTTTTTTAAATTTTTCTTTAGGAGAATCCTAAATTCCATCGCTATACCAAATTTCAAGTTTGTATGTGATCTAGAAGTTTTACAACTCCCAAATGGAATATGGGGGTTGATTTAATAATTTTTTTAAAATTTTTATTTAGGAGAGTCCTAAATTCCATCGCTATACCAAATTTCAAGTTTGTATGTCATCTAGAAGTTTTACAACCCCCAAATGGAATATGGGGGTTGATTTAATAATTTTTTTTAAATTTTTCTTTAGGAGAGTCCTAAATTCCATCGCTATACCAAATTTCAAGTTTGTATGTGATCTAGAAGTTTTACAACCCCCAAATGGAATATGGGGGTTGATTTAATAATTTTTTTTAAATTTTTCTTTAGGAGAGTCCTAAATTCCATCGCTATACCAAATTTCAAGTTTGTATGTGATCTAGAAGTTTTACAACCCCCAAATGGAATATGGGGGTTGATTTAATAATTTTTTTAAAATTTTTCTTTAGGAGAGTCCTAAATTCCATCGCTATACTAAATTTCAAGTTTGTATGTCATCTAGAACTTTTACAACCCCCAAATGGAATATGGGGGTTGATTTAATAATTTTTTTAAAATTTTTCTTTAGGAGAGTCCTAAATTCCATCGCTATACCAAATTTCAAGTTTGTATGTCATCTAGAAGTTTTACAACCCCCAAATGGAATATGGGGGTTGATTTAATAATTTTTTTTAAATTTTTCTTTAGGAGAGTCCTAAATTCGATCGCTATACCAAATTTCAAGTTTGTATGTGATCTAGAAGTTTTACAACCCCCAAATGGAATATGGGGGTTGATTTAATAATTTTTTTTAAATTTTTCTTTAGAAGAGTCCTAAATTCCATCGCTATACCAAATTTCAAATTTGTATGTCATCTAGAAGTTTTACAACCCTAAAAGGGGATGCGGGGTTGACATAATAACATTTTTTTAAATTTTTATTTACTAGAATCCTAAACCCTATAAATATACCAAATTTCAAGTTTGTGTGTGATCTAGAAGTATTACAACCCCCAAATAAAGTGCGGGGGTTGACTTAATAAAATTTTTTGTTTTTCTTTACGAGAGTCTTAAACCCTATCACTATACCAAATTTCAAGTTTGTATGTCATCTAGAAGTTTTGCAACCCCCAAATGGAATATGGGGGTTGATTTAATAATTTTTTTAAATTTTTCTTTAGGAGAGTCCTAAATTCCATCGCTATACTAAATTTCAAGTTTGTATGTCATCTAGAACTTTTACAACCCCCAAATGGAATATGGGGGTTGATTTAATAATTTTTTTTAAATTTTTATTTAGGAGAGTCCTAAATTCCATCGCTATACCAAATTTCAAGTTTGTATGTGATCTAGAAGTTTTACAACCCCCAAATCTAATATGGGGGTTGATTTAATAATTTTTTTAAATTTTTCTTTAGCAGAGTCCTAAATTCCATCGCTATACCAAATTTCAAGTTTGTATGTGATCTAGAAGTTTTACAACCCCCAAATGGAATATGGGGGTTGATTTAATAATTTTTTTTTAAATTTTTATTTAGGAGAGTCCTATATTCCATCGCTATACCAAATTTCAAGTTTGTATGTCATCTAGAAGTTTTACAACCCCCAAATGGAATATGGGGGTTGATTTAATAATTTTTTTAAATTTTTCTTTAGCAGAGTCCTAAATTCCATCGCTATACCAAATTTCAAGTTTGTATGTGATCTAGAAGTTTTACAACCCCCAAATGGAATATGGGGGTTGATTTAATAATTTTTTTTAAATTTTTATTTAGGAGAGTCCTAAATTCCATCGCTATACCAAATTTCAAGTTTGTATGTCATCTAGAAGTTTTACAACCCCCAAATGGAATATGGGGGTTGATTTAATAATTTTTTTAAATTTTTCTTTAGGAGAGTCCTAAATTCCATCGCTATACCAAATTTCAAGTTTGAATGTGATCTAGAAGTTTTGCAACCCCCAAATGGAATATGGGGGTTGATTTAATAATTTTTTTAAATTTTTCTTTAGGTGAGTCCTAAATTCCATCGCTATACTAAATTTCAAGTTTGTATGTCATCTAGAACTTTTACAACCCCCAAATGGAATATGGGGGTTGATTTAATAATTTTTTTAAAATTTTTATTTAGGAGAGTCCTAAATTCCATCGCTATACCAAATTTCAAGTTTGTATGTGATCTAGAAGTTTTACAACCCCCAAATGGAATATGGGGGTTGATTTAATAATTTTTTTTAAATTTTTCTTTAGGAGAGTCCTAAATTCCATCGCTATACCAAATTTCAAGTTTGTATGTCATCTAGAAGTTTTACAACCCTAAAAGGGGATGCGGGGTTGACATAATAACATTTTTTTTAATTTTTATTTACTAGAATCCTAAACCCTATAAATAAACCAAATTTCAAGTTTGTGTGTGATCTAGAAGTATTACAACCCTCAAATAAAGTGCGGGGGTTGACTTAATAAATTTTTTTGTTTTTCTTTACGAGAGTCTTAAACCCTATCACTATACCAAATTTCAAGTTTGTATGTCATCTAGAAGTTTTGCAACCCCCAAATGGAATATGGGGGTTGATTTAATAATTTTTTTAAATTTTTCTTTAGGAGAGTCCTAAATTCCATCGCTATACTAAATTTCAAGTTTGTATGTCATCTAGAACTTTTACAACCCCCAAATGGAAGATGGGGGTTGATTTAATAATTTTTTTAAAATTTTTATTTAGGAGAGTCCTAAATTCCATCGCTATACCAAATTTCAAGTTTGTATGTCATCTAGAAGTTTTGCAACCCCAGAACGGGGTGCAGGGGTTGACATCATAACATTTTTTTTATATTTTTCTGTATAATAATCTTAAATCCTATAATTACACCAAATTTCAAGTTTCTAAGTCATCTAGAAGTTTTACAACTCCTAACAGGGGGTGCGAGGGTTGACATAAATATATTTTTTTATTTTCCTACTTACAAGAATCCCAATTCCTATAATTGTGCCAAATCTCAAGTTTGTATGTCATCTAACAAATTAGAAGTTGTAAAAGTTATTTAATTTCAATATTTTAATGCATAAGAAGTCCCGTTTGAAATGATGTCACTGTCTGCCTCACAAACATATGAGTTTTAAAAATTTTAAAATATAATATGGGATAAGATTAAACAGCCAGATTTATTACTAGCTAACAGCATCAGTGATTGATTAAATACTGAATGATAATATAATAATGGTTACGTTTGTTTCACTTAAATCAATAGAGCTTTGAATTAAATCTTACGATTTTATTAAAATTATCGCCCATTTGTAGGAGCAATTAAAACCGGTTTAAACGAAATTTACATGACGCATAAATGAAACGTATTAAAAGTGTTTCTTAAATAGCTTTAACAAAATATAATATGTACGAATTTTTGTCACCTTAAATGACGCAATCTTTACTAAGAAATACAATGCATAAAGTGAAGTCCCGTTGAAATGACGTCACTGTCTAGCCACAAAGGAATCAGTGTTACCAACACAATTCTTGTTAAATATGCGGACGCAGGGTAAACCTATGCCATAAATTTGTATACAAATGTATACAAATCCCGCGCTATTAGCGCTGCGTGTGGCAAACGCTCGAACTACGATTTTATACACGAATCAGGAATGGGTGTCAAACTGCGCACAGCTAATTTTTACATTTTCGCCATCTAGACACTTTAAGCTTCATATGGTGCAACTTTGAGGCACTAGTCACCCAGCGTCCGTATATCCGGACGCCGAGTGACTTCGGACGCTGCTTGAACCTAAGATTCAATATATATATATTGATATAATATATATATATATATATATATATAATATATATATATATATATATATATATATATATATATATATATATATATATATATATATATATATATATATATATATATATATATATAATATATATATATATATATATATATCTATAGGGCACCACTAAGCGTCCCCCCATGTAAAATCTTAGGTTCAAGCAGCGTCCGAAGTCACTCGGCGTCTGGATATACGGACGCTGAGTGACTTGTGCCTCAAAATTGCACCACATGAAGCTTAAAGTGTCTAGATGACGAAAATGTAAAAATTAGCTCTGCGCAGTTTGACACCCATTCCTGATTCGTGTATAAAATCGTAGTTCGAGCGTTTGCAACATGCAGCGCTAATAGCGCGCGATTTGTATACACTTGTATACAAATCGGCAACGGTTTACCCTGCGTCCCCACACTTAACAGTAATTTTGTTGGTAACACTGATGGCTTTATCGCTAGACAGTGACGTCATTTCAACGGGACTTCACTTTATGCATTGTATTTCTGAGTATAGATTGCGTCATTTATGGTGACAAAAATTCTTTCATATTATATTTTGTTAAAGCTAATAAACACTTAATAAATTTTATTTATGCGTTATTTAAACTTCGTTATTAAAACGGATTTGCTTGCTACTACAAATGGGCGATAATTTTAATGAAATTATAAGATTTTATAAGATGGATAAGAATTTAAGGAGATTCTTTCGTTCTCAAAATATGTGTGGGATATTTACACGTAATTAAAAGCTTTATTTATTTAAATTAAGCAAACATTACTCATTATTATATTATCCTTGAGTATTTAATCAATCACTGATGCTCTTAGATAATAATAAATCAAAATATACAATTAAAATATAATTTCATGGCATTTATTATATTACGTTAAGGGCCGGTAGTATAAAACTTTTTACTTCCTAGATAAAATTTACTTTGAGAGTAAATTAATTTATTCTGACAATTTGCATATTAAATTGACAGAACAAATGAATTTACTCTCAAAGTAAATTTTGTCTAGGAAGTAAAAAGTTTTATAATACAGGCCCTCATTTGAACAAACTTTAAAATAAATATGTAGGATGTCGATTTTTATAAATCTTCACATTTCTTATGTATCAGAATATTGACTTTACAACATTTTTTAAGTTGCCCTGTAAAACAAGAACGTCAATTTAGCAGCCCTTGTTTTTATGTAAAGAAATAAGCAATACAGTCCACTCACTCTGTCATTTGACAACACATGACATGTAGAAAAATAAATTAAGCAATTTCTGTTGATGGATTAAGTTATTGAAGTATATATCGGAATTTGGAATAAACAACATTTTACATTTGCTGTCAAACTTTGAAAATTCTAAAGGGTGAAACTAAGATGGAGTCCATACTGACTAAAGTATAATTTAATTGCTGAAACCTTTAACCTGAGGATGTTTCAAGTCGCTGATTTTAAATCTGATTTCAAAATTTGGAACTTCAAAAGGACTTCTTCAATATTTCGTCAATACTAACTTAAGTATAACTAAATTGCTAAAACCTGTAGTCTGGGGGTTTTTAAAGTCGCTGATTTCAAAATTTGGAACTTCAAAAGAATGGCTTCAATATTTCGTCAATACTAACTAAAGTATAATTAAATTGCCAAAACCTATAATCTGAGGTTTTCTGAAGTCGCTGATTTCAAATATGATTTCAAAATTAGGAACTTCAAAAGGAAGGCTTCAATATTCCGTCAATACTAACTAAAGTATAATTAAATTGCCAAAACCTATAATCTGAGGTTTTCTGAATTCGCTGATTTCAAATTTGATTTCAAAATTTGGAATTTCAAAAGGACGGCTTCAATACTTCGTAAATACTGACTAAGGTGTAATCGAACAGCAGAAACCATTAATCTGAGAGTTTTGATGTCGCAGATTTCAAATCTGATTTCAAAATTTGGAACTTCAAAAGGACGGCTTCAGTACTTCGTAAATGCTAACTAAGGTATAATCGAAAGGCTGAAACCTTTATTCTGGGAGTTTTGAAGTAACTGATTTCAAATCTGATTTCAAAATTTGGAATTTCAAAAGGACGGATTTAATACTTCGCAAATGCTCACTAAGGTATAATCGAAAGGCTGAAACATTTAATCTGAGAGTTTTGAAGTCGCTGATTTCAAATCTGATTTCAAAATTTGGAATTTAAAAAGGACGGCTTCACTACTTCGTAAATGCTAACTAAGCTATAATCGAAAGGCTGAAACCTTTATTCTGAGAGTTTTGAAGTCGCTGATTTCAAATCTGATTTCAAAATTTGTAACTTCAAAAGGAAGGCTTCAATATTCCGTCAATACTAACTAAAGTATAATTAAATTGCCAAAACCTATAATCTGAGGTTTTCTAAAGTCGCTGATTTCAAATCTGATTTCAAAATTTGGAATTTCAAAAGGACGGCTTCAATACTTCGTAAATACTGACTAAGGTGTAATCGAACGGCAGAAACTATTAATCTGAGAGTTTTGATGTCGCTGATTTCAAATCTGATTTCAAAATTTGGAATTTCAAAAGGACGGCTTCAATACTTCGTAAATACTGACTAAGGTGTAATCGAACGGCAGAAACCATTAATCTGAGAGTTTTGATGTCGCTGATTTCAAATCTGATTTCAAAATTTGGAATTTCAAAAGGACGGCTTCAATACTTCGTAAATGCTAACTAAGGTATAATCGAAAGGCTGAAACCTTTAATCTGAGAGTTTTGAAGTCGCTGATTTCAAATCTGATTTCAAAATTTAGAATTTGAAAAGGACGGCTTCAATACTTCGTAAATACTAACTAAGGTGTAATCGAACAGCAGAAACCATTAATCTGAGAGTTTTGAAGTCGCTGATTTCAAATCTGATTTCAAAATTTAGAATTTCAAAAGAACGGCTTCACTACTTCGCAAATGCTAACTAAGGTATAATCGAAAGGCTGAAACCTTTAATCTGAGAGTTTTGAAGTCGCTGATTTCAAATCTGATTTCAAAATTTGGAATTTCAAAAGGACGGCTTCAATACTACGCAAATTCTAACGAAGGTATAATCGAAAGGCTGAAACCTTTAATCTGAGAGTTTTGAATTCGCTGATTTCAAATCTGATTTCAAAATTTGAAATTTGTAAAGGACGGCTTCAATACTTCGTAAATACTAACTAAGGTGTAATCGAACAGCGGAAACCATTAATCTGAGAGTTTTGAATTCGCTGATTTCAAATCTGATTTCAAAATTTAGAATTTCAAAAGGCTAACTAAGGTATAATCGAAAGGCTGAAAGCTTTAATCTGAGTTTTGAAGTCGCTAATTTCAAATCATTTCAAAATTTGGAATTTCAAAAGGACGTCTTCAATACTTCGTAGATGCTAACTAATGTATAATCGAAAGGCTGAAACCTTTAATCTGAGTTTTGAAGTCACTAATTTCAAATCTGATTTCAAAATTTGGAATTTCAAAAGGACGGCTTCAATACTTCGCAAATACTGACTAAGGTGTAATCGAACGGCAGAAACCATTAATCTGAGAGTTTTGATGTCGCTGATTTCAAATGTGATTTCAAAAGGACGGCTTCAGTACTTCGTAAATGCTAACTAAGGTATAATCGAAAGGCTGAAACTTTTATTCTGAGAGTTTTGATGTCGCTGATTTCAAATCTGATTTCAAAATTTGGAATTTCAAAAAGACGGCTTCAGTACTTCGTAAATGCTAACTAAGGTATAATCGAAAGTCTGAAACATTTAATCTGAGAGTTTTGAAGTCGCTGATTTCGAATCTGATTTCAAAATTTGGAACTTCAAAAGAACGGCTTCAATACTTCGTAAATGCAAACTAAGGTATAATCGAAATGCTGAAACCTTTAATCTGAGAGTTTTGAAATCGCTGATTTCAAATCTGATTTCAAAATTAGGAATTTCAAAAGGACGGCTTCAATACTTCGTAAATGCAAACTAAGGTATAAACGAAAGGCTGAAACCTTTAATCTGAGAGTTTTGAAGTCGCTGATTTTGAATCTGATTTCAAAATTTGGAATTTCAAAAGGACGGCTTCAATACTTCGCAAATGCTAACTAAGGTATAATCGAAAGGCTGAAACATTTATTCTGAGAGTTTTGAAGTCGCTGATTTCGAATCTGATTTCAAAATTTGGAACTTCAAAAGGACGGCTTCAATACTTCGTAAATGCAAACTAAGGTATAATCGAAAGGCTGAAACCTTTAATCTGAGAGTTTTGAAGTCGCTGATTTCAAATCTGATTTCAAAATTTGGAACTTCAAAAGCAAGGCTTCAATATTCCGTCAATACTAACTAAAGTATAATTCAATTACCAAAACCTATATTCTGTGATTTTCTGAAGTAGCTGATTTCAAATCTGATTTAAAAATTTGGAATTTCAAAAGGACGGCTTCAATACTTCGCAAATACTGACTAAGGTGTAATCGAACGGCAGAAACCATTAATCTGAGAGTTTTGATGTCGCTGATTTCAAATCTGATTTCAAAATTTGGAATTTCAAAAGGACGGCTTCAGTATTTCGTAAATACTTACTAAGGTGTAATCGAACGGCAGAAACCATTAATCTGAGAGTTTTGATGTCGCTGATTTCAAATGTGATTTCAAAATTTGGAATTTCAAAAGGACGGCTTCAGTACTTCGTAAATGCTAACTGAGGTATAATCGAAAGGCTGAAACCTTTAATCTGAGAGTTTTGAAGTCGCTGATTTTGAATCTGATTTCAAAATTTGTAATTTCAAAAGGACGGCTTCAATACTTCGTAAATGGGAACTAAGGTATAATCGAAATGCTGAAACCTTTAATCTGCGAGTTTTGAAGTCGCTGATTTCAAATCTGATTTCAAAATTAGGAATTTCAAAAGGACGGCTTCAATACTTCGTAAATGCAAACTAAGGTATAATCGAAAGGCTGAAACCTTTAATCTGAGAGTTTTGAAGTCGCTGATTTCAAATCTGATTTCAAAATTTGGAACTTCAAAAGCAAGGCTTCAATATTCCGTCAATACTAACTAAAGTATAATTAAATTACCAAAACCTATAATCTGTGGTTTTCTGAAGTAGCTGATTTCAAATCTGATTTAAAAATTTGGAATTTCAAAAGGACGGCTTCAGTACTTCGTAAATACTGACTAAGATGTAATCGAACGGCAGAAACCTTTAATCTTATAGTTTTGAAGTCGCTGATTTCAAATCTGATTTCAAAATTTGGAATTTCAAAAGGACGGCTTCAATACTTCGGAAATGCTAACTAAGGTATAATCGAAAGGCTGAAACATTTAATCTGAGAGTTTTGAAGTCGCTGATTTCGAATCTGATTTCAAAATTTGGAATTTCAAAAGGACGGCTTCAATACTTCGTAAATGCAAACTAAGGTATAATCGAAAGGCTGAAACCTTTAATCTGAGAGTTTTGAAGTCGCTGATTTTAAAGCTGATTTAAAAATTTGGAACTTCAAAAGCAAGGCTTCAATATTCCGTCAATACTAACTAAAGTATAATTAAATTACCAAAACCTATAATCTGTGGTTTTCTGAAGTAGCTGATTTCAAATCTGATTTAAAAATTTGGAATTTCAAAAGGACGGCTTCAGTACTTCGTAAATACTGACTAAGATGTAATCGAACGGCAGAAACCTTTAATCTTATAGTTTTGAAGTCGCTGATTTCAAATCTGATTTCAAAATTTGGAATTTCAAAAGGACGGCTTCAATACTTCGGAAATGCTAACTAAGGTATAATCGAAAGGCTGAAACATTTAATCTGAGAGTTTTGAAGTCGCTGATTTCGAATCTGATTTCAAAATTTGGAATTTCAAAAGGACGGCTTCAATACTTCGTAAATGCTAACTAAGGTATAATCGAAAGGCTGAAACATTTAATCTGAGAGTTTTGAAGTCGCTGATTTCGAATCTGATTTCAAAATTTGGAATTTCAAAAGGACGGCTTCAATACTTCGTAAATGCAAACTAAGGTATAATCGAAAGGCTGAAACCTTTAATCTGAGAGTTTTGAAGTCGCTGATTTTAAAGCTGATTTCAAAATTTGGAACTTCAAAAGCAAGGCTTCAATATTCCGTCAATACTAACTAAAGTATAATTAAATTACCAAAACCTATAATCTGTGGTTTTCTGAAGTAGCTGATTTCAAATCTGATTTCAAAATTTGCAATTTCAAAAGGACGGCTTTAGTACTTCGTAAATACTGACTAAGATGTAATCGAACGGCAGAAACCTTTAATCCTATAGTTTTGAAGTCGCTGATTTCAAATCTGATTTCAAAATTTGGAATTTCGAAAGGACGGTTTCAATACTTCGTAAATACTGACTAAGGTGTAATCGAACGGCAGAAACATTGATCTGATAGTTTTGATGTCGCTGATTTGAAATCTGATTTCAAAATTTGGATTTTCAAAAGGACGGCTTCAGTACTTCGTAAATACTGACTAGAAACCTTTAATCTTATAGTTTTGAAGTCGCTGATTTCAAATTTGTTTTCAAAATTTGGAATTTCAAAAGGACGGCTTCAGTAATAATAATAATAATAATAATAATCTTTATTTGGCCAAAGAGCCTTACATAACAAAATATATATATAAATTTAACATTTTAAAAATTACATTTAAATCACAGTAAGTATAACGTACATAAACATACATAATCAGGTACATGCATAATCTTTTGTATTAACTTTATTGTTAGAATTAATAAATATTTTATTTTATTTCAAGTGGAAATTTTGTTTATTTAACTTTCTGTAATTAATTTATCTTTCTGTAAATAATGTTCCTTCAACTTAATTTTAAATTTGATAATTGATAAAGATTTTAAATAATTTGTTAGATTATTGTAAATGATCAAATCAGTACCTCGCAAATGCTAACTAAGGTATAATCGAAAGGCTGAAACATTTAATCTGAGAGTTTTGAAGTCGCTGATTTCGAATCTGATTTCAAAATTTGGAATTTCAAAAGGACGGCTTCAATACTTCGTAAATGGTAACTAAGGTATAATCGAAATGCTGAAACCTTTAATCTGAGAGTTTTGAAGTCGCTGATTTCAAATCTGATTTCAAAAGGACGGCTTGAATACTTCGTAAATGCAAACTAAGGTATAATCGAAAGGCTAAAACCTTTAATCTGAGAGTTTTTAATTTGCTGATTTCAAATCTGATTTCAAAATTTGGAACTTCAAAAGCAAGGCTTCAATATTCCGTCAATACTAACTAAAGTATAATTAAATTACCAAAACCTATAATCTGTGGTTTTCTGAAGTAGCTGATTTCAAATCTGATTTCAAAATTTGGAATTTCAAAAGGACGGCTTCAGTACTTCGTAAATACTGACTAAGGTATAATCGAAAGGCTGAAACCTTTATTCTGAGAGTTTTGAAGGCGGTTATTTCAAATCTGATTTCAAAATTTGGAATTTCAAAAGGACTGCTTCAATACTTCACAAATGCTAACGAAGGTATAATCGAAAGGCTGAAAACTTTAATCTGAGAGTTTTGAAGTCGCTGATTTCGAATCTGATTTCAAAATTTGGAATTTCAAAAGGACGGCTTCAATACTTCGTAAATGCAAACTAAGGTATAATCGAAATGCTGAAACCTTTAATCTGAGAGTTTTGAAGTCGCTGATTTCAAATCTGATTTCAAAATTAGGAATTTCAAAAGGACGGCTTCAATACTTCGTAAATGCAAACTAAGGTATAATCAAATTGCTGAAACCTTTAATCTGAGAGTTTTGAAGTCGCTGATTTCAAATCTGATTTCAAAATTTGGAATTTGAAAAGGACGGCTTCAATACTTCGTAAATACTAACTAAGGTGTAATCGAACGGCAGAACCATTAATCTGCGAGTTTTGAAGTCGCTGATTTCAAATCTGATTTCAAAATTAGGAATTTCAAAAGGACGGCTTCAATACTTCGTAAATGCTAACTAAGGTATAATCGAAAGTCTGAAACTTTTAATCTGAGAGTTTTGAAGTCGCTGATTTCAAATCTGATTTCAAAATTTGGAATTTGAAAAGGACGGCTTCAATACTTCGTAAATACTAACTAAGGTGTAATCGAACGGCAGAACCATTAATCTGCGAGTTTTGAAGTCGCTGATTTCAAATCTGATTTCAAAATTTGGAATTTCAAAAGGACGGCTTCAATACTTCGTAAATGCTAACTAAGGTATAATCGAAAGTCTGAAACTTTTAATCTGAGTTTTGAAGACGCTAATTACAAATCTGATTTCAAAATTTGGAATTTCAAAAGGACGGCTTCAATATTTCGTCAATACTAACTAAAGTATAATTAAATTGTCAAAACCTATTATTTAACGGTTTTTGAGTTCGCTGATTTCAAATCTATTTCAAAATTTGGAACTTCAAAAGGACTTCTTCAATATTTCGTCAATACTAACTTAAGTATAAGTAAATTGCTAAAAAAACCTGTAGTCTGGGGGATTTTAAAGTTGCTGATTTCAAAATTTGGAACTTCAAAAGAACGGCTTCGATATTTCGTCAATACTAACTAAAGTATAATTAAATTGCCAAAACCTATAACCTGAGGTTTTCTGAAGTCGCTGAATTAGAATCTGTTTTCAAAATTTGGAATTTCAAAAGGACGGCTTCAATACCTCCTAAATGCTAACTAAGGTATAATCGAAAGACTGAAACCTTTAATATGAGAGTTTTAAAGTCGCTGATTTCAAATCTGATTTCAAAATTTGAAATTTCAAAAGGACGGCTTCAGTACTTCGTAAATGCTAACTAAGGTATAATCGAAATGCTGAAACCTTTATTCTGAGAGTTTTGAAGTCGCTGATTTCAAATCTGATTTCAAAATTTGGAATTTCAAAAGGACGGCTTCACTACTTCGTAAATGCTAACTAAGGTATAATCGAAAGGCCGAAACCTATAATCTGAGAGTTTTGATGTCGCTGATTTCAAATCTGATTTCAAAATTTGGAATTTTGAAAGGACGGCTTCAATACTTCGTAAATACTGACTAAGGTGTAACCGAACGGCAGAAACCATTGATCTGATAGTTTTGATGTCGCTGCTTTAAAATCTGATTTCAAAATTTGGAATTTCAAAAGGACGGCTTCAATACTTCGCAAATGCTAACTAAGGTATAATCGAAAGGCTGAAACCTTTAATCTGAGAGTTTTGAAGTCGCTGATTTCAAATCTGATATCAAAATTTGGAATTTCAATAGGACGGCTTCAATACTTCGTAAATACTAACTAAGGTGTAATCGAACGGCAGAAACCATTAATCTGCGAATTTTGAAGTCGCTCTTTTCAAATCTGATTTCAAAATTTGGAACTTCAAAAGAACGGCTTCGATATTTCGTCAATACTAACTAAAGTATAATTAAATTGCCAAAACCTATAACCTGAGGTTTTCTGAAGTCGCTGAATTAAAATCTGATTTCAAAATTTAGAATTTCAAAAGGACGGCTTCAATACCTCCTAAATACTAACTAAGGTATAATCGAAATACTGAAACCTTTAATATGAGAGTTTTAAAGTCGCTGATTTCAAATCTGATTTCAAAATTTGGAATTTCAAAAGGACGGCTTCAGTACTTCGTAAATGCTAACTAAGGTATAATCGAAATGCTGAAACCTTTATTCTGAGAGTTTTGAAGTCGCTGATTTCAAATATGATTTCAAAATTTGGAATTTCAAAAGGACGGCTTCAATACTTCGCAAATGCTAACTAAGGTATAATCGAAAGGCTGAAACCTTTAACCTGAGAGTTTTGAAGTCGCTGATTTCAAATCTGATTTCAAAATTTGGAATTTCAAAAGGACGGCTTCACTACTTCGTAAATGCTAACTAAGGTATAATCGAAAGGCCGAAACCTTTAATCTGACAGTTTTGAAGTCGCTGATTTCAAATCTGATTTCAAAATTTGGAATTTCGAAAGGACGGCTTCAATACTTCGTAAATACTGACTAAGGTGTAACCGAACGGCAGAAACCATTGATCTGATAGTTTTGATGTCGCTGATTTCAAATCTGATTTCAAAATTTGGAATTTCAAAAGGACGGCTTCAATACTTCGCAAATGCTAACTAAGGTATAATCGAAAGGCTGGAATCTTTAATCTGAGAGTTTTGAAGTCGCTGATTTCAAATTTGATATCAAAATTTGGAATTCAATAGGACGGCTTCAATACTTAGTAATCTGAGAGTTTTGAAGTCGCTGATTTCAAATCTGATTTCAAAATTTGGAATTTGATAAGGACGGCTTCAATACTTCGTAAATACTAACTAAGGTGTAATCGAACGGCAGAAACCATTAATCTGCGAGTTTTGAAGTCGCTGATTTCAAAATTTGAATTTCGAAAGGACGACTTCAATACTTCGTAAATGCTAACTAAGGTATAATCGAAATGCTGAAACCTTTAATCTGAGAGTTTTAAAGTCGCTGATTTCAAATCTGATTTCAAAATTTGAAATTTCGAAAGGACGGCTTCAATACTTCGTAAATACTGACTAAGGTGTAATCGAACGGCAGAAACCATTGATCTGATAGTTTTGTTGTCGCTGATTTAAAATCTGATTTCAAAATTTGGAATTTCAAAAGGACGGCTTCAATACTTCGCAAATGCTAACTAAGGTATAATCGAAAGGCAGAAACCTTTAATCTTATAGTTTTGAAGTCGCTGATTTCAAATCTGATTTCAAAATTTGGAATTTCAAAAGGACGGCTTCAATACTTCGCAAATGCTAACTAAGGTATAATCGAAAGGCTGAAACCTTTAATCTGAGAGTTTTGAAGTCGCTGATTTCAAATCTGATATCAAAATTTGGAATTTCAATAGGACGGCTTCAATACTTCGTAAATGCTCACTAAGGTATAATCGAAATGCTGAAACCTTTAATCTGAGAGTTTTGAAGTCGCTGAGTTCAAATCTGATTTCAAAATTTGGAATTTGATAAGGACGGCTTCAATACTTCGTAAATGCTAACTAAGGTA
This sequence comes from Agrypnus murinus, assembly GCA_929113105.1. NCBI lineage: Eukaryota > Metazoa > Arthropoda > Insecta > Coleoptera > Elateridae > Agrypnus > Agrypnus murinus. The sequence goes on from OV816027.1 coordinate 115,470,135, forward strand.
TAATCGAAAGTCTGAAACCTTTAATCTGAGTTTTGAAGACGCTAATTTCAAATCTGATTACAAAATTTGGAATTTCAAAAGGACGGCTTCAATACTTCGTAAATGCTAACTTAGGTGTAATCGAACGGCAGAAACCATTAGTCTGCGAGTTTTGAGGTCGCTGATTTCAAATCTGATTTCAAAATTTGGAATTTCAAAAGGACTGCTTCAATACTTCGTAAATGCTAACTAAGGTATAATCGAAATGCTGAAACCTTTAATCTGAGAGTTTTGAAGTCGCTGAGTTCAAATCTGATTTCAAAATTTGGAATTTGATAAGGACGGCTTCAATACTTCGCAAATGCTAACTAAGGTATAATCGAAAGGCTGAAACATTTATTCTGAGAGTTTTGAAGTCGCTGATTTCGAATCTGATTTCAAAATTTGGAACTTCAAAAGGACGGCTTCAATACTTCGTAAATGCAAACTAAGGTATAATCGAAAGGCTGAAACCTTTAATCTGAGAGTTTTGAAGTCGCTGATTTCAAATCTGATTTCAAAATTTGAAACTTCAAAAGCAAGGCTTCAATATTCCGTCAATACTAACTAAAGTATAATTCAATTACCAAAACCTATATTCTGTGATTTTCTGAAGTAGCTGATTTCAAATCTGATTTAAAAATTTGGAATTTCAAAAGGACGGCTTCAATACTTCGCAAATGCTAACTAAGGTATAATCGAAAGGCTGAAACATTTATTCTGAGAGTTTTGAAGTCGCTGATTTCGAATCTGATTTCAAAATTTGGAACTTCAAAAGGACGGCTTCAATACTTCGCAAATGCTAACTAAGGTATAATCGAAAGGCTGAAACATTTATTCTGAGAGTTTTGAAGTCGCTGATTTCGAATCTGATTTCAAAATTTGGAACTTCAAAAGGACGGCTTCAATACTTCGCAAATACTGACTAAGGTGTAATCGAACGGCAGAAACCATTAATCTGAGAGTTTTGATGTCGCTGATTTCAAATCTGATTTCAAAATTTGGAATTTCAAAAGAACGGCTTCAGTATTTCGTAAATACTTACTAAGGTGTAATCGAACGGCAGAAACCATTAATCTGAGAGTTTTGATGTCGCTGATTTCAAATGTGATTTCAAAATTTGGAATTTCAAAAGGACGGCTTCAGTACTTCGTAAATGCTAACTAAGGTATAATCGAAAGGCTGAAACCTTTAATCTGAGAGTTTTGAAGTCGCTGATTTTGAATCTGATTTCAAAATTTGTAATTTCAAAAGGACGGCTTCAATACTTCGTAAATGGTAACTAAGGTATAATCGAAATGCTGAAACCTTTAATCTGCGAGTTTTGAAGTCGCTGATTTCAAATCTGATTTCAAAATTAGGAATTTCAAAAGGACGGCTTCAATACTTCGTAAATGCAAACTAAGGTATAATCGAAAGGCTGAAACCTTTAATCTGAGAGTTTTGAAGTCGCTGATTTCAAATCTGATTTCAAAATTTGGAACTTCAAAAGCAAGGCTTCAATATTCCGTCAATACTAACTAAAGTATAATTAAATTACCAAAACCTATAATCTGTGGTTTTCTGAAGTAGCTGATTTCAAATCTGATTTAAAAATTTGGAATTTCAAAAGGACGGCTTCAGTACTTCGTAAATACTGACTAAGATGTAATCGAACGGCAGAAACCTTTAATCTTATAGTTTTGAAGTCGCTGATTTCAAATCTGATTTCAAAATTTGGAATTTCAAAAGGACGGCTTCAATACTTCGGAAATGCTAACTAAGGTATAATCGAAAGGCTGAAACATTTAATCTGAGAGTTTTGAAGTCGCTGATTTCGAATCTGATTTCAAAATTTGGAATTTCAAAAGGACGGCTTCAATACTTCGTAAATGCAAACTAAGGTATAATCGAAAGGCTGAAACCTTTAATCTGAGAGTTTTGAAGTCGCTGATTTTAAAGCTGATTTCAAAATTTGGAACTTCAAAAGCAAGGCTTCAATATTCCGTCAATACTAACTAAAGTATAATTAAATTACCAAAACCTATAATCTGTGGTTTTCTGAAGTAGCTGATTTCAAATCTGATTTAAAAATTTGGAATTTCAAAAGGACGGCTTCAGTACTTCGTAAATACTGACTAAGATGTAATCGAACGGCAGAAACCTTTAATCTTATAGTTTTGAAGTCGCTGATTTCAAATCTGATTTCAAAATTTGGAATTTCAAAAGGACGGCTTCAATACTTCGGAAATGCTAACTAAGGTATAATCGAAAGGCTGAAACATTTAATCTGAGAGTTTTGAAGTCGCTGATTTCGAATCTGATTTCAAAATTTGGAATTTCAAAAGGACGGCTTCAATACTTCGTAAATGCAAACTAAGGTATAATCGAAAGGCTGAAACATTTAATCTGAGAGTTTTGAAGTCGCTGATTTCGAATCTGATTTCAAAATTTGGAATTTCAAAAGGACGGCTTCAATACTTCGTAAATGCAAACTAAGGTATAATCGAAAGGCTGAAACCTTTAATCTGAGAGTTTTGAAGTCGCTGATTTTAAAGCTGATTTCAAAATTTGGAACTTCAAAAGCAAGGCTTCAATATTCCGTCAATACTAACTAAAGTATAATTAAATTACCAAAACCTATAATCTGTGGTTTTCTGAAGTAGCTGATTTCAAATCTGATTTCAAAATTTGCAATTTCAAAAGGACGGCTTCAGTACTTCGTAAATACTGACTAAGATGTAATCGAACGGCAGAAACCTTTAATCCTATAGTTTTGAAGTCGCTGATTTCAAATCTGATTTCAAAATTTGGAATTTCGAAAGGACGGTTTCAATACTTCGTAAATACTGACTAAGGTGTAAGCGAACGGCAGAAACATTGATCTGATAGTTTTGATGTCGCTGATTTGAAATCTGATTTCAAAATTTGGATTTTCAAAAGGACGGCTTCAGTACTTCGTAAATACTGACTAGAAACCTTTAATCTTATAGTTTTGAAGTCGCTGATTTCAAATTTGTTTTCAAAATTTGGAATTTCAAAAGGACGGCTTCAGTAATAATAATAATAATAATAATAATCTTTATTTGGCCAAAGAGCCTTACATAACAAAATATATATATAAATTTAACATTTTAAAAATTACATTTAAATCACAGTAAGTATAACGTACATAAACATACATAATCAGGTACATGCATAATCTTTTGTATTAACTTTATTGTTAGAATTAATAAATATTTTATTTTATTTCAAGTGGAAATTTTGTTTATTTAACTTTCTGTAATTAATTTATCTTTCTGTAAATAATGTTCCTTCAACTTAATTTTAAATTTGATAATTGATAAAGATTTTAAATAATTTGTTAGATTATTGTAAATGATCAAATCAGTACCTCGCAAATGCTAACTAAGGTATAATCGAAAGGCTGAAACATTTAATCTGAGAGTTTTGAAGTCGCTGATTTCGAATCTGATTTCAAAATTTGGAATTTCAAAAGGACGGCTTCAATACTTCGTAAATGGTAACTAAGGTATAATCGAAATGCTGAAACCTTTAATCTGAGAGTTTTGAAGTCGCTGATTTCAAATCTGATTTCAAAAGGACGGCTTGAATACTTCGTAAATGCAAACTAAGGTATAATCGAAAGGCTAAAACCTTTAATCTGAGAGTTTTTAATTTGCTGATTTCAAATCTGATTTCAAAATTTGGAACTTCAAAAGCAAGGCTTCAATATTCCGTCAATACTAACTAAAGTATAATTAAATTACCAAAACCTATAATCTGTGGTTTTCTGAAGTAGCTGATTTCAAATCTGATTTCAAAATTTGGAATTTCAAAAGGACGGCTTCAGTACTTCGTAAATACTGACTAAGGTATAATCGAAAGGCTGAAACCTTTATTCTGAGAGTTTTGAAGGCGGTTATTTCAAATCTGATTTCAAAATTTGGAATTTCAAAAGGACTGCTTCAATACTTCACAAATGCTAACGAAGGTATAATCGAAAGGCTGAAAACTTTAATCTGAGAGTTTTGAAGTCGCTGATTTCGAATCTGATTTCAAAATTTGGAATTTCAAAAGGACGGCTTCAATACTTCGTAAATGCAAACTAAGGTATAATCGAAATGCTGAAACCTTTAATCTGAGAGTTTTGAAGTCGCTGATTTCAAATCTGATTTCAAAATTAGGAATTTCAAAAGGACGGCTTCAATACTTCGTAAATGCAAACTAAGGTATAATCAAATTGCTGAAACCTTTAATCTGAGAGTTTTGAAGTCGCTGATTTCAAATCTGATTTCAAAATTTGGAATTTGAAAAGGACGGCTTCAATACTTCGTAAATACTAACTAAGGTGTAATCGAACGGCAGAACCATTAATCTGCGAGTTTTGAAGTCGCTGATTTCAAATCTGATTTCAAAATTTGGAATTTCAAAAGGACGGCTTCAATACTTCGTAAATGCTAACTAAGGTATAATCGAAAGTCTGAAACTTTTAATCTGAGTTTTGAAGACGCTAATTACAAATCTGATTTCAAAATTTGGAATTTCAAAAGGACGGCTTCAATATTTCGTCAATACTAACTAAAGTATAATTAAATTGTCAAAACCTATTATTTAACGGTTTTTGAGTTCGCTGATTTCAAATCTATTTCAAAATTTGGAACTTCAAAAGGACTTCTTCAATATTTCGTCAATACTAACTTAAGTATAAGTAAATTGCTAAAAAAACCTGTAGTCTGGGGGATTTTAAAGTTGCTGATTTCAAAATTTGGAACTTCAAAAGAACGGCTTCGATATTTCGTCAATACTAACTAAAGTATAATTAAATTGCCAAAACCTATAACCTGAGGTTTTCTGAAGTCGCTGAATTAGAATCTGTTTTCAAAATTTGGAATTTCAAAAGGACGGCTTCAATACCTCCTAAATGCTAACTAAGGTATAATCGAAAGACTGAAACCTTTAATATGAGAGTTTTAAAGTCGCTGATTTCAAATCTGATTTCAAAATTAGGAATTTCAAAAGGACGGCTTCAATACTTCGTAAATGCAAACTAAGGTATAATCAAATTGCTGAAACCTTTAATCTGAGAGTTTTGAAGTCGCTGATTTCAAATCTGATTTCAAAATTTGGAATTTGAAAAGGACGGCTTCAATACTTCGTAAATACTAACTAAGGTGTAATCGAAAGGCAGAACCATTAATCTGCGAGTTTTGAAGTCGCTGATTTCAAATCTATTTCAAAATTTGAAATTTCAAAAGGACGGCTTCAGTACTTCGTAAATGCTAACTAAGGTATAATCGAAATGCTGAAACCTTTATTCTGAGAGTTTTGAAGTCGCTGATTTCAAATCTGATTTCAAAATTTGGAATTTCAAAAGGACGGCTTCACTACTTCGTAAATGCTAACTAAGGTATAATCGAAAGGCCGAAACCTATAATCTGAGAGTTTTGATGTCGCTGATTTCAAATCTGATTTCAAAATTTGGAATTTTGAAAGGACGGCTTCAATACTTCGTAAATACTGACTAAGGTGTAACCGAACGGCAGAAACCATTGATCTGATAGTTTTGATGTCGCTGCTTTAAAATCTGATTTCAAAATTTGGAATTTCAAAAGGACGGCTTCAATACTTCGCAAATGCTAACTAAGGTATAATCGAAAGGCTGAAACCTTTAATCTGAGAGTTTTGAAGTCGCTGATTTCAAATCTGATATCAAAATTTGGAATTTCAATAGGACGGCTTCAATACTTCGTAAATACTAACTAAGGTGTAATCGAACGGCAGAAACCATTAATCTGCGAATTTTGAAGTCGCTGATTTCAAATCTGATTTCAAAATTTGGAACTTCAAAAGAACGGCTTCGATATTTCGTCAATACTAACTAAAGTATAATTAAATTGCCAAAACCTATAACCTGAGGTTTTCTGAAGTCGCTGAATTAAAATCTGATTTCAAAATTTAGAATTTCAAAAGGACGGCTTCAATACCTCCTAAATACTAACTAAGGTATAATCGAAATACTGAAACCTTTAATATGAGAGTTTTAAAGTCGCTGATTTCAAATCTGATTTCAAAATTTGGAATTTCAAAAGGACGGCTTCAGTACTTCGTAAATGCTAACTAAGGTATAATCGAAATGCTGAAACCTTTATTCAGAGAGTTTTGAAGTCGCTGATTTCAAATATGATTTCAAAATTTGGAATTTCAAAAGGACGGCTTCACTACTTCGTAAATGCTAACTAAGGTATAATCGAAAGGCTGAAACCTTTAACCTGAGAGTTTTGAAGTCGCTGATTTCAAATCTGATTTCAAAATTTGGAATTTCAAAAGGACGGCTTCACTACTTCGTAAATGCTAACTAAGGTATAATCGAAAGGCCGAAACCTTTAATCTGACAGTTTTGAAGTCGCTGATTTCAAATCTGATTTCAAAATTTGGAATTTCGAAAGGACGGCTTCAATACTTCGTAAATACTGACTAAGGTGTAACCGAACGGCAGAAACCATTGATCTGATAGTTTTGATGTCGCTGATTTCAAATCTGATTTCAAAATTTGGAATTTCAAAAGGACGGCTTCAATACTTCGCAAATGCTAACTAAGGTATAATCGAAAGGCTGAAATCTTTAATCTGAGAGTTTTGAAGTCGCTGATTTCAAATTTGATATCAAAATTTGGAATTCAATAGGACGGCTTCAATACTTAGTAATCTGAGAGTTTTGAAGTCGCTGATTTCAAATCTGATTTCAAAATTTGGAATTTGATAAGGACGGCTTCAATACTTCGTAAATACTAACTAAGGTGTAATCGAACGGCAGAAACCATTAATCTGCGAGTTTTGAAGTCGCTGATTTCAAATCTGATTTCAAAATTTGAATTTCGAAAGGACGACTTCAATACTTCGTAAATGCTAACTAAGGTATAATCGAAATGCTGAAACCTTTAATCTGAGAGTTTTAAAGTCGCTGATTTCAAATCTGATTTCAAAATTTGGAATTTCGAAAGGACGGCTTCAATACTTCGTAAATACTGACTAAGGTGTAATCGAACGGCAGAAACCATTGATCTGATAGTTTTGTTGTCGCTGATTTAAAATCTGATTTCAAAATTTGGAATTTCAAAAGGACGGCTTCAATACTTCGCAAATGCTAACTAAGGTATAATCGAAATGCAGAAACCTTTAATCTTATAGTTTTGAAGTCGCTGATTTCAAATCTGATTTCAAAATTTGGAATTTCAAAAGGACGGCTTCAATACTTCGCAAATGCTAACTAAGGTATAATCGAAAGGCTGAAACCTTTAATCTGAGAGTTTTGAAGTCGCTGATTTCAAATCTGATATCAAAATTTGGAATTTCAATAGGACGGCTTCAATACTTCGTAAATGCTCACTAAGGTATAATCGAAATGCTGAAACCTTTAATTTGAGAGTTTTGAAGTCGCTGAGTTCAAATCTGATTTCAAAATTTGGAATTTGATAAGGACGGCTTCAATACTTCGTAAATACTAACTAAGGTGTAATCGAACGGCAGAAACCATTAGTCTGCGAGTTTTGAGGTCGCTGATTTCAAATCTGATTTCAAAATTTGGAATTTCAAAAGGACTGCTTCAATACTTCGTAAATGCTAACTAAGGTATAATCGAAAGTCTGAAACCTTTAATCTGAGTTTTGAAGACGCTAATTTCAAATCTGATTACAAAATTTGGAATTTCAAAAGGACGGCTTCAATACTTCGTAAATGCTAACTTAGGTATAATCCAAAGGCTGAAACTTTTAATCTGAGAGTTTTGAAGTCGCTGATTTCAAATCTGATTTCAAAATTTGGAATTTCAAAAGGACGGCTTCAATACTTCGTAAATGCTAACTAAGGTATAATCGAAAGGCTGAAACTTTTAATCTGAGAGTTTTGAAGTCGCTGATTTCAAATCTGATTTCAAAATTTGGAATTTCAAAAGGTCGGCTGTAATACTTCCTAAATGATAACTAAGGTATAATCGAAATGCTGAAACCTTGAATCTGAGAGTTTTGAAGTCGCTGATTTCAAATCTGATTTCAAAATTTGGAATTTGATAAGGACGGCTTCAATACTTCGTAAATACTAACTAAGGTGTAATCGAACGGCAGAAACCATTAGTCTGCGAGTTTTGAAGTCGCTGATTTCAAATCTGATTTCAAAATTTGGAATTTCAAAAGGTCGGCTGTAATACTTCCTAAATGATAACTAAGGTATAATCGAAATGCTGAAACCTTGAATCTGAGAGTTTTGAAGTCGCTGATTTCAAATCTGATTTCAAAATTTGGAATTTCAAAAGGACTGCTTCAATACTTCGTAATTGCTAACTAAGGTATAATCGAAAGTCTGAAACCTTTAATCTGAGTTTTGAAGACGCTAATTTCAAATCTGATTACAAAATTTGGAATTTCAAAAAGACGGCTTCAATACTTCGTAAATGCTAACTAAGGTATAATCGAAAGGCTGAAACTTTTAATCTGAGAGTTTTGAAGTCGCTGATTTCAAATCTGCTTTCAAAATTTGGAATTTCAAAAGGTCGGCTTCAATACTTCCTAAATGCTAACTAAGGTATAATCGAAATGCTGAAACCTTGAATCTGAGAGTTTTGAAGTCGCTGATTTCAAATCTGATTTCAAAATTTGGAATTTCAAAAGGACGGCTTCAATACTTCGTCAATAATTGCTTAACTTTGAATTAAATATTTGAAACTTGACATCTGTGGGTTTTTAAGGTTGCTGCTTTTAGATTAGCTGTCAAAGTTTATAAATTGTAAAGGACTAATCCAATATTCATTATTTTATTATTTTCTATTCCAGTATTTTTGTTGTATCTTTAGTAAAGCATAAATTATTTAGAATGGTTTTTTGTTCTTTGATAATCGGTGATCTTAGTTTTTACACTGTAGATGATAGCTGAAACCCATTTCTTCAGCAATAATTGTTAAAAATCGTCGATGGAAATGTTTAAATATAAGCCAGTGCAAGTTCCTGACTATTATTTCTTACATAAATTTAATTACTGGTCTAATCTTATGCTTTATTTTTCAATTAGCTAATTCATTATGGAATTGTGTTTTCAATTAATAAATTCCCGTATTGACATAAATTATATTATTTTTAATATATTAACCACATATATTTAACACAATTTGCTTAATATGTAATCTGTCAAGTACGGTTAATATTGGCCAAAAAATGAAGTGAATTCTTAGTACTATTTTCGTCTAGTAGATGTAATTAAAAAATAAACGTTAAAACGCAACACGTATGTAGAAATTTGCTCTTGGTCACGTCCTGTTTTAATTTAAGAAATACCTTGTAAGCATGTTTGAATTTACTTTTATCATGTAGCAATGAGTATTAATGATTTTTCTTCATAGCTTGTTATCAGTTGTTCGCTTTTTATTACTGACAACAGAATTTTTATTAGCTTAATAAAAATATAAAAAATACTACATTGCATAATTAAACAATTCAAATTTTTTATTACAAAATATGATAAATAACTTTAATTCCGGAAAGTTTTGGCAATACGTAATTTATAATAATTGCATACCTTAAAAATAAATTATACATTAATAAAGAAATAAATACCAGTCCTTTTAAGAAATTGTTATTATTAGTCAGTAATATTTTTTGCTGTATCTTATTAAAACATAAATTATGTAGAATGGCTTTTTATTTATTAGTTAAACTAGTTGAAGAACATTTTATAAACACATTGTTAAATTTACAAGATCGAAAATTGCCCCTCTTCTTAAAGTTTTCGTAACTTATTTCTAACCCTGGCCATCAGTTAAAACTGTACCAAATTTTAAGTATGTAAAGTCATTCAAAAGGTTTACAACTCCAGAAGATTGTGGTTTGACATAATAAAATTTTTTTACTTTTCATTTTACAAGAATCATAATTTTTATAATTGTGCCAAATATCAAGTTTGTATGTAATCTAGAAATTCAGCAGTTATAAAGATTATTTAATTTCATTACTTAAATAGAGTAACTTGATAACGCCGACAGACAAAATTGATAAACTGTTTTAAAAACGAAATTACATCATAAAATTCAAAATCAGCGACCTAAAATAGTCCCAGACATCAAGTTTATGCAAATGAGTCATATTTTAATTATTATGGACGCCATATTTCATACGTCCTTTAAAATTTGCAAACCTTTATATCAAATTTGAAATCAGCGATCTCAAAAGCCCTTTTGTATAAAATTTCATACAAATTCAATAACATTTCGAGTTTTATGATGTTTTTATGCATATAGTATTTTAAATCTGACACCTTTCAGTACAAAATCTCATAGAAATCCAATAAAATTTCTAATTTTACGACATTTTTATATTTATGGTACCTTAAAACTTATTTAAAACATTTCAAATAAAATTCAGACACAAACGAATGGATGTAAAAGATTTATTAAGTAGCTTTAATAAAACATAATTATTGTTGTCACTTTAAATGACGCAATCCTTACTGAGAAACACACATAGTACTTTGACAACGCAGAGAGCTATATCATATCTGCTATTTCAAATTACCCCCAGATGTTAAGTTTTAAGCAAATAAATCAAATTTTAATTATTATGGCCGCCATATTTCATCCGTCCTTTAAAATTTGCAAACGTTGACAATAAATTTGAAATTAGCGACCTGAAAAACCCCTTTGTAGAAAATTTCATACAAATTCAATAATATTTCGAGTTTTATGATGTTTTTATGCATAAAGTATTTTAAATCTGAAAGCCTTTTAAATAAAATGCATACACATAAAGAAACGGAACTAAAAGAATTTATTAAGTAGCTTTAATCAAATAGAAATGTTTTTGTCAGTTTAAATGACGTAATCTTCTCAGAAATACAGCGAGTAACATGACACCGCAGACAGGCAAGCAAGCTGCTAAACTTTAGAAAAAATAAATGGACGCTGAATAAACCTATAGTTTGCTAAAGCTGACGCTGACGCTGACTGATACCATCATTTATATACACTTTATATACGCAGGACGCTGGGCGCTACGCTTTTGGTCCGGACGCATGGTAGGCCTTTATAGATATATATATATATATATATATATATATATATATATATATATATATATATATATATATATATATATATATATATTATAATGTGACATATATATGACATATATATATATACATATATATATATATATATATATATATATATATATATATATATATATATATATATATATATATATATGTATATATATATATATATATATATATATATATATATATATATATATATATATATATATATATATATATATGTATGTAAATCGATAAGTTCCGGGACCAGTTTTGATCCTTCTGTATATATGCTAATTTGTACCTTTCGCTAACTTCCAGGACATTTACGTTTAAAATACTAGCAATTACCTTATATCCTTTAATCTCACTGTGTATATATGTTTATTTAATGATATATCACTAACATTTTCTGTTGTAAAAACATTTCAAAATTGTCAAATGATTTACTAAAATTAAATGAAATTTGTTAACTAATGTGAACTTCCAAGACATCAATTTAATTTTAGATTCGTTAGTTGACAATTGTCTTCTTTCAAGAACATTAATCAAAAATTAATTTGTGGGATATTTAGTATACAGGATGGTGTACAATGAACTGTACACGCTCCAATGACAGACTACAGACCTTGGTGAGGCAACTTAGGAGTGACCATTAAGTTTTTGACTTTTACATAATGTATTACCTATGACATAGCTAAAATGAAAAACCACATTGTGTGTCTGTCTGTCTATCGGTCTATCTGGTCTGCCTGTGGGTCTGTTTGTCAGTCTTATGTCTGGTCTGATCTGTCGGTATGATCTGCCTGTCTGGTCTGTCTCTCTGTAGTGTTTGTCTGTTCTGTGTATTTGGTCAGCCTGTCTCGTCTATCTACCTGGTATCTCTGAGTGGTCTGTCTGCCGATCTGTGTGAATGATATGAATGTCTACTTGGTCTATCTGTCAAATCTATCTGTCTAGTCTGTGTCTCTGCTAACCTGATGTGTCTGCTTGGCTGGTCTTCTGCCTGGTATATTTGTCTGGTGTGACTGTCGATGTGGTCTATCTGCCTGATGTGTCTGTCTAGACCGTCTCTCTGGTCTGTCTATCTGTTTGGTCTATCTATCTTGCCTGTCTGTCTGGACTACCTGTCTGCCTGTTTGGCCTATCTATGTATATGGCCTGTCTGGTCTCTTGTCTGGTTTGTCTATTTGATCCGTGTATCTGGTCTGCCTGTGTGTCTGGTCTGGTATGTCCGGTTTGTTTGTCTGGACTGACTATTTGGCCTTTCTGTGCGCCTGCCTGCCTCGCCCGTCTGTCTGATATATTTGTCTGTCTGCCGGTCTGGTACGTCTGTTTGGTCCGTCTATTTGGTCAGCCTGTCTGATCTGTGTAAATGATATAAATCTACTTTGTCTGTCTGTCTGCCAGCTTGATCTGTTTGCTTGTCTGGTCTTCTGCCTGGTAAGTTTGCCTGGTGTGACTGTCGATGTGGTCTGCCTGCCTGGTATGTATGTCTGCACCGTCTCTTTGGTCTGTCTATCTGTCTGGTCTGTGTACCTGGTCTGTCTGTCTATCAAGTTTGGCTGGTTGGCCTATGTATCTGGCCTGACTGGTCTGCCGATGTCCGGTCTATCTGTCTGGTCCGTCAGTCTGGTTTCTCTGTTTGTTCCATGTATTTGGTGTCTGTCTGCCTGCCTGTCTGGTTTACCTGTCTATCTGGTCTGCTTGTGTGTCTGGTCTATCTGTCCGTCTGTCTTATCGGTTTGTCTGTTTTGCCTGTCTGGTACATCTTTTGGCTCGTCTATCTGGTCGGTCTGTGGGTCTGGTCTGATTATCTGGATCGTCTCTGGTCTATCTGTTCTGCATTGACTTTCTGTCTATGTGCCTGATCTATCTGCCTGGGTTGTCTTCGATTTCTTTCAAGTTTCGATTCTCTGTGCTGAACATGATTTAGTTCTTCATAGTATTGTGTATATATTCCACTTTTACCATATTTAACTTAATAGCCTTATAGCCTTTTTGTTTTATTTTAAAATTTGTACCTTTCGCTAACTTCCAGGACATTTACGTTTAAAATACTAGCCATTACCTTATATCCTTTAAACTCACTGTGTATATATGTTTATTTAATGATATATCACTAACATTTTCTGTTGTAAAAACATTTCAACATTGTCAAATGATTTACTAAAATTAAATGAAATTTGTTAACTAATGTGAACTTCCAAGACATCAATTTAATTTTACATTCGTTAGTTGACAATTGTCTTCTTTCAAGAACATTAATCAAAAATTAATTTGTGGGATATTCAGTATACAGGATGGTGTACAATGAACTGTACGCGCTCCATTAACAGACTACAGACCTTGGTGAGGCAACTTAGGAATGGCCATTAAGTTTTTGACTTTTACATAATGTATTACCTATGACATAGTTAAAATGAAAAACGACATCGTGTGTCTGTCTGTCTATCGGTCTATCTGGTCTGCCTGTGGGTCTGTTTGTCCGTCTTATGTCTGGTCTGATCTGTCGGTATGATCTGCCCGTCTGGTCTGTCTCTCTGTTGTGTCTGTCTAGTCTGTGTATTTGGTCAGCCTGTCTCGTCTATCTGCCTGGTATCTCTGAGTGCCTGCCGATCTGTGTGAATGATATGAATGTCTACTTGGTCTATCTGTCAAATCTATCTGTTTAATCTGTGTCTCTGCCAACCTGATGTGTCTGCTTGGCTGGTCTTCTGCCTGGTTTGTTTATCTGGTGTGACTGTCGATGTGGTCTATCTGCCTGCTGTGTCTGTCTAGGCCGTCTCTCTGGTCTGTCTATCTGTCTGATCTGTCTATCTTGCCTGTCTGCCTGGACTACCTGTCTGGCCGGTCTGCCTGTTTAATCTGGCTGTTTGGCCTACCTATGTATATGGCCTATCTGGTCTGTCAGTCTGGTCTCTTGACTGGTTTGTCTATTTGATCCGTGTATGTAGTGTGCCAGTGTGTCTGGTCTGACTATTTGGTCTTTCTGTCTGCCTGCCTGCCTGCCTCGCCCGTCTGTCTGATCTGTTTGTCTGTCTGCCTGTCTGGAACGTCTTTCGAATTCGATTTCTTTCAAATTTCGGTTGTCTGTGCTGAACACGATTTAGTTCTTCATAGTATTATGTATATATTTCACTTTTACCATATTTAACTTAATAGCCTGATAGCCTTTTTGTATTATTTTAAAATTTGTACCTTTCGCTAACTTCCAGAACATTTACGTTTAAAATATTAGCCATTACCTTATATCCTTTAAACTCACGTTGTATATTTATGTTTATTTAGTGATATATTACTAACATTTTCTGTTGTAAAAAATTTCAAAATTGTCAAATGATTTACTAAAGTTAAATGAAATTTGTTAACTAATGTGAACTTCCAAGACATCAATTTAATTTTAGATTCGTTGGTTGACAATTGTCTTCTTTCAAGAACATTAATCAAAAATTAATTTGTGGGATATTCAGTATACAGGATGGTGTACAATGAACTAATTACCAATTAGTCAAACCTTAACAACTTTACTGACAGGACATGGTAGAATAAGAAGTTATTTTTACAGATTTCATATCATTGAAGATCCTACGTGCGTTTGAGAACAAAATGAACAGACAGTAGACCATATAATTTTCCAATGTTCCAAATTACATAGTGCAAGAAGACAACTTATTAATGATATAATTTTAAGTGACGATGAATGGCCGATAACAAAAGACGAACTTGTGGATAAACATTTGAAAACATTTTTGGATTTTATAAAATTGATTAACTTTAAAAAATTATGCGAAATTTAGAGTATCTTTAAAGCTATTAGAAGATTCATTTAATATAATATCAAGACGCATTCAATATTAATATATAGGTATATAGCAGTTTATGTTCTTCATTTGTATTGATTTGTTTATGTTTTTAATTTGTATTGATTTGTTTGTATTTATTATGTTTCAAATAATTTCTATGCATAGTTATGCATGTAGTGTTACATAATATTTTGTAATGGAACATGCTGTAAATAAATGGTTTGACCCTGGAAAAAAAGACCTTGGTGAGGCAACTTAGGAATGGGCATTAAGTTTTTGACTTTTACATAATGTATTACCTTTAACATAGCTAAAATGAAAAAACGACATCGTGTGTCTGTCTGTCTGTCGGTCTATCTGATCTGCCTGTGGGTCTGGTTTGTCCGTCTTATGTCTGGTCTGATCTGTCGGTATGATCTGCCCGTCTGGTCTGTCTCTCTCTGTTGTGTCTGTTTAGTCTGTGTATTTGGTCAGCCTGTCTCGTCTATCTGCCTGGTATCTCTGTGTAGACAGACGAGATAGGCTGACCAAATACACAGACCAAACAGAGAAACAGACCAGACCCACAGGCAGACTAGATAGACAGACAGACCAAACCAGACAGAAGACAGAAAGACCAGATAGACACACGAAGTATTTTTTTTTATTTTAGCTATGTAGTACGTAATTCATTATGAAAAAGTCAAAAACTGTTTCTTGTGACAAATAATCGCGAGGTAACTTAAACACTACATATCATGACAGTAATACCTACTGTCATCGACAAATGTCAACGGAATGGAATGTTAGTAGAAATATATAATCAAAATGGAAAATTAACATAATCTCCAAAAAGGAAATAACCCGGTTTAGTATGGGCGCTCAGCTCGCTCCGACTCAGTATGGAAGTTGTAGACGTGTCTGGTTCAGTAGCAAGGCTCGAGCTGCGCCCGGTTCAGTACGGAATGTCGGACTGTAAAAAAAATCCCGTTTGTGACATCGTCCACAACACGGACATCCTGTCTGGTGTATTTGTCTGGTCCAGCTGTTTGGTCTGTCTGTCTATCTTCTAGTCTGGTCCGTCTGTCTGATATGTTTGCCTGTTCTGTCTGTCTGGTACGTCTGTTTGGTCCATCTGTCTGGTCTGTCTGTCTGGTTTGTTGATCTATTCTGCCTGCCTTCTAGTCTGCGTGGACTGTGTGTCTGTGTGCCTGATCTGTCTGTCTGGGATTTCTTTATTTCTTTCAAATTCCGATTCTCTGTGCTGAACCGATGGGAGCTCGAGACTACGTAGTGAACTGGACCCGTCTAGTACCTTCATATCGAATCGGACATTGCTGGGCGAATTTATTCTTCATAGTATTGTGTATATATTCCACTATTACAACATTTAACTTAATAGCCTGATAGCCTTTTATTTTGTTTTAAAATTTGTATCTTTTGTTAACTTCCAAGACATTTACGTTAAATTAACATGTGTTGTAACGCTGCTCTGACCACGCGAGCGTCAAGAACCTTTGGAATACGTGCGTCATTCTTGCTCAAGATAGTTGCAGGTGAAAATCTTGCACTCTCTTATTTGATGGTGCCATACATAAAAAAGCACAAACGAAGAAAATGCCTGTTTATCATATCATTTTAATAAAGATGCAGCGCGCTGGCAAGTCTCAACGTGCGTCTAGTTTGACCACGTTGGCATTGGACGGTACATACGTTGCAACGTGCGTAAAAATAAACGCACGTAGGTCATATGAACGCTCGTATTAGAAATCTAGTAAAAATGTAAATGCATCGATACATAAGTCATATTGCTTTAAAATCCACAACATTTTTATTAAAACTTGAAGTAAGTAATTCCATAAAAACCAATTCTTCTTGGAATTTTCCGAAATATGATTTTTTAAACATGTGTTGTTTTTGGAAAAGACCACCAATTAATGTCGGTTTGAGAACGGGTTAAGGTCAGGTTGAGGTACGGTTAACATCAGGGTAAGTTTACGTTGGGGTTAACTTGAGGATAAGGTTAGGTTTAGGTTAGTAACAGAGGACCAGAGCCCATAAAGTTTGAGCGAGATCCTTTTGGCAGTTTTTTTTTCAACTGATGGTAATGCATTTTTTATTTTAGAAGTACTTTGGATAATGTAGGAATGGATAATTTTGAAGCAGAATCAAAGTAAATGATTGAATATATTAACACAGGTTTTGGAACTTCAAAGTACAAATGAAAACAATGTGCAATTATGATGAAACTAACTAAATATGTATCAAGTATCATACCACCAAGCTGAGGCAGGTAGTAAAAGGTACATTCTTACTTTTATTCTGATGATAATACATTTTAGATATAGCTTTTCGAGGCTGCTATGGTGAGGTGTGAAGTAGGCATTTATTTACATGCAGAGCAGTCAAAGCAAAATGCTAGATACAGTATTAACTTTTTAAAGCACCTATTTAATAGATAGGCCATGGGAGACGGGATGCACCCCGTACTTTCTCCAAACCTAATTTTAGTTGGATTGGATTGGAGACAGCACAGACAAACAGATCAGGCGCGCGGACAGACAGTCCAGAATAGACAGGCAGAACAGACAAACAAACCAGAGAGACGGTCCAGATAGACTGACCAGAGAGACGGTCTAGATAGACTGACTAAATACACAGACAGACCAGATAGACGAACCAAACAAACGTACAAGACAGGCAAACAGATCAGACAGACGGACCAGACTGGCAGACACACAAACCAGACAGCTCGGACAGACAGACCAGACCAGACATCCGGGCAGACCAGATAGACAGGCAAACCAGACAGGCAGACGGACCAAACAGACAAACCAGACAGGAAACCAGACTGAAAAACCAGACATAGACAGACCAGATACATAGACCAAAAAGCTAGACCAGATACACAGACCACAGAGCCAGACCAGACAGATAGACAGACCAGAGAGACAGTCCAGACAGGTCAGACAGGCAGAACAGGCAAACAGATCCGTCAGACGGGCCAGGCAGACAGACCAGACAGACAGATCAAATAGCCAGACTAGACAAACAAACCAAACAGACAGACCAGACCAGACACCCGGGCAGACCAGATAGATAGGCAAACCAGACAGGCAGACAAATCAGACATAGGCAGACCAGACAGACCAGATACATAGGCCAAACAACCAGAACAGACAGACAGACAGGTGGACCAGACAGACAGACCAGACACGCAGACCGGATACACAGACCAGAGAGCCAAACCAGAGAGACGATCCAGACAGACAGACACACGAGGCATATAGACCACATCGACAGTCACACCAGACAAACATACTAGGCAGAAGACCAGACAAACTGACAAATCAGGCTGGCAGACAGACAGATAGATTTGACAGATAGTTGAGATTCATACTATTTACACAGATCGGCAGATAGAGAGGCAGACACCACACAGAGATACCAGACAGACAAACGAGACAGTCTGACCAGACAGGCAGGCCAGACCGACAGATCAGACCAGACATAAGAAGGACAGACCAGACCCACAGACAGACGGAACAAACCAGACAGAAAATAAAAAGATCACACAAGGGCATTTTTTCATTTTACCTACGTCATAGGTAATACATGTAAAAGTTAAATGTAAAAGTCAAAAACTATTTTTTGTGACAAAATCTTGCTGTAAAGTCGTGAGGTAACTTAAACACTACATAACATGACAGTAATACCTACTGTTATCGACAAATGTCAAAGGAATGGAATGTTAATGGAAAATAGAATATAAGGAAAATAGAAAATTAACATAACCCTGAAAAAGGAAGCAACCCGGTTCAGTATGGGGCGCTCAGCTCGTTCCGGCTCAGTACGGAGTTTGTAGACATATCTGGTTCTGTAGAAAGGCTCGAGCTGCACCCGGCACAGTAACGAATATCGGACTATGGAAGAAATCCCGTTTGTGACGTCGCGTCGGTCACAGACATCCGTCTGGTCTGTCTGCCTGGTCCGTCTGTCTGATCTGTTTACCTGTCTGGTACGTCTGTTTGATTCGACTATCTGGTCTGTCTGTGTGTATAGTCTGTCTAACTGGACCGTCTCTGGCCTGTCTGTCTGGTTTGTTTGCCTGTTCTGCCTGGACTGTCTGTCTGTGTGCCTGATCTGTCTGTTTGGGCTGTCTTCGATTTCTTTCAAACTACGATTCTCTGTGCGGAATGGGAGCACGAGCCTCCATAGTAAATCGGATTCGTCTAGTACCTCCATACAGAAACGGGTATTGCTGGGCGAATTCATTTTTCATAGTATTGTGTATATACGAGTATATTCCACTTTTACTATCTTTAACTGACCTTTTATTTTATTTGCGAATTTGTATCTTTCGTTAACTTCCAGGACACTTACGTTTAAAATACAAGCCATTAGCTTATATCCTTTAAACTCACTGTGTATATATGTTTATTTAATGATAACTATATTACTAACATTTTGTATTGTAATAAAAATTTCAAAATTGTCAAAAGATTTACTAAATTTAAATACAATTTGTTAACTAATGAGAACTTCCAAGACTTTCATCAAAAATTTCATCAAACTGTGTGGTAGAAGTGGCGAGGCAACTTAGGCCATTAAGTTTTTGAGTGTTACATAATCTATTACCTATGACAGCTAAAATAAAAAAACGATATCGTGTGTACGTCTGTCTGTCTATCTGGTCTGCATGTGGGTCTGCTCTGTTCGTCTTATGTCTGGTCTGATATGTCGGCATGGTCTACCTCTCTGATCTGTCTCTCTGTTGTGTCTATTTGGTCAGCCTGTCTCGTCTGTCTGTTTGGTATCTCTGTGTGGTCTTTTTTTATTTTTTTTCTAATACATTTATTTCATCATGCTCCATTACACATATGTCTGCCTGTCTATCTGCCGATCTGTGTGAATGTTATGAATGTCTACTTGTTCTGTCTGTCAAATCTATCTGTTTGGTCTGTCTCTCCGCCAGCCTGATCTATCTGCTTGTCTGGCTTTCTGCCTGGTATGTTTGTCTGGTACGACTGTCGATGTGGTCTGTCTGCTTGGTGTATCTGTCTGGACCGTCTCTCTGGTCTATCTATCTGTCTGGTCTGTCTGTCTGGTTTAGCTGTTTGATTTTTGTATCTGTCGGGTCTGTCAGTCTGGTCTCCTGTCCGTTTGGTCCGTGCAGCTGGTTTGTCTGCCTGCCTGTCTGGCTTGCCTTTCTATCTGGTCTGCTCATGTGCCTGGTCTGGCCTGGTTTGGCTGTTTGGTCTGTCTATCTGGTCTGTCCGGTCTGATTATCTGGACCGTCTCTCTGGCCTGTATGTCTGGTTTGTTGTCTGCTCTAGCTAGACTGTCTGTCTGTGTACCTGATCTGTCTGTCTGGGCTACTTTCGATTTCTTTCAAACTGCGATTCTCTGTGCTGAACCGCTGGGAGCACGAGTCTCCGTAGTAAACTGAATCCTTCTAGTACCTCCATACCGAATCGGAAATTGCTGAGGGGATTCATTCTTCATAGTATTGTGTATATATTCACTTTTTCCATATTTAACTTAATAGCCTACTAGCCTTTTATTTTATTTTTGAATTTGTAACTTTCGCTAACTTCCAGGACATTTACGTTTAAAATACTAGCCATTACCTTATATCCTTTAAACTCACTGTGTATGTATGTTTATTTAATGATATATTACTAACATTTTGTATTGTAATAAAATTTTCAAAATTGTCAAAAGATTTAATAAATTTAAATGTAATTTATTAACTAATGAGAACTTCCAAGACTAATTTTAGATTCGTTAGTTGACAGTTGTCTACTTTCAAAAACTTTAATCAAAAATTAATTTCTGGAATATTCAGTATACAGGATGGTGTACTCAATGACAAACTACAGACCTTGGCGAGGCAACTTAGAAACGGCCATTAAGTTTTTGACTTTTATACAATGTATTTCCTATGACATAGCTAAAATGAAAAAAAGACATCGTGTGTCTGTCTATCTGGTCTGTCTATAGGTTTGGTCTGTCCGTCTTATGTCTGGTCTGATCTGTCTGTTTGGTCAGCCTGTCTCGTCTGTCTGTTCGGTCTGTTTGCTATCTGCCGATCTATGTGAATGATATGAATGGCTACTTGCTCAGTCTGCCAAATCTATCTGTCTGGTCTATCTATCTGCCAGCCTGATCTGTCTGATTGTCTGGTTTTCTGCCTGGTATGTTTGTCTGATGTGACTGTCGATGTGATCTGTCTGCCTGGAGTCTGTCTGGACCGTCTCTCTGGTCTGTATATATGTCTGGTGTGTGTATCTGGTCTGTCTGTCTGGTCTAACTGTCTGGCTAGTCTTGCTGTTTGGTCTATGTATCTGGCCTGTCTGGAATGTCAGTTTGGTCTTCTGTCTGGATTGTTTGTTTGGTTCGTGTATTTGGTCTGTCTGCCAGCCTGTCTGGTTTGCCTGTTTACCTGGTCTGTCTGCCAGCCTGCCTGTCTGGTCTGTCTGCTTGTCTGGTCTGTTTACCTGCTCCGTCTGCCTGATCCGTTTGCCTGTCTAGTACGTCTAGTTTGTCCGCCTATCTGCTCTGTCTCTGTGTCTGGTCTACCTGGACCGTCTCTCTGGTCTGTTTGTCTGTCTGGTTTGTTTCTCTATTCTGCCTGGACTGTCTGTCTGTGTGCCTGATCTGTCAGTCTGAGCTGTCTTCTATTTCTTTCAAACTTCGATTCTCCGTGTTGAACCGATGGGAGCACGAGCTTCCGTAGTGAACCGGATCCGTCTAGTAAATACCTCCACACCTGATTGGTCATTGCTTGACAGATTTATTCTTTATAGTATTGCGTATATATTCCACCTTTATCATATTGCTTAATAGCCTGATAGCCTTTTATTTTAAAATTTGTATCTTTCGCTAACTTCCAGGACATTTACGTTTAAAATACTAGCCATTACCCTATATCCATTAAACTCACTGTGTATATATCGTATGTTTATTTAATGATATATTACTAGCATTTTGTATTGTAATAAAAATTTCAAAATTGTCAAAAGATTTACTAAATGTAAATGTATTTTGCTAACTAATGAGAACTTACAAGACTTCAATTTAATTTTAGATTTGTTAGTTAACTATTGTCTACTTCCAAGAACTTCAATCAAAAATTAATTTGAGGAATATTCAGTATACGGGATGGTGTACAATGAACTGTACACGCTTCACTGACAAATTACAGACCTTGGTGAGGCAAACTTATGAATGGTCATTAAGGCCAGCTTATACTAATTCTGTATCTGAAGGTGTAAATAAGTACACTTACGTCAACAGGAATGAACGAGAATAAACTGGAATGAACTATATTTTTTTCTAAAGCGTTCTAAATTTCGATACAAAAGAATGCCGATACAGGAATAAAATGGGTGAAGACCCTTCGGTGCGATCGACATAAAAGGGTCGACCCCTGAAATATTCTTAAAGTTGAATTAAGTTAAAGAATTTATTCTTTAATTCGTTAATGATATTATTAATGAAAATACATGAAATAATTTTTTTATTGTTGAAAGTAAGTAAACAGTTATCCAATTTCGAGACTGTACTGGAAGTTACATGTAATTTCCAAGACAGTCCTGGACTTTAACGTTTAGCAGAAAGTAAGTTCCAGTCACGTCCTGGAAGTTAACAGAGGTCTTGGAAGTATGCAGTATATTCCTTAATATGGCATGGAAGTTAACGCGCTACATATATATATATATATATATATATATATATATATATATATATATATATATATATATATATATATATATATATATATATATATATATATATATATATATATATATATATATATATATATATATATATATATATATATATATATATATATATATATATTGCTAAAAAAAGACATTGACAACAGCACCAACCATATCTTTGGGGTACATGATTATTTTTGCAAAAATGGTAATTCGGATGAAACTGATCTAAATGCATTGAAATCTTGCAAGGAATTGCATATACGACTCATCCAAATTATATCATCAATATCTAATCAAAGTCGCAGTTTGATTGAAGATATGGACAGTAACGTCGTAGAGCAATTTAATTCTATTATCTGTAAGTTTGTTGGTGGAAAGCGTATAAACTATGCTTCTGGTAAAAATTACCAATACAGATGTGCTGGGACTGTCACCTCATTTAATAGCAGAAGTCTACATGTGATATATGAAACTTTTGTGGGCCGGAAACCTTCGAAGTTAATACAAAATATGGAAAAAAACAAGGAGACTAAGGGTTTTAAGTAACAGGAAGACAAGACGTGTAAAACAAAAAGTACAAAAAGTTATGGGTCAAGATTTGAATTACGGGAAAAATGTTAGAAAACCTGACATGGATCCTGCCATAAACGATCTAGAAAAGGAAAAGTTTTTAAACCTTTTAAAAAACACACCAGCCGAAATACATGAAATTGAAAGAAATACACAGATGCAGTCAGAAAGTATGGAATGGTATGAAATACGACGTAATTTATTAACAGCATCCTCTTTCTATTCTGTGTGTACTCGGAGGGTAACAACGAAATGTGGACCACTCGTAAAAAAGCTTATATATTCAATCCCAGTTAAAGCGAAATCTCTGGCACATGGGAAAAAATACGAAGAAACAGCTTTAAATCAACTGGCAGAACAAGAAAGTGTATATATTGACAAGAATGGTCTTTTTATTGATGAAGAATGCTTTTACTTAGGTAAGTTTACTGTTAATACGTTGTGCATATGTCCAAGCAAATGCTTCCCATGTTTTTTATGAACTTGTTTTGAATAAACCAACTCATTGGATTACAAAATACTAAATAGTATGTTCATCTTACAGATCTAATTCTTGCTATTAAATGGCGAAAATATTTACATAAGCTTGCCTACTTATTACCTTCTTCTATGAGATGCTAGAAGCGACTGGTAGTGGTAGATCATGCTTGATGCACGTGATCGATCGACAACGCCGAAAATCTACGAAGTTCTGACTATCAAATAATTTTTACACAACCTGTACCCAGCCAATGGCAAAGCAGATTTTAACGCGCGAAAGTAGATGACAGTATTTTGAAGATTTTATGGCATTTGCTGTACTGTTATGGGGTGTACATGCTCTTAAAGGCTACATACAGGCTGGAAACACATGGACTTAATATAATATAATTAAAAAATAATATCAATAATTGGAGACCAATATCCATTTGGCATATCGTCGAGTCACGTTTTAAAATGCCTAAATCAGAAAAATGCAACGCAGGATTCATATTTTTAGATTTAAAAAAGGCATATGATTCTACATTCAGAACTTCCAACAAAATTACAAAATCTTATATTTAATTTACACAGTAATAGCGTATCTTTATATCGATCTTGGAAATAAATAATGAAAGCATATTTGTATTAATAAAGGATTATTATACAAGGCGCCTCAATGTCATCAATTTTATTTAATATGTGTATTAATCATATATTTGACTTTTTTTCAGAGCCTACTGTTACATGTGAATATGGCTTTAAGCTAGCTGATAAAAGATCGCGAACCTTTGATTATCCTTGGATTTGCTGACGATACTGCATTGATTGGCAGAAACAATGCATCTATAATAAACTTGCTACACATGGTAGAAGATAACTTACAGATGAATCCTTCTAAGTCATCGGTCATTATTTTAGAAAACGTGGTACTAAAGCCTTCTTAATTGTACACACATTGTTCAATGATTGCAACAGTACTGTTGCCATGGACAAAGAAATTAAATACCTGGGATGTACATTTACAGATACTTTGAAAATTAATCAAGATATCTTAAAGAACTCTATCGGATTAGAAACACATCAATGTTAGCTTTTGCTATTTCTGCAAAAGGACTTGAGGTTACACGAAGAAATAGTTGGCGTATCTGAAAAAGATATCATTAGGCAGATTGATATAATAGACAGCGATAGGGGGAATGTTAGTAAAAAACTATGTTACATTTTGAAAAGCATTTAATTTACCAAAATCGTTATAGTGAAATAGTTTAAAAAATATTAAAAAGTTCGGTAAGTATGTAATAAGTCCATCTCATTGAAAATTTTATTGAACGATAAGATCGTAAATGTGAATACAATTATTTGA
This sequence comes from Agrypnus murinus, assembly GCA_929113105.1. Classification (NCBI taxonomy): domain Eukaryota; kingdom Metazoa; phylum Arthropoda; class Insecta; order Coleoptera; family Elateridae; genus Agrypnus; species Agrypnus murinus. Next base: position 115,495,117 of record OV816027.1, read on the forward strand.
CATATCAAAATTAAAATAAAAGATGGATATGCTAGGTGTTAGGCATAATTAATCTAAAGGCTACATATTGGGTCACAGTTAGGCTCATCAATATTTAAAATAGAAATCAAGAATAGAATTTCATTGAAACATAACCGCAATTCATATGTAATAAAAGATTTGATTTTTAAAAAAGGATATCAATCATTTAGATTGTTTTATCATAATACATGTTTATACAACCCAAGTTGCATATTGGGATGGTTTTTTCATTTGTAGAGAAAATGTAATCTTCTTGTTTAAATCTAGAGTCTACGATCTTTAACGTAGGATGAATTTTTCTATTTTCCAAGAGACTAACTTAGTTTCGGGCTGCCAGTTAACTAAAAACAAATAAATTAGGTCAATCTTGTAATGACTAATATAGCACAATAAGCTTTTAAACTCTTATGTAATAATCCTGAGCATTTTTATTATTGAAGGTTTCGATTTTGTCGCTATGCTTCAGTTTTGAATATTATTGACTCTTATACTATTTTTCTCACCATTGTTTTAATGCAAACATTTGGAGGACTTGTAGGCTGGACAATTTGACTATAAATTGACTTCATTTGAATTAATGTTAAAGGTAAAACTTGTATATGCATCATTTGGTTTATCCAATTGTTGTAACGGATCGTAATTTATGTTTTTCTTAAATTGTAAAGATGTTCCTTTAGAAATTTAATATGTACTAGCTATATTGTGTAATTATGTATCTATTTTGTAAAGGATAAAGCTGGATTTATTGAATTTTGTATGTAATTAGGTCATAGTGAGATTTGTTCATTGTCAATCGTTTTTGCCTAATATCTTCGTTACGATGTATTTTACGACATAAGTGTGTTATATTGTTTTAATCCTTGTTTTACCAGCTATAATCCTGTGTTTATAGAATTAAGATTTGTGAGAAAATCAAACAGCTGAGTGGAAATTGTGACGTCATAAATATCTTCCGCGTTGCGATTATTTTGAAAATGTGCCAGTGTCGGCATTTGTTTCCACTACACCTATATAAGCTGGACCCAAATTTAACAAATTCATTCGATTAAAAGCATCTGACGAATCTGTGCTTGACTCCGGATTGAAAATCTGTAAATTAAGTTAGGTTATGTTGTAACCATATGTTTGACCTTGTGTTTATGTCAATATAAAGTATAAACAAGATTGAAATTAAGTTTGAAGAATTTACCTGAACATTTTAAAAGTTAAAGAAGATTATATCCGTTATTAACAAAGTATATGGAAGTGTGAACGAGTTGTTTTAAATAAATTCAGGAGAATTTATTTTCCATTATCGATTTCATGAATTGACGTTTTTATAATACGAAATCATCTGATAGATGTAAATGCAGTGATACCAATAGCGAATAGAATTTGAAGGAAATTCTATTGACATTATATACCAGGTTAGTCGAAATAAAAGGTTTTTAATTTGATTTGCAAATAAAAAAAATTATAAAGTTTATCTGAATAATTTCAGAATCATATTGTTTAACCTTAAAGGTTTTTTTAAGAGAATTTATTTTTCATAAATAAAACATTTCAATTTCTCTTTTATTAAAATTTATTTTTTTATAAAACAAAGTATTTGAACATATTTTTATCTGATTTTTGATTTGTGTTAGTTTGTTCAAGTGAAGAACTGTAATAGCCCTATGTCAGGCTATTACGACTATTTAATACACTTGCGCAAGCTTGGGAATTAATTTCTTAATTGATTTATTGTAGCAATTTGAATAATTTTTCTTTTTATTTCCTTTTTAATTTGAATTTCCATTTATTTTCTTAAATTAAATAAAGTTTGTGTTTTTCAAGTTATTCATGTGTTTAATTGATGTACATACAAGCATCCATTTCTCTTTATATTTAGAGTTTAGCCAGTGGTTGTCCAGTTGCAGAAGCCCAAGTGTCTGCAATATAAGTTTTTCTCTTCTTCCAGGTATAAGAATTAATAAGATTTTAATAATTCAAACAATTCATGCTCTATCGAATAACCCTGAGTTAGCCGATTGGGAAAAGGAGACATATTTGGGGTGTATTTTTATTTTGTTTTATTTTAATTCACCACATATATTTTATGTTTGCCTTGAACGTTTGGCATATTATTTATTCAAGTTAAATACACTGCAGTATATATTTTACAAAATCATTTATAAGGGGTTAAACAGTAGTATAGAAATATGTAGTTATTGTATCATTCATTGTATTGTTAATTATTTTTTTTGTTTCTGGTTATTGTTAATATTCTTTTACTGTTATCTGTGTTACTATAAGTTAAAAAATAAGTTATTATTTTAAATCTTTTATTCTAATTGTAAATTATACCGTGATACTAGGCAATCCTAATTGTGGAACAGTTGTTCAATAAAGAACATTATATATATAGATAAATGGTACCAAAAATTAAAGTACTTGAAAAAATTAATAAAAAATGTTTGCTTTTTATTATGATTGCCAGATAAAAAATAACAAATGTACCCATATAGAATTTTCCAAACGGGCCAATATTGGCTCGCCATTGGCACCGTTATTGCCAATATTGGCAACCAATATTGGGACAGTGCAGAAATGATAACACTGGCAAGTACTTGGACCATTTTACATAACCAAGATTGGCCCAATGTTGTTGATATGTTGGTATAACTCTGGTTTCATACTGTATATCGGTTGCATACCGGTGTATAATAATGATCATTATTATATCTTTTAATTATATTATATTGTATACTGAGAAACATAGTTCGAAAAATCTATTAGTTTAAAAATTGTAGATCAAGAGCGCTAATATGACGACGGGGACATAACTTTTACGAGCCATTTTTCTCAGTGTATAATATAATATAATTAAAAAATATAATAACGATGATTATTATGCACCGGTGTGCAACCATATCCAACGATATCCATCCATACTGTGCCAGTATGAGACCCGTTATACCAACATATTAACATTATTGAGTTAATATTGGCTAATTGCACACAGAAAAGAATACCTTGATTCAAAATTTTATTGTGTTTAATAAACAAAGTTCTTGTAACAATTAATAATATAATACATTATTAGTCATATAGATACAAATTAACAAATACATTATAATAGGTACTGTAGTGATAATTTATTCAGAATTGAGATTGTATGAATAAATATAAGTCATTAATTACAATGTAAAAAGGATATATCAATTTGATTTAAAAACAGCCATTAATGTCATACCATCTAATTAAAGTATTATCAAATTATGTAAATATTCAATTAAAAATAATGTAATGTTTCGTTGTTCGTAAGAAAAGGTTCCTTTATGAATATTCTTGTACCACATTCTTGTCTAAAGGCTTGTAGGAATCTAAAACAAATAAAATTTACAAACAAGTAAAATAAATATTTACGATTTATAAAAATGAATGACAAAATGTAAAAGATAACAAAATAAGATTACGAATATTGTTAGTTATTGAACATTTTGTTGACAAAAAAATGTAATTAACTCCCAAGACAACATAATACACTCAGGAAATAATTACATAAGAATCATCTCCTACACGAAAAAAACAAAATAAAGATTAATAAATAAGATTTGTGATGTATAACGAAGGAGACATAATAAATTTCGTAACAAAAAATTTCCTTCCAGAAATCCAGATTTCTTAAAGAAATTTCACATCTTAATTTAAAGGATCGAGCACAAAGCAAATGGAAAACGGGGTACAGTCAGATTGAGGTGAAAGCCAGGGTAGGAAGAACGAAAAAATTTAATTCGCTTGCAAAAGAATAATTCTTATAAGAATTTAAACATACTATCATGATTCAAGCAACAAGAGTTTGGATTATCTATAAATATATACAGGGCGTCCCAAAATGCTGTTTACACGCATGATCTCCCTTATTTGAAAAGATAAAGAAATCAACCAAAAACTATTGTGAATGACTCAAAATGGACCTCCAAAAAACATCCTTAAACGCTGGTTGCATAGCAACATTTAAGAGATCATGCCAACTTGATTAATTTTTCAAATTGCACCCTATGTTTTTTTTCACGGAAATGTATTCTTCACTTCATTCTGCATATGGTAGTATGCCTTACTTAATTATCTAATGTGCATTTAAGGGTTGAAAAAATATTTTTTTATAAATTGTACACTTCATATTCACTAACTAAATTATTTATTCAAAAAATATTATGATTAGAGCCGTGTCTACAAGGGAACTCCTGAGGCACTTTAAAGCCCATGTAGAGTCCCACAGGAGGGTATTTTGAGCATTTGCTTTAAGTTTAAGATAAATTCAATTTATAACAAATATTTTTTAAAACCCCTAAATGCACATTAGACAATTAAGTAAGGCATACTACCATATGCAGAATAAAGTGAAGAATACATTTCTGTGAAAAATAAACAGAAGGTGCAATTTGAAAAATTAATCAAGTTGGCATGATCTCTTAAACGTTGCACTATGTAACCAGCGTTTAAGGATGTTTTTTGAAGGTCCATTTTGAGGCATTCACAATAGTATTTGGTTGATTTCTTTATCTTTTCAAATAAGGGAGATATTGCGTGTAAACAGCATTTTGGGACACCCTGTATAACCAGAGAAGTGATTTTTTTTATTTTAAACTTCATTCTTATATAAAAAAATATTAACTTTATTAATCTATAAAATTCTTTATAATAAATAATGCTTGTGGTTAATACACCACCACCACAGTGCATGATGTATGAAAAAAATTGTAATTTGAATCTTACCAATTTCTAATTTTAACAATCCACTACTTGTACTGATAGGTACATACAGCTGAAGATGCAGATGTCCGCTTCGCATCCACAAGGTTCTGTTGTTTTGGTTTTTGTTGTTACTGCCTGACTTTTTAATTTTTTAACTGACTGTCATAATTAGACTTACATCTAAGCGCAACACATCGGCGAGGCATCTAAAAAATGTAAATATATGGTATGTATTATGTCAGTAGCGTATTTAGGATTTTTTCGGGGGGAGCTACTCTATAAAAATTCCGAATCAAAATACTACTTAGATTTTCACATATCCTAGATTTTGATAATAAAAAAGAATCGGGAGGTCCAGCCCGTTAACCCTCCCCCCTTACGACGCCACTGTATTATGTAATAATAATAAACGCCTTTATTAATTTTTATATACAAAGAAACACTGCTTTATTTTGCAAATAACTAAAATTTATATTAGTATAGTTTTCTGGCAAAGGGCTACTCTATTTAACCAGGAAACCATAAGAATAAATACTTACATATAAACATTAATATAAAATGAGGGATTTAGAAGTAAAAGGGCTTATGTGCATTTTTAGTAATTCTGAGATACTTAGCTTAAAAGTCAATTTCTAAATGTAAATTACAGTAATATCAAAGAGTATGCACAAATAAATATTTGTAAAAGACACGTGAAGGTTATGCCGTCATGTGTTTATATATAAGCAAGATAGGTTACTTACCTTTTTAGTTCGATAAAAATTCCCTCTTATAAAAAAACTAATGTAATATACTGTTATCATTACGCTTATAATGTAACTAATTATTGCACACACTTATACAGACAAAATAACTATGAACACCATTATTACGCATTACTAATAACATGGCATGTTGCAGTGAACAAGTGACGCTAGCGGCTAGTAGAATACCTTACCGGAAGCCTGACGGCCTACTGTACCGACCAGGTTCAACCAAACGGTAAAATTCAATTTACAATATTATTAATCAACTTATTAAATTCATAAATATATATACTTAGAACTTTCATAAAAAACAACAGTAAAAGCCATTTTTATAGAAATAAATTTTAATGTAATGTATCATTTATAATGCGAAACACACGGAAAATATGTATACAACGGTAGCCAATATTGGCTCAATATTGGCGGCCGTTGTACAGCAATCTGCATTAGTTCCATATGGGCTGAACATATTTTCCGTGTTTCGCATTGTAAATGATACATTACATTAAAATTTATTTCTATAAAAATGGCTTTTACTGTTGTTTTTTATGAAAGTTTTAAGTATATATATTTATGAATTTAATAAATTGATTAATAATATTGTAAATTTAATTTTACCGTTTGGTTGAACCTGGTCGGTATAGTAGGCAGTCAGGCTTCCGGTAAGGTATTCTACTAGCCGCTAGCGTCACTTGTTCACTGCAACATGCCATGTTATTAGTAATGCGTAATAATGGTGTTCATAGTTAGTTTGTCTGTATAAGTGTGTGCAATAATTAGTTACATTATAAGCGTAATGATAACAGTATATTACATTAGTTTTTTTATAAGAGGGAATTTTTATCGAACTAAAAAGGTAAGTAAGTAACCTATCTTGATTATATACAAGATATATAGATATATAAAACACATGACGGCATAACCTTCACGTGTCTTTTACAAATATTTATTTGTGCATACTCTTTGATATTACTGTAATTTACATTTAGAAATTGACTTTTAAGCTAAGTATCTCAGAATTACTAAAAATGCACATAAGCCCTTTTACTTCTAAATCCCTCATTTTATATTAATGTTTATATGTAAGTATTTATTCTTATGGTTTCCTGGTTAAATAGAGTAGCCCTTTGCCAGAAAACTATACTAATATAAATTTTAGTTATTTGCAAAATAAAGCAGTGTTTCTTTGTATATAAAAATTAATAAAGGCGTTTATTATTATTACATAATACAGTGGCGTCGTAAGGGGGAGGGGTTAACGGGCTGGACCTCCCGATTCTTTTTTATTATCAAAATCTAGGATATGTGAAAATCTAAGTAGTATTTTGATTCGGAATTTTTATAGAGTAGCTCCCCCCGAAAAAATCCTAAATACGCTACTGACATAATACATACCATATATTTACATTTCTTAGTTGCCTCGCCGATGTGTTGCGCCTAGATGTAAGTCTAATTATGACAGTCAGTTAAAAAATTAAAAAGTCAGGCAGTAACAACAAAAACCAAAACAACAGAACCTTGTGGATGCGAAGCGGACATCTGCATCTTCAGCTGTATGTACCTATCAGTACAAGTAGTGGATTGTTAAAATTAGAAATTGGTAAGATTCAAATTACAATTTTTTTCATACATCATGCACTGTGGTGGTGGTGTATTAACCACAAGCATTATTTATTATAAACAATTTTATAGATTAATAAAGTTAATATTTTTTTATATAAGAATGAAGTTTAAAATAAAAAAAAATCACTTCTCTGGTTATACAGGGTGTCCCAAAATGCTGTTTACACGCAATATCTCCCTTATTTGAAAAGATAAAGAAATCAACCAAATACTATTGTGAATGCCTCAAAATGGACCTTCAAAAAACATCCTTAAACGCTGGTTACATAGTGCAACGTTTAAGAGATCATGCCAACTTGATTAATTTTTCAAATTGCACCTTCTGTTTATTTTTCACAGAAATGTATTCTTCACTTTATTCTGCATATGGTAGTATGCCTTACTTATTTGTCTAATGTGCATTTAGGGGTTTTAAAAAATATTTGTTATAAATTGAATTTATCTTAAACTTAAAGCAAATGCTCAAAATACCCTCCTGTGGACTCTACATGGGCTTTTAAGTGCCTCAGGAGTTCCCTTGTAGACACGGCTCTAATCATAATATTTTTTGAATAAATAATTTAGTTAGTGAATATGAAGTGTACAATTTATAAAAAAATATTTTTTCAACCCTTAAATGCACATTAGATAATTAAGTAAGGCATACTACCATATGCAGAATGAAGTGAAGAATACATTTCCGTGAAAAAAAACATAGGGTGCAATTTGAAAAATTAATCAAGTTGGCATGATCTCTTAAACGTTGCTATGCAACCAGCGTTTAAGGATGTTTTTTGGAGGTCCATTTTGAGTCATTCACAATAGTTTTTGGTTGATTTCTTTATCTTTTTAAATAAGGGAGATCATGCGTGTAAACAGCGTTTTGGGGCACCCTGTATATATTTATAGATAATCCAAACTCTTGTTGCTTGAATCATGATAGTATGTTTAAATTCTTATAAGAATTATTCTTTTGCAAGGGAATTAAATTTTTTCGTTCTTCCTACCCTGGCTTTCACCTCAATCTGACTGTACCCCGTTTTCCATTTGCTTTGTGCTCGATCCTTTAAATTAAGATGTGAAATTTCTTTAAGAAATCTGGATTTCTGGAAGGAAATTTTTTGTTACGAAATTTATTATGTCTCCTTCGTTATACATCACAAATCTTATTTATTAATCTTTATTTCGTTTTTTTCGTGTAGGAGATGATTCTTATGTAATTATTTCCTGAGTGTATTATGCTGTCTTGGGAGTTAATTACATTTTTTTGTCAACAAAATGTTCAATAACTAACAATATTCGTAATCTTATTTTGTTATCTTTTACATTTTGTCATTCATTTTTATAAATCGTAAATATTTATTTTACTTGTTTGTAAATTTTATTTGTTTTAGATTCCTACAAGCCTTTAGACAAGAATGTGGTACAAGAATATTCATAAAGGAACCTTTTCTTACGAACAACGAAACATTACATTATTTTTAATTGAATATTTACATAATTTGATAATACTTTAATTAGATGGTATGACATTAATGGCTGTTTTTAAATCAAATTCATATATCCTTTTTACATTGTAATTAATGACTTATATTTATTCATACAATCTCAATTCTGAATAAATTATCACTACAGTACCTATTATAATGTATTTGTTAATTTGTATCTATATGACTAATAATGTATTATATTATTAATTGTTACAAGAACTTTGTTTATTAAACACAATAAAATTTTGAATCAAGGTATTCTTTTCTGTGTGTAATTAGCCAATATTAACTCAATAATGTTAATATGTTGGTATAACGGGTCTCATACTGGCACAGTATGGATGGATATCGTTGGATATGGTTGCACACCGGTGCATAATAATCATCGTTATTATATTTTTTAATTATATTATATTATACACTGAGAAAAATGGTTCGTAAAAGTTATGTCCCCGTGTTCATATTACCGCTCTTGATCTACAATTTTTAAACTAATAGATTTTTCGAACTATGTTTCTCAGTGTACAATATAATATAATTAAAAGATATAATAATGATCATTATTATACACCGGTATGCTACCGATATACAGCCAATGTTTCCCAGTATGAAACCAGAGTTATACCAACATATCAACAACATTGGACCAATCTTGGTTAGGTAAAATGGTCCAAGTACTTGCCAGTGTTATCATTTCGACACTGGCCCAATATTGGCTGCCAATATCGGCTATGTAAACTGGCCCAAGTACTTACCGGTGTTATCATTTCTGCACTGTCCCAATATTGGTTGCCAGGATTGGTAATAACGGTGCCAATATTGACCCAATATTGGTCCGTTTGTTCAACATCGGCAAATTCTATATGGGTAATTGCTTTATTCGGAGTGACTATTTCATTCATAACGTTATGAACCAATAAGAATATGCGCTTTTCCTTAGATACCACGTATTCCAACGGTTATTGTTACTACAATTTTGGACTTTAACATAGTGACCTGAGAAATGGTGTTGTTGTTAGAAATTGTTTGTGGATTGTTTTTGGGCGAGGAATCAGGATGGCGGAGCATCCTTCGTACCTCAAGGCACCGATTGCTATGATCATTTGGCCGACCCTGCTAGAATTTAGCCGAATCTGGGGGAATTCCACCCCCAGTAGGGATCTTTATCGTGCCAAACATCGCATTGACACGGGCCCTACACTTTTACTTCCTATCCGAAAAGAAGGCGTTTTAAATTTTTCTCCGCTATGAAAAATTACCAGCTCGGCCGGGGATCGAACCTGCGATCTTTGGATTATGAAGCAAACATGCAAACAACTAATCCACCGAGACTAGCTGTTAGAAATTGTTTTTATAATTAAAAAGATAAGTTTGACAGATTAATAGGTTCTGTACAAAAACCCTGTAATTAATAAAATTTAAGGAGTTTAACTAATAAATAATCTGAAAACGAATTAAAACTACAGTCCACTTATTCTAATCAACATTTTGATCCTTGAAAGCCGGATTGGAAGCGTAATAAGTAACCATCGGCAGTCCAAAGGTAGGAAGCCAAAAATATAGTAAAAAGGACGGATGGTATCTTGTTTAAGTAAATCTGGAATTGGTGAAGACAGAAAAGCATAGAATCAGGAAGGCAACAATAAAGGCCCATTTCCACGGGGATTATTGTGAGTCTGTTAATTTCTAGCGTATTTCTCTGATATTTTGCTCAGTGTTCTATAATTTCTCCGCAATTTTATATTTTAAGTATGGCGGAGACAATTGAGATATTGAAGTCTAAACGTGGAATAATTAAAGGTAAATTGACTAGATTAAAAAAATTATTTTGACAGTTTAGATAAAGAACAGTTAAATAATGCATTAATAAATCAATTAACTTGCCGTTTGGAAAAATTTGAAGAGCCCGTGTGGGTGGAATTTAATGACATTATGCTGAAAGATTAAGGTTTGAGTGTGATTTTTATGATATAGTAGGGAAAATTAAAACAATTTTAAACGAGGCAACTGCTGCGTTGGCTCATAATTTGAGTAATATGAATGACAATACAGAGTCATTGGTGGGGCCTAGCCCTAATGCTAAACAAGTTACAAATAACTTGCAGTCAATAATTAAACTGCCTCCCATTAAGATACCTACTTTTGATGGCCATTACGGTAACTGGATGGATTTTAAAGAGGTATTTATATCTCTTGTTGATGAAAATGAGTCATTGACAGAAGTTCAAAAATTTTACTATTTGCGATCTCATTTGGCGCAAGAACCTTTTCAATTGCTTAAGTCTATTGAAGTATCTGCTGTTAACTATAAGTTATCTTGGCAACTTCTCATTGATATATATGAAAATAAAAAGCTGATTATTCACAATCATGTAAAAGCAATTTTTGAATTTGCGTCTGTGACACGAGAATCTCATACAGAACTCAGAAATCTACTTGATAATATTAACAAGCATTTACGTTCATTGAGTGTTTTGGGTGAAAAAACTGATACTTGGGATAGATTAATTATTTATATTATAAGCAATAAATTTGATTCCACAACCAGAAGGGATTGGGACTCATATAAATATTCAGGCGAGTTGCCAACAATGACAGATTTAAATGAATTTCTAAAAAATAAGTGTGAAGTTTTAGAAAAGCTGGAAGCAACTAAAGGAAAAATAGGGAACAAAAAAGGTTACAGTAATAGTTTTCCAAGTTTTGAGAATGTTAAATGTTTTTATTGTAATAAAGGTCATACTATTTATACGTGTGAATCATTTTTAAATCTTAAGGTGGTCGATCGCATTGCTGCAATGAAGAAACTAAAGCTATGCCTAAATTGCTTGCATTCGAAACAGCATCCTTCGTGGAAATGCAAGGCACAGAAGTGTAAAATATGTCACAAGGCACATAATACTCTTCTCCATCTCAATACATATTTAAATAGTTCTATACAAATGAAAGATGGGGCACTCCACGGCGGTGGCACTGTATCTGGGTCGGAGTCGAAGGTACAAACACCGGCGAAGGAGCAGTGCAGTGAATATTTGCAGGTAACCAATTTTCCAGAAGGCACTAGTCAGCAACAAGTACAGCTCCAGAGACTACCACTAATGGACGCATGATCGAACTTGAGATGGATAGTACGAGGAAAAGCGTTGTTGCCACATCTTGCAGTCAGTCGCAGGTTTTGTTGTCAACAACTCTTATAAAAATTGAATGTGATGAAGAATTTATTTATTGTCGTGCCTTGTTGGACAGCGGTTCACAGAGTAATTTTATTTCGGAGAAAGTTTGCCAAAGGTTGAATTTAAAGCCTGAAAAAATAAATCACTTAGTGAAGGGTGTAGGGGAAACTCTTGCAAATATAAGCAATAAAGTAAAGGTCAATATTTCATCATGTTGCAGTGCTTTTAATATAACAATAAGTTGTTTGGTTTTACCAAAGATAACAGATAACTTGCCATTGTTTTTCTTTGATAAAGAGTTATTGAATATTCCCAATAACATTAAATTAGCAGATCCAAAGTTTAATGTCCCAGGGGAAATTGACATCCTTTTAGGGTCGGTGGTATTTTGGTCTGTTCTTACTATAGACCAGCAGAAGCTAGGTCCAAATTTACCAATCTTACAGGGCAGCCAGTTTGGTTATTTAGTAGCAGGAAATCTAAATATATATAAAAAGTACTTATGCAACTATTCTGTAAATTGTGTAAATATAAATAGCGAAATATCACTGGATAAAATAATAGAAAAATTCTGGCAATTGGAAGAAGTACATGGTAAAAACTTGAAAATTTTGAAAAAACTACTTGTAGAGATAAGCCAGGTAGGTTTATTGTCGAAATACCTTTTAAAAAATCTTTAGAAAGGTTGGGACAGTCTAAAGAGCAGGCATTTCGTAGATTTATATCTTTAGAGAATAGATTAAATAAAAATTCAGATCTTAAAGGGGACTATTCTAATTTTATGTTAGAATATCAAGATTTAGGTCACATGAAGGAAAGCAAAGAAGTGTTGGAGGATGAGCCAGAGGGTTATTATTTGCCACATCATGCAGTAGTGAAATCATCCAGTCTTACCACTAAATGTCGTGTGCTTTTTGATGCTTCTTTTAAGACAGATTCTAAGCTTTCCTTAAACGATGTTCAGTTTTGTGGGTCACTTCAACAAGATATATTTTCGATTTTACTCAGGTTTCGAAAATACGAAATTGTTATGACGGCAGACGTAATGAAAATGTATCGACAAATTTTAATAAAGGAACATCAGAGAAAATATCAAAAGATATTTTGGCGATCAGAGACAAAGGAACCTGTCAAAATTTATGAATTACAAACTGTTTCTTACGGAACTGCATCCGCGCCCTATTTGGCAATTAGATGTTTAATTCAGCTGTCAATTGATAATAAAGATACATATCCAACTGCTAGTAAGGTAATCAAGGAGGATTTTTATATGGACGATATGCTTTCAGGGGCGGACTCAGTTTCAGAAATTTTAAAAATTCAGTCTGAAGTTTCAGAAATTTTATCTAGCGCGGGGTTTGAACTTAGAAAATGGCTTTGTAATAAACCCGAGATATTGAAACAATTTAAGGTAAACGATAATTTAGAAGCAAATATTTTAAAGATCGGTGAAAATGAGCAGAGTAAAACTTTGGGCATTTACTGGGACTCGAATCTAGATTACATTCAATATTTGATAAGTAATTTTTCTATAACTGAAACGATAACAAAACGTTCTATTCTTTCAGTAGTGTGTCAAATATTTGACCCGTTAGGCCTTCTAGGTCCAATAGTTGTCACAGCGAAATTAATAATTCAAGAGCTGTGGAAAAATAAATTAGACTGGGACGGACCTGTTCCAGAAGTTTTGTGTAAAAAATGGAAGGAATACGTTGATACACTATGGTTAATAAATCAATTTAAAATTCCTAGACATGCCGCTATTTCAAGTTATTTAAAAATAGAGTTGCATGGGTTTTGTGACGCGTCCCAGAAGGCTTACGGGGCATGTATGTACGTTAGATGTATTAGATCATCAGATAATATTATTTCTAATTTAATGCGCGCCAAATCTCGTGTGGCTCCATTGAATCAGGTGAGTTTACCGCGTCTAGAGTTGTGTGGTGCTGTATTATTAGCCAATCTGTTTGAAAAAACGAATACTGCTTTACAAATTACGTTCAATTCAATTTTATTTTGGACGGATTCTATGGTTACTGTAGCATGGATTCAAGGGGAACCCAACAGATGGAAAACCTTCATTGCGAATAGGGTGAGTGAAATTCAGTCTATCACAAATGTTAGTGACTGGCATCATATTAATTCTCAAGATAACCCTGCCGATTTGTTATCTCGAGGCACAACACCAAAGGTTCTGAAGGACAGCAATTTATGGTGGTGCGGTCCTGATTGGGTCGCACTAGATCTGTCTGAATGGAAGTTAGTTAAGTTAGAATTTGATTTTGACATTCCGGAGCAGCGTTCTTATGTAAATGTAACCATAGTGGATGCTGATAATATTAATAATTTTTTGGATAATTTGCTGACAGATGTTTCATCTTTAAATAAAATATTAAGCATTTTGTGTTATATTTTAAGGTTTATTAAAAATCTTAGATTGAATGTAGAATCAAGAATCAAAGGTGTTTTAACTCCAAATGAAATTGACAATTCTTTAAATATTTTACTAAAACATGTCCAAAGAAAATGTTTTCCCGATGATTATGACTCTTTAAGAGTTCAAGTTCTATTCTCTTCTTTTTTATATGCTATTTCCAACGCAATTTCGTATCTAAGGTCATTCCTAAGTATTTGGCTGTGTTTTCATATGGAACCATGATGCCATTTAGATTAACTGAAGGTGTATTTATAAGCCTTTTATTAGTAAAATTTACATGAACCGATTTTAATTCATTAAGCTTTGTTTTCCACTTTCTAGTCCACTGGTGTATTTCGTCACTGGCTTCTTGAAGCTTATCGGTTGCTTCTTGTATGGTTGTTCCAGTCACCATCAGCACTGTGTCGTCGGCAAATGTGGCAACAGTTACATTCTGCGGTTGTGGAAGATCGCTTGTATTCAACAAGTAGAGGATGGGGCCCAAGACACTTCCTTGGGGCACGCCAGCTCTAGCCTCCTTTAACTCTGAGTATTCATTTTCTTGCTTAATGCGAAATAATCTATTTGGTATATAACTCGTTAGTAATTTAACGTATTGTTTTGGTAACATTCTTTTTAGTTTGTAGACCAATCCTTCGTGCCAAATTTTGTCAAAGGCTTGGGCTACATCTAGGAAAATCGTTGAGCAGATTAATTTTTCTTCTAATGCTGTTTCAATGATATTTGTTATTCTATGAACTTGGTCAATTGTTGAATGTTGTTGTCTAAATCCAAACTGATGGTTTAGTATTAGATTTTTCCTTTCTATAATACGTCTAAGTCTTTTTAATAAGAGCTTTTCAAAGATCTTCGATATAATCGGTAGTAGTGATATAGGTCTGTATGATTTCGCCTCGTTAGGTGGTTTACCTGGTTTTGGTAGCATGATAACTTCTGCTGCCTTCCAGATACTAGGCACATGTTTTAATCGAAATGCTGCATTGAACAGGTACGTCAGCATAACAATGGCTTTTCTGGGAAGTTGTTTCAATATTTCACCTGTAATAAGGTCGAATCCAGGCGCTTTTTTGGGGTTAAGGTTATTTTTAATTTCTGTTACTATTTCCTTTGGGATGACCCGTTGGATGTCTTCTTCTTCTTCCAAGATTACGTCTTCACCAGTTTCTACATTTGATTGAATTTCGTTTGGTTGAAAAGTTTCAGCAAGGTGTTCTGCGAAAGTTTCAGCCTTCTGTTTGTTACTTCTAGCCCATGTACCATCACTTTGCCTGATGGTTAGAATGTGGGTGAGAGGCTGTTTGATTTTCTTTCCTGGCTTTCCATAGCGAATAATCAGTCTCTTCACCTGCTGTTAGTTTTTGGAGATACCTTTCAATTGAGGCTTCTTTCAACTTTTGAATTTCTCTATTTAGCTGCTGAGTTTTATTATTAAGAATATTTTTGTCAGCCGGATCACGTGTCTGTTGCCACTTTCTTCTGAGTCGTCTCTTTTTCTTGACTAATTCTCTGATCTCCATAGGATAGTTAACTCCCGCAGTTTTGTAAGTGATTTTGCTAGTGTTATTCCAAGCTACTTTTTGGATAATTTTGGTAAAGCTTTCAGCTTCTGTATCCAATTGTGCAACAGTTCTTAATTGCACATTGAGTCTTATCTCATTTTCAAGTTGTATTCTGAAGCTTTCCCAATCCGTAGTTTTATTAACTAATGTTGGTTTTTCTTCTTTTTTTATTATTCTCTCACTTAGAGTGAGGATTACTGCTGAGTGATCAGAGTTTAAGTCAAAGTTTTCTTCTATATCAGTAAAATTTGAAGAGACTTTTCTAGATATAAAGAAATCTAAAAGATCTGGTATTTTGTTTGGGTCTGTGGGCCAATAGGTTGGTTTGCCTGTGGTGTGGAAGTTGCATCCTGTTTCCCTAATGGCTTGTCTCAGTTCATTTCCTTTTGTTGTTGTTAATCTCGAGGCCCAATCCACATGTTTGGCATTAAGATCACCCCCGACTATGAACTTCTCGACGAGGTGCTGTAACAAGTTTTTGTATTCAGGTTTTATTGAGATTGTATCTTGGTGGACAATATATTGCACCTACATTCAAATTTAGTTTAGTAGATTTAATGGTAACAAGTGTGAGTTGAGCTTTGGCAGTTTGAACATAGCATTCTTCATAATGGTTGATGTTATTTTTTATCAAAATAGCACTACCACCTTTTGCTTGATTATCAGGGTGAATTGCCTGATAGATCTGATAACCTTTTATCATTATGTAGGTTTGTTTAGTTGAATGTGTCTCTGAAATCAGACACACGTCTATATTTCGCTCATACAAAAATACTTCTAATTCTAGTCGACGGTTCTGGATGCCATTAGCATTCCAAGTGCCATATAAATAAATATATGGTGAAAAATAGACGGTAAAACAGTACTCTTTCTAAAGAAGTACACATTTCTTTCTTTTTATTGTCAACTTTTGTTACACTACAATTATTAAGGCCATGGAGTTTTGAAGAAAGAAAAAGGCTGACACATTTTAAACAGTAATTCAAAATAAACAATAAAGGCATTTAACGCATTTATGAGAAAAATATTGAATCTATTACTATCCTTGCATATGGATGTACAATAAATTCTAGCTACAAGAAACTTCAAGGTGGATTGATATTTCAAGGAGTGTACAAGAGTATTTAAACTACCTTTAACAATATAAGTAATTGATAATAAGTAAAAATAACTTGAAGTTGATACAATTCAATTAATCTTAATGAAAACTGTAGTAGCCAGCACATAAGTATATCTCTTGAAGGTGTTTCTTACTAGAACGAAGAGAATATGAAGAAAAAAATTAATTTATTTAAAATAAGCAGGCCTTAAGTCTGTCTATTGATATGGATTGATTTAACCCGTCTCGCATAAAATATTTAGCAGTTCTTATCAACACTTTATAGAGGCCGACATAGGTATCTCTAATGGTCAAATCATGTGTATCGTTTCTTATAAAAACATGTATGCAAAGTGTGTAATTCTTTAGGAATGAAAGAATTTGATTTATAAATCCTTGTAAAGAAAAGCTTCTGATTGTGCATAAGATGTTTCAATTGGCGAAGAAATTGAGGTATGAGGAAATTCTGAATGGTTTTTTTTCCCCAAAAAATTTCCGGATAAGTTCCGTATAACATATTTCTGCTGCTAAACATCTAATTTGGATTTTATCATAACTTGTAGACTAAGTAATACCCAAGGTAGGTTCTTTAACCAAGAAGACATACCACTGGTGCCTAGATCACTATAGTACAGCCCTTAACATTCTTCATAATTATAAATGTAATTTTATGCAGGATCGTAATCAATTAAACACACATTTACTTTTATTTTCACCAAATGATCAATCAGTTATCAGAAATGACGTTTGTTTTTCAAGATGTCATGCACCTACAGACCCACACAAGTCGTTTTAATTAGACTAACAAAGACCTGTACTGCTTCAATTGCAGTAAGTAAAAGTAAAACTTACTTCCTTTCACATGTATTATTAATAAAGAAATTACAAATATTTTGTTATTTTCATTCAATGTGCAATTTGCTTACT
Organism: Agrypnus murinus; assembly: GCA_929113105.1. Classification (NCBI taxonomy): domain Eukaryota; kingdom Metazoa; phylum Arthropoda; class Insecta; order Coleoptera; family Elateridae; genus Agrypnus; species Agrypnus murinus. The sequence goes on from OV816027.1 coordinate 115,512,890, forward strand.
GTTGTAAAACGCCAAAGTAACTTACTCATCGTCGTGTTAGTCTTAACAAACCACTTAAAGCATGCTACCATCATGGAAACACGCATGGTAAATATGCAAACAGAGCGATTGTGCAAAAATAATAATTCTTATAATGTCAATACGTTAGTCATAATGGATAACGACAATAAAGACTACAGCCTGGAAGTTAATCTACACAACTTGTGTACGAATGGCATCCGGACTATTCGTACACGCTGTATGTATGTATAGTATGTAGTGGACTATTCGTACATACAGTGTGTACGAATAGTTACTCCGTAGTTTATTCATAAATAATAAATAGCAAAATAATTTTTTTCTACTCCTACCCAAATCACCAGTTTTCTTCACGTTTCGCGCGATGGAAATGTATGCAATTCCAGTAAGGTGTACGGATATAATTTCATATCCGTACACTGTACGGATATGAAAACAACCAATCAACGTAGTTCAATTTGACACTTCTTTGTTTATAATTAATTTATTGACAACTCCTGTCATAGATATAGAAGTAAAAGTAAGTTAAAGGAATGTTTCCTTCTTTCAAAAGCACTTAAGCATTTGAAAATAACGTGATTTGTGAAATTGTAGCTTTAACAATTATAATTTTATAATTAAAAATACATAAATTTTGAATCATTTAAATAAGTAAGATCTACTTTTATAATAAGCATAGTAGACACAGCGTGTGATGGTGTTTGGTAGTTCAGTCGATAAAAAGGTATACGTAAACTGAAGCTGTTGCCGACGCAGGTTCGATTCCAGGTGGGAGAATAATTCTTTTTTTATATTTTTTTTATAAAACAAAATTTAAAATAATAATTTTCTCTTCGAAAATGTTCAATTTCTGCAAAGATTGAGGCATTCGCCTTCGGCGTCGTGCCTCAAACTTCGTTCTCGTGCGATATAGGCATCATATCCACCCTTGTTGCACAAACTACTATTTTTTACCTAACACTGTAATGAGCACACATTTCAGTGTATAATTTTTTTAAAACTATTACCAATAAAACTACTTCTTTGCTAAGTAAATAAATATATATCTTTATTCCAAAATCATTTAATATTATACAAAAAAAATAATAAACTTAATTATGTATCTTATTTAAAATAGCAGCTCTACGATCAGTGTTCTGAAACAAAGCTTTAATTAATTTCCTAATCTCATCTGCAGTAAAATGTAAAGTAAGAGGTCCTTTGCCCTCGGCCCATCTATCAGCTATATCAACCATCCTAGCACCAAGTATAAATACTAAATCATTTAATTTTTGCCACGTTTCTACAAACAGGCAAATCTCTTGTGGGTCCGCAAATAATTTAGGCCCGCGTGTTAACACAACCTTATACATTTCAATCATTTGTTCGGCATTCTTAAACGGAATATCTTCGGCTCCAACAACAACATCTACTAATTTCTTGCAGAACATATTTAAAAGGTAGCCTAATGTCTTATTGTAAACCGAAAGTGGTAGTATGTTATACCAAACAGTTTTCAGGATCTCATACTGTCTCATACATTGTCTTATGCATTTATCAGTTTGAAGATTTAAAGTTTGTGAAATTTGAAGAGATGTTAACTGACATTCTTGCAGTGTATTTTCCATGGTTTGAACTTGTTCTTCAACATAAGATAAAAATACTTCCCCGCCAATGGTCTTCAGGTGATGCGCTTGATCCGTGAAAAGCGGAGGAGATGGTAAAGCGGCCGCAGAGAACTTACTGCTATAAACTTCATTTAATTGAGATAATTGATGTGCAATATACATGCAGTTATTTCTAAATAAAGCAACCTGTTGTGGAATACTTTGTAGTAGGCGTTCGTGGTGTCCACACACGATATTTCCATATTGATAAAAGATGCTTTGTACAGTGCAAATCATACGTGCAGCAGCAACATCGGATTCAGTTGTAGCCTGCTCAAGAACATTCCGAGCCAACTCAAGAACTTCGATTGTGCTTCTAGAAATTGAACATTCAGGAAATTCATCCATTGAAAGCGGAGATCCTGGTTCTTTACGTTCACCTACATCAACTATATCATGTAAATCTTTCTTCATGTAACAAATCGCCGTGGTTAAGTATTCATGATTTCTATTATTAATTAAGATGATATCCATACTGTTAGCATAATCGAGAATAGGATTTGAATCGGCACTTAATATTCCAATGTTAATTAAAGCATTCTGAAAGATTTTTGTATCTTCTATAACATTCTTGAATGATTTTGCATCGCCTCCACTAGCTGATGCTGAAGGTAAATTATGTCCCAAACAACTTTCAACAAGGGTTACAGTAAATTCGTTTTCAATCTCTTTTCCGATTAATCTTATAAGTTTTTTATCTTCTTCAAGATTATAATTTAAGTTGACATGTAAAAATTTGAAAACTTCTAAAAATTTGCTAAACACATCTTTATAAGGAATTTTCGAAGCAGAATTTCTCGTATGAACAGTTAAAACGTGGTGGTAACCGTCTTTTTCAATTTTAATTGTTGTTACGCCATTTACAATCGGTTTACAAATATTCTCAAGAAGAAATTTTGAAAAACCATTTAAGAGTATCTCCATTTTATCACATTTATCAAGCACTGCCAACGCTTCCTTAAATTCATCGTTTTCCACCTTAATTTTAATGGAATTTGTTTGAATGGCTCCACTTTTTGTTTGGGACATTTTAATATTTTCCTCAAAAATATCAGAAACTATCTTTATTAATTGGCATCTTTCTGTCATGATTTGTATTTTTAATGATGTAATTGCTTCTGTTATTTCATCTTCCGGCAAGCTATCTATAAACTTATCCAAACGTACTAGCTCTTCAACTGCTTTTAAATACAGTTTGTGTGTGTAGGCTTGTTTAAAATTTAAAAATGACTCATTTGCACGTATAAGATTTGTTATAATACCTAAAGCGATATTTGAAGATTTCAACTCATTTGATAAGTTAGTTAATTCGGTGACTTTATTCCCAACTTCTTTCAACGTAACATCTTTTATATTATTCTGTAAAGTTTCTATTTCATTATTCAACTGTAAAGCATTATCGAGCCAATATTGATTTCGTCTGGGCCATTCTCGAAATTCATGGTAAACATCGTTGATGTAGCCACCGATTTCTTTTTTTGCCGTTTCAATTTGTTTGGTTATTATTGGTACTTTCGTCTTGCAACTCTCTAAGTCGGTTTGTTCTGCTGACGATAATACTTCTGATAGGAAATTCATTTGAATGGAATGATGAGTAAATAATTCTAACCTACAATTTTTTTATTGATATTATTTTTATTAAATTTATTTATAAAAATTCAGCAAATTAAGTTACCTTATATACTTTGTGTTATAAAAACACAATGTTAAACTATTTTAAGTGTCTTAAACAGGTCTTGAAGCACTAAAAAGTCTTTTAACGGAAAATAATTTGAAATTTCACTACAGTTGGACCAAAATTTTGAAGTTTTGAGAATTAGATCTTATGGTATCTTTTTTATACCATTTGAGAATAGATATTTTATTTACAGCGTTGTCAGATGTCACATCAAATCAATGGACTTTTACACTATATTTTTTTATTGTGCTATATAATAGCATGGTAATTTTAACGTCTATTGCCTGGTTTATACAGTCATTAACAACTAAGACATTATCACTGGTCATTATCATTATGTAACTAAAGAAAAGTAGACCGGTTTATACAGCAATTATAAATTAATATTAACGCGTTCGCATACTGCCATGAGTTCGCATTACCGCCATAAATATTTGAATTTTTCCAGGGCAACTGCATGATAATGTAGTGGCTAACCTGTTTCGTTTCCCAGCAGGCATGCGCATTTGCGATTGTCATTATATCATTATCAGAAAAATTAAAATTGAACCAATTCTTAATTCGTAGTTAATAATAGTAATTTCTTAGTGAGTTGTATAAACCGATCTTAGTAAACATCATCTTTTAATTCTTAGCTGTTTAGTGACAGTGATAATTTCTTAGTTGTTAATGACTGTATAAACCAGGCATATCCGACAGCTTAATAAGGTGAAGGAAAACGCAGGTTGACGTATCTCGATCTGGTTCTTTATTGTCTATACGCTTTATTGAATAATCCTACTCCAAAATAGTAGAGCGGGCTGCGTTATCACAGGAGGATTGTGGGAAGATTCATAAAATTGGGAAATTAGGCTATGGCGATGTTTGACGGCGCTTACTGATCATTTTGAGACGCAGGGAATTTTTGTTCGTTCCATAGGCGTCAGGTAGAAGGCGAAAACGGGGTTTTTGCGAGATATCGCCGTGAAAATCGTCGGGTAGTTAAGCTAAGTACTCACAGCAGCGGATGTCATACGATTGGTCGGTTTGAGTCAAATCGACCAATCGTATGACATCCGCCTGCGGATCCGCTGCTGTGAGTACTTACCTTTAGCCAGGCTGAACTTGTTTAAGAATGCTCTGAAAATAGTCTTTTACGATTTGCATTGGCGTAGGTAGAGAAGCGGCAATTTCCGACTTTTTCAAAATTCAAATTGCCATAATTAATAACAGTGGCGGCTACGTAAACCCGGACCACACGACAAACTGGTATATCGCTATCATGTTCGTACGCACACATTAAAGCAGTATATCATCATGTGTTGCACTGCGAGTGGCACGGGTTTGACGTTTGCAGCAGCCGCCACTGATAAATAATAATAATATTAGAAATCTAAAAACCTTATTTTACGTCTAAAAGACGTCGTTTTGAAAACGTCTACGTACGTCCCATAACATGACGTCTTATAGACATCATTTATTAGTCATATGACGTCGCCGACCAATAATCACTTAAAAATAACGCCATTATAACGTCAGTGTGCTGGCTGGGTACTGTTCACAAACATAATTTTGAAAATTATAACAATTTTTATAACTTGTATAAACAATTTCTACGGGATTTTCTTTTGTACAAATATACAGTGTCCGCTATAAAGTTGGATCCATATGGGAAAGTTTTTTAATATTTTGATTGGAAAAAAACTTTGTGGGGCAATCACCTCTGCTTACAAAAATACTTGCAATACGCCATGTCAAAATTGACAGGTGACATTAGGTATGTGTCAAAGTCGCCATTCTTTTTAAAATGGGTGAAAAATGACCTTATTTGTTAAAATATGGAAAAGTTTTATTAAGAAAAAATATTTCTAATGACATTTTACGTTCACATACGTATCTTGAGCGAGATATTTCGACATAAGGAAAATTTTTGTTTTTTACATTTTTTGATACACCTGTAATAACTCCTCCAAGATCGGAAGGGTTTAAAATAAAGGAACTACATTGGACTAAATAAACTTTATTTTCTTTCTGTTATCTGGTTTAAACTCAATCATGTATTCGTTATTAATGTGTCATATTGACAAGTTCTTTGTGTTTTAATTATTACAAAAATGTATGATTTAGCAACGTTAATGTTCAACGTATCATACTTCCTGCTGTCTGATGATCCTGTTAAATAACAAGTGCAGCACAATGAATATTGTTGATCTTTCAATTTGCTTTACGATAAATTCTATTTTTTTAACTAAGTTTTTTACATAATAATTTATTTGATTGTTTCAAAATTTGATTGAATGAGTTTGTTTAGGTCACCACACACCCACGTAACTGACTATTTTTTAAGTAGTAGTTTCGTGTTAAATTGCTTAAATTATGATTACAATTCTTGTATTATTCAAATGCGGCTTAATAAAAAAAGATTAATAAAATTATGAGCTATTTTCTTGGAAATTGGAAAATAATCCAGAATGTTCCTTTTTTTTTTTGATAATTTTAATATTTGTCAAAAATACCTATACCCACTCATTTAAAGCGTTTTTAATGATTTTAAAATAGTCAGTTACGGGGTGTATCAAAAAATGTTAAAAAACAAAATTTTCCTTATGTCGGAATATTTCCTTCAAACTCGGTATGTGAACGTAAAATGTCATTAGAAATATTTTTTCTTAATAAAACTTTTCCATATTTTAACAAATAAGGTATTTTTCGACCATTTTAAAAAATAATGGTAACTTTGACAGATACCTAATGTCTTCTGTCAACTTTGACATGGCGTATTTCATTTAACGACGGCACGTTTTCACATATTGCAAAAAGCACGGCAAAAATATGGAATAGGCAACGTATGGACTACTGATGGTATTATCTGCATAAAATGGAAACAACGTGTATGGAAGGTGCAATCAGAAATTGATTTGCTTGCAATTACGAATTAATTGACATGTAGGTACCTCTGAACATTTTATTTATCCTCATGTCATTAATTTAAATCCAAAAAGGAATTGAGTTTAGGTAATTACAATACATTATCAACATAAATACTGCATTAAATAAATATATCTTTTTCATTGAATTCTTTAAAAATAACAATTGTATATACAGTAAACATAAACATCTAATCTTTAGTTCGTTTTATTATTAAATTATTCTCTTGTAGAGAAAAATTATTTCTATTTAGTTCAACTGCACAAGCAGTGATTATTTTTAAGTTTAATGCAAGTTTTTTTTTATCTTTTTCTTTCTCTCTTAAATAAGTAAATACTTATTATTCGCCTTATTTCTTTTATGTAAACTTTATTATGTAAAAACACATATCAACTATTTAATATCTTATAGTAAGAGAAATTCACCTCTTCAACTGTTGATTTAATCGTTCAAATTAACTTGTTTTACTTACTTTCATTATTTTATGTGATTTCTAATGACCAAGTAATTTTGTTTTTTGATTCATGATACATGTTTGGTTATATTTTGAATATGGGTAATTTTAATATTCAACTTATTTAGATATGATTGTGTACAGATACAGAGCTAGTATGGAATAAATTTGCAGGTTCAAAAAAGGAAAATTCATTTTATATATTTTATTTTTTTAATGTTTATATTCTTTACAACCATAGTTTTGACAAAAATGGTAAACATACCGTTTTTTATATATACACTGTTGGTTTATAAATTCAAGCATATATATTTATTTTATAGTATAAATATTAGTATAATGATTTATTTGTGTAATAATGCTACTATATTTTCTATAGGTATTAATTAATTTTTATACGCAGATTGCTTGGTATTTATTTGTTTCTTTATATTATTAGCGGATGGCAAAATACTTACTTTGTACTGCATCTTTGGTTACAATCCAGATATACATATTTCTAATTACTTATCGAATATTCATCTTTAGGAATATATAAATAACTAATTCATTTTAATGAATACAGTGTTGAGATGCTCACACATCAATGTTCGCTCACTAATTGCTCATTTTGACAACTTCAAGGAAATGGTATTAAGAAATAATTACGACATAATTGGGGTAACGGAAACATGGATGGGAAGTCAGCATTCTTCTAATCTTGTTAGTATAGATGGTTACATCTTCTTAAGAAAAGATCGTGAAACTACCGGTGGAGGAGTAGGTATTTATATCAGAAGTTCATTAAAATTTAAGTTAGTAAATAGTAACACTGATACTGAACAAGTGTGGGTGTCCGTAGAATCTAATAAGTGTAGATATGCATTTGGAGTTGTTTACAGGTCACAGAGACAGTATTATCTTGACTTTTTAAGTGCCTTTGAAAATGTTTTATCAGTTATTGTTCCTACTCATGACGAAATCTTCTGTTTAGGTGACTTCAATATTGATTGCTTGGATTTTGATGGTAGGGAATTTAAGGAATTGCATAGTCTGTTAGATAGAATAGGACTATCACAAATTATAACTGAACCGACACGTATAACACAGAACAGTGCTACTTTAATTGATCTTATCTTGGTTAGCAATATTGAATTGATTGATTCGTCTGGGGTGGAACATGTAATTAGCATAGCTGACCATGAACTTGTATTTTGCCTTATCAAATTTAGTTGTAATAACAATTTTACTAAATTTTTAACTTGTAGGGATTTTAAGAATCTTAATTATGAACAACTTAATAATTTATTACGGTCAATCCCTTGGCAAAATATTTATGATTTGCATAACATTGATGAGAAGGTTAGTTACTTTACTGAAAGTCTTTTAGCAGTTTTTGATTTAGTGGCTCCTATAACTACAGTAAGAATTAAGAAAAAACCAGCACCATGGCTCACTGATAACTTAAAATTAATGATATCCATTCGTAATTGAGCTCTTCAGCAGTATAAACGTACTCGGATAATGGGTGATTGGGACTATTATAAACAAATGAGAAATTTAACAAACACTTGCATACGTAGAGAAAAGAAAATATATTTTAGTAACCTGATAAATCGAAATAATAATAAGCAAATATGGAAAGAATTGAAGCAACTTAACTTAAGTAAAACTTCTAGGAATTTCTCTTTGCCCCAGTCTTTAGGTAATGTTGAAGACCTTAACACATTTTTCCTTGACAGTATCCCGCAAATAAACCAACAGAATGATACTCTCTTTCACAACTACAATAATAACATCAAAGAAACTGTCACATCCTTATTAACTTTGCAGCCTGTTGACGAAATGGAGGTATTGAGGGCCGCATCTTCAATCAAATCTGGTGCTGTAGGTCATGATGGAATTGGTATACGCATGATTAACCTGTGTTTACCTTTCCTTCTTCCTTATATCACTCATATTATTAATCATTGCTTAACCCATTCAGTTTTTCCTTCAGCTTGGAAGAGATCACACATTATTCCAGTGCCAAAGAAACGTACACCAGCTGAGTTTAAAGATATGCGGCCTATTAGTATCCTTCCTGTATTATCAAAAATAATCGAAAAAATATTAGAGAAGCAGTTAAGACTGCATCTTTATAAAAATTTTATTTTACCTGATGTTCAATCTGGTTTCAGATCTAAGCATAGCTGCTGTACGGCTCTTTTAAAGGTAACTGATGACATTTTAAAAGCTACAGATGATGGTAAGATTACAATATTAGTATTATTAGATTATTCAAAAGCTTTCGATACGTTAAATCATAATCTTTTAATTGCAATTCTACATTATATAGGTCTGTCAACGTCTTCTATTAATTTATTTAAAAATTACTTAATTAATCGTCAACAAACTGTAAAGTATATGGAAAACATATCTTCTTTTAAAACTATTACATCCGGTGTACCGCAAGGGTCAATATTAGGTCCTATTTTATATATTATCTACACCTCTTCCTTTCCATCTGTGTTGCAAAATTGTCAATGTCATTTATATGCAGATGACACCCAAATATACTGTTCTTTTTATAGTTCAGAATTAGATGAAGCTTGTGGTCTAATCAACAATGATTTGCAACGTATTTACAACATATCTAAGCAACACTGCTTGACTATTAATGGTGCTAAATCAGCTGCTATTATGTTTGGAAGGCCTAATATGGTAGATGATGCTTCACAATCAGTAAACATTAAAATAGATGGGGAAAGTCTGCAACTATCTCAAACAGTAAAGAGTTTAGGACTTCTCATTGACCAATCACTGCGATTCAGTGAGTATGTAAATAAATGTATTAATATTGGATATGGAAAACTAAAGATTATTTTTAGTAACCGGCACATATTTTCTCAAAATGTCAAGAAAAACCTTTGTAATACTTTTGTTTTGTCATCTTTAAATTATTGTGATGTAGTTTATGGGCCTTGTCTTTTGCAGAAGGACTCAAGGAAAATACAAGTACTTCAAAATGCATGTTTACGTTTAATATTTGGTATTAGAAAATATGAACCAATCTCTCATAAATTGCAAGAGATTAGGTGGCTTAACATGCAGCAACGTAGGTATATACATACCTCCTGCTTATTTTATAATGTTATTTTTATGCAAACTCCTGCCTATCTATATTATAAAATTCGATATCGTACAGATGTTCATAATTTGAATTTAAGGCACAGAGGTTTGCTGACAACTCCCAGGCGTAAAACGGAGATGTTTAAACGGTCTTTTTCTTATAATATTGCCTTATGGTACAATTCTTTATCTAGTGACATAAAAACCCAATCTCTGAAAGAATTCCGAAAATATTTAATAAATAAACTATCATCTGCAAGATAGCCTAATTTTACAATTAGTAATATAGTTCGTTGGATGTGTGAGCACCACAGTACTAAACTTGTATATAGTAATGGCTTAGTATAATTTAATAAATATGTATTACAATCAATTAATTTAATTAAGCTATATCAGATCACGTAATATGCTGGGTTAAGTGGTAGAGCAGTTGAATCCTAGATTTTAACTGAACTTCGCCCAGTAATTCGATAACCTATTATGTATATAATTTATTTTCTTGTAAATAAAGACATTATTATTATTATTATTATTAAGTATTTTTAGAAGCAGAGGTGATTGCCCCACAAAGTTTCTTTCCAATCAGAATATTAAAAAAATTTCCAATTTTGCAAATTGCCAACTTTATGGCAGACACTGTATAATCCGTTGCAATGAACCAATTTCTACTAATTAATCTATTATTAAAAAAGAGTAAATCAGAAACCACAAAAGGAAGAGAGCCTGACATGGGCGAGCCCCAGCTCCTGCTCGCGTCGCACACTGGTGTAAAACTCACAAACACGGCGCATAAAGGTAGAAAATCAAGTACTTGGAATTCTTAAATTATATGTCAAGTGTTATTAAGAATGAATGGGGGCATTTTATGCACGACCTTAGAACTGATAAGTAGCCACGTACTGAAATAACACCCCAGTACTTAGTCATTTCATTGTAATGCTAAAAACAATTACCCTTGTGCGATAATTAAATGTGCTCTCAGTTAAGCAGAAGGGTTAATTTGCCAGTTGAAAATATGGATTTAGATTTTCAAGGTAAGTAGTTCAAGGTAACTATGTTACAGTTATTCCCCTTGTATTTATAACGATATATTAAATATAGGTACGAAGATTGAGTATTTTTTGGAATTTTAGCAATAATCAGTCATAAGTTTCGATTCCTGCGTTCTAATTTATACATCAAAGAGAAGCATCTTTGGTGAAGATTTCCTGAAAATTTCCGACCTCCCTACCTGAGTTAGTATTTATTAAAGTTACTACTGCAATTTATAGTTTATTTAAAATTTAACATAAAAAGTGCAACAGAACATTCTTTAGATAATTAAACAAAAACTAAATGGTATCCAGGTTTTTTCTTGCACAAGTGGAAATTTAATTTTAATTGTCATTATTCCAACAAAACAGTTCAAGCATTGGTAAAGAACGGTATTTTGGCGAGCACGTTAGTTGAGATGAACGCGATGTGCCGGTTTTTCGACTTTTACACTACAGTGCGTCGGTTCGGTAACATTCGGTAGAAACCCCAGAAATCAAAATCCAATCCCTTACAGTTTGTTTTGCGTTGTTATGCAAATTTTAGTTGGTGATATCTGCTTTGTAATTTTAATTTTAAAATGGCAAATACAAGTACAGGTACAATTCAGGACGTGGTGAACAATAAAGACGACATTGTTATTATTTATAGAAGAATGAGTTCAGCAGTTTGAGTTTTAGGGTAAAATTTTTATTCACAAATTAAAACCATGTCCGAATATGAACAATCTAGTGGTATCTAACAATCGCGGCAATAGTAGGACTTTCAGTTCAACTTGGTATAATAAATATAATTGGCTAACAGGATGTAAAATAACAAATAAATTGTATTGTTGGAATTGCTTACCTTTTACCGAAAAAACTCAAAATTCTTGGAATTCAACAAAACTTCAATATGAATTTTTAAATAAAAACATTGTTTAGGTCTTTAGGAAGACTGCTGTTTAAAAATATTAGTACCTGTTAATAAATAAGGTTGGAAATTCCGGATTAAAACCCTTTTTAAATATAATTGAATAGAAAGTTTCTTGTTGAATGGCTTGGCCAGGTATGGTACCTAACAGAAGCTTCTTACTGAAACTAATCTCTTTCCCTGTATTGATTGTTTGTGACAAGTTGTGAATAATTTGTATGTCTTTAAAATGGTTGTTTACTAGTTTCTTTCGAAAAAACTGGTTAAGAAAATCCTACAAGTTCTATGTAAGGTAATACTTTTGTTCAAAACTACATGTTTTAAATTCTAAAGTAAGAATTTTAACTATATATCTTATATATAAAAGTCCCGTGTCTCAAATTATTTTTTCGGGACTCGAGACAACAAAAATCAAGGAAATTTCTTAAAATGAAATGAAAATTCGTGACTTTCTCAGGTCAGAGATCCTAGTAAATACGGGGATTCGTTCCAGATAAAACAATTTGTCATGCAATCATTAAAATGCAAAAACAAATTAATTATCGTAGTAGCAATATAACAGCATTAAAATGACTTATAAAGCAGAGAAGTTTTCGCAGCACAGAACAATGTCATGCGAATAAGACTTTTATCATTACTGCCCACCCGCTGCCAAGCATCACGAGCCGCCACTGGGCCCAACCAGTCATAGCAATAAGAAACTATTCAAGATATATTTTTAAAATGTCTATATTATAAAATACAGTCGTTATCCAAACTATAATCAATATCAGGATATAAGATTAAAATTTAATATTATAAAGCTTGCCAAAAGAAGGAAAGTATGTGATGTACATTTTATATATAAATTGTTAAATAATAGAATTGAAGTAAAAAATGATTTATGAAAAATCCATAAAAAAAGTTAACTTTAAAATTTTTCTAAGGTAGTCATGACAACCACAATGTTAAGTTAAGGCTATGTGCAAAATTTTATACTCTTAAAATAAATAGTGTCTAAGATAAAAAAGAAGATAACGACAAGTTTTTGTTTTCTGCTTATATCTAGTGATCTATGACTTTTTTAAATATTGGAACTGGTTTTGAGAAGGCCTTGCCATTGTGCAACTTTTGTCTCATTTATGGTTCTCTCTTATGGTTTTCGAAATCCCAATAGTGTACAACGAAAAATGTTAACAACCCTGTACATATACCAGGTACATACACTGTATAACACTATACAGTATACAGAATTAAACAACTGCAGTTACATTTCTACTCTGGAAATATAACAATAAAATGACTTTATTTAAAAAACAATAAATATTTTATTTTCCATAAAAAATAACATTTATTTAATTTGATATTCCCTCTTACACATTTTCTTCATTGTTCTCACTGTTGTTTTTCCTGTTTTTATTTGCATTACGAAATCTTTTTATGCGACTCCTAAAACAAACGTAATATTCAGAAAATATAAATATTAGAAAATTGAACAACCATACTTTTGTTTAGCTTTCTTTTCCAATTCATATATGGGTGTAGTATTAATATCTTCTCTTTTTGGAGCACTAGTTTTCAACTTTTTAATTTCTCTCCTCGATTTTTTCTTCATCTTCAACATATAATCAGGAACTTCACATCCTGATTGACGTATCACTTGAGCTATGCTTTAATTTTAAAAATACTAATAAATAGATTTTTTGTAAATTCCTATAATATTACCTTCTCAGATTAACATTATCTTCAATAGTAAAGAACGTTATAGCTTTTCCTTTACGTCCAGCTCTGCCTGCACGTCCAATACGATGTACATAAGAAATCGCAGTTGTTGGAAAATCATAATTTATAACTAAATTTACTCCTTTAAAGTCAACTCCCCGAGCCATTAATTCTGTACAAATTAGAACCCATATTTTGCCTTCACGAAAACTTTTCACAGTATTGTCTCTCTATAATAGAAATTCTTTATTGATTAAACTTATTAGGGTCATAAACATTTCCATTTACCTGTAACTGGGTTCTATCTGCATGAATTGCATCAACATTTATGCCATCATAAATAAGTTCAGTGAACAACTGTTGAGCTCTTTCTTTACTTTGAACAAAAACTAAAACAGGCGGTGTGATTCCCTTGCGTACAATATCACGAAAAGCCAATAACTTTCCGGCTTCATTGCCAACAAATAATAATTCTTGTTCGACAAGTTCTGTTGCTGCGTTTCTAAAATTCGCAATACATTAGAAGCTACAAGAAAATTCATAGATTACTATTACCTTTGACCTACAGTAATACGGATTAAACCTTTCATATTATGGCAACACCATTTTGCAACGACAGGTGTATATGTAGCACTAAACATTGCAACTTTACGATTCTCATGCGTACAAACTTTCATTATTTGCTGTAGTTGTTCTCGAAAACTATGCACACCCATTTCAAATAGTTTGTCCGCTTCGTCAACAATTATCCATTGAATACTAAAATGTAGAGTTTAATTAATGACTTGAATATTGGTAGTATTCTTAAATTCTGGAGCTTTTTTACTTTGTTATTTATTACACAATCACAAACCAAGAAAGTTCTCATCAAATGCTATAGTGTCTTAATAGCTCATGAAGGAACTTTTTGCCAAAACCAATTTTTTGCTAAATAATAATAATAATATTCATTTATTGCCCAACAGGATACCAATTACAGGACAATTTTAGATAACACATGTAATATATAATAATAATAATATGTAAAAGTAAAATAAATAAATACAATGCAAAGAGTCATATGTAAATATAAATATATAAAATTAACAACAGTGTAGAACAATTTTGATAACAATTGTATGGATTAAGGAGGTTACAGCGGATCTTTGCGGGGTGAAGGGCAAGGGGATATCTCCTATGCTTTTACATAGGCTCTAACAAGAAATACCAATCGATAAAAAAATAAATTAACATTCTTAAAACTGAACAAAATCATTTTATTATGAATGCCTATAATGCATTTATTAATTATTTGTATATATTAAAATAATTTAAGTCGATTGGAGTGCATTTGTTTAATTGTTGAAAGTGTAAATATAAATGTAAATAGGTTAAGAATCGTGGCAACACCTCAAAGAAATCAATCGATTTTGTTGGTAGCAGTGTTAGGTTTCAGCTTTCGATTGAGTTGACATCCTAACCTCCAAATGTCATTCCCAAAATATAAGTGGAAACATGTTGAATGTTTTGTAATTTTGTATGCAATTACAGATGGGAATATTCTATTTTTTAACTTTTGTATAGTCTAAAGAGTACAATCTGCTAAGCAGATACAAGAAATATATAAAAAGTTGTTGAGGTTTAATACAATATTTTCAAAATTAGTGTGTTTGTATTACTGATTTCGTGGATATTCTGATTGTGATGATAAATTGTATTCATCACATTGCAAAAGGTAATTTTACATTTTGCAATATTTCCGTCGAATTAACATTTGTATTCTGATATTATTAACGCAGAAGACTGAATTGTTTAACATAATTTGATTAATAAAATATATGATTATTAGTTAATACAATAAAATATAGATTATTATAACAGTCATTATATGTCATCATTCTGTTCTGTTATTTGAATTCGCGCGCTATGAGGTGTTGTCACATCTCTGCTGTCTTTCCACATATTTTGTGAAAAATTCTTGTTTTGTTTACTTTAAATTATTATTGTGCATTAACTAGACACAAGATTTCAAAAATATTGGGCAGCATTGTTCTTCGAATATGAGAGTATGTCATTTTAGTTTTTTATCAGATTCCCTACATTTCTTCATCAGAATTTTTTGTTAAAACTGCTAAAGGTTAGATGGTCTCCATAAGAGCCCATGTTAAATTATGGATTTTATTTTCCATTTTTCTCGGTAATGGTACACAAGAAAATTATAAAAACAAGTTACCGAATAGAATAAGTGTCAAAGAACTCGAGGTTTAAATTTCACGTCATTCTCTACATTTTTACATTTCGCTGTATCCTCCTTAAACTCTATTCACAGAAACTTAGTTTATTCCATTAAAACAAAGACATCTTCATATAATTTGTTAGCATGAAAGGTGTCGTTTGGCTCTATTAGAAATTTGTATCATCAGATTTGTCTAAGGACAAAGAAATTGAAGCTATTATTGAATATTTTTAAATGAGAAACAACCATTATGCAAAGTTTGTAATTTCACGGAAACGATAAATTCATTTTCTGACGAATCGGTAGGTTTGTTATAATAATACAATACAATATTCTATTAATCGTTTCTGCTCATTTTTGCGACCCACGTTTAATAATAAATTCCTGGCCATGTTTCAGAACAGTTAGTATTGCCAGATGTTTTATTATTATTAGTTATAATAATTGGTAACCCAAACATACGGCGATCGAAATGATTTTATTCGGTTGTGTATTAGTGAATCACCCTTCGATCAATCTACATAAGAGCAATGACGTCATACTCAGTTTGCGAGCAACCGCAGAGCAATCTGCAAATGAGAAATCCGGGCTCCAATTGAAAACGCCATAAGATTAGCATTTTCAAGGAACTGTCAAAGTTTTTTGACATGAGGATAGCTTACTATTATCTACTGACAAAAAATTCTACGCATACATTAAAAGATCTCTAAGCTCAAAAAACACCAACCTAAAAGATCCAATTTCTCAAAGATTAATAACAGATCCAAAAGAGATAGCAGAAAACTTTGCATTACAATTTATAAGTGCATATAATCAGGACCCACCAACAACCTTCCTATTTCAACAATTCCCAGATTAACCACTGACTTAAGGTCCAAGTGTACCCAGAAACGTGTGTTATTTATTTCATAAATAATATAATAATGTGATAACTTTGGTTTTAAGTTAATAGTCTAGGAATGTTAAAAACTTGCTTACCTAACTTGTTTTGGGAAACAAATTTTTTATTTAAATTATTTCACATGTTATACGTGAAAAATTAATTTTAGAAAAACTGTACATTCAAAATTAACCAAAATAATACCACTTATATTTCATAGTATTTGAACTATATTTTCCCAGAATTTTAAGAAAATCGTATGTCTAGCGACTAAATTATTGGCAAAAAACCTGCTTTTTGCCAAAAAGAAACTGCTTTTTTGGCAAAAAGGAGGTAATAGTTTAGTCCCTAGACATATACGATTTTCTTAAAATTTTGGGAAAATAGTTCAAATACTATGAAACTTAAGTGGTATTATTTTGATTAATTTTGAATGTACAGTTGCTCCAAAATTAATTTTTCATGTATAACATGTGAAATAATTTAATTAAAAAAATTTTTTTTCCAAAACAAGTTAGGTAAGTAAGTTTTTAACATTCCTCGACTATTAACTTAAAACCAAAGTTATCACATTATTATATTATTTATTAAACAAACAACACACGTTTTTTGGGTACACTTGGACCTTAAGAAGTATACATTTCACACCCGAGAACATAAGTGAAGCCATCAACAATCTAAAAACTGACTCAAGTCCTGGAAGTGATGAAATACCGGCTATTTTCCTAAAGAAGTGTGTTAATACATTAAAAGCACCCCTAGCCAATGTTATGAATGAATCAATGTACAAAGGAGTGGTGCCAGACAGTTGGAAGCACGCAATAGTGGTTCTATTATATAAAAAAGGTAACAAACATGAACCAGAAAATTATCGACCGGTAAGTCTTACGAGTAATATTTGCAAAGTTATGGAAAAAATAATAACCCAAGAAATAACTGATTTTATGATAACTAATAAAATAATCCCCAAATCACAGTATGGGTTCTTGCCTCATAGATCAGTTGTAACCAATTTATTAGCAGCATTAAATCAATGGACTTTATGGCAAGACAGGGGTGAACCAACAGACATTATTTACCTAGACTATGCAAAAGCTTTTGACAAAGTACCACATAAAAGATTACTATTTGGAGCATTTCGGAATCAGGGGCAATCTGCTTGTGTGGATAGAGAATTTTTTGTTGAATAGGCAGTTCTGTGTCAGAGTAAATGGTCAGCTCTCGAAAAACCATCCTGTAAGCAGTGGTGTCCCACAAGGCTCAGTACTGGGGCCACTTCTGTTTTTGTTGTATACAAGCGACTTGGCCTCTTCAATATATACACCAATTTCATTTTATGCAGACGACACAATGATTTTTTGCAATCCACTTGAAAACCATCATACCCTACAAAGAGATCTAAACAAAATAATGAATTGGTCAGAAGAATGGTTACTCCCCCTTAACTACAATAAATGTGTCGTAATACATATGGGCACTAATAACCCACAATATCCATACTACATTAATGGTGAACGCCTTCAAATAGTTACTGTTCAAAAAGATTTGGGTGTGTTCATAACTTCCGATTTAAAGTGAGAAACTCACATATCTAAAATTGCAAAAAAAGTAAATTCCATGATATATCTTATCAAAAATGCTTTTAAGGACCACTCGAAAGAAATGATATCCAAACTTTACAAAGCCTTTATTAGACCTAAAATTGAATTAGCAATAACAGTCTGGAATCCGTATTATATTAAAGATATAGAAACACTGGAAAAACTTCAAAGAAAGGTTACAAGAATTCCACTGGAGTTACAAAATTACAGTTACTTGGAAAGACCCAGTATCTTGCATCTTACCACTCTAAAAGAACGTAGAGTCAGAGGGGACCTAATAGAAACATATAAATGGACAAGTGGGTATTATACATGTGAAAATATCTTCAATACCAATCAAAACAGGGCTCTCAGAGGTCACTCTAAAAAATTGGAAAAGGAAAGGTGTAATAAACTGCAAAGAAGAAACTTTATAAGTAATAGAGTAGTTTATGCATGGAATAACCTAGAAGAAGATACTATTACATCAACAACCACCAATCTGTTCAAAACCCGAGTAGATAACCACCTGAAGAATGCTTCAAATGTACTGGTTCACTACACTTCATAACTCATGTTGTAACATTCATAAAATGTTACAAGGTTTTTTTAGCTATTGGGAGGTTGGTAGGGCGTTTGGTGGGCCGCGAAAGGGTGGTTGGTTGGGTGTCTGGTGGAGACACTTTGGGGGTATGCTCACTTTCCTTTTTCCGAGTATATTTCCCGACCTCTTTTTCAAGATCTTGTGTTCCTTCTCTGTCCTATACTCTTCCTGTCTGTAATTGTACTCTTTTGTGCATTGTTTGTTTCACTGTGCGTGAATGTCCTCTCCGCTTTTCTATCTTCTATCTTCTTTCTACTCTTCACTTTCCTTTCGTTGCTCTGGGTGCCTTTACACACTCTAGAGTAACACCTGGCCGAAGTTAGCTGGTGAGGTAGTCCAACTTCTATATATTTTATTTTTTTGTAATCAACGACTCTCGGGTTGTCGCGTGGTTGGATGCCCCACGTTAAAAAGTTGGTTCCTTGCTAAGAAAGAATTGCCCTGTGCTCTTCTTTCGAAGCAAGAGGAGTTGCACTGCTTTCCACTAACCTCTCGAGCTTCTTTAGTTCACCTGATCCGTGATGTAGAGGGTTAACGTCTTCCCTCTGCCTTGTGATTTTTGGGGGAGCCCCCGCAAGGTGCCAAAAAGACCTGTCCTTGTCTTTTGTGTTGTATTTGTGCCCTCAGGGTATTGGGAGGTTTTGGTTTTGTTGGGGTGGGGTTTGTTTATTTGAGGGATGGGTCAACTGGTTAAGATTTGTTGGTAATCAGGTTTGATCTGCCTAGAGCCTTTGAAGGTACATTGCTATTCATTGTGTTTTGAGCCAATTTTGTGCTATAACAGGCGATGCGTGCTACGTGATCAGCTGCGACCGTGGTCAATATGGGATGTACTCTTCAATTGCTGTACACTAATTAACACTCTTCTGACAATCTTGACTGACTTACGAAAAGTGTTTCTTTTAGTAAATCATGTTGTTGTGGGTTGGTATTCATTCTCAGGGTTTTAATTTTTTAGCATTTGTTTCCTGATATCCAGACTTCGTCGTTTACAGTTTTTTTCTAGCTTGGAGCGAATTCCTGCTTGCCGTTTATTATTAAATTATATTTGTTTAGGTTATTTAGCATTATCTAAATCTTTATATCGGATTTGTTTAGCTTCCAGTTATTATCTCTTTATTGATTTGATATAGGGTGTATTAGTATTATTAAGAGTTGTGACGGCTCTCTTTGAATGATATAGCTTTTTAGCAGATTTGAATATTCAAAGAGCCTGTCTGAATTTATTGAGATTGGAGAATTTTGATTTCTTCGTTATGATTTATAGGGAAGTTTGTGACTTCTTTGGCTATTATTGGTTAATAGCATTATGATTGATTAATGTTAGGGTGGTGTATGATCAATCACGTGGTGATTGTATACACTAGAGTTTATGTCTACAATGGGATTTGTGGATAATAGTTAGATTGTTATACACCCTGTATATTGTGTCATCTATTTTTATTATAACTATTTGGTTGCTAATTATTAGGAATTGTTGTTTGCGATTTTGCTAAATTTATTTCTTTTGTTATTTTACCTTTCAATAGATTTCAATAAACATTTTATCGTTCTAAAATTCTTTAGCTTTTTGTATTTTGATAAATTTTTATTTATCTGGGTTAACTTAATTTTGTGTGATTTGTTAAAGATGACCTAAGTTCAATTTTCATTTGCTTAGTAAATATCCCCTCTTTCAATCGAGTAGGATTTTGGTCACTTTCAAATAGACACCGTTAGTTCTTGTCAGCTCTTTACAAGCACAACTTCTGGTGTTGTTTCTGTGAAAAGTGAGGATTGATCGAGTGATGTCTTCTCACTTTAATTACTAGTTGAGGTCCAGTTATCGACTCATGTTTGATTGTCTGTTTATAGACTTTTGATTGATTTGATGCTCCTTTATTTAAAAGGGGCAACTCTATTTGGATCTTACAAATTTTGGTGGATCTTAAACTTGTGGTGGATCTTAAAACTCCATTTGGATCTTACAAATTTTGGTGGATCTTAGAACTTGTGTTGGATCTTAATAAATACAGTAAGGAGTCAAGTTATATTGGTCTGGTCAAGTCCTGAAATCGAGAGCAATTAAATTGGGTCTGGTTATCTCATTAAGTTGGATAGAAAATTAAGCCTGGATTTATTCCTTATTCATTTCGTTGGGGTAACATACTGGTTACAAGGATATTGGAGGCTGTACTTTCTTGTGAAGTCAAAGAAATCTTAAACTTGTTTCGACTACACAAAGGTATCTCACGGCTGACATGAATTAAATCAGTGTACTAGTAATTCATTTATTTCTTTATTTATCAATCAAGGAAGTTACAAGGTAACATATATTTATAGTCTTAAGAGATAATTAAGATTATTAATTAAGCTGATTAGACTTCATTCATTGTTATATATTAATAAAATCTTTTTATTTATACTGTATTTATATTATGGTACGATTAATAGTTATTGATCTATTATCGATAAATCTGATTCTATTATGGCTAATTATTATTCTATTATTGATGATTATTAATGAGTTTGTGATATTAAATTTATGCATGTTTCTTTATATTTAATAGGTGTCGAAGGGATGTTTGCCTTCAAATTATGTAGATATATATATATGTGTTTGGATATTTTGAATTCCAGCTGGAACCGTTAGTTGATATTTTATGTAAGATATCTATTTTTGTATTACTGTGGAGATTTGTTAATTACTTGTTGGGATTTTTTTATATCTAATTAAGAATTGGGGTCTATTACTAACTCTATTTATGACATATTAAAATTTATTCAAGATTTGAATATATGTTATCCTATAATTTTTGTTTATTTATCGATTTTAATTTTACAAATTTTTTTACCAACGTGAACCCATGTACCCAAGGCCGCCTCTGTGCTAGTCGGGGCATTATTAAATTTATAACTGAACTATACGTCACAATGTGTTCAATCAATTTATGTTTAAATCAAGAACAGTTTCATCGGTTTTCCGCTTTCTGTTCTTAAGAATAATAATAATAATAATAAAATCAGATTCGTATTAAGCAACTTTAACAACATAAGTATACAATCTTTCACGTTAAAACATAGAAAGATAAAAAAGCTATACCACAAAGTCTCTAGAAATGCACCAAACCCATGTTAAATCCCATTTAAACTTTAACCTCTTGGTGAAATTTTGCACAGCCCATTTTTTTACAGAGATCTAGGGTAGGGATCTAAAAAATTTTAACTTTTGTAAAATAAAGGCCGCCCAAACATTCATACACAAGTAATCTAACCTAAAAATTCAAAAACTTCTTATGTTACTCCTGTGCCCCCGTTAGAGTGCGTTTATACAGTTACATTTGTCCATCAACGGCTGAATTAAACAAATTCCTTTATGAAGTGTTTATAGCAATGCACATTTTGACAGTTGACACTTGTTTTGTGGTATCGCTTAAACTTATTAACCTAAACTATAGTAAACAAAATAGTCTCCAGGTTGAAAATAGTAAAAACCATACCATAAGAATACCATGCTCAAGAACGGAGAAGAAAATTACTTGTTAACACCTAACCTCACTACATATTTGAAAACGAAAATTTGAACATATTTAGAACATATCCTAAATACTTTGTAATAATCGTGCCTTTGTAATTTATTGTCATCGTAAATCGATTAAAAATAAAAGGTGTTTTATTTAATCTAATTCATCAAACTTAAAGACTGATACTTCTGATGAATCAAGCAGGTTATGTTTAAGATTGATTCATATGAGCTTGGTTTGAATTAGTTTAATTTAAATGCTCCAGCACTCAAAGAGGCGATTATCTTCATAAATTAAAAATACATTAATAACAGACGAAAATGTCAAACCAATAACTAACAATGGCATCAAAAACCAAAAATGGTGGTTATGAACCAAAAATGTTCGACCAAAAACTGGTTGATGGTTTTCATCGACCAGTTCGTAAATTTATTGCAAACATTAAATACATCGAAAATATCTGTGATGACATGCTGGACGATTAATTATTGTATTTCCTTGCTTATACGTTAGATCTCTTACTTACTTGCTTAACGATACTGCAGGTGGTTCTTGCTTCAATAAATAACATAATCTCTGAGGAGTGGTAACCAAAATGTCTAAAAACAAATTCAAACATTGATTTATCTGTGTGACTGATTCCAGTATCTTTTTATTAATATCAATTACAAATTCTTTCCCGTACCAAACTTCTGAGAACTTTTTGATCCATACTGTTCCAATGCTTTCCCAATTTTACTTATAATATGTATTCTAAAACCACGGCTTTGTGAAAGCCGAATGCATTCTTTTTGCGTTTGTTTTGCCAATTCACGTGTAGGACACAAAATTAAAGCTCTAAAACCTTGTTTTTTTGGACCCTCTAAGCAATGAATTATCGGTACCAGAAACGCTGCCGTCTTACCAGATCCAGTGGGTGCACAAGCTAATAATTGTCGTCCCTGCAAATTTAATAATTTATATAATTTACGATTAAATAAAATTAAATAGTACTTGTAACATAATTGGTATTGCTTGTTTTTGAATTGCTGTAGGTTCCTTATAACCACAACTTGTTATATTTTCTATTATGTCAGCTTTTATGGGTAGTTCATCGAACGTAGTAATGGGTTCCGGAATATGTCTTCCAACCGCATTTATATTGAGTTGGTTTCGAAGATGATTAACCTGTTCAGGAAAAAAATTGAGTTATTATAGAATCTTAAATTGTTTTAATAATAGATAGTTACCTCTTCTTGATGTAGCAGCTTTTGCTTTTTTTCAGGATCAATATCGTCTGTGGCCTTCCGTTTCTTTCCTTTACGTCTATTTCCACTAACTGTCATTGAACCTAATAATGTAATAGTATTATTGCTTTCCTCACGATAATCTTCAATCTTTTTATTATGACTTTTACTGGTATCTTCTTCAGTTTTAATAGTGACAATAGTGTCGTTATTGTTATTATTACGATTACTAGAAGTTACAATCTGAAAGTACAATTTAGAAATTGTTTTAATAAACATAATATTATTACTGCAAACCTTTTTCGGTGTCTGATCATTATTTCTCTTGAATTTGCAGCCTTTAGTTAGTTTTTTAAAGATGTCATAGGCATCCATAATTTTTTGCAGTAATTATACAAAAAGATACACAAAAATGTTTTATATGAATGATGTTATTGAAAAAGGTAAAAATTAAATAAGAAGATTCTATTTATTAAATTAATTAAGGCAAATTATTTTCAAAAATGGGCTTCAACATGCATACAGCATTGACAAACACATGCAAAATAGGTTAGGAATTTATTTACTGACGTAGGAAACGTATTTACCGACTTCTTATAAAATTAGGTAAATTGGGAAACTGGAATAACTTTTAGTGGAATTCTGGTATTCTGGAATGAAATTAAAAGTAAGGAAACCATATTGGCATGGTAGACTTTAGTATACCAGGCAGTAGCTGTAAAAAAGCAACACTGTAATTTTACTTATATTTTCAAGGAGTACTAGATTATATTTACTTCACAAAATATAAAACAAAAATTGTCTTTCCAAATCTTCGTTAGAATCATGTCAACTGTGTGTTTCTGCATTTGTAATATTGAAGAATAACACTCGTAATTAGTATATACGCTATTTTTGCACGTCCTAAAGGACTTAATCGCAAAAATTCAGGAAATTTCCTAAAGTTTCGTTACATATCATTCGGACAATTCAATTCTGCAAACGCCAAAATCACATTGTTTCAGGATAATAAATCCTGAATCCATAAAAACATGTACCGCGATTACTTTTTTTTGTTGTTTATTTGTTGTTGTTGTCATGGAAACACTTTACTTCCTCAGGGAGTAAAAGTACTACTTTACTCGCTCTTTTGGGAGACTAAAGCAGAGCCTTATATATAGAACGTGCAAAAAAGTATATTATCAGTTTAGCAATTTACTCTTTTATACCTAAATAATAAAAAATTATTAACTACAGGCTACAGGGACTTATAAAATTAAACAGAAACCACGTTTTGTGAATTTTTTCAGTAAGTTTAAAACATTCGTCTTTAAATCCATTGGCCTTGTTATGTATTCTCATTGTTAACTGATAATTGTTAATTAAATCAAAAATATACATTTCTATTTTTTATTTATGCATTTCAGCCAAAAAATTTATATTCAATAGAACACTGTTCCAGTAAGATTTAAAATACTCCTTGGAAAAATTAATAGTGACAGTTGTTGACATATTATTCTAACCAAGAATTGGACGACAAATTTTATTTTGCATTTTTTAACAAATATAATCTAATAGTCCTTGAAAATATGGGTAAAATTACAGCGTCGTTTTTTTACATCTCCTGCCTGGTACACTATAGAGACCCCTCCCTCATCTTCGCACTTTTCAAATTTGGCGTCACGTGTTGTGGTATAAAATGGCTACCTTGGTCAGACTCTAATTAAAGGGTCTCAGGTACACTATAGAGTCACTGCATCTAGTCACCTAGGCCAGCTGGTCGATCAGAGTAACGCAAACCGCCGCCATATTGGGGCAGAAAAGGGTGATTTCTAATAATGGACAAATTAAAACCACGTTTTACGTGTTTGACATATTAGAGGTTGGATCTTCCAGAATAAGAAAAACCTTTTATGTACGATCGATCTATAATGACACTATTTTTGCCACCATTTACGGGCGTAAACGATGTCTTTTACGCCCTAGGGCCAAAAACGTTTTTGGTCCGCTGACGTCATTCGATTGTCAATTTCAACATTTATTTTTTTTAAATTTTATTCATTTGTTGACTTGCACATTTATATCTATGGTACAGTTATTACAATTGCTTATATTAAATGTGGAAGGAAGAGCACCATTAATAACATTTTCACTAGAAGACAAAACATTGCTTGTAGACGTTGAACATGCACCAGTATTTTTGCCTATTAAAACTTTTGCCGTCTTTATTTTATTTTGCAATGAGTCCTCAAGGTCGATGATTTCCAGCCACCATGCCTTTTAATATTAATCAAATCCGCACCTCCATCAGCCAGAAGTGTAGCGGATGAACGACGAAAGCAGTGTCCTGTATAAGCAGATGTATCAGGCAACTTCAGAAATTTCGCAACTGTTTGGGGAGTCTGACCCGGGTATTTTTTCCTACAGGCTGCGACGTACATTTTCCATTTTTATAACAGACAAATAATCGACGATGTTCCGTATGTGATGGACGCAAAGACACATATTTCCGAAATATCTGTAGAAAATCCAGGTTTAAATCTTCACTATTGACCACTGTAAATGTTCGATCGATTTTGGTCTTGGTTTTTCTTATTTTTACGATTAGGGCAGATCCTACATCCTCAACATCGTCCAGAGCTAACTGGGTTAACTCATCTCTGCGGCAGGCTCCAAAAATACCCATAATTATTGCCACCTGCAACTATAATATCAAAATTTGTTTGATTTTAAATTAATTTTCTTGTACGTTTTTCATTAAGAAAAATTCATCTGGGGCTTTGGCGAGAAATTCAGTTATTTGTTCTTTGTTAAGGACTTTTGATTTTTTCGGATGATATCCGTCACTCTGCCTCTTGAGGAAAGCATACAATCGTTTGAACTGACTTATGTCAATATTTTCCTTAGCTGTCAGATTTGCTCTGATCATCGAATAACGCGACCAAAGCGAAGATGGTTTGTACATTTTAGATTGTTCATCGAAATATACTAGCAAAGCATCTTCATTTACGGCCTTTACCTTCTTCACCTCACACCAATTCAAGAATTCACCGTAAATTTTCTCATAAATGCTTCTCGATTTTGGTGGTAACAGGTTCAAAGTGATATTTTTTGCTGCTGCTTCTATATCCAACGTGGAATCATTCACTTTTTCCATACTTTTTTAAGGAAAAATTATCAAACGCTTTCACACTTTCACGAAACAACAATTTTTTCTGTTTACATTTGTAACCATCACTACCCAAATTTTGTTATGTGTAACTGGTATACAGATTTTCGTTAAGTTTTTAAAATTTTTGCTTCTCTCCTTATTTTTATTAGCAATTTCGATCGTACATAAAATTTTGTATGAACGCTCGGGCGTAAGCAGCGATGTTGGCCCTTAGCGTGTTGTAGCCCTCGGCACTTCGTGCCTCGTGCTACAAGCTTCACGCCGCGGGCCAAAATCGCCTCTCTTACGCCCTTGATACATAAATAACTATTAAAGTAAACGTAGATTTAATTAAGTTCAATACAGAACCAATAATGAACAATTTCGTGCTTCGTTTGCCCCAATATGGCGGTAGTTTGCGGTACTCTGGTCGACCAGCTGGCCTAGGTAACTAATCTCCGTTTACCCAACAGATATAGTAATGAAAAACCAGAGACATTCAGATGCAACTTGAAACTTGAATATCCATTGGTTGAAATAAATGGGGCGGTACTCCATAAAAGTCTCATTTACACATACAAACACAAACGGCAAACGCCAGCTTATTACGCATGCGTTTACGTCAGTTATTTTGAAAATTTCCAAAGTTTTTCCAACTGTGCTACATATTAGGTACATTACAAGTCTTTATTAAGACTCGCACTATTCAATACACGAACGATTGTCAATAAGTAAGTTAGAATTATATGAAAAGTTAACATTAATAATGAGTTGGTTAATTTGTAGAATTTTCCTTACTGCAAAATTATTAAAAAATGGATGATGAAAACGTCAACAATATTCAGTTGTCACCACCAAAAAAACGGCAAAAAGCACTTTTCTGTAGAGGTGAAACAAATAATTATGAACGCGTTTAAAGTGTGTGAAGAGCAGAATCCTCAGTGGAAAAAACACGACAAAGTGGAAAATGTTGCTAGATTGATAGGTAATGTTTTAATTTGCCTTCCAATCCACCAGCTTATATACTATAATTTTAGGAATTGGTGTGGCCAGTGTTTACAACATACTTCGTGAGCACAAGCAACATCCTGATTATTTTGATGCTCCTAAGGCGTATCATAGACCAAGAGCTATTTTGGACAATGTTTCCGAAGAAGACAAAAATGGCATCAGAAGGCTTGTTCATAGTTTTTTTCTTTTAAATGAAAATGAAGATCTTCCCAATTTTAAACGGTCTACTTTAAGAAAACTTTTAAAAGAAATTAACTTTAGGTAATTAAAACAACTACTTTTTACGGTATATAAAAAAGCTTGTTGTAGTTTCACAGCAAGATCTAGAAACAGCATTTTGAAAGGGAAGGATGATATCATTTCATGGAGAAGACGATATCTTCGCGAAATCAAGAAATTCCGAGAAGATGGGAAGAAAATCTATTATTTAGATGAAACGTGGGTTAATGCGGATCACACTGTAAAAAAAGTGTGGGCTGACATGTCCATAACAAATCCACGAGATGCATTTTTAAGAGGGTTATCGACTGGCTTGAGAAATCCATCGGGGAAAGGAAAGCGGCTCATCACCCTTCATATAGGATCTGATGACGGTTTTGTAGATAATGGATTACTGTTATTGGAATCCAAGAAAACAAATGACTACCATGAAGAAATGAACGCAGATACATTTGAACAATGGTTTAAAAATATTTTGCCAAGTCTTGAAGAAGGTTGCGTTATCGTCTTGGATAACGCAAGTTATCACACAAGAAAAATTGAAAAAATTCCGTCTAGCAACACAAGGAAAGCTAACATACATAACTGGCTGCAGAAAAAACTATCCCCTACGAAGACAATATGGTGAGAGCTGAATTGTTATCTTTAGTAAAACAGCATGCACCTAAACACAGTGCTAACGTAATCGACGAATTAACACAGGAAAGCAACAGAACCGTTTTGAGGTTGCCACCTTACCACTGCGAGTTGAACCCAATTGAGTTAATATGGGCGCAAATTAAAGGTGAAGTAGCTCGAAAAAACACCACATTTAAATTACAGGATGTCAAAAATCTCTTCCTTGAAGCTATTACAAATGTCACTCCCGAAAACTGGAGCAATGCCTGTAGGCATGTGAAAGATGTTGAAGAACAGATGTGGCAAGTGGATATTGCAATGGACATAGTAGTCGAACCCGTCATAATTCATTTAGGCGACGATACATCGTCATCTGATTTTTCTTCTGAAAGCGAATAAGATTTGCTGGTAATTGTAAATATTTTCTACAAAATTTATTGATTTTCCAGATATTCTTCATTTGTTTGTATGTTTAGTTTCCCCGTTTTTCTGTTTGAAATATTCCATTTTTCCTGCACCTTTTTTTGCATTTTGTCATTCGTTTGTTATTTGTATTTGTTATTTACTGTTGTTTTGTAGGCATTGTGTTATTACTTTAATGTCAATATAAGACTGACCATAAATTCAAGCCACCAAAATCTTATCATTGAAGTAAACCCATTTTGGACAAATATTGATGAACATATAAAAAGCGGAGTCAGACGAATCATTCACCAATTTTACCTACGAAATGAACCACCAACAATAGCAAAAATAATGCTTACTATTAATTATAACGAAGAACTGGCGAGTTCAAAAGCACTACTTTGATAACATTGCTGAAGGAAATTGGATTTCAGTAAATATATATATGCTGTAAGTAATGTCATTATCTCTTAATTTATTATTATTGAAGGTATAGCAAAAGAAAAAGAAGTGTTAATGGCTAATGTTAATGGAAAAAAAAATGAAATTGTGACTTAAAGACTACATTACCTCCGGAACGTGCGAAAATTGAGCGCAGAAGGAAAAAAAATGCATTACTTAGATGAAACTTGGGTAACTGCAGGTCACACAGTGTAAGCAATCCAAGAAGACTGGTGGGTATCATGAAGAAATGAACGCCGAAGTCTTCGAAAAGTGGTTCCAAGCAGTATTGCCGGCTTTGGAGGAAGGAGCAATGATAATTATGAATAATTCCCCATATCACAGCACAAAAGTATAGAAAAAATCCTTTTTCAGCAAAATAGGCAGAAATTCACGCTTGGTTACGGAAGAACTCTATTCCATATGAAGGCGATATGGTTAGAGCTGAATTATTAACTCTGGTACAAAAACACGCACCGGCGAAAAAGAAATATGCTATTGACGAATTAGCTACAGCAGTTGGTCGTAAAAGTTAACGATTGCCACCATATCAATGCGAAGTTAATCCTATATAGAATTAATTTAAGTCTAAGTAAAACGAGAAGTAGCAAGAAATAATACCACCTTTAAAATCCAAGATGTACAGAACTTACTAAATATTTACTGGAGTTGCTATGTTTCCTCCGAAAACTGGAAGAAAGCGGTATCACATATAATAATAGTAAAAACAAGCTCAGATTCTGATTAATATCTATTTTTTAATTCAACCAAAAATTTTATCCAGTTTGCCGACTTGTTCTCGTGTGTACATATTTTATAGTTTTCCTGTGTATCCTGTATTTGTTTAGTATAGTTTCAGTTACAGTTCTATATTTTGCATATCGTATATTTTTAAGTATTTTGTATTTTGGAATCTGCATTTTCTATTTTGTATAAAACATTTTTTATTACAGACGTATATATAGTATGTTTGTATGCAATTTCTTTGTTTTATTGTAAAAAATATTATATATTATAATATGTGTAAACACATAGCACTCGTGAACTTTTCATGGCTTTTTTATTAAATTAATAAAATGCAATTTTTTTAAAATGTATGGTTATTATTTATACTAGCATAAATTTCGCGAGGTGACATTATTTATAATGAATAATGAATTTATATGAATGTACAATTCATATGCAAAAATGTTCTATTGTAAATTTGACTTTCACATAAAACCAATCAGAACAATCTGTGCTGCCTTGATTTTTTTTAACTATATCTGTTCGGTGTCCGGAGTATAGATGTATAATGGTTGAAAACACTGAGCCATTAACGGAATCCGCCGTGAAATAATAGGCCACTACTTGTTTCCAACGTGTGTTTACACCACCTAAGAGGAGCACCAAAACATGAGTGGCCATGCCTGTATGTTCAGGTAAGGTTACGTCCCCAAAATATTTAGATAAGGATGTATCATAATTACTCCCGGGAGTAATAGCCATCTCATCTAAGACGAGGACACAGTCTTTTTCATGAGGTTCAAAACATTGAACCTTTATTTTCATAAATTGAAACACTTCACTCAAATTTCCGCAATCAAATTTGAGATTTTGAAGCCTTCGCTGTAAGGTCCTTATAGAAGGTAAAGGTTGGCCTTGCTTCAGCAATTCATGGTACCCATTATTACCACAACTAAATTTCAATTTCAAAGCTCTTGTAATGGTCGCATTCGACCATTTCATCAGCTTGGTAGATTTGTGTTCATTTTTTTTTCAAGTCCCTTAATTTGATCCACATTAAATACCTGCTTCAACAAAACATATTCTTCTTTTTTCGAGTCCGCTTTTTTTTCCAAGTTCTTCAGTTTTCTTGTTGTGCTTCTTAGAAGATTTTTGTACTTCCTAGCTTTTTTCTTTTCATTTAAATACATTTTCTCGTATCTATTCACTTTGGCAAGTAAATCTGCATCTAACTGAGGCGGTGACAGAGTGGAAGATGAATTATTTCCGCTCTCTTCACTTGATGCTGATGAGACCTGTTGTGATGCAACTTCCACAGCAATATCAGCACGAGATGTAGATGGGAGTTGGCCGATATTCACTTCTACATTCTCAGGCAGGGCTTGCATAACATCCACATTCACATTACCTATGATTATTATTCATGATTATTACTTATATGAAAATATAAAACACACATACCTGATACAGTCTTGCCCTTCCGAGAAGGCAAAGGTGCCCTCCTTGTTGGGGTTTTTTCTTCTTCTCAGGTGGAGAAAATGCGAAAATTGTAGGAACAGCATTACTTTTCAACTTACGTGAACCTTCAGCTCGTGTTTTTTCCCACATATCTGGAGCAAAGTGAACCTACTGAAATAAAAAGTGTTAACACTATGCAAATTCAATGATAAACCTCATAACACACATACCTCACATAAACATGAATAATCTGTCGGGGTCCATTTGTCTCGTTTCATTTTCACGAGCCATTCTTTCCTCCTCCGGGGATCTTTTGGAAAACGTTTCATAAGAAAACCTTTCTTCGCTGAATTGCTGCAATTTACTGCAGCACAACAAGGCATTTTACTTATCACCTAGAATTAGAACCAACTATGACAAATCGATATAAAAAATTCAATCAACTTTTGTGGTTAGAAATGTTAGTAGCAACTGTTGTGTAGTGTGGTATCGGTAAAATATCTAATGATTTGTATAATATCACATCATTCAACAGATTAATAATTGACAGTAAATAGGTGGAAAGCTCACACTTTTCCTATTTATCATTGAGGATTGACTTTTGTAATTTGTAACCTCAAAAGTAAAAACTAGCAGCGTGGCGGTGCACAAGTGAATTACGTTAAATTAAGCTTCGTGATTAGTTCTAAACTACGGTCATTCGGTATTTATTAAATTATTCTAGGTAAATTGAAACAATACTTACACGTGTTTACACAGATTGATGATAAAACACGATGCACAACTCAGCAACTAACACTTTAAAAATATGTTCAATTCGAAAACTATCCGAAATAATGTCTGCACTTTGGAAAAACAACACTCAAAATCCACAAAACGGTATAAAACTTACTTCAAAACACCAAAACTCCACCGAAAGCAACGTAAACTTTCAACCAGTTTGCCTCATCATGGCGGTCTAGACCACGTGCTTTGACCAACCAATGAGAAGTAGCACCATCTATTGTCACCACTGTCTCTATAAAGCCACTGTAGTACACTAAAGTCTGACCTGCATTCTAGCGGAATTTTATTAAATTTGACAGTTTAGTGTTTTCAAATATGTAGTGAGATTAGGTGTTAAATTTTCTTTTCCTTTCCTGGACATGATATTGCGTTAACAACATATGCAATAGGTTTTTACTTACTAATTTCAAGCTAGAATCTATCTTGTTCGCAGTTTAGGTAATAGGTTAATACGTTTAAGCGATACAACAAAACCAGTATCAACTGTCCAATTTACGCGCACCGCTATGAATGCGTCAAAAAGGAAGTTGTTTAATTAATAATTAAGTCCGTGACGGACAAACGCAACCGTATAAACGGACAGCTGTGGACTTACCTTAACACTCCGGTCCATACCATTTGATTAATTCCTTTCAAAAAGATATTCCCAGAATGTGGTTTCTTTAGAGAAAAGTCTGTGTTTATATCAATATTAAGATTTTAAGCAATTTATTCTAACTTACTTTCCTTTTAAGTCAGTCTTGTCAATGCATCATTTCAATGAAGCTATAGGCTGTTTAAATCTGTACAAATTTTCGAAGTCGCTTGCAGTGTTGCAATCTGTCAAAGACAGAGTCAATGTTAAGAAATCGTCCGTTCACATAATTTTTATGTAAAGATGGCTAATGAGATTTACCGCAGCCATATTGCGCGTAAAATATGCACTTGGCGATTATCCAGGCTATCCAATAGATGAACCATAACCAACTCACCGCCTATACAGCGGTTTCCTGTCGTCTGCCTATCTCGCCCAACCTGCAGCATCACGTCATAATGACGACTTTGCTTGGCCAGTTGTAACGTTCAAGTCACCTTACATTTGACATCGTAATGATAAAAATCATGGTAATGTCACCGTCCCAAGACATCATATTCTGACGTTGCAGAGGCGAGAGCTCAGACTAAGAAAATTACTTAAATTACTTAAAAATTTGTTTAAACCTCGCTTTGACATATTGTTAACTTGAGGTAAGGATGAAATAACAGTATATTTCATTACGAGATCAGAAACTAGGCTTTTTCTGTGCTCGCATGCCAAGTTCTCCATTGCCTTCATTTAGACACGCAAATAGAAAAACAATTTTTTTCTTTAAATGTACGTCACCTCAGACACCCGCGGTTACTTATCTGACTCTCCCGACACAACTTTTCTTAATCCAACACTGATTGGGAACATGCGTCGGAAATAATGTCTAATTATACAGATTTCAAGATTTTCGCAAAAATAAAACTTGCTAGAATAAGAAAATTGTACAGAAATGGGGAAGACGCATTTTTCGTCGATTGAAGTAATTGAACCTTGGAAATTTAAAATGCATTACTAGAGTCCTCTAATGGAAGATACTTCGTTACTTCTTACAGTTCCAAAGACAATCCACTGTTGGAGCTAGTAGTAGTAGTAGTTATGGGAAGTCCGAAGTCTAGCAAGTAGGCCTTCCTATGCCCTTTCTGCCAACTCCTTGACATTCCCCTAACTACCTCCACTATGACCTACTTCAAAAACCTCTTCTCCCTTTGTAAACTTGTCCGATTTTCCAATAAAAATTAGGATATCGATCCACGCTGCCAAGCGACGCATTCTTCCAGGTAGTGGTAGAAAGTTTCTTCATCTCTCTTACATCTAGAGAAAATGGGACCTTCCTCTACTCGTATCAAAGATATGTGTCTTCTTAGTTTACAGGCCTTAGTCTTAGGCCAGTCAACATCCCTATCAGAAAATTCTCGGTTCTTCGGCTCCTTCCTATTAGCCATACCGACTTCATTGAGTCAAATCCCTCTATATGGTCCTTCGCCTGTCGACAGCCTCTGCACCTTTTCCACTTCGCGTTACTACTTCTTATAGATCAACTCCATTAGGGCTGTCAGGATCTGCTGGCTTGTGATACTCAGAAAGGGTTTCGGTCTTAGACAGATCGTCCCTTTCATAACTAAAAAGCGTATCTCATTGTTTTCAACTTTATAGTAGAGCAATTGAAAAGGCTTGTAATAAAATATTTAAGATAAACCGAGAAACGACTAACAAAAGCATAATCTTATTTCAATAACAAAGAGGTTTTTAGATTCATCACTTGATTATATTAAAGGGTGTATCACTATAAACTGTTAACAATTACAAAAGCACTTTTGAAAAAATGTGAGTTTCGTTTTGAAGGGAACAAGATGCCCTCAGCACCGAGTTTGGCCAGTTCATTAGCATTCTCGCTGCCGCGAACGCCGGTATGTCCTGGAACTCAAACCAGTTCCACTTCTTTCTCGCTTGCGAACTCTACTAAAGCATCCTCGCATTCCTGGACAAGAGCTGATCTCGTCCTGGATGAGTAGATTACCTTTAGTGGAGCTTGGCTATCAGAGCCAATATAGATTACTGTTGATGCTAATGTAACAACATGCGAAAGTCCTTATTTTGAGGTTCATATATCTATTAACGAATAGTAAAGTAATAGTATAATAGGTGCGTTCGGCTTCATTCATCTTTTGGCCCTTAGTCGTTGGCTATGGACATTTAAAAAGCAGACTTGATAGCGTTCAGATATTATCGTATATCGTACACGGAGTTAACTTCATTTGCACAACCTCTATAGTAAAGTGAGTGCATGAAGATCGTGCAGGTGTTGTTTATGAGCATCTGTTGGTTTAACCTCAATTTGCGATTTTAAGTTCGTTTGGTTGTGGTAGGTTTAGGATACCTACGTTATTTATTCGAGTTGAGCGAGATTTTCATACGTTTTTGACGCTACGCCACGTTCTTTTTAATTAAATCTTCAAACTTAAAATGGCCGATTATATTTCTACATAAGGTACACATCATAAGCTATAATTACTATTTTGGCGCAAGCGTATACTTCGTTTGCATAAATTCTCATGGCAGAGTCGGTAATTAATTAATTACCGGCTCTGCCATGAGAATTCATTTGTTTTCGATCCAATGTCACGGATGACATTTGTGTCTGGTCAACTCTTATATAAATACATATGCAGGGTCTCTACAGGGGACTATAGCCCCTCTATTTCATATAGTAGCGACAACTATTGATCGCCGCTGAAGCAAAATCACGTTGGCGACATTGAATGTTACCAGATTTGACAATCTGTCACAATAAATCTTAGGTTTAATAATAATCATGTACAAAAATATTCACAGTTTAAGTTTAATTTGATACTGGGCATTCATGTTCTGTAAAAATGGCCATATTAATATGACATATACTTCTGTAATTCTAATTTTTGAATAACGTTTTATTAAAATTCCGCAACACCATGCATGTAGTAATTTTTTGTTTATTAAGGTTTGTATCAGGTTTGCTCCACGATGTCGCTACTATATGAAATAGAGGGGCTATACAGGGGACTAAAGCAGGGGACATTTTTGAAGCGCCATCTTCGCAGATAGGTGTTCAACTAACAAATGGCTTTCGTTGAGAAATTTGCATTTAATTAAAAAATAGGACCATTTCTGTAAAACGATGGTTTATTACTGTTATACTAAAATATATAAACTTTTACAATTTATCTAAACTATTCAATCTTTCATTACAATGACGATTTTTTAATTACTTTTCAAATATTTTAGAAATGTAAGGTTTATTTGCACACCACATGGCAAGAGGCGATTTAAACTTTGTCTCTCATTTTTCAAAATAAGTTTCCGGTATTAATATATTAAAGTATTTGGGGGTTATACACCTTGGTATAGCCCCTTTATTTCATATATTAGCGACATCGTGGAGCAAACTTGATACAAACCTTAATAAACAAAAAATTACTACATACATGTTGTCGCGGAATTTTAATAAAAAGTTGTTAAAAAATTAGAATTACAGAAATATATGTCATATTAATATGGTCGTTTTTACCGAACGTGAATGTCCATTATCAAATCAATATTAAACTGTGAATGTTTTTGTACATGATTTTTATTAAACCTAAGATTTATTGTGACAGAATGTCAAATCTGATAATATTCAATGTCGCCAACGTGATTTTGGTCCAGCGGCGAGATCAATGGTTGTCGCTACTATATGAAATACACCTTGGCTTTCATCAGTGTCTTCTAGCGGTAGGTAGATCGTTAATATTGTCTTTTCTCATTTATTCGCTATGTGCATGGCGCCTCGTGGCGACCTCTGGTCGTAGACTGAGAAATAAGGACGGAAACCATAACATTGGCGTTTATGAACGGATATCGAAAATGTGAAATAAATCAAATATAAAGACTATTTTTTGTTTACTTTCTACATGAGCGCGTACAGTATTTATTTTTATGCGATTGAGAAGAATAAGCATGTAAGTAAATTGTATTTAATATACATATTTTCATGTTATTATTTGACTTTTTGAGGTTATATCCATATATGCACATTTGAAAATTCAATAAATGATAAAAATAATATAAACTTGCACTTGCTATTTGAACCATTATTTTTACAATTCCAAGCCATCCCCTCCAAGCCGACGCACATAGCGAATAGCAGCAAATACTTTAATATTATTAACACCGGAAGCGCCATCTTCGCAGATGGGTGTGCAACTACTAAATGTTTTTTGGTGAGAAACCTGCATCTAATATTATTTTTGATAGGCAGTGGTTTATTATTTGTATCCTAGCTTACATTAGCCTTTACAACTTATTTCTACTCGACTCGATCTAACTACTCTACTAACTACTAACTACTCGATCTTTCATTACAATCATTGTATTTTAATTACTTTCCAAATATTTTAGAAATGCCACGTTTAGTTGTACCACACTGCAAGAGGCGCTATTAAATTTTGTCTTCCATTTTTCAAAAGAAGTTTCCGGTATTAATAATATTAAAGTATTTGGTAGCAGTAACTTCTTGCTCAAGGTCAAATTCGGTTTAAATTAAGAATAATTTTTAAATTTAATTTTTTCAAGTAATTTGGCATTTTTACAAATTTGGCTAACAAAAATTTAAAAAAATATACGCGCGTCTTATCCATTAGGAAAATCTAAAAAACTTTTTTACGGAAATTGGCCGATCAACTTCGGCAACCTTCGTAACACTCCGTTAATTTCAATTAGCTCCTGCTTATGCATCAGTTAGCACGATTTTCTATGCAGCTGTTGTATTAAAAAGAAATTTTTGTAGTACTTTTTAAATTTATTTTTGCAAATAAAGTTTATTCAATCGCAAAAATGTCTTCTTTGACTATTGGTGATCAAAACAAAGCGTCTCCTACCAAGGGAGTGACGATCCCGAGTCCTTTAATTACAAGACGTACTCGAACACCGTCCATGTAAGTACATGTAAACACGTTTTTTGTAATAGTTGACGAAAGAAGAAACGCACATGATACGTTAATAATGACGTCTTATGAAATTTAAAACCAGTATCTTTGAAACTACAATTTTATTACCTTAAGATGCTCTTGAAGACCTTATTTAAATTTCTAGGTCAGAAAGGGCAATGCAGTCACCAGAGTTGTTAGGAACAATTAAACTATTTTGTCGTGAAAAGGGACACGGATTTATTACTCCAAATATTGATGGTGATGATATATTTGTACATGTATCTGAGTGAGTATATTTTTTTTAAATTATTTCCAATGCTTTTGCTCGATTAATTTATCTTTCAGTGTTGAAGGTGAATTCGTTCCTTTGCCTGGAGATACGGTGAAATATCGTCTTTGCCCAATTCCTCCTAAATTTGAAAAATGCCAAGCTACACATGTGCATATAGTAAATTTAACACCAGAAGTCCATAAGAAATGGGAATACAGGGAATACTCATAAACTGAATCTTGTATACTTTTAACTTGCTTCACCTCAAATTGTGCTGTTAAATGAGAATATTTAAAAAATTATATGTTATAGGTTTATAAACCTCATGTTTTGATTAATGCGCAGCTAGCTTAGTTAGTTTTACAGAATAATAAATTACTTGTTAATCTTAACCTTACTTTTTAGGGTTATCGTAGAAAAGTATTTTTAATTTTAATAATAAGTGTATTTTCATAAGTATATGAATTGTTTGCTTCTTGAAAGATACATAATTATAATAAAAACTTGAGGTTCTTCGTAGTTTATAAAACAGTTTTATTAATTATATATATATGTGCTACATTTTTATCATTTAAGGATTGTATTAAAGAATAAACTCGGGATGAAAATTAGAGTATTCATTTTTAGTTTTTTTTCCATTTAATTTATTGCTTCAGTTTAGCATTTTGAAAGTAACTCAATGTTGTAATGCCATATCGATATGCCATTAGTTTTCAGCCGTTTAGATTTATTTGTATATATAGTATGAATTTGTTAGTGTTTCTGTTATAATAATAAATGGTGCCTGATACACTGTTTGTTTTTGGTTTCCCTATTCACTGATATTGATATACAAGCCCCGTCCCAGTGAAGTTCGCACACTTCTATTTCTGTTAATCGACGCCTCGGAATTTTCACCCTGGATTCTTTTGGTTTTTTGAAGTAGCTAGAATAAAGTACTGACCTCCTATATTATAAGTTATGTTGTTTTATTGTTAGATTTCGTTGTGTATTTATCTTTTATATTTTAAAACAAAGTACACCCCACAATTCTTTTCCCAAAACTTCCTTAGATCTTCAAAGTATAACTCTTTCTTATTGTTAAAATAAAGTATTACTTCTGCATCTACTCCATGTCAGGTTTTTTAAATTTTACTAAGGCAGGGATCTTTCTTACCACCTCTTTGCGTCCGCAGACTGTTCAGAATTGAAGGGGCGGCGTGAGGAAACCATTCGATAGAATTTCATGAAACTTAACATGGAATAAGCGCAAAGACAGTACTTCACTCTAACAAGAAACACGTACTATGTATATCAGAAAAAAAATGCAGGGCATCCTTTAAATAACAAAAATAGAGTGTGTGCTTAAATTCTCTTGCAAATGGAACTCTTTTTTGATCACTCTGTATAGGATAGGTTAATTTTAATGGCAGCAAAACTATTTTTTGAAAAGCCAATTTAAAAAACTTGCATTTGGCAAGAAAATTTATGTACATGCTGTATATAAAGCTCTATTGAAAACCTGACGAACACAACATTAGTGTAACGATAATTACAAGACAATAAGAAACGACTTAAAAGATTACAATGTAAAACTAAAATTAACTTTTCGAACTGAATATTATATCTAGAAAATAAAATTATAACGTCTATATTGATGAATTTTTGGAAATACTACGATTTATTTGAATGAATGCCAAAAAGATACTTTTTAGAATTTTGATTACAATTACCTGATCTAAAGGTTTTGAAACTTTTACCAAAGCAGGGATTTGCAAGCCAAACATTAACCACGTAATAGAATAAATATTCAATACTGAAAATCTCGTTTTATAATAGTTTATTGTTGGGCCATATATTATAAAGCCTTCATTGTTTCTTTTGCCAATGGCTATTATATCAATACACCTGACACTATCCACTTCTGAAATTTAAACACATGCCCAAAGGTTTCAATCTCTTAAGGGTTACAAAATCTGCAATGGTTTGTGTAACCTGGGATTACCCGTAATGCAGCTACATTGCAGGTCATTCTAACATCTTTATGTAATATGATCCCATGTCCCTTCTGAGGATGCTGGTTCCAATCAGTAAAAGCTTGTTGTCTTTATCACTTTAACCCTTTTTGTTGTGTTTTGCCGAGTTTGATGGGTTTCGGGAATGTAAAAGTGTTACTTTTAGTTGTGTGTGAATATTATTGTTTTATTATTGACTTGTAGGTTTTATAATTAACAATTAATATTTATCAGACTTGAGATTGTAAAATTTGTTTATAGTTTTGAAGATAATTTGTATCGGATATGTACTTTATTATTGGTATTTATAACAAAAACGACAATTGTATTTAATTTTCGAAAGTAAGTCAACTTAAAAAAAAGGAAAACTAATGAACATAAGTAAGAATATCCTGTAGTATAGTTGCAGTGGATTCAAGAGAGTGATGAGGAGGAGTTAACAGAATGTCACGCAGAAGTGAACATGATTGAAAAATATTGAAAGTGATCATGATTCAGATTCAAAACAAGAAATCAATAAGAACGAAGAAGAATCGGTTGCTGAAGATCTGGACAGTTCTTTGAATTATTCTTTGAGCAAAGATGGGGAAACCAAGTGGGGTAAAGCAGTACCACCCAGAACTGTAAGAACTCACATAATACATAACATAGTTACACAGATGTCTGGACCCAATGGTCTAGCTCGTAAAGGAAAATCTGACTTCAAACCTTTAATTTATTCATTGATATTGCAGTTTTATCAATTATTTCTACATGCACAAATATTTACGATGAGGAAGTGCGCCAGAAACTTGCAAGAGAACAAGATGATAAATATACATACGTAGTGGAAATACAAACTTTTATTGGTTTTTGTACCTCAGAGGCAGCTTTATATGTTCTAGAAAAAATCTGCTTCAGTTGTGGAACAATTCCAAAGGGAATGATATGGAATCTTGCTACCTAACAATTAGCAAACAACGTTTTTGTTTTCTGCTACTGTGCATTTGATTCGACAATGTGACAGACAGAACAGAACGAAGGAAGATTGATAAACTTGCGGCAATTAGAGATCTGTTTGAAATAATGAATAATAGTTTCGAAAAACATTTTTGGCCAAGCCAATACTTTACAATAGACGAGCAATTACTTGCTTTTAGAGATGGATGCCCATTCCATCAATACATACCAAGCAAGTATGGCATAAAAATGTTTGCTTTAGTCGATGTAGAAACAAGGTAACTAAAGATTAATGGTATATCCTTGTCTATCATTATAATTCGATCTGGCTCTGGAGATGTATCAATAGAAATGCCTTATATCGCTAATTGAATTTCTTCTACTGTGATTTCTAGAATATAAGTTGGTTTATTTTACTTACAGTCAATTTGCAATAATAAAATTGCCTTGATCTGTCATAGATAGAAGAGAGTTTTTCGTTAACAGAACAGTTTTTCGTCTTTGATTGTAATAGTAGTATT
The DNA here is from genome assembly GCA_929113105.1 of Agrypnus murinus. NCBI lineage: Eukaryota > Metazoa > Arthropoda > Insecta > Coleoptera > Elateridae > Agrypnus > Agrypnus murinus. The sequence goes on from OV816027.1 coordinate 115,554,366, forward strand.
GTGTATGATTTAGTAATTGTATTTGGCTCTTTTGATTTCTATTGGATTTACGTTAGGCATTTGTTTACACTGTGATTTTCATTTGTACAACACTATCCTTTTTATTTCCTTGCTTCACTCACTAATAACTTCTCAAACTCTTTTACATCACAACTAAATTGTTCGTCGTTGTCATAATACACTTGTTCTTCTAGTGTACTACCTCTTCATCAAATTTCTTTCAATTCCTGTCAAGTTTTGTCTATTTGCGGGTTTTCTCTATTAATAACTTCAGATTCTATGTTTTTTGGTGTGCCACCTTTATCTAAAATATTTTTACGGTACGTTTTTGGATGTGCACTTCTAGCGTGAGTTTTTACACCATTTACTTTTAAACATTTGATTATATATCTATTTAAAGATGGAAATGTATTAATGTTGGTGTTCTATACATTATTACCATTACACTCATTATTTTGGTGCATTCTATTTCAATGTATTGTAACGAATGGAAAACCCGTACCTATACGTCATCATCGAACATTCTAGATTCTGGCGGCAAGATGTATGATTCATCAACACCTGCCTGTATGATTCATCAACACCTGCATGTTTGATTCATCAACACCTGCATGTATGATTCATCGGCGTGAGTTTCGACAGCTGCACAAAACAATACAACAACTAGTCTAATCCAGTACATTCTGGAACATTTATATGGGGATATAAATTGACGTTCGCGCACAGAAGGGGTTCAGTTAGTATTCAACTGGTGAATTGAAATGTGCTTTGTGTAATTAGTTAATAGTCGAATAAATAAATGTTATAAATGAATGTTGTATTAAAAATAAATAGCCTACTTTAAGTTTGCAAATATCTAGCATTTAACTTCGTTAAATAGTTTATAATTATAGTGTTCTTAATTAGGGTATGTAAATAATATCTCTTGGTGAATAGACGATTAAACAGCATTTTTGTTATTATCTTAAAACGAACGTTACAGTATATTGCGATTCTTGTATTTATGCATCAAGTTGTATTTATTGTAATCTTATCACAGCTTTTTTCTAATAATTTTTAATATATTTTATATATTTTTATTTTATAATTTATACTATCTGACTTTACATATATTTCACTATTTTCAGAATCATTAATATTTTGTGAAACACATATTTGCAATTCTCTTGGAGATGAGCTAACCCATGAACGTATAAGAAGAGAAGGACCCATTTATTTACATTTTGTTTTGAAGCACTTTAATGTTTGTTCGTTGCAGCAATGCTAATCTATATCCATAAGGCAGGTTGGGGGTCGTCATAAGGAATGCTGAATTCTTTTTTGCTTATACGTCCATGAGCTAACCTAACATGTGTAGATACTGAGTTGGTTTTCCTACGAGTGCTATTATGATAGAGTTTATGTGGAGTGGAACATTCCAATGATATGAAGTTGGTTGTGAATAGTTCCTTGTCCTCATACTTATAATTTGGTCTAAAATATCGTCCTAACGTTGATGGAACATTACATCTTCCGTTTGATGTAGTTGGTCTGCTTACAGAATCGGAAACCATTTGATATTCTTATAACTATTCCAAAAGCAACACAATACCATAAATTGTTGCTTTACTAATATTTTTACATTTTGAAGGCACTGGTGAAAATCAAGCAAAAATGGTAAAAAATATATAATTTATGGCAAAATAAAAACAAAACACAAGATTGTACATATACAAAATAAAACTAAGCAAGATATCCACACAAGAACGATTAGACTATTAAAAAACTAATTTTAAAGGTTTATCAATCTCAGACATGTGTATTTACCAAAAAACTACCTACTTGCCTGGCTTTACAAAGACCAGAAGTGATCACATTCATTGGGTAAAGCTCTTCACTGTTATATTACACAGCAAATGACAAATACTCACATTGCAAAAAGTCTATATTCAATACCTCCTTCATTATAGATGATATAGAGATAGTAATACCCAATTATTGCCAGTATTGTTGAATATGCTACAGTATATTTTACAAAATGTTAAATCATTAAATAAAAAATTCAATCAGCTTTTTGCCCTGCAAAAAATACAAAACGCATCAAAATCTAAAGTAAGGTATTTTAATTTATTGATGTGCAATGCCTTATCAATATAAATACAATTTTCAGCTTTGCCCTTAAGCATTAAACCTTTTATTAGTTATTAGCAAGTTTTTGCATACCTGACAAGTAATTCTTGGTAAGATTTTGGATAAAACATATCTGGAAATATGAAGTAGTAAACTAATCTCTTTTGAAGATTAAATTAATTAAAAAAAAGCTTCCTCCACAAATAATTGTATTAATAAAACTAATTAAATTAGAATTGTTTCGGCTATATAAAAATCATAAAAAAGCTATATATAAAAAGAGAACCACACTGAGACCTTTGGAACGGGTAGGTTGGAAAGAGAAGTAGAAAGAACAGTTTTGACATTCTGGTACACTATTTGCATATTATCTGTTGCGGTTTTAAAATTGATATTCTCTTAGAAGCATTTTCTATTTTCTCCTGAAGAAGTTCCATACGATAGTTTACAAAATTTGTTGTTGAGTTCTTCTTTTGTTCTTGTTATTCATATCTACATCCATAGCAGGAAGTCAGTTTGTCTGTGAAATATAAAACTGTTATAGCATTTACTCCACGTTACTGCCATTTACTTACAAGAGGGTTTTGGTCCATCTTAATATTCGAATGTAAAGAAGTATTAAGCTAAAACGTGCAAATTTTCATCGTGCAGCTATAAAGTCTTCCAAGAGTTCTTGGAATGGTGTTCCAAGTTGCCTTATTGCAAAAATAAGTTGTTCTCTTGTATCGTATACTGCTTTCCTCCATCAAAAATTTTTGCAACCAACCATCCTCAGAGATTCTCAATTATGTTCAAGTCGGCGAGAGGGCAGGCCATGGTAAAACTTCAACATTGTTGTTCGCAAGCCAGATGGTAACAACTCTAGTAGTATGGATTGGAACATTCTCATGCTCAAAAATACATTGACGTTATTCAAATAACGCGTCACTTTTTGATGCTGAAGAAGTGCCAAGTACTATTCAGGCGTTTGTTTGCCTTCTAAAATGACTAGATCTATTAGTCCAAAATTGGAGATGGCAGCCCAGAGCATAACATTTTTTCAAACCATGAAAATAATACTAAAACCCATCTGGTCTATCCAAGTTAAATTTCTGTTCGTCGCTGAAAATAACATTTTTCCATTCGTCAGTCCAATTTCTCTTACGATAGGCAAACTGTAACCTGGCTTCCCAGTAATGACATAATAACTGCGATTTCTTACATAATCTTCGTCGTGTAAATGCGGACACTTCTTAATTATTCTTTGAACAGTAACAATACTTGGGTTTGTTTCAACTCTTTGTGCACATTTTTCTAGCCGCCTCACTAGAATTGGAAGCTTCCCAGAATGGCACGGCAATCCCTTACTGTAGCAGCCATTGCAGTTCGACCTCTACGATTCTATCCATAATTAACCGTCTTTATTTCTTGTGCTGATATCAACCATATGAACAACTTAATTTCGCAATGACTTAACACCATCTATATTACCTATCGTTGTTCAACAAATTAAAGGTGTCCATCTACTACGATCTGATCAATCTGGTTTACAAAAAACTTGTCATTATACATGCTATCATTCTATACAGCTAAATATAATAAAAGTGTACATTGATCACAATTATTTGTGCTGGTTTAACAGCAATTTAACAATACCTACTTATATTACAAGTATTTGCCAATCACTATCTTTTGGATAGATGTCTAACTTATGATTAACGTTGTTTAACAATTTGACAATACTTATATTACAATATTCTATATCAAAACACAAAGAAGTCTCTTCAGAACTAGCTTTTTATTTATAACTTACAGTTAGTCTGATCTCGCAACAATTTAGCAATATCTTTATAACATTTTGTTACTGCTAAACGTATAGGTGTTAGTCCTGTACCAGTTTCTGCATTGATGTCAACTTTATGATTAGCCAGGTTTAGCAACAATTCAACAATATCTATATTGTCTTTAGATATAGCTAAATGTAAAGGTGTTTGTCCATCATTATTTTTTGCATTAATGTCGATCTCAGGACTAGCCTCATCTAGCAGAAATTTAACAATATTTATACAACCATTACTTACAGCTAAATGTAAAAGTGTTTGTCCATTACTAACATCTATTGCATTGATGTCGACCTTATGGTTAGCCTGATCTAGCAACAATTTAACAATATCTACATTACAAGATAGTACAGCTAAATTTAAAAGTGTTTGTCAAAATTTATTTTTTGCATTGATATCGACATTATGATCGGCATGATCTAGTAACAATTTAACAGTATCTATATTACCATTTCTTGGGGCTAGATGTAAGAATGTTTGTCCATCATCATCTTTTGCATTGATGTCCACCTTGTGACTAGCCTGATCGAGTAATAATTTAACAATATCTGTATTACAGAATAGTACAGCAAGATGTAAAGGTGTACATCCATCCCTATCTTTTGCATTGACATCAACATTATGAATAGCTAGATCTACCAACAGTTTAATAATGTCTATATTACGTTTTCTTACAGCTAAATGTAAAAGTGTTTGTTTATATTTGTCTTTTGCATTGATGTCGACATTATCATTAGCCTGATTTAGTAACAATTTAACCATATTATATTATTATTTCTTATAGCTAAATGGAAAAGTGTTCGTCCATCACTATCTTGGGCATTGATGTCGACCTTATGCCTAGCCTGATCTAACAACAATTTAACTATATCTATATTACCTTTACTTACAGTTAAATGTAAAAGTGTTTGTCCATCACTATATTTATCATTGATGTCTATCGTATGACTATCCTGATCTAGTAACAATTTAACAATATCTATATTATTATTTCTTGCAGCTAAATATAAAAGTGATTGTCCATCAATATCTTTTGTATTGATCTTAACCTTATGATCAGCGTGATTTAGCAACAATTTGAAAATTTCTATATTATCATTACTTACAGCTAAATATAAAAGCGTTTGTCCTTCACTACCTTTTGCTTTGATGTCGACTTTATAATCAGCTCGATGTAGCAAGATTTTAACAATATCTATATTACCATTTGATATAGCCAAATGTAAAAGTGTTTGTCCGTTTTTATCTTTTGCATTGATGTCGATTGTATGATCATCCTGTTCTAGTAAAAATTTAACAATATCTATGTTATCCTTTCTTACAGCTAAATGTAAAAGTGTCCATCTATCACCTTCTTTTGCATTGATGTTGATGTTGTGGTCAGTCTGATCTAGTAACAATTTAATAATATCTATATTATCATTTCCTACAGCTAACTGTAAAAGTGTTTGTCCATCGCAATCTTTTACGTTGATGTCGACCTTAGGATCAGTCTAATCTAGCAACAGTTTAATAATACCTATACTACAAAAGAGTGCAGCAAAATGTAAAGGTGTGCGTCCAAGAGCATCTTTTGCATTGATGTCGACTTTATAATTAGTCTGATGTAGTAACAACTTAGCAATATCTATGTTATCTTTGCTTGCAGCTAAATGTAAAGGTGTTAGTCCGTCACTATCTTTTGCATTGATGTCGACCTTAGGATCAGTCTGATCTAGCAACAATTTCATAATACCTATATTACAAAATAGTGCAGTAAAATGTAAAGGTGTGCAACCAACACTATCTTTTGCATTGATGTCGACTTTATGACTAGCCTGATCTAGTAACAATTTAACAATATTAATATTACCGTTGCTTGCAGCTAAATGTAAAGGTGTTCGTTCATTACGATCTTTTCCATTTATGTCAACCTTATGATCAGCCTGACCTAGCAATAGCCAAACCTGCAACATCTGCAAATCCTTTAGCTGTTGCCCATTGTAGTAATGAACGGTCATAGGAGTCTTTGTTAGATAAAACCTCTTGTAAATAACCATTTACTTTTAAATTGATATTTACTGCAAACTTGAGTAAAGACTTAAAAATAGTTATCTCATTATAATGTAAAGCATAATGCAGCACATTTTTATTGTATGTACGTTCTCGTATAGTAATATCTGTAGCATCTGTTAATAGAGTAGACACAATCTTATCCCGGTTATAGAGATTTGCAACAATTACTGCATAATGTAGAGCAGTCATGCCATTAAGATCAGTAGCATGTACATCTGCATTATTATGCACTAATTCAGATATGATGTCATTTTCACCTTTTATAGTTGCCCAATGTAAAGGTGTTCTTCCACTTTTGTCTTTTATATTAACATCTTCAAATAACAATAGCTGTGTTATTGAGAAATGTCCAAACATAGCAGATAAGTGCAGAGGTGTAAATCCATAAATGCCTTTTTTGATTACTTCTTTTTTCTTTAGATACGATATAGAAGAAGATGCATCATTTCCTTGTACAATTTCTTCATATTCTTCATTAACTTCAGACTCTTGCTGTTTAATAATATACATAAGTAATTGGGTAAAGAAATATTTAAACAAAACAATCCCCAGGGGGGTTAAATGAAAAGATTCTTTGTAGAAATCAATATTTATATCAGCTATAGTAAGGCATTCATCAATATTTGCTAATTTTATACATATTTTTTCAGCTATATCTAGATTACCGCTAATTAATGCGTAATCTAGTAGCGTAAAACCTAAAAGTTTTTCTTTAACAGCTGTGATTTTCTTGTCAGGTACGAGATTAAGAATTTGTTCCATAAGACGCAAATTGTTTCTTAGTTTTCTGTTCTTCTCTCTTTCGTTTGTTCTTGCAAGTTGTCTGTCACTCCAAGATGCAATTAAATGAAAAATAGTTCTATTTCCTTTATCGGTTATTGATAAATTGTCTGGGTTAGAGATGAATGATTCTTTAACAGTAGCAGCTTGACCATTGATAATTGCCAGATGTAAAGGAGAGTCTTTGGCAAGAATTCGATCAAAGATGTTGCGTACAGTTTTAAAAGATGGATCAAACATTTTCTTTAATAAAGTCTTTATTATATTTTGATTTTTACTAGCTCTATTGCTGGCTAACCATTCGGCTGCCAAATACTCTGCAAATGTTCTGTGCACAAACACAACATTTGTCCCATACTCTACAAAAACTATACCATCTTTTTGTAGATCATTTTGTAAATCTGGAATAAAGAGCATCATTTGATTATTTGTTGTTCTAAATTTAAATCTTTGAGGTCATCGTCTGTGAATAACAACATCAAAGCATACATTGAACAAATTGATTTGTAGCGATAAAACGTATCTTCTGAATTGCCACCAAACCTATTGCAAACAATTTTGATTTTTTTATTAATAAAGTATTCAAATAGATACACCAAATCGAAAGACACATACTTAAAATTACCTGTGCGGATAAAGTCTTCACAGGCTTGAGTGAAAACTTCAGCCAGTAACATAGTTTGAAGAGGTATTCCAGTAAATTCTTCATCTTGTCGGTTAAGGTTCAATTTACACGAGTCTAATAGTTTTTCAACAAATTTATAAGTAGACTCCAATGAGTGTTCATTACAACAAGCATTAGAAAAGTATTGATTTAAGTAAGTAATTTGATCAGTTTTAGTAAATGGATGGATGGTAATTGCAAATGTATCTAATTCTTCTTCTAAGTGGATTTTTAAGTTTGGTCTGGTGCTGATATAGATTAAATAATTCGCTTTGGATATAACTTTAATCATATCTAATATTTTATCTTGGCGAGAAATGGGCACTTCATCAAAACCATCAAACAAAAAAATTATTTTCTTGCTTTCCAAGAACTTACTATATACGAATCTTACTAATTTGTTATTTTGTTCTTCAGATAGGCTTTTATTAAAAAAGTATTCTAAATACTCCATTGCACTGGCACAAGTGCAATCTTCTCGACTGTTTGAATGCTCATATAAATCTACTCGCACCACCCACATGTCAGTGCGAAAGTTGTGTGAAATATAATCTAACAATAATGTCTTACCCATTCCAGGGCAAGCACTTATTAATGTTGTTTTATTTAAATGCCTTTCTAATACTGGTTTCTTAAAATTAAGATCATAATCACTTAAATCTGAGAATTTTTGAAAGCCTTTAATATTCTTAACTGTACCAAAGGATCGAATCCACTCCAGATATAGTCCTTCATGCAAAACCAAGTAATGGTAGACATTATTCTTCAAATCAGGACATTTTTCAATTTCTTCAATGTCAGCTTCATCTTCACTAATTATTATTATTGAGGTTTTATATTCCACACCACTATTATTGTTCCAGTGAAAAACTTTAATAGTATATTAAAGTATTAGTTTCATAAGACGCGTTTTTAGCGCACGCGTCCGAGTTTAGAAAACGACCCGCGAAACGGGGAGTTTTCTAACGGACAAGTGCGCTAAAACGCCTTATGAAACGAATACTTTATACTATTTTTTATACTTGCGTCGTTATTTCGTTAATTATTAAAAAATAAATTAGTTTTAAATAAAATTTGTTAGTGAAATTTTGTTAAGTACTTTTGACAGTTGGCTACACTGAAAATTCAACTTCAGCATTTGTTATTTAAATTGTTTTGTTTTTATAAAATTAATTTAGTTTGTGTGACAAGAAGGTAAAATGGTCAGATATTCTCTCCCTCCATCTTATTAAAAAGAATTAACTTGTCTTAATTAATCTTAATCTTATTAAAATATTGGAATTTAACCATATTGATAGATTGATAACAACTGCAGAAAATAACCAACATTTAGCTATGAAAGTAAGTAAAATTTTGTGCTAAATACTTTCAATTTTTAATATATTTCAATTATGAAATAAATAAAGATTATTAAAAGTTTCACAGTTTTATTAAAATACAACCTGACAATATTGTTTCAACAGCTATGCTGTCATTATCAAAGGTAATATAATTATAAACAAACACGTCGCTAAGGTAGATACAAAATAGGTAACTAGATAAAATAATAATAATAATCAGAATTAAATATCTAATACTTCCAGTAACGGAGAATTACTGAGCTCAAGTTGTTCATTCATTAAAGGTACCCTGAGTTTGTGTTTGTATATCTCAAAGGCTTCTAAAATGTCTAATTTGCGTTTGTTATTACAAAAATGTAGGAATTTTATATTATTTTGAGGAGTCATTGTGTGATTTTGTTCTAAAACGTGTTTGGCGTAATTCGATTTTTCAGGATGTTTATTTTTGTAATGACGTACGTGTTCTTTATATCTTATGTCAAAATTTCGAAGTGTTTGTCCAATATATACCGAACTACAAAAAGAACAATTTAAACGGTAAATGCCCGATTTCATGATATCATGTGTTCTGTCTTTAGCATTAAATAAAAATGAAAAAGTGTTAGTGTTGGTTTTAAATGTTATTTTATAATTGTTGGTTTTTCTTAGTATATGTGCAATTTTTTCTGATATTTTGCCAAAATATGGTATAGATATGTAATTTGTGTCTTCTGTTTGATTGTCAATGGGATATATTCTTTTGATAGCTAACCTATAATCTTTTTGTTTAATTAAAGTGTCAATCATGTTCGGATTATAATGATTTGCATGTGCTAGTTGTTTAATGGTTGATATCTCTTTGCTAAAATCTGATTTTGTTAGTGGAATAGTTAAAGCTCTGTGTACTAATGATCTGTAGGCTGCTATTTTATGTGTATTATGGTGACAAGATTCATTTGGTATTGTTATGTCTGTTTGTGTTGGTTTTCTGTATATGGAAAATTCAAATAGATTGTCTGCGTTAATCTTGATATTTAAGTCTAGAAAGTTTATAGCCCTGTTTTGTTCTGTTTCTAGTGTAAATTTTATATTAGGGTGGATACTGTTTATAAGAATTAAAAATTCATTGATAACCTCAAAAGAACTGTCAAAACAAGCTAAAATGTCATCAACATAACGAAACCAGAAGATAATGTATGGATTAGTCAAGACTCACAAACAGAATATGCCAATAAGACCAGTTGTATCATACATCAATGCACCTAATCACATTTTATCCAAAAAACTGAACCAGATTATTAACACGATAAATTACAAATCGAAATAATCTGTTAGAAATTCATTAGAATTAGTAGATAAGCTGCAAAACATACATCTTCCACCACATTCAAAACTTGTTAGTTTTGATATTTGCAACATTTTCTCCAGAATACCCCCACAAGAATGTATTCCTTTATTAGATAGTTTCTTGATCAATAGTAATATAGAATTAGTTAAAAGGTTAGAGTTAATTCAATTATTTGACCTTTGTATAAGTCAAAATTATTTCACTTTTAATAACATAATTTATTTACAAAAGGATAGTTTACCTATGGGTAATTCTCTAAGTCCTCTATTAGCTAACATATTTATGGACAAGTTTGAAGATCGAATATTTGAATTCAACCTCTCTAAACACATTATCTTCTGGTTTCGTTATGTTGATGACATTTTAGCTTGTTTTGACAGTTCTTTTGAGGTTATCAATGAATTTTTAATTCTTATAAACAGTATCCACCCTAATATAAAATTTACACTAGAAACAGAACAAAACAGGGCTATAAACTTTCTAGACTTAAATATCAAGATTAACGCAGACAATCTATTTGAATTTTCCATATACAGAAAACCAACACAAACAGACATAACAATACCAAATGAATCTTGTCACCATAATACACATAAAATAGCAGCCTACAGATCATTAGTACACAGAGCTTTAACTATTCCACTAACAAAATCAGATTTTAGCAAAGAGATATCAACCATTAAACAACTAGCACATGCAAATCATTATAATCCGAACATGATTGACACTTTAATTAAACAAAAAGATTATAGGTTAGCTATCAAAAGAATATATCCCATTGACAATCAAACAGAAGACACAAATTACATATCTATACCATATTTTGGCAAAATATCAGAAAAAATTGCACATATACTAAGAAAAACCAACAATTATAAAATAACATTTAAAACCAACACTAACACTTTTTCATTTTTATTTAATGCTAAAGACAGAACACATGATATCATGAAATCGGGCATTTACCGTTTAAATTGTTCTTTTTGTAGTTCGGTATATATTGGACAAACACTTCGAAATTTTGACATAAGATATAAAGAACACGTACGTCATTACAAAAATAAACATCCTGAAAAATCGAATTACGCCAAACACGTTTTAGAACAAAATCACACAATGACTCCTCAAAATAATATAAAATTCCTACATTTTTGTAATAACAAACGCAAATTAGACATTTTAGAAGCCTTTGAGATATACAAACACAAACTCAGGGTACCTTTAATGAATGAACAACTTGAGCTCAGTAATTCTCCGTTACTGGAAGTATTAGATATTTAATTCTGATTATTATTATTATTTTATCTAGTTACCTATTTTGTATCTACCTTAGCGACGTGTTTGTTTATAATTATATTACCTTTGATAATGACAGCATAGCTGTTGAAACAATATTGTCAGGTTGTATTTTAATAAAACTGTGAAACTTTTAATAATCTTTATTTATTTCATGATTATGGAGTTCCACAAAATAAGGCTGGAAACAATAAACAAGAATATTTCAATTATTTAAGGTTGCGTTAATAATGGGATTCTGTGGTGCCTGCCGAAGAGATGAATTGACCAACATGTTATTAGACGATATTGTGGTCAAAGATGATGTGTTCACTGTGACTGTAACAAAAACAAAAAATAAAGTTCGAAGAGAATTCTTAATTACAGAGAAACTGTGGATTGATTTAATTAAGCAATATTTGAGCCTAAGGCCTAAGAAAATAAACCACAGGCGGTTTTTTATAACCTACCGCAATGGAAAATGTATTTCTACTCCTATCGGTATAAACACCATGGGAAAAGTTCCTTTTATTATTGCCACTTATTTGCATTTAGCCAACCCGAAACTTTTTACAGGTCATTGCTTTCGACGTTCAAGTGCTTCCCAATTGGCAAACAAAGGTGGCGATTTAATAACTATAAAACGGCATGGAGGTTGGAAGTCTTCAGCTGTGGCTGAGGGCTGTATTAATGCTTCAGTTAAAAAAAAATGGAGGTAGCTGAATTGCTATCTAATAAGCCATGTACTTCCACTTCAACGGCTCAAGTGGTAATTGACCACTGCTTCTTCCACTGCTGCATTTTTACATGAAGAATCACACACTTTTAGTAGCAACCCAATAACGAGTCAACAAAACATTGTTGAGGGGCAAAATTTACCTTCATTTAAGATTAATGCCCAGGACGCTTCTGCTGTTACAATCAAAGTGTATAATAACTGTACTTTTAATACAAAAGATGTATAAAGAATAATTTGTGAATTTATTAAATAATTTTTAATTTAATTAATTTATTTTGTGTATGTTTATTTTATATTTTAAAAGTTTGGAATTTTATCACATAACAACATAACCGCACTTTTAAATATAATAAGTTTGACATTTAAGAACAGCTGTTAGGTGCTACCAACTTTAAAAAACAAAATTTTACTGTTTCCAGTACTCTAATAAATCTCATTAGGACACGCAAATGCGTGTCCTAATGGAGTTCATTAGGACACGCAAGTATAAAAAGTTATTTAAATCATCTTTTGCAGCGCACCTTATTACCAAAACCTCATCAAAGTCTTTATTATAATTTATTAAAACTTAAGGTTTCAACCACACTGTTTCTAAACTTCTGTCAACGAACAGTTCAGGGAGAGGAGCAAATTTACAACCAATACTGAATGCATCATTTAAAATATAAATTATATCCCTTGCAGAAACGTGATCAAGATCATTTTTGTTAAGAAACCGAGACAGTCGTGTAGATTCTCTTCCTTGTAATTTTACTGGATATTCTAGAATGGTTGCTTGAACTTCTTTATTTTTTAGATTATGAAGGGAAGTAAATAAGTAATCGTTATCTTTTAAATCTGGTGGTATCTTCGTAAATATAATACTTAAGAATATTTTGGACAAAACAAGTGGAGTAATTCCATCAAACTGTCCAGCTCTTCTGAAGTGTCTACACTTAATAACAATGGTACTTTTTTTGTTCATAAGCCTCCAGTTGTACTATTTGTTTAGATCTTTTCACCGTTCTCAACATAAATTTTCCGAGTGTATCTGGATGTTTATTCCATAGATTTTGATTGTCCTTGTTGTCACAATAATTTTTAATTTCTTTAAAAATATAATCAACAACAAAATTATTCACCAGTTCATCTGCTTGTATTAATGTCACAGATTCTTCCATAGTTATCTTCTTCCAGATATCATAATTATCAAACTCTTTATAAAACTCTATGTTTGAAATTGTTCTCATATGTGGTGTCATAAGATTAGCTAACAAAACTTTATAAATTTGTTCTTTAGTTAAAGGATAGCAACCTCCTAGATCTCCCTTATACCAATCGGTGATGAACTGCACGTACAGTTGAACTAATTCTGAATTGGTTCGTTTATGCAATATTTCCCTATTTTTCCCTATCTTTCCAAAAAACTCTGTTAACTCCTCTCTGATTTCTGTATCCATTTTCTCTACATGTTTTTGGTTTGTGAACAGAAAGAATCTATCTGTTAAGTGTTTGCATTCATGCTCACACATAGATTCCAGTTTTGCATCATCGAATCCTAAAACGCAACCATCATTTGTGTTTAGCATTTTGTACAACAACCACTCTTGGTCAGTTTTTGAGTTTTTATTAACACTATTTAAAAAGTCACTTTTTGTTGTACCTCGATTAGTGTACAGAATAAATATTGTCGAGTGTTGGTTTTTTCGTAAATGATTTATTGTTTCCGATTCAGTGTCTAATTGATTATTGATCCGTTCTTTAATTTGTTTCATGGTATGATAATACTTTCTGATAGAGAAATCTCCTTTAAATCCCGAAGCCTTGACACTATCACCGTTGATTTTATCTGCTTTTTTTGTACGGTTTCAACATGTAATACGATATCATCAAAGCTTCCGCAGTCTGCAACATTAGAGGCTATCCACATGTTTTGGATATTGCTGCTTCGAATACATCTTAAGGCAAACAGGGCGGCCATTCTTATTTCATAGTCCCTTCCTCGGTCTACAGTCCCCGAACGAGATGATATATCCCGTTGTGTGATAAACAAATTTGCAGTTAGTAATCTTAGTATTAAAGTACTGTCATCTGAACTACTTTGAAACTGACAGAGAAAAATTTGCTACTATATTGTAAGCTCAGGTTATTAATATATGTATACGTAATGGATGAAGACAGCTTAGAAGTATTCAATAACTTTGCTCTAACTGAAGAGGATAAAAAGAAGTATGACGAGGTTACAGATGATTTTAAAGTAAAAACCTATTTTAAATACGGATTTTCATTTCAAATTTAATCATTGTATTAGTTTAGTTTGTTGTAAAGAGAGAGTTTTTTTTAAGTAGGTCTAGTGAGAGACTAATTTTTGTAGAGAAATCTTGTAAAAGAATCTAATCGTTCAGAATTCAATCAGCTGCTTATTTCCACAACGTTATTACTTTTGAATTGTATTGTTAGTGGTATTTTGTTTGTGTGATGATTAGGTTTTTGTTTTAGTAAGTTAAGCATTTATTTGTGAGGTTAATGTGGAATATATATACAACATAAGTTACTTGTAACTGTTCATTTTGAAACTTTTTTAATGGTGGTTTTTAGATAAGAAATTTAGATGAAAGTGTATTTAAAATGGGATCTCAAATTAAAGTAATATGTAGAAATTCATGTTGTGAGTGGGTTTTCATTAACTATTAACTGTTATATATTTTTGGTATTGTTGCAACCGATTTATTTTTAAACTTATTTTAATATACGGAATTCAAATTTAATACTCATTACTATAGTTTGACACGACAAATAATTGGTGTTCCATTTACAAAATAAATCTTCAAAAAAATGAAAGATTAATCACAATAAACTTAACGTAAATTAATGGCAAATCTTTTCCGGATTTGTAGATTCTCTTCAAAATACAAGAAAAAAAAGACGCGTTTTCATCAACTTGTTATATATATATATATATATATATATATATATATATATCTTGCTTAATTATTTTTATTTTTTTACTGATATATCTACGATTTATTCATTGATTTATTTTATATAAAATTAAAATATAACAAAAAAACATTTTTTAACATTTTTATATATTTTGGTTAATTGTATTTTAATTATTTCGATTTTCTACTGATGTATCTATAATTATATTAGGATTTATTCATTGATTTATTATATCTAAAATTAAAATTAAAGTATAACAAAAAACGTTTTTTTAATAACATAGTTAAATATTTTGGTTAATTATTTATTTTGATATTTCTAACGATATATCTATGATTTTTAGAATTTGTTCATTAATTATATATAAAATTAAAATCAAAATATAAAAAAAACCGTTTTTTGGTAACTAAGTTAAATACATTAATTACATTTTTTTTGTTTATTGTTTCCAGCCTTATTTTGTGGAACTCCATAATCATAAAATAAATAAAGATTATTAAAAGTTTCACAGTTTTATTAAAATACAACCTGACAATATTGTTTCAACAGCTATGCTGTCATTATCAAAGGTAATATAATTATAAACAAACACGTCGCTAAGGTAGATACAAAATAGGTAACTAGATAAAATAATAATAATAATCAGAATTAAATATCTAATACTTCCAGTAACGGAGAATTACTGAGCTCAAGTTGTTCATTCATTAAAGGTACCCTGAGTTTGTGTTTGTATATCTCAAAGGCTTCTAAAATGTCTAATTTGCGTTTGTTATTACAAAAATGTAGGAATTTTATATTATTTTGAGGAGTCATTGTGTGATTTTGTTCTAAAAGGTGTTTGGCGTAATTCAATTTTTCAGGATGTTTATTTTTGTAATGACGTACGTGTTCTTTATATCTTATGTCAAAATTTCGAAGTGTTTGTCCAATATATACCGAACTACAAAAAGAACAATTTAAACGGTAAATGCCCGATTTCATGATATCATGTGTTCTGTCTTTAGCATTAAATAAAAATGAAAAAGTGTTAGTGTTGGTTTTAAATGTTATTTTATAATTGTTGGTTTTTCTTAGTATATGTGCAATTTTTTCTGATATTTTGCCAAAATATGGTATAGATATGTAATTTGTGTCTTCTGTTTGATTGTCAATGGGATATATTATTTTGATAGCTAACCTATAATCTTTTTGTTTAATTAAAGTGTCAATCATGTTCGGATTATAATGATTTGCATGTGCTAGTTGTTTAATGGTTGATATCTCTTTGCTAAAATCTGATTTTGTTAGTGGAATAGTTAAA
This sequence comes from Agrypnus murinus, assembly GCA_929113105.1. Taxonomy (NCBI): domain Eukaryota; kingdom Metazoa; phylum Arthropoda; class Insecta; order Coleoptera; family Elateridae; genus Agrypnus; species Agrypnus murinus. Next base: position 115,570,697 of record OV816027.1, read on the forward strand.
GCTCTGTGTACTAATGATCTGTAGGCTGCTATTTTATGTGTATTATGGTGACAAGATTCATTTGGTATTGTTATGTCTGTTTGTGTTGGTTTTCTGTATATGGAAAATTCAAATAGATTGTCTGCGTTAATCTTGATATTTAAGTCTAGAAAGTTTATAGCCCTGTTTTGTTCTGTTTCTAGTGTAAATTTTATATTAGGGTGGATACTGTTTATAAGAATTAAAAATTCATTGATAACCTCAAAAGAACTGTCAACGAAAGACGTAAAGACGCTGGATTCAGGTGATAAGGACCATGATCCGCTAAACTCCGCCAAGTATACTGCGCACCCAACACCGTTTGGGCGACTTAGAACCGTCGGTATACATACATACGCGATTAGGGTAATCCGACAGAAGTTCTCGAAGTCTGCTACGGTATTGCTCTGGGATGGTATGCTGCTTTGGTAATTGTAGTAGATCTAGACAGCAATTTACAGAAGGGACGATCCACGGAGCTACTCTGTTTCTCTCTATTGGATAGACGCCTATCATTTCGATAGGTATGGATACGCGATCCAATATCTCGGCGGCACGAACAATGGCGGGTCTAGTGGCAGTAGCGCGTCGGTTAAAAAACATGCGATGTGCAGGGTCGTGAAAGAGGTTAAAATTATGTTAAGAGGTTAAAGTGCAAGCCTCTGCACTTGGCGATGGAAAATGTGAAACCCCTATTCTCTACTCTCTGCACCAACCTATCAAATGCTGACTGCAATCGATCTTGCGCGTCATCTAATAAGGAATCTATAGCGTACAGAACGTCATCTACGTATTGACAGCCGCATACACCAGGACCCATGTTAGAAAGGGTGGGTCTCCTTTCTAACATGGGTAGTAGATATAGTAGATATGATGAAGAGGGTAACGCTTATCGACGAGCCCTGAGGGACACCGTTTTCGATAATGACCTTATAGGAGAGGGCAGTTCCCACTCTCACTCTGATATACCTGTCCCTCAGAAAATCGGCGATGAACACCGGTAGGTTACCCCTCAACCCCCAAACATGTAGGCGTTCCAGAATGCCATAGCGCCACGTCGTATCATACGCCTTGTTTAAGTCAGCAAATACGGACGCTGGAAAAATCATGAGCGAGCAAATTCGATACCTCATCTGCGTCGCAAACGACTTCGTTACCGCTGCGTATCTGAATGGGAACCGGCCGACTGCGCCGACCCCGAATAGTGCGTACTTTCCTCCATACGTCTTTAGCGGTAGCTACGGTGGTTATTGTCGAGATGTAATCTACCCACGATTTGCGTTTCGATTCTAATACCAGCTTCCGTACTTTCGCTCTCGACCGTTTGTATTCAACCAGGTTGTTGGATGTAGGAATATTCCAAAAACGTCGGAAAGCTTGGCGCTTGTCTGCAATGGCAATTTTAATGTCAGAATTCCACCACGGCACGGGGATTCGAGGCCGCGTGTTGCGTGTATTAGATTTTGGAATAGCCCTTGTTGCTGCCTCGACGATTGCAACCGTTATTGCTACCATACTTGAATCTACGTCGTCAGTGACTGCTGGGAGACGGACTATATCTTCGTAGAGCTGCCAATTTGCCTTGTCCAACAACCATCGTGACAGTCCTGGAAAGTTGAATTTGACATTAACATCAAGAATGTTCATCGACTGTGGGAAGTGGTCGCTGTTATAGAGATCTGGTAATATTGACCAATCTAATCGTGGCATCAAGGACGGGGAGGAAAGCGTCAGATCAATCGCCGTGAACTCGCCGCTTCCGGCTACAAAATGGGTCATTTCTCCGGTATTTAAAAGACAAACATCATTATGATCCAAAAGCCTTTCTACCATTCGGCCGCGGCTATCGGTTATGGTAGAACCCCATGTGGTGCTGTGTGCATTAAAGTCTCCAGTGACTATAAAGAGGTTTGGCAATTGCCGGATTAGTTGCTCCAGGTCTTCTGTGGACCAAGAGTTTCTAGGGGGAAGATACAAAGAACAAACTGTTGCTACGAAGGGATGAGTGACACGAACTGCTACAGCTTCTAAATCACTGTGAAGAGTGATAGGTTCATAGAGAACTTCTTCTTTGAGAAACATTGCTGCGCCACCGCGAACACGTTCGTTTGCTTGTGCATCAAAACGTTCGCAGCTGTACCCTTTTAGACGATAGATGTGATCTTCTTTGAATAGGGACTCCTGTAAACATATTAGCCACGGTCGATACTCGGCTACCAACAATTGAAGATGACTTAAATTATTGATAAACCCTCGGCAATTCCAAGAAACAATGTGTGATGTTATAATATTTGTTGTACGATCCATAAAAGTATGTTAAAAAAATGAAGAAAGATGTAGCCGTGATCAAGAAAACAAAAAAAATAGATAAATAACAAGTTAACAAAAACAAAAAACAAAAGAGGGAAAAACTAGGCAGACAAATTACTAGCTTTTCTTACTCCTCAACTTTCCCTTTGGCCAACCTCGTTTACCTGTGCGAGCCGGGTGTGATTCGCTCGCAATTGAGTTCACGCTGCCCATCGAGATCGATCGACTCCTTGGAGTTTGAGTATTAAAAGACCACGGGGAAAAGTGTAAGGATTCAATGGAGTCTAAGTTTTCGTTTGGTTCCACAAACGGTGGTATAAAGTTAGAAGTGGAATTAGACGAGGTCGCAGCAACTGAAGTTTCCACTAGCTGCGGTACAGGACTAGTCGGAGGTGATTCTCTTGCATGGCGTAGGGATTTCATGAAGAATTTTATAAATTCATCAAAGAGTTTTCTAATTTCAGGTATAATCTCTTTAACGATTTCTGATTTAGGTGCACTACTTGCTACTTGAGCATATGACACACGCGGAAGATTCGTTCCAACTACCTCTCGTTTTACGTCAGCATATGATAGCTTCTTGAGGATCTTCATTTTTTGTATTGCAGTTTCCTGCTTATAAACGGGGAAGTTCTGCGACCTGGCCAAATGGTCGCCATTGCAGTTTACGCATCGGATTGACGCTTCGCACGGTTGGCCTTGGTGTAACGAGTTGCCACATACGCAAATTTGTTCTCGCGTACACCTTGCTGCGGAGTGCCCAAAACGCTGACAACGGAAACACCTAAGCGGAGCCGGAATATAGGCCCTCGCCGGAAGAGAATAAAAAGCCACCTTTACTCTATCTGGAAGGACAGTACCAGCAAAAGTTAATAAAAGCGAGGCCGAATTCTGGATGACACCATCTCTTCGAAACGTCATTCTTTTCACCTCGGTGACATTATATTTGTTTAACGAAGCCTGAATCTCCTCCGTAGAGCAGTTTATCAGGTCCGTACATGAAACAACTCCTTTGCAATAATTCAAAGATTGATGAGGACGAACCGAAACATTGAATGTATCAATAGTGGTAACCTGCTGCAGTCGTTTCGACTGCCTTACTGTTGCAGTTTCTACCAACAAACCCTCTTTAACCTTCCGTATACTTTTAACGTCACCAACGTGTGAATGGATAAATTTATTAATTATAAAGGGATTTACTTTTGAGAAATCACATTATGGACAACATTAGACGTATTTATCGACTCTTCTGAACCATTGGGTACAGTTTTCCTTTTCGTAATTTGCTTCAACTCTTCTACAACAACTACCGGTGGATCCTACACGATATCATAAACTTCAGAGGGGTTTATTGTGGATCCCTCGTCAACTAGTATATTTTGGTTAATGGGATTTGAATTTGAAGTGGAGAATATAAGGGGGATAGGAGTTTGTGAAAGAGGGGTGGAGCCGGGAAGCGCTGTAAGGGACATTTTTAAGACATCATTATTATTACTATCATCCATCATATTTAAGTGTAAATTGAAAGGTAATAGTGTGTGTACTAATATGTGAGTGTTTTCCATTCCTTTTTATGTTTGACAACTTGAGGAACCAGCAACAGCCAAAGGATTCCTGTGAACCCGACTCTGGTGACCTCGACGGAGCCCCCCGCATTATACCGCAAGGTTTCCGGTCCAGGCGCCACCTGGCATTACGGCATAAGCGAGATTTTCGCAAGTTGATAGGGCAGCCAGGTCATGTTGGCTAGACCGACCCGGGCCCCTGTACTACCTTGCAGCCTATGAGTGCACACCCCGGATCCCAGTTTTATCCGCTGCAGGTATGCAGCACAATGGCCGGTTTCACAAAGCTTGATTAAATTCTAATTAAATTAATTGTGATTAAATTCGAAATTCAGAAATTTAATTGGCGACTCTTTTATACTTCATTTTTATTTTTTTTTTATTTCATAAGAGAATAAAAGGCGCAAAATAGAAAAAATAGCATAAAAAAATTTATTTCATAAGTCATTATTGCACTCGTCCTTTTTAGATTTAGACTCAATAAATCTTGCCTTATGAAACTAGTTCTTTAATATACTATTATGCAACCGGCCCTAAGGGTCGTAGTCAATTTAACAACGTGGTTAACTATGCTTTATGCAACAGGCCCTAATTGTGCGTTTGAGGTTAGTGGACTAAATAAAATATTTAGACAGTGAACTAAAAAAAATCTATTTATTCATCAATCATCATCATAAGAAAACAATTACAATTCATTATTTAACGTGTGAACTGAACATTATTTTTTGTTGATAAAACAATTTTACTTTGTTTAATCATTATCATATACGACGAGTTTTGTATTGTAGAGCATGACGAGACGTAGAGTTGTAGACCTGGTTGCGAATTTTGTAATGACAAAGGTGTAAGGTTAAGGTTTCTTCTCCAGAATCTTACATTCAATTATTTGAAGAAGCTGACGATGACCGTGATTCATCATATAACTTTGGAGTTAAAAGCTCACAACTTATATTCGAAGAATTGTTCATTTCATCCATAATGATTTGTTGGAATTTAGTTCTGATTTTAAATTTTTGAAAATCCGAGAATTTCTTCATTGCAGGAAGAAGGCTCATGAAAAAATGGTAGTCATCAGATTTCTTTTCTTGATTAGAGGATTTTTGTTCTGTGAGCAACTCTAGTTTCCGTTCAAGTTTTAATAGTTTTGCATTCATTGCTTGCGTACCAATCATAACAGATCTTTTGCGAGTGGACGGAGTAGTAGACTGTCGCTGGACAGTTACCTTTGTATTAGCTGAGTTTTCGTCATAGTCTTGTGAGTCTTGTGGTACAATTGTAGCAGTTGGTTGAGATGAGCAACTTGACAATATATTGCCACTAGTATCCTTCGGAGTCATTTGGTCTTTTAAAAATAGTAATAGATGGTAATATTGCCAAGTTGGTTCATATGAGGGACTACATTCTTCTCCGCTACAAGTTACTGGTATTTTTCTGAGTTCTCTTCTAAATTGGTCTCTCAGGTATTTCCATTTTTGTCTAAGTTCTATCACTGAAATTAAAGAAAATGATTGCAGATAGAGGTTCTTGATATTTCTAAATATCCTTAACCTTATTATTGTTTATTAATCTTAATTAACACTTAAACTAATTAAATAAACTTATAGATAAAAGAATTCCCGTTCTAATGATATACAACACTCTTATGAACAACCAAGATTAACTTAACTTTAATAATAAAATTAAAATTAGCCAAGACTTCATTAAATTGAAAAACTATATTAACGTCGCCCAAATCGTAGATAGAAAACGAAAATTTTATGAAAAATCCAATTTTCCAGATATCTCTTTTATGCCTAACGTATTCAAGCATCCATGTTAATTATAATTATCTATATTTTAATTTTGTTTATTGTTTCTAGCTTTACTTTGTGGAACTCCATAATCATGAAATAAATAAAGATTTACAAAAAGTTTCACAGTATTTATTAAAATATAACCTGACAATATTGTTTCGACAGCTAAGCTATCATTATCAAAGGTAATATAAATATAAACAAACACGTCGCTATGGTAAATACAAAAAATAGGTAACTACATAAAAATATAAAAATAATCAGAATTAAATATCTATCACTTCCGGTAACGGAGAATTACTGAGCTCAATCTGTTCATTCATTAATGGTACCCGGAGTTGGTGTTTGTATATCTCAAAGGCTTCTAAAATGTCTAATTTGCGTTTGTTATTACAAAAATGTAGGAATTTAATATTATTTTGAGGAGTCATTGTGTGATTTTGTTCTAAAAAGTGTTTGGCATAATTAGATTTTTCAGGTTGTTTATTTCTGTAACAACGTACATGTTTATATCTTATGTCAAAATTTCGAGGTGTTTATCCAATATGTACCGAACTATAAAAAGAACAATTTAAACGGTAAATGGCCGCTTTCATGATATCATGTGTTCCATCTTTAGCATTAAATAAAAATGAAAAAGTGTTAGTGTTGGTTTAAATATTGTGAAGTTTTTTAATAAACTTTATTTATTTCATGATATATTTTGATTCATCAAAAAGATTTACTCAAAATAATAATTTTGAAATTGACGTTATGCAACCCATAAATCGACTAAATGTGAAATTACCTAAATTTACTTGATTCAATTTTTTTTATGTGAACGAATTCCTTTTTGGTATGTTAAATAACATGCCAAATATTTATACCATATTTGCAAAATATCAGAAAAAATTGCACATATTCGTCCCCTTCTTAATGAAAAGGCGTATATCATTTTTTACAATTTTACAGGAGCGCAATTGAAAAGGCTTGTAATAAAAATATTAAAGATGAACCGAGATACGGATAACAAAAACATAATCTTATTTCAATAACAAAGAGATTTTTAAATAAGTCACTTGATTATATTAAAGCATGTATCTTTGCAAACTGCTAACAATTACGAACGCACCAAAATATGAGTTACACCTTTTCATTTTGAACAATTATATAATAGCCTTTCAAACCAACACTAGCGTCTTTTCATTTTTGTTTAACGCTAAAGACAGAACACATGAAATCGGGCATTTACCGTTTAAATTGTTGTTTTTGTAGTGCGGTATACAGGGTGTAAATTAATTGAAGGGTTTTGGCTAAATGGTAGATAGGTGGAATATAGTAGAGCAAATTTTCCTTATAAAGTTTGTTCTTCAAACTTTCGAAAAAAAAGTTTTCGAAAAAATGAATTTTTAAGTTGTACAAATTTAATTTAAAAATATGATACCCTTTTAGATGTACCTGCCTTTTAAAAATTGTTGTTGTATGTCACATAAAAAAAGCTAATTTATGGCTGTCTGCATGGTTTAACGTAAATAATGTGGTCAGAACTTATTACTGAGTAAATAAATACTTTTTAGAAACAGGACCCGATCTAAAAACCTTAACTATGCATTTGTGCTTATATTAAAACAGATGTTCCAAAGAAACATGGCATTTATTTTTTACACCTAACGGTAATTAGTAATTAGTAATTACATATTGTTATGTTGGTTTTCCAATTTGTCTTTTACCGCAATTGGGTGTAATTAATTCTTACACGAGTGGTGTCATATTTCCAACGATTTGAAAGTAGGTTAGAAATGTAAAAACACATTTAAAGAACTTTTATACAAATCCAGATGACAATAATCTCTGAAAACTGGTAATGCAATAAACAGATCACGCTACATTTGAAAGGGATGTGGTACTTTCCCTTCTGTGAATTCTTAATACGTAGTTTGTTTAATATTTAAAATATAACTAAAGTTCTTTTTAATGCGGTAGACTTTCAAACAAACTATATTGTAACCAATTTGGGTTTGTCACTTACTATTTATTGTTAAGAAAATAAAATAAAGATGCATTTAGTGAAACCTGGAGTTTTTTTACATCTAGTTAAGTATCTGGTTAAGGTTTTCTGCAGTTTTCCTTAGCTGTAACACAAATGTGGGATTTGCGCTGTTCCATCTATAAGTCGGCTGCAGCCGCACATTGGGCCTACATAATAATAATAATCGCGCCCTCCCTCCCGCACAAGCTCATAGCTTCTGGGGCCTTGGTTTAGGTTATGGGTTGTAGTAATTATTATTATTATTATCTTCTGAATGAATTATTACGTCACGTCATTAATTATTACGGTGTTTTAATCGATAGAAATGATCGTATTATACCATTACCATACCATTGTTATTTTTAAAATGAACGATCGTGTACGTTTTTAGTAGTTTAATTGCAGCTATGCAAATAAATAATCTCGGGATAAGGACATATCATGTTTTTAATATTTCGTTTTACAGCAATTTTAACTGTTAATTGATTTTATTAAGCTACCGAGTTACTTATTATTTCCAACGATGTCCGAGATTAAATACAGTTCAAATTCATTATCATTAATAAGAATAACGATTTGTACGATAACTATTTATTTAGGTGCTGTCATTGTTTAGTCTACTTGCTGACACATTTATGTATTTATTACTACCTATAAACAGTTTAAATAGTAAACATCTTTTTGTTTGAAATAAATTAAATGAATGATCAACATAGAAATAATACCTCCTCCAGTTTGCTTAATTTTCCGGGTGCTCAACAATTTTTAGTGAAAATCTATTTTTGAGATAGTGCAGAATTTTATACATCTTTACCTTCTTCTTTTATTCATATGTTACCCAATAAGCCAAAAATTATTATTTAAAAACGCCCTGTATATTGGGCAAACACTTCAAAATTTTGACATACGATATAAAGAACATGTGAGTTGTTCTAGTGTTAGAAAATGCTTAAGCATTTATTTTTGGAGAATATTTCCAGGAGCACAAAAGAGAAAAAAACGAGAATAAACCCTCAAAAGTGAGCAGGGCTGGAGAATATACCTTTAATTTGCAAAGATATGCCAAAGATAAGGATAATTTCAAAAGTTATAAATATTCTCAAAATGCTCGAATATTCTCTAATTTTCCTCTTCTCATTTATAATGACAGGAGTTATAGTTAATTTGACTGGTGGAAGGTAATGGGTTGAAAAGTAATGTAATAATAGAAAGTTGGAAAATATTAAACTCGTTGGTAGTCCAAGCACCAGAGCAAAAAAAGTAGGTTCATAATGCAATCTTCTACAGAATTGATTTTCTTGTTGGAAAATATTCGGGGGTGTGGGGGTGTGTGTGAATGTAACGTCAAGTTGGCGGGACGGGGGGAGTGGTGTTGAGCGTCAGCCAGCATCTTGGAAAACACGTTTTATCAAATATATCGTGAATCGTGCATCGTACGACAAAAATAGTACAGATCATTTTCGTAGATAATAACATTTTCTACAACTTTTATTCGAAACTTTTTTCTGTATAGTGCATAGGTTTATATTTAAAGCGCGCCAAACTTTCTCCAACATGGTTATTGCTAAATATAGAGTTAACAGTTGATGATACATTAAAAATGGTAATAACCAAATTTGTAGAACACAAAATTTCCAATAAAATTTATTTGAAGTTTTTTTCTATAAAATTGATACTTTAATAGTTATAGCTTAATAAACTATTGCACCGCGTGAATTATCAGTGGAAATGTTGCTTGTAGTACACGGAAAACATTTCATAACACATAAAACAGCGAAAAGTGTCCAGAAAAATGATAATACTGTGCAGAAAAAAGTTTCGAATAAAAGTTGTAGAAAATTTTATTATCTACGAAAATGATCTTTACTATTTTTGTCGTAGGATGCACGGTTCACGAGATATTTGATAAAACGTGTTTTCTAAGATGGCGGCTAACGCTCAACCCCCCCCGTCCCGCCAACTTGACGTTACATTCTGGGGACACCCCCGAACATTTTCCAACAAGAAAATCAATTCTGTAGAAGATTCCAGAAATAAATTACCCGTTTACTGGCCTATTTAGTTAATAACGTGTTTAAATACCATGGTGACCAATTCTAAACTTTTTCCATCTATTAGAATGAGATAAAACTCTCTTTTTGACGTGCTTGATTATGCTCCCATGATTTTATCATACGCGAACGTTCTCCTTAGCATTTTCAGAACGTTCTTTCATTTACATCATTAGTTGTTACAGAAATAAACACCCTTAAAAATATAACTACGCTAAACACCTTTTAGAGCAGAACCACACGACTCCCCAAAATAATATTAAATTCCCATATTTTGTAATAATTAACAAATGCAAATTCGACATTTTCGAAGCTTTGGAGATATATCAAAATTATAGACTTCAGACTCGTTTATGATGTTACAGTTTTCTTACAGTGTAGTTCAACATTTTCATTATTAGTTTTCATCTCAAAAAGTGGTAGGATTCAAGATTCAACTGATATGTACACATGCAGAATGGGGTATTTTAAAGAGCTATTATCAAATTGCTGAACAATAACTGTAAGATGTGTGTTAGAACATTTTTATTTGAAACAAACAGCAACAGATAAGAATAAATTACTACAGCAAAACATAAACTGGTGAACGATTATATCTTCGGCATAACCTCCCTGCATTGCTATGTATATTGGAGGATCATTACAGTGACAAATGACAGTAGTTAAATACCGAAACTTAGAAAAATGATTAGGCAATGGATAGAGCTGCTTCTGTAACGCTGAGAATCTTTCCACCCAAATTAGCAGAGAAAATATCGAAAGAACCAGAAAAGCTCTGATAATTTTGAAACTGTTCACTTTTAGATAAAAAATATATACATGAGTTGGTAGGGCATCAAAAACTAAATCACATAAAATTTAAATATACAGGGTGTCCATTTGACAAAAGTGACATTTTCCTGTTCAAAGTTGTAATTACATACCCTGTATACTATTCAGTAATAAATTTATGCAGAAACGCGGATTTAGATTATATAAGCGTCGAGTATTATTATAATCGTTTAAATGTAACTTGCACTATGTAAATTTATTTTTTTAAGAAACTTGGATTTTTCAAAAAATAACAGAAAACCTGAATTTTCTCAAAAACTGTACATACTTTCGCTATATACATTAGGCAAACAAACTTAAAATAAAGTGCAAAATCGAAAACAGTAAAAATATACAGGGTGTTCCATTGAAAATAAAAAAGTTGATAATAGCCACAGCAAGATGACTCACCCTGTATATACAAAACTATTCTAGAATTAAAATTTATTTTACACCAACCAACTTTGATATTTAACATTTTTTTATAAGTCTTACAGTTTCCAAGTTAAGGTACAGGATCATCTTGCATGGGCCACCCTGTACGTAATTAAACAGAATATACAACAAATTTGTAAACTACTTACCAGGAACGTTCATTTTTCTTGATATTTCAGCCCATAATTTATCAAGCACACCTCTATTATGATGCCGTGGATGCGAGATATTCCAAAGCGCCTTTCGAGGGAAAACTTCACTAATCAAGGTCTCAAAATTCATGATCAAATTTTGACACTTTCAGATACAAATACAAACCCGACAACGCTCGAATATTTCATGTATAATAAAGTCAATATCTCCGCTACCAGTCAGCTGGCCCGCTTGCTACACGCCCTCCACGGCGCGGTATAAATGGACAGTCACATGTGATACTATTACCTTATACGCTCCGCTACCCTCTCCGCCGTCATCAACGGTCCGTAGTACGAGTACGCGTATTGTGTGGCCGTGCACATTATTAAGCAGCGATAGGCACAAGCGATAAGTCTAATTTATGTTATACAACAGTTAATAAAATAAGTATTTTATTATTTTATAAAATAATACACGGCAAATGAAATAATATTCAAAGTAGGTTTTATTTCATCACATTTTTGGATGTAAGAATTGTCAGAATGTAAATTGAAGTAAAATATAAGATTAAGAAAATTTAAATTAACTTCCAAACTTCTAATAGCTCTATATTTTAAAATATAAAAATTCACCCTTATATGTAGATAAAAATGCATATAAATTTAAAAGTAAATTTAAAAAAAATCGTACCTTAGGAACCTGGAATTCAGTGCTGGAACTAGCCATGTTAAAATTTGTATAACTTTAAATAAAATATTAATTCTTAATAATCTGAATAAAGATGTTTATAAAAATGTGTTAAAGTGCAGTTCGAATGTGTGTATGCGTAAGTTGATAAACCACTTATAATCGTTGTATGAACAATATTATTATTTTCGGACATCGGATTTCCCGGTCGTATGACGTAATTAACAGGGTCGGACGAGGTAAACTACCAACTTAGTAAAAGTACGGTACACACCTTGTATTTTTATTTGATGGTTTATTTGAAGATGAATGAAAGTAGGTTTTTTTGCAGAGTTATTGCAGAGCGGTACACTGCTAAGTTTACGGTTTTTTAAACAACTTGTCAGTGGCGTAGCAAGGGGGGTGGTCCGCTCCGAGCCCTCGTCTCAGGGGAGCCCTCACAAGATTTTTAATTTTACATATTTTTTGTAAATATTTTAAAATTTAAATTTTAAATGTTCATATGTTTCAATATTACTTACAACTCAGGAATGCTTACTGCGAAACACTCGATAATGATTATAAACAATTACCTTTCTTGAAAAGAAGATAAAAACGCAGGATGAAATTGTTTTTGAAGCTATAGGAAATATTGAAGTAAATTATGATTATTTGCAATTTTTGATTACCTTTCTTTACCTCTTTTAACCAAAAGAATTGTCAATAAATTCACTGTTAAATAAATAATTTAAAAAATAAGCTTTCATATTATACGTATTCTCTACAAACTATGGAATTTATCTGTAAAAATGGATGTTAAATGGTGTTAATGGATATTTACTAACCTCATTTGAAAATACTTTTAACCAGTTTTTTGACAGAATACTCTTCAGCCCCGGATTTACCAATAGGCTGATAAGGCTTCAGCCTAGGGCCCCCAAGTTCGAGGGACCCCGCAGTAGTGTTTAAGTTTTAATGAATTTAACTTCTGGTAATATTTGTATATATTGTGATGTTGTAGAATTTTGATGTTTAATTTTAAATTGATTTTATTTTATCTGCAATCACACAATAAAAGAATTTTAAAATGTTTATCTCAGGGTCGATTTTATTATACTCTGCTTTAATTCTGAAACCAATACTGAACTCCTTTATGGGTTCCTTTTAAGAATTCAGTGTTTTGTTGTTCCGGGATTTTATATAATGATATTACTATAATATGCAATGAGAAAATTTAATAAATGGGAAAGGTTTTATCCCCATGCACTATCGACTTTGACATTTGCTTGAAAGAAAAATATTTAACCTCACTTATGAAAACACAAGTGACGACTCTGATTAGGTAAGTTTTAATTTATATTTATTACTTTAGTACTTATCTTTAAAATATGTATTCTTTTAGGTTATGGGATGATCACTTACGGCTTTTACAAATTAACTTTTTAATTTGCTGGTAAGTATATGCAACTTTTAATTTTGATTTTTTTTCACTTTCCTCTATATAGCTTTAATACTGAGGAACACTATATATACCTTGATACTTTCGTTTTCACTTCCACAAACCTTATCTTGTAATGGTATGGTGCCTGGTTCTACGCCCTTCAAGAACTTTCCTTCGGCTGCTATGGTCCCAATGCGTTACAAACTGGATACCTGTCGAAACTGAAATGGGTGAGGTCAAAACTTCCTTTTCTCTTGCTACTGGTTTCTTTGATGAAACTGTATGTTGAATACTTATAAATAATTTTCTTTCTTCTTCTGTAACTCTTTTCTTTTTTATTATTATTACAATTAATGAGACACTGTTAAATCAGGATAACTTCTTGAATATTTTATTTTTTGTCTTCTTTATAAAACTTTACATTTATTTTTGGATACATTATTTTTACAACCATTTTTAATGTTATTTATTTTTCATCTCCCCCTTTTGCCTAACTACCACATGGAAACCTTATATATTGTTTTTATGCAATTATTTTACATGTATTTTGATAGTTTATAGTTTTTATTTAAAATAGCTTGACCTTGATCATTATTTCTGTAACTCGGTAATTTTATTATTGTTTATTTATCAATTGTATTACCGACTAACTGTTTATGGTCGTCAAGACTATTTCTGTATTGTTGTTGATAATATTTGTAATGTCTTGTAAACCTTTATCACTGATAAATTTTCCTTTTATTTAATTGGAAGTGATAATCCTGTATACCCCAAAGTTGTATTCCTGATAAAAGTTTGTTACTATATACATGTATTCAATAAATAAAATTAACTCAAACCTGAATCGTTTTAATAATTAATCATTTTAAAAATTCAATTTATGATTAGCAATGAAAATCAACACTGAACGTTTTTACATGGGTAACCAAATTAGAAACTCATGATTTTCAAATAATGAGGAAAATCATCACAATATGTATTTAAGAGAGAAATTATATATTAAATAATTTATTTCGATTTAACACTTACTGTACTTATTGTATTTATGCAAAATATTAGTTATAATAATAAAAATGTTATTAATCTTATTCTTCAAATAGATTCATCTTAGTTTTCATTTTTTAGTAAGAGTCTGCTTTTTTTATTACATCATTTAGGTTCAGGTTAAAAATACATGCTATAAAATCCTGTAATTTTAAGTGAAGAAAAATTTCTTCAACCTGCAAGAGGTCACACTCCACAGTTGGCCGTTGTGGTCACACACCCTAGTTGGCCGTTATGGTCATCGTCGCCAGCGACGCCAATACATAAGCGTCGGTGGCCGTTGTGGTCAAGTGTCGAGTTGGGCGATATGGTCAAATTGACCGTTGTGGCTGTTGGCCGTTATGATCACGGAGGCCGTTGCGGTTATGACCACAACAGCCAAAATAGCGATTGGCCGTTGTGGCCAGGCCCCAGAAAAATGTGCTAACTTGATAAATTAGCGAGAGATATGGAGAGATTCATGAGGGCACCGAGGAAGAATCCGCCCCAGACCCCAAAAGGTGTTGCTACGCCACTGCGAATTGTTGTGTTGTATTGTCAACTAAAACTCTTTGTTGACACTTTATTACGGTCGGCTTTAAATTAGATTCTTAAAACAAAGCAGGTCCGTATTTACTCTTATTATTACATCAATGCGTGAGAAACATACTATTTGTTTTATATGTTTACATATTTAATTACAAATATGTATATTAATTTCTTCAAAGACTGTTATAGTTATTTTTGCGCTACCGACCTATTTTTATGTGTTTCCCAATTTGTTATTTGCCACAGGAAGTTGATGTTACCGAATCGTTGTGGGCTGCTATGACAATAAGAAAATAACATAACTGTTATAATTCATAACATGTCTGGGTTCTGTTATGAAAATAAATGAGTATGAAATGATTAAAGTAGCATTCATTGTAAACATACCTCAAGACATACCTAACCTTTACTTTTGTGATTTGGTGACAGCTAACGTTTAGAAGTTGACATTACAAAATTACAAAAGTAAGGTTAGTATATTTTGCGGTATGTACACAGTGAACGTTTTGCAGCCAACCTCGACGTCAAATAAAAAAGAAATTCATTATAAATACATTTTATGCACAGATGCATTATAATTAGACTATTATTGCAAGACTCATCTAAACATAATAGTATATTAAGTATCAAGAACAGTAAGGACAGTTTACCGATCGACGACAATGTTTGGCGACTGAGCGAAGCGAAGTCGCCAATATTGGAGGAGATTCGGTAAACTCCTTACTGTTTGAGATGCTTATACTATTTTTTGTACGACCATTATGAATACAAAGGTATTAACTAATGAAATATCCCCGAAAAAAATAGATTTAAGATAATTTATTTTTGCCCTGTATATCCACCAAACATTAAGTAGGTTTTGTCGTTACCATGGATACGTTTGTAATTACTATTATTTTTGAATGTCACGATATTTGTCAAACTTGTGAGAATGAGTGAATCTGAAAACGAATATAATTGGGATATTGAAGAGGCCTGAGCAAATTTAAATAAACAACATACATTTTTTTAAATAGTCCAATTATTTAGAAAATAAATGATTTCTCGCGAAAGAGACATCTAAAGATCATGCATTTATTTTATAAATTACATATAATTTACTTACCGTTCTGTTTTTGACAGAACGGAACGGTAAGTAATTACTTACCGACGGTTTTTGCTTAGCAACCAGTAAATATAACCTACTGTTCTAAAATCAAGTATGGTAAACAATCCGAAATAGCATGGTCGTACAAAAACGTCTTTTTATGGCCCTAGGGCCTCTTTATGGTCAGACGGGCAATAACAAAACGTCAATTAAAAGTCAGAAGCTTTTTGTAGAACTTGATTGATTCTTAATATAATTTGTAAACTTCTCACCAATGAAAATAAGCTGAAATTAAATATTACGGAATAGTAACTATAGTAACGTACTTCGTATAAGCACATAAGTATACGCACAGCGGCTTGATGTACCTACGTACTCATTTAATTATATTTTTTACACAATAATAGATTTGACATAAAAACTTAATCTGTGCATAAAATAGTGTATGTATAGCGGGCATAACTTGCTTTTATGACCCTACAGCCTTTCCCTAGCCCTCAGCTAACGCCTCGGGCTAGAAATAACGCTTTTGGCCATAAAAGCTTCATTATGCCCTTAATACATAAATAACTATTTTGGGTGATTGTACATAGCAACGACCGCTAAAGTTCAAATGTGTACGTTATAGTCCAAGCGGTGACTGTAAGTTTTTGACCATCATTGAACATACGAATAATTTATGGAAAATGTCGAAGTAGACAGCATAGGTAACACAAAACCTCTTATAGGCCTATTAGCAAATCCTGGCACGACTGCAGTTAATGGCCTAATTAAGGTTAATTCATCAGTATTTCGCGTCCGTTACATAGCATCCAGAAATTTAAAATGAAATGAAATTTACAGGATTTATAAAGAAACACCCGTACTTCAAGAATATCTTTGTCAGCCTTACACCATCCTGGCAGAAGTCTCCAGCTGACCGCTTAGTAATGCTTATTTAGACTCTAAATCTAAATGTAGGAATTTAGGTGTGGTTTTTATTGACACATTAAGTTTTCTTTCGCATATAGATTCAGTAGTTGAAAATTCAATTAGAGTGGTGGGGTTTACACGTGCTACATTAGATTTTAGATCTGTTACAGCCTGGAAATTATTCTACGTATTGTCATGATATTTCATAATGCAACTAAAAACTGCACTTGCATTACTATTTTAATAGTTTTAAACAATCTAGATATTAAATGTTAATTGGGTTGCATAACAGCACTTTCAAAATAAAGATTTTTGATAATATTTTCCTAAAATGAAAATAATTCTAGGTAATTAAAACAAACATACACACTAAAACATTTTAAATAGATAAGGATAAGTGGAAATCTTGACTTTCCATAGAAATTACACAATCTTCTTGCTAACTTAACGATTTGGATGGCGTTAATAAAGTTTGTCATCTTATTAAAGTTTAGCTGAACTGTAAGATTTCACCTGGAACAGACAAAGTGTATTGTATTAAAGTTGTATACAAGTATTTAACAACTTACCTTGTTGAATTATAGTTAATGTTTTGCTTTTCTATTAACGAAATTCTTTCATTTTGCATAGTTCATGTACTTCAGAATTTTAAGTGTTTTGCTGAATTGTTTTTGTGGAAAGTTGAAGAGCAGCTTTTTGCCACAAAATTGAAACAATTTTAAATTTAAGGGTTGCATTTTTGTTATTGTAAATGTATAAAAACGTGCAATTAAGTTGCGCCTTTAGAACTAACCTCGAATATTTGACATTGATTTGTTTACATTTTTGTATAAACATAACTTTAATTTTAATTTTAAACATAACTTTAAATTTCTTTTTGTTCTCTAAAAGGTTGTGCATATCTTGAAAGATGAAATTGAAAAAGAATTTGTTAAAAAAATGGCTGTTTATTTTAAATAATTTGGCTAAGAAAATTGCCTACTATACAAATTTTGAATAAAATAAAAGACTGTTGACATTACATTCAGTAAAATATTGTAAATTGGCTTATAATTCAATGTTGCTGGTATCTAAAACATTCAAATAACGTTGTTGATGATGTAATGTTTAGTTTTGTGAATATAGGAAAGTGTGAAAAGGGATTTTTGGATAATTAAACCAATAATTAGTTTTAAGGAGATGTATGTTCATCGACTTTGTACTGTAATGTTATTTTTGTTCGTTCATACCAGTATTAAATATCATTGAATTCGAAATTTAATTTTCTATAAGACTATTTAACTAGTTTTTGCTTTAACAACAATTTGTACATAAGAATTTGGTTATTGTGTTCATGTAATGTCAAAGTCTTTTGTTTTGTTCAAAGTTTGTATTGCAGACAATTGTTTTAGGTAAATCGTATAAATAAACAGCCTTTTATCAACAAATTCTTTTCCAATTTTTATCTTTCAAGAAATGCACAACCTTTTAGAAAACATAAAGAAATTTAAAGTTATGTTTATAAAAAAATGTAAACAAATTAATGTCAAATATTTCGTTAGTGATATTTTTTGAGAATTCTCAAAGCGATTAATATTTAATAAAGTTTGCAAATCAAAATGTTTAATTAACAAGTGCTTCATGTGTAAGACAAGTGTTTAATTTATTCTTCGATGGAAATATTAGTAGAAACAAAAACTTCCTTGAATTCTTTGTCAAGATTAATGAAAGCAGACATATTTGGAAATTGAAAAAATAATAATAATAATAATTGCTACAACCCATAACCTGGAAACCAGGCCCCAGAAGCCAGAAATAAATTTGGCAATCTTGTGGCTTCAAATATTTAAATAAATTAAAATATAAACGTGAGTTTTTAATATTAGTTAGTTTTATTATTAGTTAGGGAAATTTATGATACCAAAATAAATTAAATAATTATAAACAAATTATAATCCTTAAAATATAAACTAATATATTTTTTTTAGTAAGAAAGAAAATTTAACTATTTATGGAAAGCGATTTGTTATCTCCAAATAAAAAAAATTTAACTATTTTGAGATTAATTTAAAATTTAATTAAAGAATTAAAAATATGTTAGTAATCAGATGTTTCCTTCGTAAGTTAATTTAAAGAAGATTCGTAAATAAGAGATATTTCTGTTTTTTTACTACCTATAATAGAAAATCTTTTATTATGGTATCAATTATTATTTTGTTTGTAGTTCATTGTTTTGTCTTAAAATAAAATTGCGTTATTATTATTTTGGATATTCATTTGTCTATGTGTTTCTATTATTGTTTTGCCACTAATTATAATAGTATACAAACTGTTAAAGCCTGAAAGATACAGATAATGTTATTTTTGCATCTAAAATTATCTGGACAATTTTGTTTTTCTTCTTTTGTAATATTCTTGCAAATTATGTCAAAAATGAAATAATAAAAAATATTAACTGTACAATTTATACTTTTCAATAGCCAAATCTATAGGTAGGTATATTCAGTTGCCTAACTGCTAGGCGAATAAATTACTGTATACTGCTATTAATGTTTATTTGAGTTAATAAAAAATAATATATTAACAATAAAAAAAATAATTCTATTGTACTTAATAATTAAACAATTTCAGAAAAGAAATCGTTTATTTTATACTTCCAAACAACATACGACACCTTTAAGGCTTGTGGCTACCAAAAAATAATTTACAATTCCGAGATATGCAACCCATATTACCTGGTCTTAATATCAAGATTAACGCAGACAATCTATTTGAATTAAGTCTAGACTTAAATATCAAGATTAACGCAGACAATCTATTTGAATTTTCCATATACAGAAAACCAACACAAACAGACATAACAATACCAAATGAATCTTGTCACCATAAAGCACATAAAATAGCAGCCTACAGATCATTAGTACACAGAGCTTTAACTATTCCACTAACAAAATCAGATTTTAGCAAAGAGATATCAACCATTAAACAACTAGCACATGCAAATCATTATAATCCGAACATGATTGACACTTTAATTAAACAAAAAGATTATAGGTTAGCTATCAAAAGAATATATCCCATTGACAATCAAACAGAAGACACAAATTACATATCTATACCATATTTTGGCAAAATATCAGAAAAAATTGCACATATACTAAGAAAAACCAACAATTATAAAATAACATTTAAAACCAACAATAACACTTTTTCATTTTTATTTAATGCTAAAGACAGAACACATGATATCATGAAATCGGGCATTTACCGTTTAAATTGTTCTTTTTGTAGTTCGGTATATATTGGACAAACACTTCGAAATTTTGACATAAGATATAAAGAACACGTACGTCATTACAAAAATAAACATCCTGAAAAATCGAATTATGCCAAACACCTTTTAGAACAAAATCACACAATGACTCCTCAAAATAATATTAAATTCCTACATTTTTGTAATAACAAACGCAAATTAGACATTTTAGAAGCCTTTGAGATATACAAACACAAACTCAGGGTACCTTTAATGAATGAACAACTTGAGCTCAGTAATTCTCCGTTACTGGAAGTATTAGATATTTAATTCTGATTATTATTATTATTTTATCTAGTTACCTATTTTGTATCTACCTTAGCGACGTGTTTGTTTATAATTATATTACCTTTGATAATGACAGCATAGCTGTCGAAACAATATTGTCAGGTTGTATTTTAATAAAACTGTGAAACTTTTAATAATCTTTTTTCACTACTAGCTTTAAAACATACTATTATCTAGTCTGTTGTCACCTTGTGAAGTTAGCCTTCTTGCCTAGTGGTAAATAATTTTTTATTATTGACTACTAGTCAATAATCCAGATTTTAGTGTAACACGGGGCAAAAATTCATCCCATTATACACTGGCATCCAGGAAAAAATCCGTGATCGCGATAGTACGTTTTTTATGTGAGAAGAATAAAAGGAATAAAAGTACTAGTAGTGAAAAAAATTATATATACACCACGGTTGTGAAGTGTTTTCTAGAGCCTCTCATCTTATATCCCTCGATGCTGCGCATCTCGGGATCTAATAATGCTCGGCTCTAGAAAAAACTCTTCACAACCTTGGTATATAATATACTATTATTTATTTAATGTCAAATGTGTCTGACAAATCAATATGGGGCGTGTATGTCAAATGAGAATGTCATTAATATGATTAAGAATCTGTGACTGAGAAATTATGTAGTGTAAGCGATTTAACTCAAGATAAACAAAATTTATTAAAGTTAAGGGTGACATGTCAGTCATTATGTCCTATATTTATTTCTAAATTATTTGGTATTGAACGAAAATCATGTGAAATGGTAATGGCGAATGTTTGTGATCCATCTGAAGAATTGGTTACAGCAAATTTAGTATGCAATTCATTCAATTTATCTCCAGTTACAACAATTACAAAGTTGGATAAAAATCGAAGGTCTCGGGCATTATTAAAAAACTGGTAATGTTTTAATAAGGAAATTAGAAATATCATTTAGTATTCGAACATGATAGCTTTAATAGTAAAGAAACTATTAAATTTTCCGTAAATTGCGATTTCGGTCAAAAATGCTGTGCAGAGCCGAAGAAAATGGTCGCCACAATAATACCAAGGCTTGCCAATTTTTTTTTTCTATTTTTGAAATGTCAATGTATTAGGAATATTCACTTATAGTAGTCAAAGTTATGTCGACTATTTTTGTGGTGGTTTCACGAATGTCTATCATGCTTGCATTTAAATACCACTCGTGCTGCGCACTCGTGGTATTTAAATGCAAGCATGATAGACATGAGTGTTAAGCACCACAAAAATAGTCTACTTAACTTTGACTACTTATGGTATTCGAGAGACTATTCAACGAACACGCTTTAAAAAATCAAATTGTTTTTCATAAATGTAGCAATGTTACATTTAATAATTGTACGTTCAATACTCAAAAATAAATGTTGTTAAATATTTGTGTTTTATTAAAATTGTCGATTGTTCACATCACTAGTGAAAATTGTAGACAATTTTCACTAGTGAGAATTGTCGATACAATTCATTTTCATTGGATTAAAAATATCAAATGCTGCATTTTAATTGGTCAATTCTTAATAAATGACATGTGAGTTGAATAGTCACTAGTAATATCCCGAGTGCATGTCAAATTGTCGATAATTTAATTTTCTCGAGTGAGCAAATGCGCACGAGAGAAAATTAAGAGACAATTTGACATGCACGAGAGGACATTTTGGCAGACTATTTCCCGAGAAAAATTTAAATGGTACAAAGAAACTTACTTCTGTGTTAAAAAAAGGTTTTTTCTTTGAATTATTGCACCGTCGGTGACGATCATGTTGGTCTTGAATTGGTATCTAGTGCAAATTATCGATAATTTGCACTAGTGCAGTATTATCACTTGTAATTACACGAGTGCTTCGAAATTATCGATTTGTAATACGAACGTTGATTAGCAACCACGAGTGTCATTTTTTGACGTTTTAATTTCCCGACGTGCAACGGAGGGAAATTTGTCAAAAAATGACACGAGTGTTGCGTTTTAATCAACTTGAGTATTACAACAGATAATTTCAGAAGCACGAGCATGAATTCGGTAAGATTATTTCATGATACAGTTGTTTATTTAAGCATCTTGTTACCAACAAAATGGGGACTGGAAAATATAAACTCCAAATACCACACATATAAATAATAGATCTTCAAGTAAGTTATATACAGTGCTTTATTATAAATTAATTCAAATTAGCAAATTATTTAATGTGAAATAACCTTGGCAAGAATTGAATAGCGGTTATTGAATGCTATACACAAATTGCAAGGGGAAAAAGATTAATGCGAGCGCGATTACTTACTCTAAAGTTGATTTAAAGTCACAAAAGCAATAAGCAAAGGGCACGGTAAATTTAACACGTCTACAGGTACCAATCAGATTGCGCAATCACCAGCTCCAGTAGTGAACTATTCATCTATTACGGAGCAAAGACTTACGTACACACTCGCAAATAGTCTTGACAATATCATACAATAAATGGTATGCGATAGAATTATAAATATGAAGCAGATATCTAGTAATGAGTGCTACACGCACACTGGTGAAAAACCATTTAAGACAAAATCATAATATACAAATATACATAAATGTTTTATATACAATAAAGAGTTGTCAAACGTTATTGTTGTTGTAACTAGTTGCTAAATTATAACCAACTCACGATACGGTGTCTGTTCTTAGAGCTGAAGAGGAACGTCTCCAAAGCTTGAACGTAACGTGATCCCGACAACAGCAACCAAGTCCGTGTAACGGTCTTGTACCAATCCAAACATTCAACGTATACTTGTTATACAGCAAGTAATAAAATGAGTAAAGGACAAACCCAAGATAAAAAGGTCTGTAACAAATAAATCGCAATAACAGAATGACCATCACAACACTTTATAAATACCTTCGATGGAAGTTGACCTTAAGAGAGAGATTTATATCGCCTGCATATAACGACGATTATATATAAAAACCTATCGAAAGAATTAAGTATAAGAGACGGAATGATAGAAAAGTTAATCGATAAACTTACGAAAAGGTGTGCTTCCATAACCTCAAAAGAACAAGTGGAAATACATCCCATAAACGGCTTCCAATAAACGAAATCGGAAAACTAACGCCACAATCAATCATCAAATCTGCACTAAGGCAATTCCCATAACTCAACATAAAAGGAAAAGATTAATTAGACGGCGATGTCCACGAAAAGGTTCTTCAAGGAACTTCTAGCTTCACAAGCGGATCAAACAAGAGTGACAATCTCTTATCAAACAGGAAATAGTTCCACAACAAAATGGCAACTACAAGGAGAGAAAATGCAAAAATCCCTAAACGCTATACAACTTAATATAAAATACAAAGCTATACAGGGTGCTACGAAATTAGAACGTAACAATCTACTTATTAACATAAAGATTAGTATTTGACATGAAAGTAAAAAATGGGACACAAGTGACACTAGTTTTCAGCGTTGTCACGAAGATAAAAACAGTCGAAAAGGACAATAAAAAATTATCGAATTATCGCTGTAATCCAAAAAATAAAGCCTTGCGATTGGTCAAAAACGAAGTAGAATGAAATAATCACTTGTATTTACACGAGTGCTTCGAAATTATCGATTTGTAATACGAACGTTGATTAGCAACCACGAGTGTCATTTTTTGACGTTTTAATTTCCCGACGTGCAACGGAGGGAAAATTGTCAAAAAATGACACGAGTGTTGCGTTTTAATCAACTTGAGTATTACAACAGATAATTTCAGAAGCACGAGCATGTAATTCGGTAAGATTATTTCATGATACAGTTGTTTATTTAAGCATCTACTTATTAACATAAAGATTAGTATTTGACATAAAAGTAAAAAATGGGACACATGTGACACTAGTTTTCAGCGTTGTCACGAAGATAAAAACAGTCGAAAAGGACAATAAAAAATTATCGAATTATCGCTGTAATCCAAAAAATAAAGCCTTGCGATTGGTCAAAAACGAAGTAGAATGAAATAATCGCTGAAATTTGATCGTTGCTAGGTTAACGTAAAACATTACAGCTTTTTGGTTGGCTTAAATTTTTCGAGGGAAATAGTCTGTGTAAAATATAAAAATTATCTTTAAATGTCAAGCAACAATTTATTTTTGAATTGGGTACGATAGGGATTGGCTCAATTATTATTAATGTTAATTGTAATTATCATTGTCTAACCACATAGTGGAGGAGCGCTAGGCAAAAAGAGCGTTATCTCGGAACCGGTTGAAACAACTCGAATTCGAATGATTTTTTTTAAATCTTGTAAATATAAAATACTAAAATAGCGACAGTAGAATAAAAAACTAACCTTTATGGGTTAGAAATTGAGGCTCAGATCGGGAAATGAGGTGAAACTCGAAAACATAAATATTTTCCAAGTGGTCCAGTACTGGTTGCTGGACCATCTCAAAAAGTTTTTTTGTGTTATCGCATCTAAGTATTGGTAGTTCAAACACTAGCAATTTATTTTTATTCCTTTTGGTCTAAATACGGCAGCCATATTTGTTTCGTGGTGAACGACGTTTCTTGCAGTTTTTTATTTAAACGAAAATCTGGATATCTCAGGAACGGTTGGTCGCAGAGACCAGTGGCGAATTTACGATTTTTTTGGGGGGACTAAGATTTCCGGTTTTTACGAGAAACCACGATTTCAATACATAAATGACCTAGACTACATTAGTTGTTCAAAACATAAGCTTTGTAAGAAGCTTCCTTTAGTTTAAGCCGGAAGTTTAACATCTTCTTTGCAAAATTCCCGCTTTTTAGGGTGACACATTTCCAGGAAAAGATGAAGTCTCGGGGTTCATTTTTTCGCAGAAGACATATAGTTAGGAATACTTTATGCTTAAAATATTGGAAATCTAAAACTTCACTATTTTGGTATTTATGGATTTTTGAAATTCTCGTTTTTATTCATTTTTGGGCAACTTTGGACCTCAATATCTTTGATGGGCATGGATAGATTTTTTATATATTAGGTCAAATGAACCAATATATGATGGCAAGTTATGTTAATATCTCAACTTTGATATTAGTGTAATGAGAGTTATGCCCAGAAAAGTATAAATGTAAAGTATTTATAATAGTATTACTGAATAAATGTACCATTGATTTCATAATGCTCTAGGGCAGTAAGGCTAATATGATGCTATTTCTTATTATTTTATCCTATGCATTTACATTGAAAAAATGAATAAAATAGATCATTATGAAACCAAATAGTACTTTATTCTAATGGTAACATTGGTTTGGGAAAGTAAAATCTTTATTATTGTTATTACATATTAGATAGATAGTCATATGCTATTGGTAAAAGTCCTTGCAGTGATAACTAAAGGTATTAATATAATAAGGTTACTTTTTCCTTGTATTTTCTTCCGTGGTCGACTTTCCTCCCAACTCGTGTAAATTGTGTGAGCTAACATGAGTATAACTCTGGTCTTACATCATGTCAAAGTTAAGATTCTTGCCACAGTTTGCCAGCATATATTGCTTGATTTGCAAAAAAACCATCCACACCTATCAGAGATATTGAGTTCCCAAGTTACCCAAAAATGGAGAAAAGAATTTCAGAGGCCCGTAAACACCAAAACAGTGAAGTATGAAATTTCAAATATTTTAAACAAACTATTTTTAGCTGTGTGCCTTTTTAGAAAACCAAGCACTGAGACTTTCCTTTTCCTGGAAATGTGGAACTGTAAATAGCGTTTAGCAAAAAGGTGTTAAACTTCGGGCTTAAATTGCACATCCATAACGAAGCATCTTACAAAGCTTATGCTTCTAACATCAAAAGCAGTAGTTCGAA
This sequence comes from Agrypnus murinus, assembly GCA_929113105.1. NCBI lineage: Eukaryota > Metazoa > Arthropoda > Insecta > Coleoptera > Elateridae > Agrypnus > Agrypnus murinus. The sequence continues at coordinate 115,596,875 of OV816027.1, forward strand.
GTCTGAACAATACAACGGTTTTTACCACAGATCTCTACGATCAACGTTCTTGAAATATCGAGATTTTCATTTACATAAAAAAAACTGCAAGAAACGTCGTAATACGTAGGGGTGATAACACACAAACATCCTTTTTTGAGATGGTCCAGCAACCAGTACTGGACCACTTGGAAAATATTTAGGTTTCCGAGTTTCACCTCATTTCTCGATTCTAGTCTCTAACCCATAAAAGTTTTACTATTTTATATTTACAAGATTTAAAACCCGAGTAGTTTCAACCGGTTTCGAGATATATTATAAACGTAAGATTACTCCACTAATGGAACTATACATATTTGTGGGTGGTATATGGTGAAGTCTATGCTTCACGATAACAAGTGCTTGCGTGGTTGCTGGGACCGACTGCTTAACGTGGCCATCCGATACACATGCCTGAGGAAAACATCTGGTTTCAGCAGGATAGTGCTCCACCGCATTACACTGTTCATGTAAGGCATTATTAAAATGCGTTGTTGTTCGACACTGGATTGATAGTCTGGAGACAATCGATTCGTTTACTTACCTTCGGACTTACCTCCAATTAATTTTCTTTTTGTGGAATTGCCAGGAAACGGTTTTATGGCAATAGTCATTTTATTTCAGCAGATATCACCCGTGATAAAAGTGAGTTTGTATACCGAATTAGTTATGGATTAGCAGCAAATGGGCGTTATTTGAACATCGACTTTAATTTTAAAAATTTTGTAGAATTGTAGTAAGTTTTTATTGTAATTACACAATTTATAAATTTTACAATTTAACAGAGAGATTATTTAACACCCCGTATTTATCGGCTCATACATGACATGTGTGTTTGATATTTATACAGAAATCTTTTCTTTTCAATTTACATAAGTTTTTGTTTATTAGAAGGCAATTTTAAATTTTATGTTTTTGAAAAGATTTTATTAAAATTCTCTTGTTAGTCTGCCCGGACATAGATAGATAATTATGTGTAAAATCTGTGTACCATATAGGGCGAGTTAATTCCAATGTTTTTTATAGAAAAAACTTTTTTTATAGAAAATGTATGAATTGTTCTTATGACCAATTCTACGAGGGTGGTCCCAGAAGTACCCGACCTGGCCAATAGGTGGCGGTAGTTGTTTGAAAATATCACTGTATTGAAAAGTACGCAGTCTATAAAGCATATGTTTCAAGTTTGAAAGCGCCACGTTGTTCAGTATTTGTTTGGCAGCCATCAATAGTGAACGTTGTCAGTGAATTTTTGAAAATGGAGAAATTTGGTCATCGTTATGTGATACAATACTTTTATTTGAAAGGCCTCAGCCCAACCAATATAAAAGCTGAACTGGATTCTACTCTGGGCGAGTCTGCTCCTTCGTTTACAACAGTTAAATTTTGGGTAGCTGAGTTTAAACGAGGCCGTACGAGCTGCCAAGACGAGCATCGCAGTGGTCGACCAAATGAGGTGACGACTCCAGAAATGGTGAAGAAAATCCACAAAGCGGTACTTCGGTCTTTCCAAAATTTTTGTGTTTGCTTTGTTAGGTCGGGTACTTCTGGTACCACCCTCGTACACTACCTACCTTTATAAGTGGAAACAAAAATGCAGTTTTTGTAAGAAGGGAATGAATCATAGTACACTTTCTTCTCTAAAAAATAAACTTCAACCTTTTTATTTCTTCTATTTTATTTCCACTGTCCATTACCCATTTGCTACTTTTTGTTAGTATTTGAGGATGTGTAGAGTTTTAAATAAGTATTGTTTAAGAAACAAGCTTCCATCTCGAATAACGCAGATAATGAACTATTTTGTAAAAATGTTAAAACAGTAGTAAATCGTCACACAGAAAATGTAATTCAGCAGTTTACATTTTATATTATAACCACTGCAAAAAACAAACATATAAATCGATTGTCGGCAATGTAGCGCCGGTGCACACATGCGGCAATTCCCCGTTGCAAGCCAGTTGCTGGCCCCGCAATTACGGTCTGAGATACTATAAGTTAAATTTAAAGTTGGTAAGGTATATCTCACAAAAGTGACAAACCATGGTTAGTACGCCGAGAATACTCGATTATGATCGGACTATCTGCTACTAATAACGAAGGGCGTATTTCAAACCATGTACATCGAGGTCGCACAATACGTGCGATGGTTATTATAAACTATAGCGTACAGTGTGTCGTTAAGCAATGTTTCCGCAGTTGTTTCTGTAAGAAATGTGTTTGATGGGTGGACTAACTTCAGGTTTTTTAATATCAAATATCCGAGAAAATATTAGTTTTGAAAAGAAAATGAGCTCATGCCTAGCTGGACTATCAAAAGTATTCTTCAACGGTAAAAGAAAAAAATTCTATCTTGACAAATAAAGCTAAGAAAAGTAAAAAACGTTATGACGTTTTTATTTTTTATAAAGAAAACTAAAACAAAAACTAAAAAATACCACATTGAGAGCTTTAACTTATTATTATATACATGAAAAAATATAGTATAATGTTTCAATCCACAAAGAAACTTTGTAAAGAGAAAAAAATGCTCCCATATACTTAACATATGCCAATATTTTGGTGTGCAAGAGCCTTAAACCCTTATTAGTAGAATTTTACATAGTTTTGTAAATTAAATACATATTTAAAGAATACCTAACTCATAGATATTAGGTGGAACATTTTATAAAAAAATAAATAAACCTACAGTAACTAAGTATAAATCCTGGTGTCAAGAAATAAATGTGCAAACACTCCAAAACACAAGCAATTATCTATTTAATTCTATGTACTTTTAATTATATGTTGTTATTAATTTTTTAATGTAATTATTTTACATAAATTTACAAACACTTTCCTAATAGCTAGTTTTTGTCGTGCCAATAAAAATAATAATAGGCATAATATTTAATTGTCTTCGGAACAGGGGCGTCGGAAGTATAGGTCAGAGGGTGCGAACAGCCCCCTCTATCTTAGAGCAGGGGGGGCGTCGCCCCCCCTAGAAACAAGGATGAAAGTATAAAATATATTTATTTTAATTAAATATTATACGATTAATTTGTTTTTACTAATACAATTATTATTATTATTATTATTATTATTAAGATGAGTTTAATTATTTTTATTTATTTTCTCTTAGTTACTTATTCTTAATGATTTAAATATTATTATTTTAATTCCCCGCTAAGTCATTTCACTAATAAAAGCAGGGATGCGGAAATAGTTTCAACTTTCTCGAGATTAAATTATTTGTTTGGGTTTTTCTAGATGATAAATCTGTTTGCAGATAGTTCTCCCATCGTTTAGAGCAGTGGTTCTTAGCCTGTAGTCCACGGGGGCTCGGAGGTTTATAATGACCTCGCAGGTGGTCCGCGAAGACTGTAATTATTATAGTGTTATATTATTTAGAATAATAAATACGAAGAAAAGATTGCGACAATCATTCTGTCTTTACGTTGTCAAAAATTACAAACCTTGTCAAAATGTTCAATGTCGGCGATTTCACAAATTATCAAAAAAAATAAGAAACATGGCACGCTTGATGATTTGCCTAAATCACGGCGCAGAAGAGGCTTGGTAAATGCAAGAGCTGAGAAGAATGTTGTGAAGCTGTTAAAAATCAGAAAAATGCTTGCCTGTACGTAAAATAGCTATAAAGGAAGGCGTTAGCAAAAATAGTTAAAAATAATTAATTAATAATTAATATTTTAAAAATATTAATATTTTAAGGAAGGTTGTACAGCGTTTTGATTTAAAACAAAATTCATTGCGTTTTTATGTATGACGAAATGTGCGTCAAAATGGACAGCTTTGCGTTAAGGGCCCGTATTCTTGAGTTTCGCATACAAGTTTCGCATACGAGATGACGTAATTCTCTATTACCTTCTAATATTTGCTTGGCTAAGTTGCATCTTATGACGTAAAAATTACGTCATCTCGTATGCGAGAATTGCTCGTATGACTTCAAGAATACGGGCCCAGGGCCTCAATTTTACAATGTAGTGATAGGAGAAGGTGTAAATAATAGTGTAAAAACAATTAAAATAGATGAATTCGGGAAGAAAATCATTGTATGGCAAGCCATGCGTTCTTATGATCTTAAAAGTTCAACATTTTTTACAACTGGTACTATTGGAGGCGATGTCTACAGAAAAGAATGCATACAATAACGTTTATTATCCCTACTTTTTATCGTATACACGTTTCCATGTTGTGTTGGGCAGATTTTGCATCTGCCCACTATTCTGGTACGACCCTGGAACTTTTGACTTCTAAAAATGTAAATTTTGCGGAAAAACAGGACATCTACCACACTGTCTTAAGCTTCATCCCATAGAGCGCTACTGGGCTATTATAAAAAAAACTTGACAAGTGGTGGCTGAGCAGCTAAAACAATCAAAGAATTTAAACAAATCTGGGGCACACCTAGCCGAAGGATGTCCAAAGGCTGGTATTCGAGCAAAAGTTCGAACTTTCTATCATTGATTACTATATGTATTATTCTTTATATAAGTAATTTATATATAGTCTTTATAAAAGTAATATACGTCGATATAAGTTATTTTGTAATTTCAAAATAAAATAAGTGGAATTTGATAAAAAGTTTAAAATTTGTATCAATAATTTAGTGTCAGTTTAGTAAAATGAGCAGTCCTTAAAACAATTTATTTGTGCGGAAAACTCGCTCTTAAGGAAAGTAAAAGCATTCAGAAATCAACCCTGTCTGCAACTATAGTCTCTTTTTATAGGAAAATTCGTTTGTTATCTTGTAAGTTTCTATTTCTTTGTCTTAAGGAAGCACATATGCAATATGGACGTGCACCGTATCTAATCGGAAATTTCCAAATAGCATATTTCCGACACTACTACAGTAAGAACAATTAATTGGAGTATCTCTGTACTCCGCATGTTTTTACGTACGTTTATGAGTATGGTCAGTAGATACGCTATGTGGGATCTAGCACGAAATCGTATGTATTTTCTTATGAACTTTCATTTTGCATTTCTAGATCATCCTCCGGCGATTTATCATTTATCGGTCGTTCATCGATAAACGATATCGTTTATCAAAATAAACGTTCATAAGAAAATAACGTTAAGAGAAAAGTGGGAAAAGGGTGTTGAAAAGAAATGGTTAAGAACCGCTGGTTTAGTATAGTATAAACATCAAGCTAAAGTAAAGGCACGTGATATTTATATAAAAGTAATATCAAATAATATAGTTAATTATTTGTTAACAAATATTTTATATAGTAGATAATTAGGTCAAATTAAAAGAATTACCTTTTAAAAATAAAACATTTTTATTTTACTTTCAGTATTGAGCATCCCTGTCTTAATTATTATATCATCTTTTTTTACTTATTGTATCTTATCTATGAAATCGAAGTTTGCCCCCCCCCAAGTAAAAATACTTCCGACGTCCCTGCTTCGGAATTAGTATATAGGATGAAGTATGAGCAAAACGCGAGCGCGGGTGTAAGTGCGGCGGGAGTGGGAAATCGAGGGACTTAGTGAGTCATTGTGCAACACCTTGTTTCCTTCATTCTTAGAATTGCGAGAGATCGAGTGATAAACGTTAGAAAGCAGCAAAATCTGCGATTTTTTATCGTGCATCAAACCGAGAAAACAGCTTGTAAAGTTTCAAAACTCATTAAGTCGCAATAGTAACTTCAAAATTTAATTTAGGTTTTCACAAAAACCGCTTCATACATAAAAATGCTCTTTTACTAAAATATAGCTTCACAACTAAATAATCGTTTACCGAACGAATTTGGATTTAGCATATACTAAGCATAAGCTTCAATTTAAAATACATGTCAACTATTAACCTCCATCAACTATTAAATACATGTCTCTAAACCTCCAGCAAATTGTTTTCTAGAGGCTTTTTTAACGTTTGAGTACTCTACTATGTGACAGCAAGTGAAATGCAAATTGTGCAATCCATAAGAACATCTTTTGGAATGAGAAGACCTATTAGGGTTGGCACCTAAACCATTGTAATGTAGTGATATACTACATATTATCTGGAAGGCATTGAAGAGATACAAAGGTTGCCATAACAATATAATAACAACTTAATAAATAGATCTGCAAGCAAATGGTTTTTTATGTTGCTGAAGACCCAAGAATGTTATAAAATGGTGACCCCGAACGCAAACAAGTAGGATCCGAATAAGAAAGTCGTTACCACGCCGATTCCTACAATTGCTGTCACTTGGTTCACCAAGAAGAGCAAGAGCTGCAAGAGATTGAAGATTTCTAGATGATGCAAGATAATTGCCCTGAGTCTTTTGGACTAGCTGAATTGTTCCAAAAAGAAATTCTTTCTACTCCTCTTAGTAGCTTCACAGCCATAAACAATGATAAAATTCCAGACGATTCGTCAAATTTTCTGTGATACTGACTGACAGAACACAAATATACCTTTTCAGATGCATCTGCATCAATTGAGTTTCTGTATCGCTAAACCTTACAATTCAGTTCTTAAAAAGGCACAATTCACAGATTAGTAAATCCTTAACAGAATCTATTCCAAATAATTCATTATCAAAACTGCATCTACAACCTCCAGAATTATTCCAACCATTTGACCACAATCAAACAGTACTACATTCTCCTACACCTTCACAGAAACCCTACGCTCGGTTAGGGCCACGCCAAAATGGACCTTAACCAATTATGTTTTTTAAAGCAGAATTTGGAACAGCTTCCGAAAGCCGACGTTTTGGAGAAATCACTCACTGTCTTCTCGACAATAATTTCCTTTCAATTCCTGATAAAAGCCCCATTACGGTTTCTGATAACCTTTCTCGGGAACTACATGCTACAACAAACGTAATCCCAGTTCCTGCTACGTGCTATCTTCCAGTTCCCACTGAAGTTTCTCGGAAACTCGAAGATGCAACGCGCTCTATTAAAGTTCCTGATAAGTGAAGTTTCCTTTCAGTTACCACTGACTTTCCTCGGCAGTATCAAGACGCAACGATGCCAATACTTGTCATTCCTCCCTCGGATCGATTTCACTTCAAGAGAGTGTGCTTCGGATTAACAGGACTAGAGTTTTTTTTATTTCTTTTTACTGTTTAGTGCAAGTGATTAACCGTATATTGATCATATGGAAGTATTTTCTCGGATGAGCACCAATGAGCTTCTCATCAACCTTAAACAACATGTTTTTGGTGTGTTAGAACGCGAATTTTTATGTAAATTTAGAAATGGGCACGGAGTTAAACGACTTCACCGTTCAGAAATTAAAACAATACGAACGTTCCATTACTTGCTAACCGAAAAATTTACAACAACTTTGCAACTGCTATTGACCAAACTAAAACGTTTTTCGTTCATTATGTGGAGACTTTCATACTTACACCATCATACTCACTAAGTGCAACAATGAATAACAGAAGTGACATATTTTCTGCCAAGCGGATCTCGTCAACTCGACATTTGACAAATTCAAAGACAATACACGTAAGGTCTCTTGATAAAATTCAGCTTATCAATCCTGAAAGGCATTGGAATTCCCACATATTTGTGCTACCACGGATCATGCTTCAATTTGTCATTCTTCTCAACAAGCATAAGATTCAACTACAACCAGACCATCCAACGGGCAATTCACCTAATAATTCTTACTACATCCTTAAGAAACTACTATAAATGTTGCCTCCGTTTACAAGATACAATCCAATTCTTTCTTTCCTACGGGCTACATCAATGCACTCACGTTTTTCAATGTCAACCAAGATTCACTACTTAGGCTAAAACTTTCAAATTAATTTAGTAAATTTATTTTTAGCTCTGAAAGTAACAACAGATAAATCGTAACTTGGTCAACGAAGAAACTATTGTTGTTTCTTGGTTTTGTTGATGGTTCTAATTTGTTATTCCTTTTGTTCTAGTAAGAATTACAGAACGCCGTCCAAGTGATTGCTGCACCACCACATAAAATTTAATTAGATTAAGTTTTGCAACATTAATTACAAGCATAAGTTCTCATTGTCTTAGCACATTTTAAGGAATTTCTTAAAAAGATGCAACCCATCCTACAGTTTTTTGCAACTAGAAACTATAACTTAAAATCCTTATCCACAACGATACTAATACATTCTATCTTTTTCTTTACTAATTATATGTTGAATGTCTTCCTAAGCTTTCAAACTACATAGTTCAGCCTTTTTTACTGGGAGTGTAATGAAGTGATGTAAGACCTATTACCTGGAAGGCATTGAAAAGATACAAAGGTTGCATAACAATATAACAACATTCTTTTCTGTCATGTCTTTTATTTTGTATCTTTAAAGATAAGCATATCTTTATAAATATAACGTCGGTCCTCAGCCGGAGGCCCGAAAACGTTATAGTAATTACCCATAAACAATAAAAGAGATAAGTTAATGTGTATCAAGTATAAAGTACAAAAATGTATCTTTTTGTCTGTTTGGTCGTCCGTGGGATTTTAGATAGAATGCAAAAACATAGGACACCCTGTCCCTTCACAAAATCCTACAATTATAAAGTCAAAGTGTTTGTCTGTTTTTGGAGGAATTCAGCAAAAATGCAGAAACCCAAAACATTTTAAATAAGAGTTATTGGAATGATGATGACTAAGAGGGTAACTTGGAATGATCACTAAAAATCTGGGTAAGAAACATAGAATCAAAATTAAAGCTTTCTGATTGGAGATCTCTCACCTTGAATCTTTAAAAAGCTATGAACTCTGAAAATTCCAAATATCAATTAATAAGACGATAAGTATTTCTCATCTTCCAAGGTCTAATCTTCAAATGTCTAAAACCCATGAAGTCATTTAAGCTTTAAACCCATTAAGCATAATTCTTTGGAATTTTAGTTTTGTAAATATGGGCTTTGAGGCTACGAAATTCTAAAATCATCGAGTCATTAAGGCGTTGAGCCTAACATAATGTTACCTAATTATACTTGAAAAACCAAGCCAACCCCAAGTGTACTTTCAGTACACTTTTCAGTAGAAAAGGGTTTTTTGCGTTCGAAAACTTCAAATAGCCTTCAGGTTTTAGTAGTATTAATCTCACTGTAGACAATAATAATACGTAGTTCTATTGTCATCATACAACAGATCATCAAAAAGGGGTCTCTAAAAGACACAAAAAATGTAATGAGGTGTCGCTCTTCACAGTCATTCCTGTCTGCGTAAAATACTGTACCTACAAACTTACAAGATAAGTATTCTAAATAATTGTCATAAAAAGATAGGCTAAAATAACAAAAATGTATTAAAGTGGTTCTATTATGATAATAAATTATTTTAGTCAAAATGACTTTGACTTTTTTATGCTTACAGAAGGGGCTTTATAATCGCGATGACGCGATGTGTAAGTATGACTTTGTTGGTGTTATCACTGAGTTACTTTATGTAAAATTCTAACAATGTTAATTAGCATTACAATATAGTTTATCTAAACATCAAAGTGCGGAACCATTTATAGTACTTCCTTTTATATAACCGCCCCCTTTTTTTTCAGAGTTTGCTTTCCTTTTCAGATATTATATTATGTCTGAGTTCCGGTATCTCTTATATTCTGCGTTTGTGTGAAAGGATGTGTACATTTTCCGAGTTATGCATTATTCTTCTTTTTCCTCAAGATACCTTAGTCTTCTTCACTGCTGTCATCACTCAGACCACGAATTTTCCTAACAGTGCTGGCAAGTAAATCAAAAAAGTAGAACACGTCTAGCATGCCACGCGCAGTATCTCCACCTTGACAGCGACATAGGAAATATTGAGTAACTTCTTTGTGCCATCAACAAAGCTACTTGCCACAACCTTCTGTGCCACCACTGCAACTCTTTCTGTTTGAATAACAAAAAAAGAGTAAAATTTCGAAGGACGTTGAAGAGTAATTAAACTGATGGGTTTCTTCACCTACCTGAATAATTAAATGAACTATTTCCATACGATGTGGTCCGGGGGATTTATGAATCTCTGACTTGGTTCTTTAGTTCTTCTAAGGGACACTTCATCTAACACTTGCCGTCCAAATAACACACAAACTTAGTATTTTGAGAGTAGGGTTTTTTACCCGTCAGTTTTCAAATTTTTTGTATCTCTCCTTTGAATTAAATAATTTTTCCAAAAGCGACTTCGTAGAAATAATAACAATCGTTGCATACATAACTACTATAAAGAGGGTGCCTTTCGGTAATGAACAATAATGAAAGAACAAATTAAATACATAAATTAGGCTGTAACATTAACAACAATAATGAAAGAAAAATAGAATACATAAATTATGCTGTAACATTAACCGCCCACCTGAAATATGCACTATTTCAAGCTATTCTGTTTCTATTGGTAAAGGGCAAAGCTTTACCATGGGTCTTTTAAATAATCCTGTCGCTGTTCTTACCGTAGCGACTCTAGCCACGCCGTCATGTTCGGTATGAAATTCTACTATTCAAGCAAGTTTCCAATTTAATGATTGAGTAACTTCATTTTTAATTAGAACTAAAGAACCTATTTTAATATTACTATTAGCCGTATTTACAGACCATTTAAGCCTTTGCTGTAAAGTAGTGAGATAAGTATTATGCCATCTCTTCCAGAAATATTGCTGAATCTTTTTAATTAATTGCCATCTATTTAAACGATTGCTAGGAACATTAGAGAAATCTGTAGCAGGCAAACATGTAGGGGGTTCAAGGTTCAAAAAATGACCCGGAGTAAGAGATGAAATGTCATTAGGATCATTACTGAGTGGACACAATGGCCGAGAATTCAAAACGCATTCTATTTTACACATCAATGTGTACATTTCTTCTTACGTAAGAATCTGTGATCCAATGACACGAACGAGTAAAGATTTTGCAGACTTAACTGCAGCTTCGAAAAGAGCACCGAAATGGGGAGCCGAAGGGGGGTTAAATAACCACTTTATTTTCTTATGAGCAGAAGCTTCTTGAAAACATTTAGAAACCTCTTTAGAGGCTCCTACAAAATTGGTGCCTCTGTCACTGAAAATCTTTGAAACGCTTCCTCTGCGAGCCATGAACCGCTCTAAAGCAGCGATAAATGCTTCAGTGGTTAAATCAGAAGCTAATTCTAACTGAATCGCTTTAGTTGCAGCGCAGACAAAAACACAAAAATAAGCCTTTTGAGATCTCGTTCCACGGGCCTTTGAAAGGGTAATGCGTACCGGTCCAGAATAGTCAACTCCAACAATAGAAAATGGTTTAATCTGATTGACACGGAACGACGGTAAATCACCCATTATAGGTTGAATGGTTTTAGGAGCTACTCGAAAGCACTTAAGACATTTACTTAAAACATGGTGAATAGCTCTTCGCGCCGAGAGTATCCAGAAATTCTGGGAGATTAGAAATTGAACCGTTTGTAATCCTGGATGAAGATTATTTGCATGAACTTCTTCAATAATAAGCTCCGTCAAGCGATTCCTTCTTGGAAGAAGACCTGGATGCTTACAATCATAAGACAAATTGGATAAAGCAAGACGACCGCCCACCCTGAGAATACCATCGGAACAAATAAAAGGATTTAACATTCGAAGTGGCTTAGAGATGGGTTTATTGTTCTCGAGATTATCAATATAATTTTCAAATGACTGATGTTGAACTCGTTTAACTAAAACAAGAAGAGCTGCATGGAGTTCATTATCACTGAAATGTCCAGATTTGCGATCAGATGGATTTTTTAAGTTATGAACAAACCTAAGACAATAAGCTATAATACGCTTAATCTTTGGTAAACTTGAGTATTTTTCCAGAAGAGAATCTACCGAAGAAAGTGAGACAAATACAATTAGAGAAACATTCTTTTCCTCATTAGAAATGTTAGAGAGAGTTGAAGAGTTAGGAGATGGTTCTGTGTTTATGGGCCAATCTTCCTGAGGCAATTTGAGCCATAACGGACCTTCCCACCAAAGAGAATAATTTACCAAATCAAGTGGCAATAAACCTCGGCTGGCACAATCTGCTGGATTATCAGATGATGATACATGATTCCAGCTTGATGGTGCAATCCTATCTTGAATATAGCTTACTCTGTTAGAGACAAATGTCTTCCAAAGATGCGGTGAAGACTTTACCCAGGACAGAACGACTGTAGAATCAGTCCAAGCATAAATCTTATCTATTTTGAGTTTTTCAGAATATACTTTGAGAATATAATTAAGGAGTTTAGAGAGAAGGACTGCTCCTGAGAGTTCCAATCGAGGAATTGACAACTTTTTTAAAGGAGCAACCTTAGACTTTGCAGTCAACAAAAAGACATTTATACCATCTTTTGATAGTCCGAAGAAATACCACTGCAGAATAGCCCTTCTCAGAGCTATCAGAAAATCCGTGAATCTCTAGAGAACAGGATTTCTGAATGTTAACGAACCGAGGGATTTGAATTTGAGAAATATTTGAAAGTTCTTCTTTATATCGAAACCACTTTTCTTGGACGTATGCTGGTGGACTAGAGTCCCAGCCAAGTCCTAGTACCCAAAAATGTTGAATTAAATGTTTAACAAAGAATGTCAACGGCGAAAGAAAACCTATAGGGTCGTAAAATCGAGCAAGTTCGCTTAGAATTGTACGTTTTGAACAGGGACGCTCAGACACTTCTACAGAGTATGAGAGTGTATCTGAAGAGGGATTCCATTTAAGACCTAGGATCTTAAGTGTTGCATTCGCAGAGTCAAAATAGAGTGTATGCTGATGATGATGAGCGATAGGTATAGGTTTCAAAAAAGCTGGATCGTTTGTAGCCCATTTTCGTAATTCAAAACCACCTTTACTCAGTAACCCAATGAGTTCCTGTTGCAATTGAAGAGCTTTCTGGGGAGACTCAGCTCCAGAACAAATGTCGTCAATATATACATCATTCGAAAGAGCTTGAGCTGCTAGAGGAAAATTTTGACCTTCATCTTCGACTAACTGAATTATGGTCCTAAGAGCTAAATATAGAGCACACGAGGTGCCATATGTTACAGTGCACAGAGAATATTCTTCTACAGGCTGCGAGGGTGAGGAACGCCATAATATTTTTTGATATTTTTGTGAGTCAGCTACAAGGATCTGTCTATACATCTGGCGAATGTCAGAGCAAAACGCAACCAAATGACGACGGAAATTTAACAAAATACCAAGTATATCTTTCTGTAGCTTAGGACCTATCATTAAAACATCATTAAGTGATTGGCTATTTCTGTCTTTAGCTGACGCATCGAACACTGCTCTAACTGGAGTAGTGGGACTATCAGGTTTGTATATTTCAAAGTAAGGTAAATAACAACCGTCTTCGTTATGTATTTCCGAGCTTTTGCGTATATGACCTGAACACAAATAATCGTTCATAAATTCACAAAGAAGTATATGAACTTGTGGAATTCGTAAAATCCGTCGTTCCATCGAAAAGAACCGTCGAAGAGCAATGTCAAATGAACCTGAAAATTTGGGATCTTTAACCGTAAATGGTAAAGACACTTCATAACGCCCTGAAGAAGTACGATTGACAGTTTCTTTATAGTACTTTTCAACTTGAAGGTTTTCAGGTGATATAACTTGAACTTCTGGGACTGCTTCTATTTCCCAAAATGTTTTAATATCAAAAGGTTCTTCCTTAGATACAAAGAAAGAATTAGAAGACTCAATATTAGTAGTGTTACATGAAGTTCTACCTAATAGTACCCATCCAAATGCTGTTTCGAGAGCAGACGGATCAATGCCATCACCAACTATTCTACCGCTTCTTAGGACAGCTGTGAAGAGTTCACAACCTAACAACATATCTATACGACCCGGAATGTAAAAGGTCGGATCGGCTAAAGTCAAGCTCGAGAAATCTTTCCAATTTTTTCTTGGAATAGTGACACTAGGTAGATCTGAACTGATCTTTGGCAATACCATGGCTTCAAATTCAAAGTTAATGCATGGTTCATTGCGAGGACGAATTTGACAATTTACAACTCCTAAAACCTCAGACGGAACTTTACCCAGACCAAGAATTGAGGAACTTCGTTTAAAATACCGAAGGCCCAAACGTTGTGCACATTTTTTAGTAATTACATTAGTTTGAGATCCGTTATCTAAAAGAACGCGAACTGATTGTATTTCGCCTTGAGAATCGAAAACTTCCACAACCGCTGTTGACAGAAGAACAGTAGTTTGATTTTGTACTTGATTTGCTTCTAAGGAGACCTGAGCATTGCTAGAACCGACATACGCCGCGTATGTCCCAGTAGATTGATCCATTGTAGAATTCGCAGGAGATAGTGTAGTTTTAGCTGCCGAGTTGCAGTTTCAAAGAGAGACTTGTAAATCTGAGTTATCTTGCGTATTACATGGACCAGAAGAAGTGTGAGCATTAGAGTTTTGAGATAAATGTTTTGCAAAGCTATTATGAGGAATAGGTTTACGAGATTCTCGAGAAAAGTGTAAAAGAGGATGATGCTTACCACTACATGATCGACAAACTACCTTCGATCGACATTGATTAATACTGTGTGCTGAGTGTAAACAATTCAAGCACCATTTTTTCCCTTTAGCAATTTGATATCGCTCTAACGGCGACTTTGCAATAAATGATTGACATTTATAAATTAAATGAGAGGAACCACAAAATATGCAACGATGTGATTCTTGGTTGGTTTTGTTGTTATTTGAATTAATGACAAAACTACTATGTTTAGCTTTTACATTTTTGTCATTGTGACAACTAGGATATTGAACAGAACCTTTAAAGGACGTCAGAGCTACAGATTCTAGAGCCGTGCATTGTTTTTCAAGAAAATATTTTAATTTTTGATAATTAGGAATCTCAGTAGTAGCATCTTGCAGCTCATACCGCTTGATTGTGGAACTATCTAGTTTTTGAATTAAAATATGAAACAAAACAAAGTCCCATTGATCTACGGGTAACTTGTAAGTTTTTAGAGCTGCTAGATTTTCACTGAAAATATCTAATATTTTTCTTAAACTAACAGCTGATTCGTGTGTCAGTTTTGGAGCATTTATGATTTGATCCCAAAAAGTGTTTGTTAAAACACGAGGATTTTCATACCTATCAATGAGGGCATGATACGCTATTGCGTATAATTTTGACTTGTGAGAGGTATTATTGTAACGAGAACCAAAGGTTCTTTATTAAGAGAGGAAACAAGATATTGAAACTTTACAATTTCAGAAATATTGTTATTTTTGTGGACAAGACTGTTGAATAAATCTCTGAAGGATGGCCAGTCTTTATATAAACCACTAAATCTTGGCAAAGTAATCTTTGGAAGTTTCTCATTTGAATCCCAGTGTACATTTCCAGACTACAATTCCTCACTTTGATTGATTTCTATAGATGGAAATAAATCAGCATATGTACCTTGTATTGTATAATATTTCTCCAGAAAATCATCTCGAATAAGCTTTTCTTCATTGTAGTGAGGGTTTTCTGAAGATGAAATTGTATTAATTATAAGTGTATGCTGCTTTTCAAAGTCAGCATAAGATTCTTCTAACCTAACATAACTAGCTTTAAAACGAGACACAAAAACCTTGTCTTCTAAAGCTTTTTGAGATAAAGAAAATATTGAATAAAGCGAGTCAACAGCAAGCTCTCTAAAAGCACGATACTTTTTTAAGTTTTTGTCGGCCATTTTTTATGAAAAGAACTGATTTATTTATATTTATCAATTACTATTAAACTTTTCTTTTATAAGAGCAAGTGTATATTGCTTGTATATTGCAAGTATATATTGCAATATTGCTTGCACATGAACTATACACACAAATTATAATATTAAAAAAACAAATTATGCATGGATTATTTTGCCAAGACCTTTTATAGAAAGAGAATACCTTGTTAATACGAGAGTTTGTACAGATTGAACACTGTAAATACAAGAATAACGTAAATACTTTGAACAATATTTAAGTAGTATTAACTATTTTTCTTTAGAAATCGATATATAGTAATCGATCAAAACTGACATGAGAGAAAACGGCAAATGACAGATCTAAAATGTCACCCCCAAAAGCACCCAAATATAGACTTATTTGCTATGTATGTTATATTACACGCAAATTATAACAAAATCCGGACTCGAAGCGCCAAAAATATGTTTGAATAACAAAAAAAGAGTAAAATTTCGAAGGACCTTGAAGAGTAATTAAACTGATGGGTTTCTTCACCTACCTGAATAATTAAATGAACTATTTCCATGAGATGAGCTTGCCTCTGTTCTTGTTCAGCGCTCAAGTCTTCTTTCGTGCATTAGACCTAAAATTTTTCTGCTATCACCCAGCCAGCACACTGACGTCATAATGTCGCCGTTTTTTCGGCAGAAACGACGTCAAATTGTCGTAAAACTGACATCATTATGTCACAGCCCAAAAACGTCAATATAAGGCGTCATTAAAACGTCCTATACTAGGACTAAGACAGGAATTATAAATAAATACTTAGTATGAATATTGGAAATAACATTTATTATATACTACAGTCAAAACATCTTTATATTGTGACCACCTGCTTAATATGACCAGTATTCCTTGGCCCCTACTAAAATAGTATCTTTTTAATGAAAGATGTCGTTTTGAAGACGTCTACGTAACGTCCCATTATATGACGTCTTATGGACATCATTTATTAGTCATATGACGTCGTCGACCAATAATGACTTAAAAATAACGTCATTATAACCTCAGTGTGCTGGTTGGTCCGTAGTTTTTGGCTCTGTTTTTGAAGCTGATCTTCTATAGCTATCTTTAGCGTTTGCTACAATTTCTACTAATTGATTTTGGTTGTCTCGTCATTTAATTTCTAAGGTCCAAGTCATCATTATTAATTTATGATCTCTATCTACATCTGCTCCTGACTAGCCTGTACAAATTTTTATTTTTGCGATGTTTGAGTAAAAGAAAACTATTTGGTGTCGTCGCTTGAAATTTTCCTAGTATATGACCTTCTCTGTATATGATGCTGAAATATTGTATTTGCTACTACCGTTGTGGTGTGTACAGAATTCTATCAGATTTTCTTTGTTTCTAGGTTCTTTTACCCAGTCTATATCTACCTAAAAGATTGCCAATTTCTCCGTTTCGTCTCCTTTGAAATATTTGATCAGCTCTTCTTTTTCTTCATAAATCGGCTGCACTTCTTCTTTGTGTTCTATGGTCAGCATATAAACACGTATTATTCCAATATCTTCCGGCACCGTCGCAATTGCCGCCGGGATAATTATCTCTCTATGCTGAATGTGCCGTTTAATTCTATAGTTGACATTCTTTCTCATTATTATGCCTACTCTATAATTTCCGTTATGTGCTGCTGTATTAATTTTGCTCTGTATTAATTACCTCCGGAATCTTCACTTTTGAAAACATTTTTATTTTAGATATTGTTGTGTTTTTCTTCTTTCCTTTCACGTTGATGCGCAGCGACTGTTTAAGACTATTTCTAAATTGCCTCTCAAGGTTCTAGTGTGCTATGGTTATACCGCCAATTATTATCGGTCACCAGACTGTGATAATAAGGTGTACATGTTCCACCTCACACGCACTCACTTTGTGTGGTCTCACCTTCATAGCCCAATATCTTGCTAATGGCTGAAAAGGGCCGTAGTTGAACATGAGTAATTGTTCATTTATTTGAATTATGCAGTTGTATTGGCCCATCCCATCTCAACAACGACAGACAGAATGTCCAAATCTTTATTGTATACGGTCCCCTTAGGGATTTGAATTGAGATACGCTCAATTAGCGCGAACTGGCTACACAGTGCTACCAGTAACTCACTGGTTGGAGCGAGGTTACTATCCATCCTCTACTAGCTCTCCAGGCTAGTACTATAGCGATTTAACACTGAGGTTGTTGTGTTAGGGCTATATTTATTAATTCTTGTAGAAGGAAATAAAACGCACATTTACTTATATGAATTATTTATTAGACTCTTATAGTTTATTGATACGCGTTGTAGTACCATTTCGTATCTATGCAAAATTATATGAGTTGTGAGTCGTTCACAACATTACCCCGCCTGGTCTGAAACGTGGGTATTACATACATGAAAAAGAAAAAATACGGAATGGTATTTTGGAGAAAAAATGGAGTATTTTAAGGGAACTTGAACAAAGTTGTAAAATTCTCCAGCTACAAAAACTCCACTAGGTAGTATAGGTAGTTACAATAAAAAACTTAAGCTAAATAACACTACGGAACTTGCGACGGCAACTCTTGGAACCTGTAAACAGAAAGAAAAAAACAGAAAAGTGTTCAAATTTTTAAAGTCAACAGGTAAAAGATTTTCAAAAGATGCCCTCGCGTAGCATTTGAAATCAGTTTATTGTTGTCTTAACATTATAAAGTAACTAATCTAAAAATATGCAGGCTTTAGCCTACCTAAAAAGATAGGGCCAGTGTGATTTTCTAAAGTGGAGTATTTAACTGTCCGTTCTAACACTTTATAGGGACCTAAATAACTGTCTTTCATGCCCAGAGTGTGCGTGTCATTACGAACGTATACGTGTGTGCAGTTGGTCAAGTCGCTGGGGACGAAGGACTGACTGGAATACGTTTTTGTAAAAAAATACTTCTGCTTCCTCATACGACGTTTGAGATTGGCTATGAAATTAGGGAGGTTCATGTCGTTAGCCAGTTGTTCTTCTTCGAAGAAATCACCAGGTAGTCGTAAAGGTGTAGCATACAGGATTTCTGCAGAAGAAACATTAACTTGTGATTTCAGGGTTGCACGTAAGCTCAAGAGAATCCAAGGGAGATTCGTTAATCAGGAGGAAGTTCCTGTGGTTTGAATGGATTGCTTGAGTGTCCGATTAAAACGTTCGATAACGCCTTGACTAATCGGATGGAAGGCCGTGCATTTGACGTGTTTAATTCCTAACATGGCCATGAAGTTGATCCATGCATGCGAAAGGAAAATTCTTGCATTGTCCGTGGTGAGGTACTTGGGAATTCCAAAGCTGGACACCCACGTGTCGACAAATGCAGTGATTACTGACTCCACGGAAGAATCCTTCAGAGGAATGGCTTCCGGCCACCGACTGTAGCGGTCAATAATGGTAAGGAGGAATTTATAACCTCCCGAAGAAGGAAGGTGTACTAGGTCGAGATGAACCTTAGTAAAACGTTCATCTGGTTCTACAATAGATTGTAGAGGGGTTTTTGTATGACGCCGAACTTTATGTTTCTGACATTCAGCACAAGATATGACCCACTTCTGAATATCGTAGTGCATAGATGGCCACAGATATCTCTGAGTAATCAATCTTTTAGTAGCACGGATGCCAGGATGTGCGATGTTGTGTAATTGTTGGAATAAGGAATACCTGAATTTGAGCGGGATATAGGGTCGTGGTTGTCCTGTACTAACATCCACCCAGAGGTTTGATTTGTTGGCAGTTTGAAAGGAAATGAATTGAAAATTACTACGAGATCGGAGCTGATTTAACTCGGGATCTTGTTCTTGAGATAGAGCGACTTTGTCGTAATTGAGATCAGATCCAGGGACGTTAATAAGATTAACTCTTGTCCGCGAGCGTCCGCCGGAATATTCTCTTGACCTTTGATATATTGGAGGTCAGTCGTGAATTGAGAAATAAACTCTAGTTGTCTAGACTCACGTGGTAAATATTGATCACCATTATTTTTGATCGCTGTACACAAAGGTTTGTGATCCGTAAAGATTTGAAAGTCTCTGCACTCAACGTAGTAACGAAACTTCTTTAAAGCAAAGTACATTGCGAGAAGTTCCCGAGAAAAAATACTGTACTTTTGTTCTGTGGTAGTTAACTTCCGGGAACAGAAAGCTAGTGGTTTTCACATGCCATCTTCAAACTGTTGTAATACTCCAGCTATAGTGGAAGACGAACTGTCTGCAGCTATACTGATAGGGTTATTAATTCGCGGATGTACCAATAAAGTAGCGGTAAACAAAGCATTCTTCGCGTGCCTAAAGGCTTCTATTTGTCCATGATTTAACTGGACTGGCTTTAGCGAAGCTTTACCAGGAATAACAATAGAGTTTAACAGTGCCAAAATTTTCGCACAGTTTGGTACAAATTTATGGTAATACGAAATTAATCCAATAAAATTGCGGAGTGCTTTCTGACTTGAAGGCAATGGGTAATCAATTATAGCTTGGACTTTGGAAGCCATTGGTTTGATACCGCGTGTATTAACATGATGTCCTAAAAAATCGAACTCATTTACTCCAAAGGGACACTTTGGTAGGTTAATAATTAGGCCATTGTCTTTTAATCGGGAAAACACTTGGTGTAAATGTTCAATATGTTGCTGCGAATCAGCACTAAAGACTAATATATTATCTAGATAAGAAAAACAAAATGGGAGCCCTGATAACACAGTGTCCATGAAACGACTCCAATTGCTGGCTGCATTCTGTAGTCCGAAACACATCCGTTTGAACTCAAAGAGTCCCAGAGGTGTGATAATAGCAGTTTTGTGAATGTCCTCTGCCGCTATTGGTATTGCGAAGTAGGCCTTTTTGAGGTCTAGCTTCGAGAATATGGTTGCACCAGCAAGTTTTCTTGTAAAGTCCGTTAAAAAAGGAATCGGGTAACGGTCTGGTACTGTCACTGAATTAAGTTTTCTATAATCGCCAACCAAGCGATAACTGTCTGTTGGGGCGATGCTGTTTGAGATGTCTTGGTCGTCACCAGGAGGTAGTGCCTCTGCTGCGCCTACTGCTCGCTTTCCGACGATGTGAATTGGCGTGGCGGAGCTAGACGATGACAGCTGTACTACGTCAGCGTCCAAGAGCTCATTAAGATGATCTTCTAGAAAAGAAAGATGATTAGAGTTCAGTTTGCGACAGCGTGCTTTAACTGGAGGTCCGGTCGTGTCAATGTGATAGACTACAGTATGTTTTACTGGTTGATGGTAGTCGAATTTACGTAAAAGTTCCGGGAAGTGTGTGTTTAGCATCTTGCTATAAACATCAAGATTGCTAGACATGTTGTTAACAGTACCTGAAGAGTGTACGTTAATGTTTGAAGGTAAGGGAAGAAGAGGGGAAGAAACCGCAGGAGCAACGATTGACTCGGAAGGAGGAGTCAAAACATTAGCCTGTGCGGAAAATATTTTGCGTTTAATGCCAGTCTTAACTTGGTGGGTTGTCGACTGCTAAATCGGGCGGGCTGAACATCTGCTGTGCAAATGACCCGTTGAGAAGAGCAGTTAGTCTTAACTGGGGGGGTTGTGGAACCTCGACTGCGATTTCGGGCGGGCTGGACATCTGCCGTGCAAATGACCCGCTGAGAAGAGCAGTCAGTGAGAGGATTCACTGTTGGTGCTGGAAAGTGACAACCTTGACTGCGGTTTCGTGCGAGCTTGACATCTGCCGTGCAAATGACTCGTCGAGAAAAGCAGTCAATAGTTAGGTTGTGCCACTGCAAAAAATCCTAGGCAAAAAAGGCCTAGTATGGCTGTAGATATGTTAGCAACATAAAATTTCCAGGGGCATGGCGGTAGGCCAGGAATTGGGAAATGTAACCTCAAAGTAACAATACCTGTCACTGGAATTGACGTATTGTTCACTTCCATAAATGAAAGGTTGGCAGGCGTGATAGTTTGGTTACAGGAAACTGCAACGTGGGTGGGTAGAATGGAGTAATCCGCCCCACTGTCAACCACAAAATTAATTTTGTAGGTTAGGTCCTGTAAAAATATTAAATTAGAAATTGGAGGGATTGAAACGACCCTACATGGCCCTCCCTTGAGGTCAGGAGAGTGTGAAGTTAGTTTTTTTCTTGGAATGAACAATTTCCTGTACAGTTACGTGCATTATTTTGAAATCGTCTATGATAATAACACAGTTGTAATTGGTAATTAGTATTGCCCGAAGGCGTGGCAGGTCGTTGCTTGAAATGTCGTTTGAAATGCTGAGGATTTCGAAGGTTCTGAGAGATGCTGGAAGTCATAGTGGATTGTCGTTTGTGCATGGTAGAAAGCTCATTTGAAATGGTTGTAAGATTGGTCGTCAAATTGTCTAGCTTAGCCTCTAATGCAGAAGTAGTTATAGGTTGTGGTGCTTGTTGCATAGAATAAATTAAATCTAATTTCTCTACAAAAGATATTAACGGTAAGTCATTGAAATTTAAGGACTGAATTTTAAGTTTTGGTGGTAGCTTAGCTATTAAAAAGTCTTTGGTCAATTCCTCAGTTAGATCAAGATCGATAGATAACTTCTGAATGTTAAAAAGCAATTCTTTGACACTACCAGAGAACTGAAGAGTCTCCAAAAGATTATTAATGCGAGATTCTCGTGGACCTAGAATAGATTTTATTACTGCCCGTTTCAATGTAGTATATGGTCTTTGTCTCGGGGGATTAATGGTTAGGTCGCGATGAGCTCCTAAAACGTCAAAAGGTAAGTTTAGGATTAATAAGTTATATTTGGCTAGTTCATCGTTGATCAGCATACGAGTAAAGTATCGTTCTACCAAAATAAAATATAGGATATCGTTACTCGTAAAAACTGGAAATGGAACTTTGACAGTCGCCATTTTAAATATTAAATATTAAAGTAAATAAAATTTGAAACTTATCGGATCAGAAAGGAGCACTAGTTCTGGTTCCAACGGTCACCTTCAGCCAGCCACGACAAGTCACGCAAGTGAAGCAGTAGCAGGATCTTCCGATGGCAGAAGTCGAGTAGCAGCCGATGACAGATGACGAAGGGATAACTAGATGTGGTTCATCTGGAGAATTCAATGCAGCAGGCAAAGACCAATACTGCCAAATTCTTCTTCAGGAACGTGTGGTCACTATATATAGCGATTTAACACTGAGGTTGGTGTGTTAGGACTATATTTATTAATTCTTCTAGAAGGAAATAAAACGCAGATTTACTTCTATGAATTATTTATTTGACTCTTATAGTTTATTGATACGCGTTGCCTAGTACCATTTCGTATCTATGCAAAAATATATTGAGTTGTGAGTCGTTCACAATAGTACCGGAGCGATAAATGGCTCACCCGTCGGCACTTTCTCCTAAGAGATTGTACCTCGTCCAGCTTCGGACTATGCCCCAATTCCAATAAGGTGTACTGTGAGAAATGAGATTGGTTTTTCAACGAAGTGGCTTCTTGTTCTTCTCATTATAATGCCTACTCTATAATTTCCGCCTCAGAGCGCCAACGTGCAGATGCGCTATATAGACCTAAAAGGAGAGATTACCAATTTTCGTCAAATAATACCATCAAATATGAAAGTAGACCAGAGACACATAGATAACAGAATAGCTAAAAATGTCAATTTTTCAGGAAGCAGTCGCCACATTTGCGAAGATAGAAGCTCGTAGGGTATTATGTATATAGATTATTCAGTTTTACTTTGTTCATTATGAATAAGTATATACTTCACACTGTCACGTGGGTGTTGTCGTGACTAGGATCGTAGCTAAAAGCAGAGATAAAACAAAACGCAAGGTTCAATTTAACAATATAATAGGTAACAAAATCGCTACAAACTACAAAAGCATGAGTGCGATCTTATAAATGACAGTAAATGAAAATTGATTGTGATAATCACAGAAATACTGCACATTAGTTTAAGAACTTATAAACATCATGAAAAATTATCATCTCTGACTGGGATTCGAACCCAAGACTGCTCTACCAACTGATCTACCTGAGACGATTCCCAATTGAATTACTTATATATTAGGACTACAGTAGGACAGGAAAGCACAGAAAGTGGTCCAGAGATAATAAACGAAGAGGTAGCATACGCACTCAAAAAGATGAAAATAGGCAAAACTCTGGGCCCAGACGAAGTACCTGTTGAAATATGGAGCCTACTTAATGATGTTAATACAAAGGTACTTACAGAACTTTTTAACTCAATTTATAAAACAGGAGATATACCTTACGACTGGTTAGTGTCGACCTTTATTGCTATCCCGAAGAAAACCCACGCTAAATCGTGTAACGACCACCGAACTATAAGTCTAATGAGTCACACGCTAAAAGTATTTCTAAAAATCATACATAACCGTATTTATAAGAAACTAGATAGTGACATAAGCGATACACAGTTTGGTTTTCGAAACGGAGTTGGCACCAGAGAGGCATTATTCAGCTTAAACGTGCTAATTCAACGATGTTTAGATGTTAATTTAGAGGTGTACGCATGCTTCTTGGACTATCAAAAGGCGTTTGACAGAGTTCGGCATGACCAATTCATGCAGATACTAAAACAAAAACAAATAGACACACGAGACATCAGAATCATTGAAAATATTTACTATAATCAAAAGGCAAACATTAGAATAGACGGAACAATGTCAGAAAATATCGAAATAAAGCGAGGAGTACGACAAGGGTGCATTCTTTCTCCACTACTCTTCAACCTATATTCGGAAACTATTATGCGAGAAGCTCTATACAACGAAACAGCAGGTGTAGTTATCAATGGAATACCAATCAACAACCTAAGGTATGCAGATGATACCGTGCTGCTAACAGAAAACATCCAAGACATGCAAAGCCTGCTACAGAAAGTGTATACAACAAGTAACCAATACGGCTTAAACCTAAACTTAAATAAGACCAAGTTCATGATCTTTACAAAGACACCAGACCCTAACATCCAACTTAACGTGGACAATCAAAACATTGAAAGAGTATACGAATATAAATACCTAGGAATCATGATCAACAGCAACAATGACTCTTCAAAGGAAATAAGAACAAGGATAGAAATTGCACGCTGCACCTTGATAAAAACGAAACAATTCTTTTGTAATAAAAACATAAACAACGACCTCAAACTACGTATGCTAAAATGCTACATATGCAGTATCCTGCTATACGGTATAGAAGCCTCCACACTGAACAAAGCAATGACGAAAAAGATAGAATCTTTTGAAATGTGGCTCTATAGGAGGATGCTGCGAATATCATATATCGACAGAGTTACCAATATAGTGGTTCTAAGAAGACTATCAAAAGAATTAGAAATAATGGACGAAATAAAGAAACGCAGACTGCAATACCTAGGACACGTAATGAGAGGAAGAAGATACGAACTACTTCAAAACATTATACAAGGCAAAATCATAGGAAAACGCAGTGTGGGACGAAGAAGAATGTCTTAGCTTCGCAATTTAAGAGAATGGTTTCACTGCTCAACAAACCAACTTTTTAGAGCAGCAGTTAACAAAATGAAAATATCATGATGATCGCCAACCTTCAAAAGAAGACGGCACTTTAAGAAGAAGAATATATTAACACTAACGCTAGGGTGGTCGAAACCTCCCTGATAACTACATACTACGACTAAGCTTTAGGAAGACCAAGTAAGCGGCGTCCCAAGACACTAGCTTTTAGGCTCCTAATAACTACGCAGTAAGGGAATCAGGTAAGCGACGGGACTGTCAGTGTTGGTAGGATAGGGTGGAGGTTACAATACCGCCCTCACGGAGCCGACCCCTTTGGTTAGTTGCCTTCACGATGAGTGAAAGAGAAGTTTCTTACTCCGTTGCACACAGTATCGTAATCAAATTTCTCACCAACGACAATGTTGGACCCAATTAAATTTGAAGTAGATTGCTCCAACAGTATAACGAATCAACATTATCCAAACCCAAGTGAAATTCTGACACAAATAATTTCGTGGAGGTGTAAAACACGAGCCATTGGCGACGACCCCAGACAAGCTGTACTCAAGAAAACATCGCCTCTTCGAGCTGATCGTTCAGAGATCAATTCAGAGAAACCATGGG
Organism: Agrypnus murinus; assembly: GCA_929113105.1. NCBI lineage: Eukaryota > Metazoa > Arthropoda > Insecta > Coleoptera > Elateridae > Agrypnus > Agrypnus murinus. The sequence goes on from OV816027.1 coordinate 115,622,614, forward strand.
ATTAGGATTACAGGAGTGTCTAATCCATTATCACAAACGAGCTACAGTACCAAAATATGACTGCTCGATGGGTTCCAAAGCTGTTGATTGAACAACAAAGAACTGCGCGTTTTAAGATTTCTCAAAGACTGCTAGTGCGCTATGAAGCGGGAGGGGAGGGGTTCCAACATCGGATAGTAACCTTCAATGAGACCTGGATTCGCCACTACATGCCAGACGCCAAGAGGATGGAATGGCGAAGAAAAGGTGAGGGGTGTCCAGTGAAGGCAAAAACTCGTTTGTCAGTGGGAAAAGTCCTGACAACAGTTTTTTGGGACTATGAATGGGTGTTTACTTGTGGTCCTATTAAAACTAGTCACAAATGACTAACCAATAATTTGAATCTGATAAATCTTAATAACTAAACATTTATAAGCTAGAGTTCATCAAATGATGTCCTTTAGTATGTACTAGCTGCGCAAAATACACTTATAACTATTCACTCGCGCACAATGGTCTGCTTTTATACAAAACACTACACAAGGTCAAACGGTTTGGTCCTCTTCAGTCTTCGGACAAGACGTTGGTTATCCAGTAGCTGAAGGGTTTCTGCGTTGACGTGATGGTATAGTCTGGTCTGATGTTTGCCAGCGAATCTTTTTATCTCCTCTCGAACCATTGGGATGCCAAGATCACGATGGAGGTCCTGCTTGCGTACGTACCATGGAGCATTTACCATGTTACGCAGCACTTTGTCTTGGAAGGTCTGAATTAGTTTTATGTTGGAATCTTTGGCACAACCCCAGAGTTGAATTCCATAAAGCCAAATAGGTTTTAAAATCTGATTATAAATAAGAATTTTATTGTGCAATGACAGCTTGGAATTTCTACCAAGGAGCCAATAATATTCTTTGTATTTCATACCAAGTTCAGACCGTTTCTTCTTAACATGTTCCTTCTAGCCTAGCTTAGCATCCAAGTTCATGCCAAGGTACTGTAACGGGTTAACATTTGTAACGGGTTAACACTTGGGCGGTGTTAATGTTACACTTATTATTAATTCTTTTAGACGGAATAAAACACAGGTTTATATCTAAGAATTATTTATTTGACTCTACTAGTTTATTGATACGCGTTGCCTAGTACCATTTCGTATCTATGCAAAAATATATGAGTTGTGAGTCGTTCACAACATTACCCCGCCCGATCTGAAACGTGGGTATTACACACATGAAAAAGAAAAAATACGGAATGGTATTTTGGAAAAAAAGGAGTATTTTAAGGTAACTTGAACAAAGTTTTAAAATTCTCCAGCTACAAAAACTCTACTAGGCAGTATAGGTAGTTACAATAAAAAAACTTAAGCTAAATAACACTACGGAACTTGCGACGGCAACTCTTGGAACCTGTAAACAGAAAGAAAAAAACAGAAAAGTGTTCAAATTTTTAAAGTCAACAGGTAAAAGGTTTTCAAAAGATGCCCTCGCGTAGCATTTGAAATCAGTTTATTGTTGGCTTAACATTAAATGGTAACTAATCTAAAAAATATGCAGGCTTTAGCCTATCTAAAGAGATAGGGCCAGTGTGATTTTCTAAAGTGGCGTATTTAACTGTCCGTTCTAACACTTTATAGGAGCCTAAATAACTGTCTTTCATGCCCAGGGTGTGCATGTCATTGCGAACGTATACGTGTGTGCAGTTGGTCAAGTCTCTGGGGACGAAGGACTGACTGGAATACGTTTTTGTAAAAAAATACTTCTGCTTCCTCATACGACGTTTGAGATTGGCTATGAAATTAGGGAGGTTCATGTCGTTAGCCAGTTGTTCTTTTTCGAAGAAATCACCAGGTAGTCGTAAAGGGGTAGCATACAGGATTTCTGCAGGAGAAACATTAACTTGTGATTTCAGGGTTGCACGTAAGCTCAATAGAATCCAAGGGAGATTTGTTAACCAGGAGGAAGTTCCTGTGGTTTGAATGGATTGCTTGAGTGTCCGATTAAAACGTTCGATAACGCCTTGACTAATCGGATGGAAGGCCGTGCATTTGACGTGTTTAATCCCTAACATGGCCATGAAGTTGATCCATGCATGCGAAAGGAATATTCTTGCATTGTCCGTGGTGAGGTACTTGGGAATTCCAAAGCGGAACACCCACGTGTCGACAAATGCAGTAATTACTGACTCCACGGATGAATCCTTCAGAGGAATAGCTTCCGGCCACCGACTGTAGCGGTCAATAATGGTAAGGAGGAATTTATAACCTCCCGAAGAAGGAAGGTGTACTAGGTCGAGATGGACCTTAGTAAAACGTTCATCTGGTTCCACAATAGATTGTAATACTCCAGCTATAGTAGAAGACGAACTGTCTGCAGCTATACTGATAGGGTTATTAATTCGCGGATGTACCAATAAAGTAGCGGTAATCAAAGCATTCTTCGCGTGCCTAAAGGCTTCTATTTGCTCATGATTTAACTGGACAGGCTTTAGCGAAGCTTTACCAGGAACAACTATAGAGGTTAACGGTGCCAAAGTTTTCACACAGTTTGGTACAAATTTATGGTAATACGACATTAAGCCAATAAAATTGCGGAGTGCTTTCTGACTTGAAGGCAATGGGTAATCAATTATAGCTTGGACTTTGGAAGCCATTGGTCTGATACCGCGTGTATTAACGTGATGTCCTAAAAAATCGAGCTCATTGACTCCAAAGAGACACTTTGGTAGGTTTATAATTAGGCCATTGTCTTTTAATCGGGAAAACACTTGGTGTAAATGTTCAATATGTTGCTGCGAATCAGCACTAAAAACTAATATATCATCTAGATAAGAAAAACAAAATGGGAGCCCTGATAACACAGTGTCCATGAAACGACTCCAAGTGCTGGCTGCATTCCGTAGTCCGAAACACATCCGTTTGAACTCAAAGAGTCCCAGAGGTGTGATAATAGCAGTCTTGTGAATGTCCTCTGCCGCTATTGGTATTGCGAAGTAGGCCTTTTTGAGGTCTAGCTTCGAGAATATGGTTGCACCAGCAAGTTTATTTGTAAAGTCCGTTAAAAAAGGAATTGGATAACAGTCTGGTACTGTCACTGAATTAAGTTTTTTATAATCGCCAACCAAGCGATAACTGTCTGTTGGGGCGATGGGGGCTGAGATGTCTTGGTCGTCACCAGGAGGTAGTGCCTCTGCTGCGCCTACTGCTCGCTTCCCGACGATGTGAATTGGCGTGGCGTAGCTAGATGATGACCGCTGTACTACGTCAGCGTCCAAGAGCTCATTAAGATGATCTTCTAGAAAAGAAAGATGATTAGGGTTCAGTTTGCGACAGCGTGCTTTAACTGGAGGTCCTGTCGTGTCAACGTGATGGACTACAGTATGTTTTACGGGTTGATGGTAGTCGAACTTACGTAAAAGTCCTGGGAAGTGTGTGTTTAGCATCTTGCTATAAACATCAAGATTGCTAGACATGTTGTTAACAGTACCTGAAGAGTGTACGTTAATGCTTGATGGTAAGGGAAGAAGAGGGGAAGAAATCGCAGGAGTAATGATTGACTCGGAAGGAGGATTCAAAACATTAGCCTGTGCGGAAAATATTTTTCGTTTAGTGCCAGTCTTAACTTGTTGGGTTGAGGAACCTTGACTGCGAGTTCGAGCGGGCTGGACATCTGCTGTGCAAATGACCCGTTGAAAAGAGCAGTCAGTCTTAACTGGTGGGGTTGGAAATTGACAACCTTGGCTGCGGTTTCGGGTGAGCTTGACATTTGCTGTGCAAATGACTCGTCGAGAAAAACAGTCAATAGTTAGGTTGTGCTGCTGTAAAAAATCCAGGCCTAGAATGGCTGTAGATATGTTAGCAACATAAAATTCCCAGGAGCATGGCGGTAGGCCAGGAATTGGGAAATGTAACCTCAAAGTTATAATACCTGTCACAGGAATTGACGTATTGTTCACGGCCAAAAATGAAATGTTGGCAGGCGTGATTTTTTTGTTACAGGAAACATGTTACAATGTGGGTTGGTAAAATGGAAAAACCTGCACCACTGTCAACCACAAAATTAATTTTGTAGGTTAGGTCTTGTAAAAATATTAAATTAGAAGTTGGAGGGATTGAATTAACCCTGTATGGTCCTCCCTGGAGGCCAGGAGAGTGCGAAGTCAGTTTTTTTGTTTGGTATGAACAATTTCTCGTACAATTACGTGCATTATTTTGAAAGCGTTTGTGAAAATAATACGGTTGTAATTGGGAATTAGTATTGCCCGAAGGCATGGAACGCCGTTTATTGAAATGCTGAAGATTTTGGGGGTTCGGAGAGATGCTGGAAGTCATAGTGGACTGCCGTTTGTGCATAGTAGAAAGCTCATTGGAAATGATTGTAAGATTGGTCGTCAAACTGTCTAGTTTCGCTTCTAATGCAGTAGTAGTCAAAGGTTGTGGTGCCTTTTGCATAGAATAAATTAAATCTAATTTTTCTACAAAGGATATTAATGGTAAGTCATTGAAATTTAAGGATTGAATTTTGAGTTCTGATGGTAGTTTGGCTATTAAAAAGTCCTTCGTTAATTCCTCAGTTAAATTGAGATCCAATTTTTGAATATTAAAAAACAGTTCTTTGACACTACCAGAGAATTGAAGAGTCTCCAAAAGATTATTAATGCGAGATTCTCGTGGTCCTAGGATAGATTTTATTACTGCCTGTTCCAAGGTAGTGTATGGTTCTTGTCTAGGAGTTTTAATGGTCAAGTTGCGATGAGCGCCTAAAACGTCAAAAGGTAAGTTTAGAGTTAATAAGTTATATTTAGCTAGTTCATCGTTGATCAGCATACGAGCAAAGTATCGTTCTACCAAAATAAAATATAGGTCGACATCGTTACTTGTAAAAACTGGAAATGGAACTTTGACAATGGCCATTTGAAATATTAAATAAGTAAATAAATGATTTGAACTTATTGGATCAGAAAGGAGCACTAGTTCCGGTTCCAACGGTCACCTTCAGCCAGCCACGACAAGTCACGCAAGCAGGTTCTTCGGATGACAGGAGTCGATCAGCAGCTGATGACAGATAACGCAGGAGCAACTAGATGTGGTTCACCTGGAGAATTCAATGCAGCAGGTAAAGACCAATACTGCTAAATTCTTCTTCAGGAACGTCGGGTCACCATTTGTAACGGGTTAACACTTGGGCGGTGTTAATGTTACACTTATTATTAATTCTTTTAGACGGAATAAAACACAGGTTTATATCTAAGAATTATTTATTTGACTCTACTAGTTTATTGATACGCGTTGCCTAGTACCATTTCGTATCTATGCAAAAATATATGAGTTTTGAGTCGTTCACAACAGTACTTAGCGTTGTTTGCATGAGGTACAATGTTACCGTTGATATTAAGCGTAGGGGGTCCGTCAACTTTTATTGGTGAAGTAGACATGGATAGATTTAAGTTCATTTAGTTTTATTTTCCATTTTATTTTCCAATCAAGAATTCTGTTACTAGCATTTTGCAGCTTAGCGGTAGAGGTTTCAGAATTGTGTCCAACTGCATGCAAAGCCGTGCCGTCAGCAAATGCTGCGGTAGTCACATCTGTTGTTTCTGGCAAGTCACTGGTGTAAAGGAGGTAAAGTAATGGTCCCATGACGCTTCCCTGTGGTACACCTGAACTTATTTCTTTGAGATCTGAATATTCGTCTTCTTGTTTGATGCGAAATAGTCTGTCTGATATGTATGATGATAAAACTTCAACATACTGTTTCGGTAGCATTATTTTTAATTTATGGACTAGTCCATCGTGCCAGACCTTGTCGAAAGCCTGGACAACATCGAGGAAGACAGCCGAGCATACTAATTTTTCTTCAAGAGTTCTTTCAATAACATCAGTAATTCGATGCACTTGATCGATGGTGGAGTGTTTCTGGCGGAATCCAAACTGAAAATCTGGGATTAAACTATTGTTTTCTATTATAGGCCGCAGTCTTTTCAATAGTAGTTTTTCGAACAGTTTCGTGATTATTGGAAGTAGAGAAATAGGTCTATATTATTCGACATCATTTACTGGTTTACCAGGTTTTGGTAACATAATTACTTCTGCCACCTTCCAGATAGCAGGAACGTATCTGAGACGAAATGCTGCATTGAAGAGATAAGTAAGCATCACTATTCCTTTCTTCGGCAGTTGTTTCAAGATTTCTCCAGTAATGAGATCAAAACCAGGGGCTTTTTTAGGATTCAGATTAGTTTAAATTTCATCGGCCAATTCTTTCGGCGTAACCAACATTATTTCTTCTAAAACTGGATCAAATGTGTCCTCAAGTAATACATCTGACTGGATTTGATTTGGTTTAAAGATATTGGTTAAGTGATCAGCAAACACATCAGCGTTTTGTTTATTACTAAGAGACCATGATCCATCTTCCTTCCTAATTGGAGGAATAGATGAAACAGGTCTTCTAATTCTTTTGGTGGCTTTCCATAAGGAATAGTCCGTGGTTTCATCTGCAGACAAGTCTATTAGATATCTTCTTATGGAGTCCTCTTTCAACTTCTGAATCTCTCTTTTAAGACTCTGAGTTTTATTATTTAAAATAGTTTTATCCAACGGGTTTCTTGAATGGTGCCATTTTCTTCTAGCCTTTCTTTTATCTTTGACCAATTCTCTAATCTCCAGTGGGTAATTATTCCCTTTGGTGACATATGTAATTTTTTTGGTGTTGCTAGTCGCCGCCGATTGAATGATTCGGAGGAATTTCTCAGCTTCATTATCCAATTGGTCCTTGGACTTTAGATTGACATTCAAGTTGATATTATTATCAAGGTCAATTTTGAAGCTTTCCCAATCAGTAGTTCTACTAACTAATCTTGGCTGGGTTTCTTTTTTGATAATTCTTTCACTGTTAAAATAACTGTCGAATGATCAGAGTTTAGGTCGAAGTTTTCCTGTACATCAACAAAGTTTGGTGACACTTTTCTTGTAATAAAAAAATCTAGCAAGTCAGGTATTTTATTTAAGTCTGTAGGCCAATAGGTGGGCTTGTCTGTAGAATGAAAATTGCAACTAGTTTCACCTATTGCCTGTCTAAGTTCTTTACCTTTGGCCGTGGTCAGGCGAGATCCCCAATCTACATTGTTAGCGTTATAGTCTCCTCCCAATATGAATCTCTCACCCATATGATGTATAAGTTCAAGATATTCCGGTCGTTTAAGGTTATATTTGGGTGGACAGTATACGGCACCCAAATTAAATTTTTGTTTGGTTGATTTGATGCTTACTACAGGAAGTTGTATTTCTTCAGATTGAAGGTGACGTTCTTCATAATGATTAATATGGTTTTTAATTAAGATTGCACTACCTCCTTTAGATTGGTTTCTTGGATGTATGCATTGATAGCATTGATATCCACTAAATTTGAGGTATGACTGATTAGTACAATGTGTTTCTGAAATTAAGCATACATCAATGTTCTGATTGATAAGGAATACTTCTAATTCGTGTTTACGATTTAGAATGCCATTGGTATTCCAGAGTCCAATTCGTAGGTCAGTTATATCCACGAATTATTTCTTTTTGGGAATAGCACCAGTGGCTCTGGCTTCTAATCGGTCTAGTCTAACAGCAAACTGATTAAACATATCCATCAATTGTTTCATCATCTGCTGCATGGAACCATGTTCTTCATATGTGGTCGAAGATTGAGGATTTGAGGGTTGGACCTTACGAGTTTGAACAGCATTAGCATATGAAATCTCATTAGATACTTTCTTAGTGCTAAATGTTCTGGGTTGCGGTTTTTTCTGCATTTGTTGTATCTTCCGTTTTTGTACGTTTACTTACAATCAGCTGTGAGGTGACCACCAGCGCATTTGACGCAGACAGGACTTCTTTGACAGTATTTCTGAGTTTGACCAAATCTTTGGCACTTTTTACATTGAGGTACTAACTTGTTGGCTTTCAACGCTTCGATTTTTACTTTCATGTTAGCCAAATACCGTATTTCAAATATTTCTTGATGTCCTCCGTTTTATCGAAGGTTATAACGAACAACGGTAGCTTAATATGTTCAACCCTGTCATTCTCCTTGACTTTTTTTAATTTATTTTCTACGGAGATTACTTTGAAACCTCTCTCTTTTAATTTAGTTGATATTTCTTTCGAAGATGGATGCAAGTTTCTGACCATAATCCTAATCGGCCTTTCTTGCTTATTTTCGTATGAATGCCATTGTTGGTTAGTTTCATTCATCATTGTTGTCAATTCACGATATTCTGTTTCGTTATTGACGTTAATTTTGACTTGGTTATTGTTTAACAAAGTTGCATTATAAGTTAGGTTTCTTGTTTGGAGCTTTTGTTTGATTTCCTGATAGTTCTCTACATTGCTTACTACTACCGGGGGAGGTTTCTGCACTTTTTGTTTGTTTTATTTTTGACTGGACTATCCTTGTTTTGTTCAGGAGAAGAAACGGCTTTACGTTTTTTGTTTTTAGGTAACAACCACGCAGTTTCTCTATTTACAATTTTTTCTTCTTCATCAGAATTTATTGGGCTGTAAGATATCTTTTTTGATTGAACTAATGCTAATTGTTCTTTTAAAAATTTTATTTCGCTCAAGGCTTTCTTTAACTCCTTTTTAAGGTAAGAAATTTTTTTAGGTCAGTTGAACTTGTAGTTGCTATTTCCATATCGGAATTTTCTGTTCTTTCATAATTTTGTTGAAATAATAATTGCATTTGCTCGTTGTTAACCGGTAGCGGTTCATTAACATCGAGTAAGGGAATTCCTTGTGGAGGTATTGTTTTATTATTTATTACATTATGTTGATGTTGCTGTACATACGATCGCATACCGGGCCACAAACACAACGAACATTGGCTGAATTATTCTGGAATACCCTCAAACACTCCCCTACAAGTGCAGACTTCTTACCGTGTGATTTTCACATGTTTGGGCCACTTAAGGAGGCGCTAGGAGAGGAGAATTTCGATGATGATCAACAGGTGGAGCAGCTCGTACGCAACTGACTACACTTCCTTCTTTCTACGATACAGGAATCCAGAAACTTCCGATCCGCTGGCAAAAATGCGCAGGGAAAGGTGAAAGATGTAAGAAAAATAGAATATTTTTGTTTTGTAAAATTAAAAAAATAAAAACTATAGGTCGATTTATATTTGATCCATTCTCGTATATATAAATTTGTAAATTCTTTAACTAAACTTTGTAGTCCAAAAAAGATGTTCGAAGCACTTCTTAAGTGGCGCCTTAGTATGGTCTGCTTCAGGCGCCAAAATAGCTCTTTACGACCCTGCGAACCGCTTAACAAAGTGTACAGATTCACTTCAAAAGCACCATTAGCAATAAGAATATACATACCTTGTACAGATGCCGTTTGCTGCATCAACGATTCAAACAACTTGTACGCATTTGAGTCTAAAGTACAAAATGTGTAGCCTTTGAAATCTTGTTCCCTAAGGTAATTAATTATTGCGATCATGAGGCGTTTTTAATGCCTTAGAAAATTAGTTGATATATAATACCAAAATCGATTTGCGTTCACAGTTTCTAAAATATATCGAGGTCTTTTCGAAAATTGTAATAAGAAAACAGTAAATGTTGATGCAGATAACTAGATGGAAACCCCTTCGTGATTTTTCCGATTTTCCCTTAAGTACCTCCTAGCAATTGCATGGAAAACTAACTCTTAAAGAAATCGAACTGAACACTGAAAAATAAAAATTCTGTTGATTTTGCGTATAACATCTTCTGTATACCAACCAAACCAATCCAAACAAAACAATCCAATTTGGAGAGGAGATAACGAATGTGGTTATTAGGAAATATTGATGACACAGGTCTTCTTCTGAAATGAAGAAGAAATTTATGTTGAAAGGTGAGAACATTATATTCATGTATATTGTCTGTGCAAGATCAATGTTTATTATATGATTTCCTATTTTAATTTGCATCACTGGGCAATGTCTATCAGTCGATAAAGCTTGTCGAGTTGATTCAGAAACGTAATAGTATCTACCCCGATCTACATATATGATAGGACAATAATTAATAAAAATATTTTGAGTGGCTTTCGTTATTATCTAAAAAAGTAAATACTTAATCGATAATGATCAAAAGTTAATAGGGAGGTTTGCACTAATCTTTCTGATCCAATTCAACCAACCTGTTAATGATACTCCTGCTATACTGCCCCCACTCCTAGACAAATTAAATTCCTTGTTTTGGCCCTTGTTAGAAGTGATGATAAGTGCGTAATAAAGAAGAAAAAAATCGCATGATATTCGTTAGAGAACTTCAATAATGTTCATAATAAGATAAAAACTTATCAACTCTTTAAAATGTATACGTAGGTACCGTTTGTTATCAAGATGATAAGAATAGTTAATGTTTTGTGTAGTGCTTGGGAATTTGATTCGCAAACTGTTTTAGAAACTAATTGCAAACTGATTACGAATTTATGCTCATTTTGCTGTAACACATCCGGTTTTTGTGTACAAAACAGCAGTTGAAGAATTTCTGCATGTTTGTTTTTTATTGATACACTAACCCTCCATGTTAATCCATAATCCCTTATCTCTGATTTTAGAAGTGTTTTTTTAACTTTTTAAAAATACTTCCATACAGAGTAAACGGCTAGAATAAGTGCATGGTGTCTTAAAAAAAGATATTGCATGTAAAAAATTAGGGGGCGCCCATCTAAGAAAATCGCCCTACTCCCCTGTATTCGGGTATACTAAATAAATGGCAAGAATAAGTTGTAACGAGTTCATTGTGGCTGATCTTTATTCCGGTTTGTTTAGAATTTAATTTGGTATATAAAACATAAAAGGCTTTCGTTTTTAGGTGTATAATATTTAAAACTGCAGGCTGTCTTATTTAATGTTAAATTTGTGGTATCCAGTTGAAACCAAGTCAACACTAGTACATACAAAACTTATTCTCCAGGGTTTAATATCTTGCTTTACTCACGTATTCTTTAGAATTGTTCTTAATACCATTTATCATTCATCAAGTGAACAAAATTTATGATTTTATTTTGAATGTATACTTTCCTATAGTTACTGTATCAAGTTTCTTTGAATTTCAAAAGTTTGTAATCATAAGTCATGTGTACTAGACAACTTTATTGCTTTATAAGGTGGCTGGTAGTTGATAAGCTTGTTCTTGTTTTCGAGTCTAATGGCTAATTAATAAAATAAAAGAGAATTTCGTCTAATTTTATTATTGAAGATGCATGTTGCTGTACTTCAGTTTGATTGGTTAAATTCATACAGCCTCTCTGAAGACTTGTTTAGCTTTCGCAGGTAGTTTGTTCCGCGTTTTAATAGAATAATTCAGGTACAATTACCGTACTAGTTGGGTTCATTATAAAGACAGTTTATGGAAGTTCTGTATCGTATCGTGAGTCTACTAAGAGACCAATTTTTGTTGAGATATTCTCTATAACAATATGTTGTGTATTTTTTTATAGGAGTCAAATTTAATGAAGATAAAAATCGTACAACCTAGTTCGCTACAAGGAGCTGGAGAATTTGTTTTAACTAAGTTGGCATCAACTAAAAGGAGTGTCCTTTACTGGAAATTAGTTTAATTATTAGATAGTGTTAATATGTGTAAAAGTTATGCGGTTTAGTAATAACGAGTAATAATATGCATGCATAAAAGTGCATATTAAATCAGTTTAAACAACAGCGGAAATCATTATTTTATTAACAAAATTTATCAACAATCATAACAATCTTTTGGGTTTCCATTAAGAAATTTCAATAAAAATGTATTTAGAATGGGATCCCAAGTTAAGTTAAATTGTAGAGATTTATGTTGCGGGTAGTTTTCTGATAATCTTTAACTTTAATTGTATTGACTTTAAATGAATATACAAAGTTTAAAACTACTACTCATTGGTCTATCTTGGCACGACGAATTGTTGGTGTTTCACCATTCGTATAATTAATCTTAGATATAAAAAAGGCTAGTCACAATGAATTTAACCTAAACAGAATAGGGAGTTTTCCTGAATTGTAGATTTTCAATATTTATTTATCAAACAATTTGGGTGGCGCCCTTCTATATTTTAAATTCTTCCTGTGTTTTACTCCAAATTAGTAATCCTATGATTGATACCCACGACAACTGAGCACAATTTGAACCAATAAAGACGTCTTTGACGGGAGATCTGTTAAAGTATCAGTGATTTATATGATTATTTGGTTGAAGGAATCTTAGTAAATTATAATTCAAGTCAAAGTGTGGTACTTTTGTTTGTTTAATTGTCGTGGAAAAACTATTTGTTACAATTGATTAGTCAATCGTGGGACCTCTTGGGATTTATTTGTTTAGTGGGAATTTTGGTAGGTGTCATGCTGGATGGTGTCTTTAAAAAAATGTGATTCATGAAAAATTGGAGGGAGTACACAAACAACAAAATCTCTGCAAATCTATGTTAATGTAACAATTAAAAAACCTATTTTTTGTAATTAAAGGTAAGAAAATCAAAGAAATATTTGCAAATAGATATAATTTTGGCAGTTGGCATTTACTAGCCATTTTTACTGGATAACGGGAGTGTTCGTCCGTCATAATTCAAGAGTACGTTTGCAGCACTTGGATTAAAAAGTGGCCACAAGTTGTTCCCTTGGGAATTCATTAATTATCATCAATAGAATAAAAAATGAAATATCATTTTTATAGCACCATGTTGTGCCCTTTCAATATTGTATTTAAAAAGGGATTTAAACTTTGGAGATAAAATTAGAAAAAAATTGTTAATTTAATTGTTCCTTTAAAATACATTAGATAAAAAAAACCTTTTTGTCTTTTCTTATCTAATTTTGTCTAATCGGGTACCCCCTTCACTTTTTATGAAGATCTTGTTTAAGTTTCTCAGTGCGTTCATCTCTTCATTCATTAATTTACGTCCTGGGTATACTTTATGCTATGTATCGTATGCTCATCCCACTTCCCTATTATTTCTTCTACTATCTTTATATTCAAACGGTATATAGTCCCTACTTCGTATTTCTGACACTTTTTCGATTACGTAGACTGCGTAATCTTCAGTTCAGGCGACTACTACCTAGTTTTTCGCAACCCATATACCCATTCCCTCAAACTTTAACCGCATTTAAATCTATCTGCTGCCAGATAACTAGTGTGAGTTCGTGGGTCTCACAAGATGTCTTCTGTATCGATTGCCAAGAGTCGTCTAAAATAGCTAAAATAGAGCTTGCCGACAATATGTCTAACGAACTACACACCTGCGACTGCTTCCAATGTAATAGACACTTCGCAATAAAACGTACTTAAATAGATGAAAGCTTTTTTTCCATAAAACATAACCACAAATAATATGCATAAATAAGAAGTCACCAAATAAATCATAAAATACTTTATTGCAAATGGTAAACACTGTAAATAAACTTTAGTAAGGTTACATAAATTAATTTAGTCAATTAATAAATATGTACACCAAGAATTAAGGAATTCTTCGGGATCACAAAAGTTCAAGGTATGTTAACGCGTATAAAGGTTCACCTTAGATTGTGCAACCGATTATACAACCCCAAGTAGTTGATAATAGTTAATAAAATTTACGAAGCAAAAGAAATGGGCACACTCGTAAGAATAAATTCTAACAGAGTTTATATACAATTTACAATGTGTAACGCACACTGGAGAAAAACTATGTAAATAATAAAACTATATATTACGTAATTAACAGATTATATTTGTACAGTGGCTGCTCGAAGTTATAGTTTGACGTACACAAGAGCTCACAATACTGTTGCTTTCTTCAGTTGCTGTAGCCTGAAAAAGTCAGAATACCAGTAATTACCGTAACGGTGCTCAAAGGCGACAACAGCAAGTAACCAGATAATTGATAAGGAGTGAGAAACTCAAATGATAAAAAAAAACAAAGAAGAAGGCCTGCAACAAATAGATCAAAATTACCAAGTACGCACATGACAAGCATTCAAATAATACCTTCGCTGGAGGGCGGTCTCGAAATCTTATTAAACGGCTACCAGAGTAGAAAAAGTCAGCGATCAAAGAGTGATTCCTGCATAAGAATTATTAAATTAACTATAAAAATCAAAACGTAATAAATTCAGTAACTGCAAACCTTAGAGAACGTGTTCCTAACCCCAAAAGCGGGGCTTTCACCCAAGCGGCCCGAGATCGACTCTTGGTGCCGGCAAAAAGAGGTATCTAAATCAAATAGAAATACACAGCCAAAATCACATTAAGTTTGCCAAAAATGCGTTTCTAATAAATTCACTAAAAGGAAAACAATTCTCAAAGGCGATGCTACTAGATCATTCTCTTCTAACATCTAATCTAAACAGGAAAGACTTTCGATAAAGTTCAGAACGGTAACTAGGGGGCAAGTGGGCAGAAAGCGAAAATCCTATAACAAACTACACATAAAGGTACAAAAGCATGGCAATAACCGGTGGCAGAATTTCCGCCGTGTGGCCCTTACAGCGTGCTAGCTGGGCTAACTAAACCCTGCTTTTTTTAACGAGATTGTCACTACTTGCCATTTTCCAACCTAACTTAATAGTTAGCAGAGTATCTAGATAAATGATTGATTTTTTATAAACTGTTACTTTATTGTTTTTATTACTAGTAACCTTTATTTTTATGAAATCTATTTGATCTCCAATTTATAAATCCATCCTTAATATGCCTTGCACCTAATCCTCGCCGTTTTTAAAGCGTCCATAAAAGATCCAAAATTGCTTAGATAGGAAGAACGAATAATAATGTTTCGTAATCAGTCAATTTAGTAAGAATTTATTTACGTCATAAAGTGCATCATAGTTTGATCCGTTTGAATACTAAATGCGTGGACGTATTAAATTTGTGTATGAACAAAAACGTGTACTCAGCTTAACGGTTCATCGCATTCATTGCATGCAGTTATATAAAGTGATTAAACAATAGAGACATGCTACTTTTCTCAATAATGTGTAGGATTCTAGAGATTGTAAATAAGATTATAGTCTACAACATGATGATACATATGATTACAATACCAATGCTTATTTTTAGAACAGAGACATGGGCGATGGCGGAAAATAATGAAAGGAAATTAATAGTAATGCAAAGGAAATATCTTAAGAATGTGCCGGAAGACCAAAATGCAAACTGTAGTGTTGCAGACTTTATGAAAACATTGTTTTTAATTACTACACACAAACATAATAAAATAAAATATATCTTGGGTCGAATAACGGACCTTCAATAATTGTGTTACAATCTTTTGTTTTTTTTAACTATTGATATAATTTCTTATATTTGCTCTTACGATAATTTGATTCAATGGGAAATTCTTATTAAATTATGAAACGTCAAATTTTGACATTTTGTTGTCATAACCCTAAAATTTGTGTAGCAGAGCTGATACGATTAAAACAAGTTTTATCTTTGATTGAATTGCCGGATTTTTATTATTGACATTAGTTATTTTAGGTTATGTAATGTTTTCGCTTACAACTTTTCAATGAAGTACCTACTTTGTAAACTCAAGGTGAGTTATTTTAACCTTAAAGTATATCTAACCTTTAGAGTTTAGAGGAGAAACAATTTCACAAAAACCAGCTCTACTTTTATTTACATACTTTGATTGTGGCTATGTTTTCCTTCTGCTCGGCGTACTTTCTGGAACTCTAAAATATATGGAAACCGTTCTTGTATCGGACTCCGAAACTCTTTTTAGGATACTCTCCGATTTAGAAAGCTTTTTCGTGCAAGTTCTTCCATTGGATCATCTCTCGCCTTCTGGTAAGTTATTATTTTAAATTATTTTTTCTTTTCTTATATTCTCTTCTTTATTTTATTTATTTTATTTGAAAATTATAACACTCAAAATCCACAAACGAAATAATAATTATAAAATTATCATACTTACTTTAATAGAGATGCTCAAAAATTACCACGGCTTGAGATTTAGCTCTTTCTTACAAATTTTAGTTTTCAGGTCGCAGGTGTTAACCCTAAAAGCTTCTAATTGAATAATGGATTCAGGAATAAATAATAATATGTTGGGCGCCACCAAAGCTGAGGATGTTTTTCATAAAACATAAATAAAATTTAGAAAAAGCGAAGGTTATCAGCTAAGGAACTAACTTCCTTATTAATTTTAAAGTTAATTTAATTAAAACATTAATCAAACTATAAAAGCACTTGATTAGCCAAATAAAACAAAAAACATCAGCAGTCCGTTTAGCCAAACTATGTCAAGTAGTCAATTAAATTTGAAATCTGTATATTGAAAACAAAAGAAAATGGTACATATAATGTCAATCAAAATAGTTACATATTAAAAAAATAGCGAGTTCAAAATACAAAACAGATCAAAATATAGTTACGTATGCAATAATGAAAAGTTTGTAAATTCAAAATATAAAACCATCAATTTAAATTAGATATTGTTCCAAAAATAAATAAAATTTCGGGATTTTATTTTATCTAACATTACAATATTAACAAAATTAAATACCTTAACCACTTTTAAATCGTCCACAGTAGTGTTCAAACCAAAATTCCTTTCACAAGTTGAAGGATTCGAACTCTTGACACTCACACATCTTAAAAGCTTTAAACAAAAGCTACAATAACAAACTGCTGGGCGTAACGTTGCGGGAAGAAGTCTCCTGGATTCTGAACTAAATATTATTAATGAGGTTCATTAAACTTCAACTCAACTGCTTGCAATAACTGCCTTAGATAATAAATTCTTAATTATTCTTCTGACTTGAACGGTACTCGTAATTACTTGAATGTTGCTCAAAATAATTGTTAAAATTATTATGATTCGGTAAGAACAATGTAACGTTATGAAAATTCCCTTTTCTTGAACATGGGAATTAACACTGAGTTCTACTAACAAATGTCCGGCAACTAAACCATTCTTCAATAAATGAAGAATCACAAAATAACTGTAATTAAGCTGTACTGTAAAACTGTATTTTTATTCGAACAATTCGAAAAACTAAACGACACTTTAAATAATTTTTTAATAAGCAAATTGAACGATACTAACACATACTCAAACGGAAAATTGTTAAATTCACTTAACGGAATGTATATTTGTAATTGTACCCCGTCGAGGTCGGGGCACGCTGTGTCTCGTCAAGTCAAGTCAAGTGTGTCTCGGACCACCAGCTGAAAGCAAGTGTAGTCTGGACCGCGCTTTTAAAACTAAAGTCGCTTCCCTTAGAAGACTAGAAATTATATTATTGTGAGTTTAGGGTTTACAAATCTTCATGCTCCAATCGAAAAACGCCTAGCCTAAATTTGTCGAATCAAAGCGGAGCAGTCCACGTGGACTGAATACAACGTAGTTTGTTGTTCCGACGGACGGAAAGTGCAATGCAGATATTATTTCTTTAGTTAAGGCTGCAGACGCTAGACATGCGGGCCATGCAATTTTCAAGTTAAAACGCAGAAAGGCCAAACTGAATTCGTCAACACGTGTTAGGTGTTATTTTCCAAACAAAGGGAAGTTTGTTTTTTATCATGTTTTCTCAGAACGCAAACTGGAATATTTTTATAAAGCTGTACGTAAATGCGCCACTGACTATTTTATCAGGGTTTTAGCAACGCAGCCAGTTTTTAACGGATACACGTAAACAAGCAAAGCGCTAAAGACATAATTTATTGCTCCAACGTCTTCTAGTTTTATGGGAGTTCAAAAACAACCTTTTAAAATATTTCTTTGTAAATACGTTTATACGAACAAAATTTTAGCTACAAATAAAATATAGATTTGCAGGACCGGACTTTAGATTTTTCAATAAATATACATGCAAAATTACACATAGTTGAGACCGATAGAAAATATACCGTTACAAAATAATGGAGGCCGTTTTAAACACCGGTTAAACACTGTTGAACATTTACTTTATTAAATTTTACAGAATTAAATTTTTACATATTACTCTTTTTGTTTGCAAAACTTAACCATCTTTATTTACATGAATAAGTTATATTTTTACATCACAACCTAGCCGGCTTAGGTCATTATCACTTCATGATTGCTATAAAATTTATTGAAACTATGCAACCGTTTTGATTCTCTATTACATTATTTTAATAAAACGGCTGCTTCTCTATTTAGTAACCGTTGTCAAGGCACAATGCTATACCTAAACCATAAATACAAGAAATGAGTCATCGCAAATCACTTAGGCGACAGCGGGTTGCTTCCAACGCATTATTGTATTCCATCTCTCTCTATTGTGAGACGAATATATGAAAAGAAAAAAGTAAACAATAGAGAGAGAGAGATGGAATGCACCAAAGTGTTGGGAGTTCCTTGCTGTTGCCCAGGTGATTTATGTATGATGACTCATTTCTTGTATTTATGGTTTAGGTATAGTATGAATTGTTATTGTAACCCAACATTATTTTATTTTTTGTCAGTAAAATGTGGAAATATTGTACATTTTCATTGATTCTATTTACATTTTCCTATTTAGAGATAGCTGCTAGTGGAAACCACTCACCCTAAATAAATCTTTTATCTAAATTATAATTATGTACAAAGAGTAAATCAATAAAAATCAATTCAAACTAGAATCACGTTGTGATAATTTATTTTTAACTATTCATATACTAACCAACAGTTAACGTTTTTTATGTGCATCAGTAAGAATCCATGAACATTCATAAATCAAATAACTTTTAACTTGAACAACTGAGGTAAATGCGTTTATAGGTGTGCTGATAAAAATATCATCACAATAATATAAGTGGAAGAATAAGGGGATTAGGGAGGAAACCAAACTAGAACCAAAGATTAAGAAGAGAGAAGATAAACAGCTATTGGTTTTGCCTCATAGAAATATTATCACAACAATAGGGATTTAATTCTTTCAAATTTATTTGCGTTTATGGATTAAAGATTGAATTTTTAAAAATATTGTCTACGTTAGAGATTGGGGAATAATTTTTTTTTAAATATTTTTGGAATTTAGATTGAATTTTTAAAAATATTTCTTTAGATTCGGGGACTGAGGATTGGATATTTAAAAAAATATTTTTCTGGGATTAGCGACTAAGGGTCAGATTTTTTAAAATATTTTGGGAAAAAGGATTAGATTTTTCAAAATATTTTTGACATTTGGGATTAAGGATTATATTTTTAGAAGCATTTTTGAAATTAGGGATTGGGATTAGATTTTATCAAAATAATTTCTATTAAGTTTTGAGATTCAGAATTGGATCTTTATAACATTTCTTTGTGATTACCAATTGGATTTTCTAAATGCATATATTTTCTGGAATTAGCGAGTGATGGTTAGATTTCTTAAAAGAATTTTTTAAAAATTGGGATTGGGTCCTTTCAATTTCTTGCGAATAGGGCTTGAGGATTGAATTTTTAAAATTATTTCTTTTCGATTATCCCTTAAAGATTGGATTTTTAAAAATATTGTTTGCGTTAGGGATTTGGTTAATGAATTTTTTAAAACTATTTTTTGGAATTTAGAATAAATTTTTTAAAATATTTTATTGGATATTTAAAAGGATTTTTCTGGGAAAAGGGATAGATTTTTCAAAATGTTTTTTTATATTAGGAATGAGGATTGAATTCTTAACAATATTTCTTTGGATTCGGGGATTGAGGATTGGATGTTTAAAAAATAATTTTCTGCGTTTATAAGTGCTCATAGAAATATCATCACAATAATAAAGGTGAAAGCATAAGGGGATTAAGGAGAAAACCAAACCAAAACCAAAGATAAAGAAGATAGAAGATAAACAGCTACTAGGTTTGCCTCATAAAAATATGATCACAATAATAGGGATTGGATACTTTGCGAATAGGGATTGAGAATTGAGTTTTTAAAATTATTTGTTTGCGTTTATGGATTAAAGATTGTATTTTTAAAAATATTGTCTACGTTGAGGAATTGGGGAATGAGTTTTTTAAAAATATTTTTGGAATTTAGATTGAATTTCTAAAAATATTTTTTTGGGTTCGGGGATTGAGGATTGGATATTTAAAAAATATTTTTCTGAGATTAACGAAAAAGGGTCATTTTTTGGAAAGGGGATTAGATTTTTTCAAACTATTTTTGATATTAGGGATTAAAGATTAAATTTTTTAAAGATATTTCTTGGAATTAGAAATTGAATTTTTAAAAATATTTCTTTGGGTTCGGGGATTGAGGATTGGATGTTTAAAACATATTGTTCTAGGATTACCGTTTAAGGATCAGATATTTCTTGGGAAAGGGGATTAGATTATTGTAAAATATTTTTTGATATTGGGGATTCAGGGTGAATTTTTAAAAATATTTTTGGGATTAGATTTTTCAAAAATAATTTCTATTGCTTTATCAGAATATTTTTTTGAGATGAAGATGAAGAATTGGAGATTGAATCTTTAAAAAAATTGGGATTAGAGATTTAATTTTCTAAATATATTTTTTGCGATTAGGGATTGAGGATTGTGTTTTTAAAATTATTTCTTTTCGATTATGCATTAAAGATTGGATTTTTAAAAATATTGTTTGCGTTAGGGATTGGGTAATAAATTTTTTAAAACTATTTTTTGGAATTGAGATTAAATTTTTAAAAATAGGTATTTTTTTGGTTTCGGTGATAAGGATTGGATATTTAAAAAATATTTTTCTGGGATTAGCGATTAAGAGTCAGATTTTTTAAAAACATTTTTTGGGAAAAGGGATATATTTTTCAAAATGTTTTTTGATATTTTTGTTATGAGGATTGAATTCTTAACAATATTTCTTTGGATTCGCGGATTGAGGATTGCATGTTTAAAAAATGTTTTTCTGCGTTTGTAAGTGCTGATAGAAATATTATCACAATAATAAAGGTGGAAGAATAAGGGGATTAGGGAGAAAATCAAACTAGAACCAAATATAAAGAAGATAGAAGATAAACAGCTACTGGTTTTGCCTCATAAAAATATTATCACAATAATAGGGATTCGATACTTTTAAATTTTTTTGCGAATAGGGATTGAGAATTGAATTTTTAAAATTATTTTTTTGCGTTTATGGATTAAAGATTGGATTTTTAAAAATATTGTCTACGTTAGGAATTGGGAAATGAATTTTTTAAAAATGTTTTTGAAATTCAGATTGAATTTTTAAAAATATTTCTTTGTGTTCGGGGATTGAGAATTGGACATTTATAAAATATTTGTCTGGGATTATCGATGAAAGGTAAATTTTTCTTAGAAAAGGAATTAGATTTTTTCAAACTATTTTTGATATTAGGTGATTGAGGATTACATTTTTTAAAGATTTTTCTTGAATTTTTAAATATATTGTCACGTGGGGTTTTCGTGACTGGAGGACGTAGTCAGAGGTAGAGAGAAATTAAACACAAGTCCTAGAAAACAACTATATACTAATAACAATAAGAGAGTACAAAGGTTCACATACATACAGAGAATACATCGTGAGGACGTACATGTCCTCCTAAACTAATACAATCAAAAGGGAGGTCGGAACCAACCCTGTTCTAGCACTAGGTCTACAAACTAAGCGTAGGAGTTAAACTCCTGGTGTTCTACAACTAAGCTTGGGTAGCCTGGTCTCAACTTCCCATAATTTCGCAGAGAGTGGGCGTTTAGCGCAGGCCACTCAACTAAGCAACTAAGCATTACATAATTTAAAGAGTACTCACCAGCTTGCTTGTAGATGTAGTGTTGGAGCCAACTTCACTGACTGATTTGAATAGCTCAAGCAAGCTGGTTATATACTGCTGAACGCGGAAGAAATTATCATCGTAGTGGGAATCAGTGGGTTGAAGTTCCTCGTATGAAACTAAGGAAGTTCATGCTTCCTGGTTGCAGGCTTGTGGGTAGTTTGCATTCGAGCTGCTGGTGCCTGGCACAAATCTGCAGCTGTGCGGAAGTGTGGTAGATTCTCCTTAAGGAATGTGCACCTGCTTGCAAATCGTGTAGGTTGCCTCGCATATACGGAGTAAGTAGGCGGATATGTTGCATGCCAACTAATGCAGTTGTGGGCGAAGCAAGAGCGCTTCTTCGAAGACCTCGCAGCTGGCCGCGCACATGGCTCCAAGTTGTCGGCGGTGAGACCGCAGCTGCTTAACTAGCGTGAGCAACTAAGTGTGGCCTTGCACGCTATATTGTACGAACGGAAGAGAAGTTGAGTTTTGTATATAATATTGAATTGTAAATATTTCCGTTTATGACAATATTTCTTTGGGTTCGGGATTGAGCATTGGATGTTTAAAACATATTGTTCTGGGATTAACGTTTAAGGATCAGATATTTTTTGAGAAAAAGGGATTAGATTATTGTAAAATATTTTTTGACATTAGGGATTCAGGATTGAATTTTTAAAAATATTTTAGGGATTAGGGATTGGGATTAGATCTTTTCAAAATAATTTCTATTAAGCTTTTTCAGAATATTTTTTGAGATTAAGAATTGGAGATTGAATCTTCAAAAAAAATTGGGATTAAAGATTGGCTTTTCTAAATATATTTTCTGTGATTAGGGATTGAGGGCTAGATTTTTTAAAAGTATTTTTTAAAAACAGGGATTGGATTATTTCAATTTTCTTTGCGAATAAGAATTGAGGATTGAATTTTTAAAATTATTGTTTGCGCTAGGGATTGGGAATGAATTTTTTAAAAATACTTTTTGGAATTAGAGATTGAATTTTTTGGGTTCTGGGATTGAGAATTAGATTTTTTAAAAAACATTTTTGCGAGGACTGGATTGTTTCAAAATATTTTTTTGAACTAGGGATTAAATATTGAATTTTTAGATTATTCAACTTGACTCAAACTTGAATCATGTGATAATTTATTTTTAACTATCCAAATAGCAATTATTTATAACAAATAGCAAATAACCAATAGTTAACGTTTTTTATTTAACTTGAACAACTGAGGTAAATGCATTTATAAGTGTGCTGATAAAAATATCAAGGATAAGGGGATTAAGGAGAAAACCAAAGTGACCAAACTATAGATAGAAGATAAACAGCTATTGTTTTTGCCTCATATGTAAAACGGGTGTAGAAAGGAAAATAAGACGCACAGTGTAAGCAAAGGGAATGGAGAAAACGCAAACAACAACTAAATTGGTAAACTATAGAGAATAATAGAAGGAATGGATATCAGACTCATAAAAGGCTCGTATAAGGCAAAGAAAATAGAGTCAAATGGAATAAAATAGTAGTAAGTAATAAAATGTAGTTTGCCCCGGGCAAAAAGGTAAAATGCCGCCCTTTTATAACAAAAATTAAAAGAGATAACCTAAACCCTTCCCACGCTTAGTAGTAAAAAAAACGAGAGCAAAAAATTGCTATTAAAAATGTTGAAGTTTTGATGTGCCAAAATTACAAATTTCTTGATTTATGATTTTGGCACTAAATTGAAATTAAGGTTGCACAGAAAAAAAGAAAAGACACAAATCTAGTATATAATTATAAAATGCATATATTAAAAAGATAGTAAAACAAATTGTAGATCCACTAAAAATAAAAACCTAATTATTAAAAATACAGATAAACTTTTAAAAGTGATTTTTTTTCTCACTTCTAATTCTGATAGTTTTTTGATAATTTTTTTGACATCAATTTCTTCAGCTAGCGCATGTTCAATGGCTAATGTTGTCAAGCCATTTAGCCGACCCTCGGTAGTTGTAGAGCGTTTTAATTAACTTTAATTTGGAGAAACTTCTTTTTCCACTTGCCACACTTATTGGAAGAGTAAGCAAGATTCTTGAAACTATACCGACATTTGGAGCAAAATCCAGCTTTGAAATGAATTTTAAAATCTCGATTGGAATTTTTTTTGAAACTCTGACTGAAACTGCATGAAACACCAAAGTGGCCAAACAATTGACGGATTTGAGCGTTTTTCCAAAAGCATCCTGTAGAAGCTATAAAAATATTTGTTTAGAAAAGCTGCCTATTTTGTAATTGAGGGCCTTGGAATAAAAAGGGTATAAGTGCAGTTTTAACTATTTTGAGATATTTGCATTCAAAGTTAAGCGACATTTAAAAATTCCTAACAAGTGCTGGAATGTTTATTTAAAATTTAATAAATGGTAAAATTATAAGTTTATTACAGAGTATATTTAAAAACTTTATCACTTTATCAGAAATGTGTCAAAATTCAATATTGTACTTATACCCTTTTTATCTCAATTTTTTTATTTGAAAAACTCGCAATAAAAATCTTTAGTACTGTAACATTCTTTCTAAAAATAATAATACAAGTGCTGTTTAAATCGTCTATTCACAAACAAATATTTATTCCTATACACTAATGAATACACTATAAATTAACGCTATGATTATAAACCATTAAAAACTATTATTTACAGACTATGAATTTCTAATACAACATTTATATTCACTATTTATTTTGTAATACACAGTTAATGACTTGCTGTTGACTGCCTCTCTTTTATCCGCCATCCGCTTTTATATCTTCATATAAACGCACCAGAAAACGCTGGAACCTTCTATGTATTCTTAGAAAATGCTAGAATAAACCACGTCTAATTTACATGCTTGTGCGATACGTCATTTTCTCGAAGGCGGCAGAACACACCACCTGTCGCTCGAAAAGAGGTTCGTTCCTTTTCTCTCCCGTTACACTGCCCCCCTCTTCAAGTCTGTTCTGTCCCAGAACAGGTTTTATGCTCTGATTCCTGTAGAACGGGTCATGACGATATCGACAGTCTTCACCTCGACTACACGTTCCATTACGGTAGAAATAACAGTCTACACTCTTCGTTGGCCTTAATGCGGGCTGTGGGTCAAAACTGCAGACGAAGATCTTGACGTCCGTACCTCTAAAGACAACTTCCAGCATGTTTCTAACGATTCTCCAATCCAGCTGGTCCCGCCCACAGCCGAGTTTGGGAACTGCCAATTTGTTAATTCCCCTGGTAAGCAACTCGATTCTCAAATTCCATAGTGCCCTCCACAAGTCCGCGTAACTCGGTTTCTGGTAGTAAAACTGCTTGGTTACCAAGTAGTAAATGGATCGGTCATGATCAGGCAAGCGTAAGGATTTACCAACAGAGGGATTTTGTTCTCGAAGTTCATTCAGCCGTCCAAATTTATTTCTAAACACTACTGCGATCCCCCTGGACATACGGAGATCCGCGGAGACACAGTGGGCAATGGAATAATCACCAGGGACCCGGAAGAGATCTTGTTGCATCTCAGTCGTGACTCCGAATCGCGCTTTTCTAGTTCCAGAGAACGCAGCCATAAATTCTCTAAAGGTTGGCTGATCATCTTCAGGCCTTACGATTTTGATAGCCACCTCGGCCTCATCTTTCCGATCCGGGACTGCGTCATTATTTCCCTCATAGTGCGCCAGACGATTGGAGTGTACCACCTTTGGTTTCCCCCTTGGCAATTTCTGGATGCGATAAATCAAGTCATTTATTCGTTTCTTCACCTGGTATGGACCCTCCCAATTTCGCTGTAATTTTGGAGAATAGCCACGACGCCTTTGCGGGTTGTATAACCAGACAAGCTCTCCAGGTTGAAACCCTCCTTCTTGGGCCCTCACATCGTACGTAGCCTTCATCCGGTCACTCGCGATTCGACTATTATTTCGGGTTCGGTCGTGAATATCCTCCAACTTCTTCTTTAAGTTGATGACATAATCATTCCCGGCTACCTCCTGCTCTATAGGTGGAGACCCAAATTCCAGATCACACGGTAACCGTAACTCGCGTCCAAACATCACAGACGCTGGTGACTGACCGGTTGTTTCGTGGACCGATGCACGATAAGCCATCAGGAACAGATGCAGGTATCGGTCCCAGTCTCGTTGATGATCGGAGACGACCTTGGCCAAATATTTGCCCATTGTTCGATTCATGCGTTCTACCATTCCATCGGACTGCGGATGTAACGGTGTGGTCCGAGTCTTGCGAATGCCCAACAATCGACAGACTTCTCCAAAGAGTACAGACTCGAAATTGCGGCCTTGATCCGAATGCAGCTCCATGGGCACTCCGAAACGACTGAAGAACTCTTTGACTAGTACGTCAGCAACAGTCGCAGCTTCCTGGTTTGGTAGGGCATATGCTTCTGGCCATTTGGTAAAATAGTCCATTGCCACTAAGATGTATTTATTCCCATCGTCGGTTTCGGGAAATGGTCCGGCAATGTCTATAGCTATTCTCTCCAGAGGACTACCCACATTGTACTGCCTCATAGGTGCTCTTCGCTTCCCCAAGGGTCCGTTGCCAGTGGCACATAATTCACATTTCCGGCACCACTCCTTCACGTCTTCTTTACAATTGACCCAATAAAAACGCTCCCTAACTTTCTCCAAAGTCTTTTTCACACCGAAGTGTCCTCCTGAGGCACCGTCATGGAGATGTCGCAATACTGTAGCCACTCGGCTTCTTGGAACCACGAACTGAGACCTAATGGTGGTGCCATCTTCACTCTCCAGTACTCGCTTCAGGAGATCGTCTTCCACCTTCAAGGACCCCCATTGGGCCCAATATGCTTTGAGCGTTCTGTTGAAAGGGCTGACGGCCTCCCAGGCAGGCCTTTCTCCCACGCGCTTCCATTCCAGTACCATTTTTAGTTCGGGATCAGCCTCCTGCTGTCGCTGCAATTCTTCCGGCAACCAATTGTCGTTGACGATGGTAGTCCTTAATACTTGGCAAACCCTCTCTTCCAAACGAGAGCAATGACGGCAATCCGTTGGACAGGGTCTTCTTGAAAGAGCATCGGCATTTCGATGACTAGTGCCCGCTCGATGTTCGGTGTCAAAGTCGTATCCTTGTAATCGTTCGATCCACCTTGCGACCTGGCCTTCAGGATTACGGAATTGTAACAGCCATTTCAACGCTGCATGGTCCGTCCTCAATAAAAACTTCCGTCCGTACAAGTATTTGTAGAAGTGCTCAACGGACTTCACGACGGCCAATAGTTCTTTTCTGGTCACACAATAATTCCTTTCGGCTTTCGACAAAACCTTACTAAAATAGCCGATGACCTTTTCTTGTCCATCCTGTATCTGAGAAAGTACCCCCCCAATGGCCAAATTACTTGCATCTGTGTCAAGTATGAATTTCCCTTCTGTCCGTGGATAGCTCAATATTGGTGCTGTTGTCAGGGCACGCTTCAGCTGTTGGAAAGCTGTTTCACACTCTCCGCTCCAAACATACTCGCGCCCATCTTCAGTTAACCTTGTCAGAGGTTTCGCTATATTGGCAAACCCAGGAACGAAACGCCGGTAGTAGGTACATAACCCAAGAAAACTACGAACTTGGTGTTTATCTTTCGGTGTTGGCCACTCTTGAACTACACGAATCTTATCGGGGTCGGCTGCCACTCCATTTTGTGATACGACGTGCCCGAGATATTTCACTTCCTTTCTGAATATGTGGCACTTTTTCGGACTCAGTTTCAGATTGGCTCCACGTAGTCTTCGGAACACTTCCTCTAGGTTTTTCAAATGTTCGTTGAATGATTTTCCGACTACAATCACATCATCTAGGTATACCAGGCAGGTCTTCCACGACAGCCCTCTCAGGATGGTCTCCATTAAACGCTCAAAGGTGGCCGGAGCGTTACATAGACCAAAAGGCATAACCGTAAACTGCCATAGTCCGGAACCAATAGTGAACGCGGTCTTCTCCCGGTCTTCAGGTTCCATTTCAACTTGCCAATAACCACTCTTCAAGTCCAAAGTCGAAAACCATCGTGAACCAGACAGGGTATCTAACGTGTCGTCGATGCGTGGTAAGGGATAGCTGTCTTTCTTGGTCACGTCATTAAGCTGCCGATAGTCCACACAAAATCTCGTTGACCCGTCCTTCTTACTGACCAGGACCACCGGTGATGCCCAGGGACTGCTGGATGGCTCGATGACCCCTTGTTCTTCCATATCGATAATAATCTTCTCGGCTTCTGCTCTCCTTGCTAGAGGTAGACGCCTCGGCTGCTGACGGACAGGCATAGAGTTGCCTGTATTGATTTTATGTTTTATTATATCTGTTCGTCCCTTCTGGCTATCGTCAAGAGCGAAGATATCTTGGTATCGATGAACCAAACCCTGTACCTCTTTCACTTCTGTTCTGTTAAGGTCTTCGCACGAACTAGTAACCATGCCCACTAATTTTCCACCATGGTCTTTGGGCGCTGGTTTTGGAACATCAGCCATACACCTGGCTACTCGGAATACTGGCACACACTGTCCCACAAGGGTACTCTTCTTCAATGTCACCGGATCCACATTAACGTTCATAAGCCTCACCGGTACTGTCTTTCCAACCTTGATCAGCGCTTTTCCCACCAGTATGCCACTATGGATCTTCTTATCACAAACAGGCTCCATCATTCGCACACATCCAACCCGAAGATCTCCATCCAAACCTGCCTCGACAACCATCTCGCTTTGACCCGGCAATATCACAAACAAATATTTATTCCTATACACTAATGAATACACTATAAATTAACGCTATGATTATAAACCATTAAAAACTATTATTTACAGACTATGAATTTCTAATACAACATTTATATTCACTATTTATTTTGTAATACACAGTTAATGACTTGCTGTTGACTGCCTCTCTTTTATCCGCCATCCGCTTTTATATCTTCATATAAACGCACCAGAAAACGCTGGAACCTTCTATGTATTCTTAGAAAATGCTAGAATAAACCACGTCTAATTTACATGCTTGTGCGATACGTCATTTTCTCGAAGGCGGCAGAACACACCACCTGTCGCTCGAAAAGAGGTTCGTTCCTTTTCTCTCCCGTTACAGTACACAAATATGCTTTTATTTTTTTTTAAAGAAACATACAAAGTTATAAACATTATTCGTCATCGGAATACAAAATGAAGTCCATCTCATCTTCCATATTTTCTTCTTCCTCGCGGTTGTCATTTTGCGGTTCAATTTCAGCTAGTACAGTTACTTCGTTACTTTCGTTTCTTTTGGTTGACTTTGTTTTTTTGTCTCCTTTTTTATCTTTTTTCTCGTGTTGAATGTTGTTGTAATATTCATGATGAACTGGAGGAATGTATTCCAAAAGTGTTTGCAAGTTTTTCCACTTTAGCTCGTTTATTTTTAAACAGTCTTTGTTTAACTGCAAAAACGTGTCCTCTAACGCTAGCTTCGGTCTTCCTGCGGCTTTAGAAAGACATACGCATTTGCTAAAAGGAAACTCTAAATCCAGAGTACTTTTATAAAAAAAAGAAAATGTCTCCGATTCTTTTGTGTAAAAGAAATATTGAATTTCTCTCCATTTAATAACACGCTTTTCTGTATCTTTGTTTGGGTCTCTTATGATATTGTTCAACAAAGAAAAACTGAAGAAATTTTCATTGGTCATGTGGTGAACCGTAAATTTTTTGCATGAACCCTTTATTACTTGCCTCCAATGTTCAGGAACATGGACTTGAGGAATCTTTCTTTTCACCTTTTCTATTAGACCAAAATCTTGATCACATTCCATAAAAGTGTGTCCTGGTTCTAAAAATTTATGGTGAATTTCTTGTATTCTTGTAGCCTTGACCAAGTACATGAAAAGTTTGGCAATATTTTTATTTTTATTTTGGCCACCACATGAATCGCTATAGGCAATAAGTTTTGTGACATTTTGAGGAATTACATTGGTTATGTAATGAATCAAGCAGGACCCAATTTCCTGGGAGCCTCGACCGGCGACGGTTTCATCCCAAACATACATGTCTGACTTTCCTGTCACGAGGTTATGTATACAAAAATTGTATGTCCATAGTTGCCTAAGGTAAAAAACTTTTGATGTGGTTATCAAAGGAGTTGGCAAAGCTTGTTGAAGATCGAAGCAAACCACATAAGTATCTGGTGATTCTTTATTTAGATTTGAGTCATTTTCTTTTGAAGATCGTGCCTTTTCTGCCTTTCTGTGGTGAACTATCTGCTTTATCTTAGCATCCTTAACTTTTTCTGCATTCTGGGAATGTTTAATGATAGTAGTAAAACTATCACACTTACTGCAAGTGTCAGAATTAGGGCGGTGGAATTTTAAATTGAATTCTGTATTAAAAACATATCGGTAATACGACTGTTTAACAGGGACTAAATTTCTTTCCTTACAGTGTTCAATATACAAATCGTACATTTTTTTAATATTGAGGTCCGGTGTTAAATATCGCGTGTTAAAGTTTGAATTTCGAGAGTAATGACTGCGGTATTTTGGAAACATTTTTATGTGTTCAATGACTAAATTTCGGTTTACTGGATCTATTTTTCTGCCAGCACCGCGACCTCTCTGGTCCTTTTTACAAATACCAACATCGCTACTTTTGTTACAAACCGTGGTAAATCTTTTGTTGCTAATATCAAAGGTTCGAAGAAAGAACATTTTGCAAACACGCTTATTAACCAGAACTATCTCAGTACTGAAACTCTTGCCTTTGCCTTCAGTTTTTTTTCTTTGAACGGGTTTTTTCCTTATACAGGAAGATAGAAATGCGTTTTGTAAATCATAAGAAGATAGAGCATAAAATTCTTCAAAAAGCTTATGTCTATCTGCTTCCAATATATTTTTGTTGCAGTTAAATCGACAGCTATGTTGATATGGTTTCAGTTCGCGTGGTAAATGAGGTTTGTTTCTGTGACCAAGATATGCCTTTCCAGAATTTCTAAGAAATTTCTTCTCGTTTACCTGCCATTTTTTCACATTTCGCTTGCGCTTTCTTGTTCTGGATGGAGTCTGGTGCTCATTCTCCATGATATCTGTGGCTTCTGGATCGTGAGCATGTTCTTCATCGTCAGAGGACGGTGAATCAGTTTCAGGTACGTAGTCACTTGCCTCGTCTGTTTCGTACGGGTCAAGAATATCACGATCTTAAATAAAAATAAAATTGTTGAGACTAACCTCAAAATTTTAATCTCATTTTAAAGCGTAGGTACCTACCTTCTGTACTAGAAGTCTCCATCATTGCAAAATATGGTGCCCAAACCCAAAATAAGTATAAAAGGTAATATTATATAATAAGCACTGTTCTTACAATAACGGAAAAAACTAAACTATTTAACAGCGTAACAATACTTGGATTGGCCAACCTATACTGAAAACTGTTTCTAAATAAATGTCGAATATTATTTGGAATAAAATGGGTACAAGTGACACTTATATCTGTTTGGCGCCAACTAAAATGCAAGAATGATTCATATAGTATTTCTAGACCCCACTAGATGGCACTCAAGGCGAATATATCACTTGTATCTGTTTTGCACCAAACAAATACCAACATTAAATTTTGATATATGCTCATATCTCCAAATTTAAAAAAATGCACTTATATCCCTTTTATTCCAAGGCCCTCAATTATTACCTACTCACCTTACTTTTACAACACAGTTTATGACACACAATTTTCAAAAACTCACGGCAAATAATAATTGTATGTAACGCACTCTACTTCACTAGTAACCAACCTGTAAGGCAATTATTGCATAAATAAAACAATCAAACTGCCCCTTTTCCTTTTATAATAGTAGCATAAAAATCGTGTCACAGCATGTCATGACTGTTTTTTCGCGACCCCATACGCATACATGTTCCGACAAATTAAAACACACGGTAAAAATTCTTTTAGAGCACTTTGTATGTGTGTTCATTTATTTAAATTATAATAAAAAGTGTCATTTTTTATTTTATACATTTTTAAGCGGTAGTTTATTATGCTTGTGAGCGGTTTCCTTGAGATACTTTGATATTTTATCTATATTGCTCTGTATTTTTGGTTCGGTTTTGGATTTGGTCTTTAATACACGAAAACTCTACAAATCTTTCAAAGCGTGTTTTTATTTAAAAACTACATACTTCAACCTTCTTATGTCGTTCTCATGCTTGAAGATTTTTGAAGTGAGTGGGTACCTATACTTAAAACATATTAAAAGCAAATTTTATTAAAATTCGACCTTTTAATTTTTCATAAGTATTCAAATAAATCTTGGTTTAATCATTTTCTTCATAAACTAGTTAATTTTACAGTCGATTTGCGCATCCTAAGGTTGCCGCCCCAGGCAGGGGCCCAGCTTGTCCGCTCCTAGCGCCGGCCCTGGCAGTGGGATTAGTTAAATAATAAAAACGTGCTACTTTTCAGAATAACGTGTAGGATTCTAGAAATTGTAAAAGAGATTAAAATTTATGGCATGCTTATACAAAGAATGTTTATATAGTAACATACATTGTAGACTTTATAACCTTCTTAAGAAGGCAGGGATTACTTTAATAGGTTGATAACATAATTTTGAGAGCAAAAAGTAAATTTTTATATTTTTATTGTTAAAATTAGATAATAATAATCTTTCGTAACTTTGTTCTATATTATCTATAAAAACCTATCGTGTAAATGG
Organism: Agrypnus murinus; assembly: GCA_929113105.1. Taxonomy (NCBI): domain Eukaryota; kingdom Metazoa; phylum Arthropoda; class Insecta; order Coleoptera; family Elateridae; genus Agrypnus; species Agrypnus murinus. The sequence goes on from OV816027.1 coordinate 115,654,970, forward strand.
GTAATTTTAACCGCACGTGGTAATAACTATTACCTAGATGCTACATACATATTGCACCATTACATCCTGTTTAAGAACCGGTAACAATTACGATTATGAATATTAAAATCATTTAAGCTATTGTTTGTCTTTATCATTAGATCATTACCTTTTCGCGTGGTTCCGTTGGTGCTTTTCAAAATTATTTATAGAAGTATTTCCTGCTTATCTTTAATAAGACTCTTCAAGATCTAACATTGTGTAAAGCGATAACAATAATTGATACATTAAATATATACAATAGATACAAATTATTTTATGGTCTCTAGAATTTAGTATCATGTCCTGTGATGGATACTTTCAAAAATTTTATTATATTTTGCTATTGTATACCGTCAGAAGTAATAATAGTTTAAAAACACTTTATCATTTTAGATATCACGGTTGACAAGGGCAATCTGTTCAAATTGAGTAATTAATTATGTCTTATTATTAACTACACAAGATAATTAGATAAATTAATAAATAGATAAATAGATAAGAGAGGTTAAAATTCTTTTATAAAAATTTGTATGGTATGATTCTTAAATACATAACGAGAATGCAGCTTAAAGCAATTTGTGGTATTACTAAACAAATATTGTATAATTTCTGCATAAATAAATGATAATAGGTATTAATAAAATTGGCCTTCTTTCATTTACTTTTGCAAGGTTTTTTCCTCATGTTGAAACAATTGAGTAAATCCCGGGAGTAATCATTATAAATCATTAATAATTATTGTGCGGTACAATTTGAAATAACTTCCTGCAAGAATAAAAGCCTCCCAATGTCAAAAAATAAAATTTATTTTAAATAAACACACTAAAAAATTAATTAATTAATAAAATTGATTTATTATTATATTATATCATTAATATAAACTCAGGTAGCAGTAGATATTTTATTTTTATAATATTATTTTCTCAAAGTTTCATTACCCAATCTAAATTAAACAATTCCTTGTAACACTAAAAAAAATCTCCAGTAATTTGCGGCCTACCTGGTCGTGTTATAATCAAAATCAAAAACCGTTGATTTTTCTTTGCAAAATTATTTTTTTCTTTTATAAAAACAAATGCCCCATATTATTTAAGTTGCTTGTTATTTTAACTAATAATTTGTTCTCATACAATTAGTTGGCCGACAACATTAAATTTAATTTTGTGCCATTATTTTTCGTACATAAAGTTAATGCACTAACAGTAATTTTATTTTCCAAATTTTATTATTTATGTCATAGTTAATGTTTAAATAACTCGCAGCGTCCTTGGCTGCAATCGCATATTTTTAATACAAATAATTTAAAATTTAACTAACGTTAATGCACTATTTTATTTTATTACTCTTTACGTACCTTAAGGCTGTCCTGCAGGATAGTTAGAAGTATCCAAAAAATGTAATAGTTTTTAGGACTTGTTTTTATAAATTAAATTCCAGAAAATACAGTGAAGCACTCTTATATAAATATACAGTAGGCAGTTTCTATATTTTATGAAAATTTGGTTCACACAGTTAAAATAGGTTGATTTAGAAAAAAAAATTTATAATAGTTTTTCTCAACGGGTAATACAGCCAGGATTGTGGTTTTACTTTATTTTGCAAACATGTTATTTTTTGTACTAGGCTGGTTTTATGAATTTGTTTAAAAGTTAATAGTTATTAAAATAAAAAATGGAAAATAGGCAATCCAATTAACAGAGGAGCTTCGAAATTATCTAACATTAGGGGCTAACAGTAGTATAATTCTCGGATATTTTAATCAGGCAGCCAGGCGACATTCCGTCGAGACAGTATCACTTACAAAATGCATGAAGGGAAATTCAATACGTTTTAAAAACTATAAAGAAATTGATTATAGTACTTAGTATGAAATTCTTTATAAATTTGGTTAATATGCATTACCTTATATTAAATCTACCTCATAGTTTATTATAATTAATTTATTTATAAACCTTGAAAACTAATTACTGTTCTTCTGTTGTTATAAACATTTCAAGTAATAAATACTTGATAAATACAATAACACTCGCACAGAAATATTAATAATAGGTGCATTTTTTATTCGCATCCTGCGAATAAAAATGAATTAATCTAGAAAGAAAAATTAATTGAAATTTCCGTACTAGAATAAGAAGGTTACAAAAATTTTAAATTTATTTATGAAAATTAATCATTTGTGTGCATTACAACACAAAATTAAAATTAATAAAATATAGACGGTACCGTGCGCTTATAAAGTCTGGAACTATCGAAATAAACCTTTTATTAAATATTTTTGAAAAAATCCTCGAACACGTCGATTTTTATCTTAAATGAGACATATTTTAGTGTAATTGTTATTTGTAGATCGTCTTTTGTTGCTGAGTATTGGCGATAGTGAAAATTTTTTTAAATGGAAACCCTAATTTTTTATGATGGATTTGGAAAGATAATGCAATTCTAGGAACTCTCTTAATACAGGAAATTTCTTAATACAGTATCATACTTTTTTAGCATATTTGGTCTTAGAATTGCAGTATCTTTCCAAATCAATCATAAGAAATTAGGGTTTCCAATTAAAAAAATTTTCGCTATCGTCGTAACTCTGAAACACTAGACCATCTACAAATAACAATTACATTAAAATATGTCTCATTTAAGATAAAAATCGATGTGTTCGAGGATTTTTCTCAAAATATTTAATAAAAGATTTCTTTGGATAGTTCCAGATTTTATACGCGCATTGTATAAAACGTACTAAAATTATAAAAATTAAAATTATTTTAAAATTCTAGCATTGATCTTTTTGCGTTTCTGATAAACGTATCTGATGAAAAGTATAATAAAATAAGAAAAAACAAATATAATCTTTGGCTATGTTACGTTAGCAATAAATCTCATCTACAATTTTTTTTTTATTTTTCAAAATTTAAAAAACATTTCATAACAAAACAGTTGGAAAAACTATAATCTTTCTTAACCCAGATATTTCTTGCCCAATTTCTTTTTTTGCGAAATACTTTTAGTCCTTGACGTTTTCTTAATAGTAGAGGTACTATATAAATAGAGAAAAATAAAAAAGAAAATCCAGTGTGCCACAAATATACGATAGTACTATTATATTTTATACGATATTATGTGTGTTTTTTTATTTCTCATCATTTTTTTCACTAGTCGTTCCGGTAACTCTAATTCTGTTCTCACGAATTGTCCCGGTACCTCTAACACCGAGTTTAGCCAGTCCATCCAATCATGATATAGTAGTAGTGAAAAAATTGTCAAAATACAGATGGTAGCAAAATTTTCAGTTAGAATTCCTGTTTCCGTTCCTTATTTTGCTGTTGGATCCCTGCTAGGGTTCAACAATGCTGTATATCCTTTGTCAGTAGCACCAACCCAAAATGTGAAGCCATACCTAATCGGTTTGGCATTTATAACTTGCTTGCACGGGTGCCTACCAATATAAGGCACCATGGCTTCATCGACTATGATATTCAGAGTAAGGTGCATTTTCCAAAAATGTTTCATCGATCATAGTGAAAAGCGGTCTCACTTTTGCAAATTTGCCCAACTGGTTAAGTGCTTCGTAGTTACAACAATGGAAATTTGTCATTAAATGTACTGTTACAAAAACCGTTAAAATAACGAAATCATCCGATCAAATGAAGTCATTAGTACAATTATCTAATTTGATGACATCTCTTGGGCTTAGAATAACTAACAATAAATTAAACTGAAAACGTCCTTTTAAAGGACGGTGGGCAAATCACAAGAAACATGCTATACGTAATGCTATAGTGCCTCGTAAAAGTACCATAGCAAATATGTTTGACAACTTTTATCGAAAAATGTTTTTTACAGCCTAACAGTACGCTAAATTTCCTACAAAATAAGTGAGGAAGTTTTGTTTTTTAACTTTGTAAAAGACGTTGGAAACTGAATTATTATATCATTCGCGTAAATAAAATGTTTACATAACATGCAGTGGCGTAGCTAGGGTGGGTGTCACCCGGGGCAGAAGTAATGGTATCACCCCTATACTTAGATGTAAAAAAGTTTATAAATCCTATAAATTAACGAAAATTTAGAGAGTTATACAATAACACAAGAAAACAAACAATACAATAAAGCAAATCAAGTTTTACAATAATAAAACAATAAAATTACTAACAAATGTACTATTTTATTTATTGCACGAAAGATTACAATATTGAATAAGAACAAAAATAACTGACTATGATTCTATGTCTCTTTTACAACAATTTTCTTCTACATTTTAAAGCAGCAAACTCATTTATAACATCTTCAAAATCAATTTCAGATGTTATTTCCAATAGACAATAAAGCTAAGCCGGAAAGCCTCGATTGACTCATCGTTGATCTCAAATAGTTTTTTATAAGTGTGAATTTTGAGAAAGTTACTTTTTATTTAAGCTCCATTAAAAATAATAGAATGAATGTTTGAGAACTATCATGGTATTGCATTGGCTTGAGAAATTTGGATAAGTACCTAAATTATAGTTTTCGAGGTATTTTTGGGCTTTGAAAGGAAATTGAAAGGAGGTACAAAAACAAATATAAGTAAAATTTTTACACCATTAAAGGTCGCTTTTAAATGCATTTAAAGCGCTAATTTGATTGGAGGATGGGTTAAAAAGGTGACACAGGGCGTTTCTTTTTCATAAAGAATGTTCTCCGAACGTCCCTTATTATATTGCAATTTTAGACTGATAGCAATGTTTTTTCATGGAAAAATGAATTTTTTGAATTAAATGCTGAATTATGAATCTATGTTTTTATTTTGTTTTAATTGTGTTCAATATTCAATTTTTACTTAACTCTATTGTTCTATTTTCTTCTTTTTCCTTTTTGGCTTCTTTCTGATTTGTATGTATGAGTTGGATGTGTTGACATCATCTTCGCTATCCTTCGCGTAAGGAGAGACTCCTTAGCCACAAACACAAATCCCCCTAACATGGCATTTCATTTTACTGTACTGTATCGAATTTCCATAGGCATTGCAACTTAATGAAATCGTCGCCATGCTCATCAGGCTCTGAAACTAACTGCTTCTCACAATATTCAAAGTGGCTATTAAAAAAATGTGTTGTGAGAGACATTGATATCTTTTTCTTTTTGAAAACATTTGGAAAAAAATTTACTGTGAACTATAACGCTCTCTGTCCCCTCTCTCCTTATCCCCCAATCAAATTAGCGCTTTAAATGCATTTTAAAGCCTGTTGGTGCAAAAATATTACTTATTCTGGGTCCCGCAATAGGATTGTACGGTTTTTAATCGGCCACTGTAAAGAAACAAACAATATATTTGGACTAATTGTTACTAAAACTAAAAGTATAATTCTGGAAATCTGTTATAACACTTTTAGTTTGCAAAGATCACATCCCTAAGATGACCACCGTCTTCTTCTATTCATTGCTGCAATCTAATCCTGAAATTGAGCCTATCGTTTCTGAGTAAATCTTTGTTTATCGAATTTATCTCTTCACGAATCCTCTTTTTAAGGTCAAGAAATGTTTGGGGATGGGCAGAGTACATTTACATTTTAAGAATCTCCACAGAAAAAAATCCGGGACTGTTAGGTCCGGTGATCTTGTGAGCCATACAATGTCACCAAACCTTGAAATTAGGCGATTTGAAAACATCCGCTCTGACGCTGTCCTGTTGGAATCATGCTTCATTTTAATCCATTCTTTGGAACTCCGCAGCCACAAATGTTTCCAACTTTTCAACATACCAAACTGCATTGACTGTAACAATGTGGCCGCTTTCTTCAAAAAAGTATGACCCGGTCACACCAAATGTGGACACTCCACACCACACTGTTACCTTTTGGTCATGAAGTGGGTTCTGCTGATTAACGTACCCACTAAGCTGGAAGTGAGCTTCCTCATACATGATCAGTTTATAAAAAATTTCTGCATTGTTGTTCAATGTTTTCAGAAATTGGTTGCAGAAATTGAGGTTCTTAACTTTATCAATAGGATTCAGCCTCTGGACTATCTGTATCTTATACGGACGGAATTCCAGATCCAGATGTAAGATTCATCGAAAATTTCGCTCTGAAATTCGAGGTGCAATCGAGTGCCGAATTGCAAAAGTTGTAGACTCCGCTCAACTGCTACTCTGACGCTGTCAATACTCCCTTGTGTACCAACTGTACGGGTACGACAGATAATTTTGAGCTTACACTGCCCTTTTCGTTGAAATCGCTTATCCATCTAAAGATGGAATTTCTTGTTGGAACTTTAGCGCGCTCTGGCAAATTAAGATCATGACGAAAACGACTGGATCAGAATAAACGAATTTACAACAAAAACATTGTACATTGTAACACAAAACCGTCAACAATAAAATACAAATTTATCACTGTTTGACGTTTATCAAATAAACAGTATTTCCATAGCAATTTTTTAAAAACGTTCAATCCTTTTGCCGGACGCAGTATTTGTGTTTGTATCTACTTTCAATTTCCTTTCAAACAAGCCCAAAACCACATCAAAAACTATATCTTTAGGTACTTTGTAATAATTTTCAAGCCACTGCAATACCGTAATAGTTCTCAAACTTTAAAATTTAAAGTCTTTCCAAAAAACTTTCCATTCCAAAAGAAAAACTGTACGATACGAAAAGTCTCGCACTGTGAATATTTAGTTGACATGTTTTTTATAACACTTTTATTATGTGAATAAAATGTAGCGAATTAATGCTTTTCCTACTGTTAATAAAATAATACAAATATAATTTTTAATCGATAAGAATATCATAGATACATACATAGTAAAAGCTTTTACTACTTTTATTCACATGACCCATTATTACATTACATACGTATAGCATATTCCTAATCGATCTTGAATTGCTTTTTCTATCAGTTTATTCAGAATAGTTTTTCCATCTGTTTTGTGTTTAATAAACTGATTGATCTTTTGAGATTTTCTATAAAAATTTAAATTAAGTTAAAAATTCTAAATTAGTCGTTTGAGGAATTAAAAAACAATATGTATGGATGGAATTTATTGCTAACATAGCATAGGTATAAAGGCGGGTCTTCGAGAAAAATAGAAAAGTCAGATTTCAAAAAATAAAACTCTGTCTAGAAATGAGAAATATTTAAATAATTTCAATAATAATACATACAGCAGTAGCATACTATAAAACATACAATAGTATAAAAACGTGTTTATTTTATATCCAAGACTGTTTGGGTAATTTAAAACGATAAGATATAACTATCGCCCGCAAAACATCTATCCCGTAACGTACCTTCGACTGCGTTACGTCAGCAGCTATTAAATGTTAGCAAAAAATACAATGCTGATTTATATATAATAATATCACAAAAATATGTTCGTCCTTCTCTGAAGTTTATTAACTATCTCGTTAAGAAATTGCAGGAGGTCTGCAGGACACCCTTAACTTAAATGCACCTATTGGTCGTCTCACGATGGGACTACAGCGAAGGAAAGATAGCCAATGTATTTCTTAAGGGAGTTTGTGTTTCGTTGTTGCCACCTATTTCACTGTATGAATCTATAGAAATGTGGATTAAGATTCCAGAAGTTCAAAGCCTTTGACAGTAAAGCGAAAAGGTGTAATCGTAACCATACAAAAGGAGAATTTAAAAGAAAGTCTTCAAAGAAACATGTATTTATTTTATTAAACATTACTTGGGACTGTTACATCGTACATGTATCTAAATATTCGATATTTTATTACTTATACTTTTTTGTTTAATTCTTTCGTCTTCAAATTCTTTTAAAATAAAAATAACGGCTGGTTAGCTTCTGTATGATCTTTTTAATCTTTTAATTTACAGGTAAATAAAGCAAGTCCCAAACGCAATTTTAACGGTAAAATGATTCATCATGATAAAATCATTCATTTGTTCAACTTGTTTCAAAAGAAACTTGCAAAAACGGAAATTTAGGATTAGCAGCAAATGCAAAGGATTTTAGTAAACAGTAAACCCTTCTGGTTTTTTCTACTTTTACTTCGCGGAACTACATAATACAGTTTGTACTGAAATTATAGTATAACGTTTTTTTGTCGGCACTATTATTTGTCACCGAACGCAAATATAAGCAAATTTCTTAATACAGAAATAATTATTTGGTTTCAAATTTTGATAACTTGTGCGTCTATAGATCTTCACTTAGTTGTTTGGGTTTTATCGTTTGTAATTATTGTTAACATTGTCGTGTTGTTTGTTGTAACTATTCGTATTGTAGTATTACATAACGCACATAGTACAATATACATAAGTATGGCGGATATTGTTAAAAACAGAATGGGTTGTGTACTAAAGGTTGATGAAAAACAGATTTAGTCAAATTTGATAAAATATCGTCATACTGAGACCCGGTAGTCATTATCAGTAATTATTCGACAAGTTTCTAAAGAAACAGGTATTAGCGAAAAAACCTTATCCTCAGTACTTCAAGAAAGTATTTCACCTGATGGAATAAAATCTCCAAGAAAAAGAGCGAACAATAAAAATACTTCAAATTGTTATTATCTTTCCAAATCCATCATAAAAAATTAGGGTTTCCATTTAAAACAATTTTCGTTATCGCCATAACTCTGAAACCAAAGACGATCTACAAATAACGATTACACTAAAATATGTCTCCTTTAAGATAAAAATCGACGTGTTCGAGGATTTTTCTCAAAAATACTTAATAAAAGATTTACTTCGATAATTCCAGACTTTATACGCGCACTATACGAACAGCAAGTTTTGAAATTTTGTTTTACTACCGCTGTAGAAGTGACTACCTGCAATATAACTTGCTTGAACAATAGGGATTATAAAGGTTTATGCAGTTACAACTACAATATTTAGAAAGTGTTTTTAAAAATTGCTTGCAAGATGTTTGGCAACCCCGTTGTCCATAAGAACACACACTGTAGTCTCAACGTGAGACGTCCAATAGTTTTGTTACATTTTATTTGCCAAAGCAATTGAGCAACTTTTAAAACAAATATTTTATATTGTTATTTTACCTTGAGAAATCTACGTTTTACAGACAGCTTTGTTTGTCCTGCTCTGTTGAATTTACTTTTCGCTTTTTATTTTTTATAACTCGACCAATAGTTATCTTAATTTTTAATTCTAACTAGAATTAATGCCCCATCGCTTCCAATATTAATATTGGCAATTGAAGTAGAACCATTAATAACATCGTATTATTAATGCGCTCAAGTTTATTGTGTAAGACTGTACTTATGCGTATTATAGTATTGTAGTGTGATTGTGCCTTACTTAGTTTATTAGTTTTTGAGTGTTAAATAACCGCTCATCAATTAGTGCATGATTATTAAGCGCATCAACTTGTGGGTTGTTTAAGCTTCATGATTGTAAATGGACCGTCGTGCCGGGCAGCTCAGTTAGGCACTGTGTCTTAATTAATTTACAACACAACCTTACAACATTATAATTTGCAACCTAGGAAGATATAATATTTCCCAATATCTTAATGGAGAATTTACTCTACGGAAAAATGCTTAAATGAAACACACGATGTTTTATATAAGGGTAATAATAATATATATAATAATAACTACTACAACCCATAACCTAAACCAAGGCCCCAGAAGCTATAAGCTTGTGCGGAAGGGAGGGGGCGATTACACAGTGCGACAAATTTCAACTTTTGGTTCATGACATGGGATTTCTCTCCAGGAGTGGAAAGATTAGGTGCCAAATAGCAATTCTCCGGCGACATTTTGCTAGGTTAGTTAAAATAAGAGAGTTTTTTAATTTTAAAGTTTGAGAACTATCAGGGTATCGGATTGGCTTGAAAAATTCGGAAAATAACCTAAAAAAATATAGTTTTCGAGGTGTTTTTGGCCTTGTTTGTAAGGAAATATTAAAAGTAGATACAAAAACAAACATAAGTGAAATTCTTGAAACACCAGGGGTCATTTTAAAATGCATTTAAAGCGCTAATTTGAAAGGAGAATGGGGTAGCGAGGTGGCAGAGGGCGTTCCTTTTTCATAAAAGCTTTTCTCCAATTGTCCCCTATTATATCGCAAAATTCCGGACTGAGAGTAATGTTTCTTCATAGAAAAATGAGTTATTGAATTAGATTCCGAAGTATGAATCAATGTTTTTTATTTTGTTTTAATTTTGTCCAACAAATACAATTCTTGTCTTCGTTCCTTTCTTCTTCGCTATCCTCAGCGTCTCTCTTTAGTCACTAACACAAATCCCCTAACATGGCATTTAATTTTTTGCCTCTGTACCGAATTTCCATAGGCATTAAAACCTGATGGAATCTCTGAAGCTGACTGCTTCTCAAAGTAATCAAGGTGACTATTAAGGAAATGTATTTTAAGGGACATTGACATCTTCAATTTCTCAAATGCCTGTAACATATCAGCTATCAAGTCACGGTAATTTTCTGCCCGATGCTTCCCCAAGAAATGAAGAATCACGGCCTTAATGGCATTCCAAGCGATCGACTGGTCTTCATTCAGATATTTGTCAAAATCCAAGTTTTTCATCAGCTTGCGAATATCAGGCACATTGAAAACGCCTATTGAAATAGATTTATTTTCGTTAGTAGTATATAGTTGTATTGATTAGGTATATTAAGGTACGTACCTGCTTTAACTTTTGCTTCACTAAGTCCAGGAAATAGTTGACGCAAAGAAAACCAAGGAAAGAATCATGTTACTGTAATGATCTCTGGCTATTTTCATATTAAAATACAGATCATTACATACATATCCATCAGAAAGGCATTGAATGATGGGGATATTGCCATAGCAACAAGAATCAATAAGAAGAATAAATAAATATCTCATAGAAGATACACGTCTTTTATTACCTTCTAAAAGAGATAACATAAGATTGTGTACTAAGACCTATATAAACAGTCTAAACACAACATTACCACCGCTTCATATAAAGCTAGGTATTGTAACGAGCTTTATTAAAAATCTAGAATCGGATGGACCAGCATTTGCACGCTTACGTCAACTATTTCCTGGGCTTAGTGAAACAAAAATTAAAGCAGATACGTATCTTAATATACATAATCAACAACTATATACTACTAACGAAAATAAATCTATTTCAATAGTCGTTTTGAATGTGCCTGATATTCGCAAGCTGATGAAAAACTCGGATTTTGACAAATATCTGAATGAAGACCAGTCGATCTCTTGGAATGCCGTTAAAGCCGTGATTCTTCATTTTTTGTGGAAGCCTCGGGCAGAAAATTACCGTGACTTGATAGCTGGTATGTTACAGGCATTTGAGAAATTGAAGTTATCAATGTCTCTCAAAATACATTTCCTTACTAGTTCTTGACTAATTTGAGAAGCAGTTAGCTTCAGAGTCTGATGAGCATGGAGAGCGATTCCATCAGGTTTCAATGCATCTAAAAATTCGGTACAGAGGCAAAAAATTGAATGCCATATTAGAGGATTTGTGTTGGTGGCTAAAGAGAGACGCTGAGGATAGCGAAGAAGAAGGGAACGAAGACAAGAATGAAAACAGTGACTGCAAAGATGATGTCCACGCATCCAGTTCAGACATACAAGAAGAGCGAAAAGGAGGAACCAGCGCCTACAACGAAGCAAATACATCAGTAGAGGTAAAGTTAAAATTGTATTTGTTGGACAAAATTAAAACAAAATAAAAAACATGGATTCATACTTCGGAATTTAATTCAATAAGTCATTTTTCTATGAAGAAACATTACTCTTAGTCCGGAATTTTGCGGTATAATAGGGGACAATCGGAGAAAAGCTTTTATGAAAAAGGAACGTCCTCTGCCACCTCGCTACCTCATTCTCCTTTCAAATTAGCGCTTTAAATGCATTTTAAAATGACCCCTGACATTTCAAGAATTTCACTTATGTTTGTTTTTGTATCTACTTTTAATATTTCCTTTCAAACAAGGCCAAAAACACCTCGAAAACTATATTTTTAGGTTATTTTCCGAATTTTTCAAGCCAATCCGATACCCTGATAGTTCTCAAACTTTAAAATTAAGAAACTCTCTTATTTTAACTAACCTAACAAAATGCCGTTGGGGAATTGCTATTTGGAACCTAATCTTTCCATTCCTGAAGAGAAATCCCATGTCAAGAAAAGTTTGTCGCACAGTGTTATTATTATTATGTAGGCCCAATGTGCGGCTGCAGCCGACTTACAGATGGAACAGCGCAAATCCCACATTTGTATCACAGCTAAGGAAAACTGCAGAAAACCTTAACCAGATCTGCCGGCGCCGGGAGTCGATCGCGGGCCGCTTGGGTGAAAGTCCGGCACGCCAGACATTACACTACCAAGGTTGTTTAATGTAAGGAAAGAATAAAAAATTAATGAATCTCTCTCCTCAAAGGAAATTGTATTTAGACAATAGAATTTATCATTAGATAAGATGTTGAAAACATCAGTAAAAAATTAAGAATTTAAAAGTACAGATAAATTAATTAAACAAAAAACATATTTTTCTTAAAATTAATATTAAGGAAACAAAATTCTGTTTACGAAGCTTTTCAAAAATACATGTGATAAATTAAGTGCATGTTTCATTATAATTATAATCTCTCTTAATAAACAAACAATGAAAAATTGTATAAATGCACGTTTTCTAGCTATTATTAAGTTTAGCTAAAATGTTTAATAATTTATTAAAGCACGTTTTAAACAGCCGTGATTAAGTTTATATACATAACAAATATGTAGTATATACTAATTTCAGTGTAAACTGACTTTAGACATTCAAGTTCAAAAATTGTTTAGTAGGTATCATTTAATGACGTCAATAATTACTCATTAGAATTTTCTTTACGGCCGACACAATGTATAGTACTTCATAGCGTACGAAAATGTCCGTCAGAAGGAAGGAAATTATACTGTTATTAAGTACGTCTAGGCGATAAAATCAATCTTATAGATAATATATTTAAATAATTTTCTATTTATAAAATATAAAGTGTAGGAAAATATAAATCTTAAGGATATCTGCCATATTATCGTCAGCAAAAACGTAAATAGAAAAAGATATTCTTTATAGTCATTTATATTATATAATAAGAATACACTTCACATCGGACTATTGTTTTTGGTACCTATTGTAACGTTGCAGACTTTATTTATAAGTTATTAAAGATTTTATTTAATTTTTTACTCTGCAACCACATAGAAATACTTACTATAATGCCAATATCGGATCGTCTTTATTATATACAGAAACTTATACCCTTCTTTATTAATTGTGAGACCAACAATTAATTCTCTTATGGATTCCTTTTGAGAATTCACCGTTTTGATAGAATGAGTTTTTATTTAATAGTATATTTCCCTTGCTTTTATCAAATATTGAGTTTAATAAATGGAAAACCTTTGATCCCCATAAAATGTCAATTTTGACGTTTGGTTTTAGACATAACCCTAAATTATGAAGAATACAAACAAGGAGATTTAATCAAGTAAGTTTTGATTTTGGATTTAATAATTTTGATAATTATTCATTACTTTTTTTAAGGTTATGGGGTTTATCACTTTCAGTTTCACAAACAAAACCTACTAAGAAATGATGGTGAGTCTCTTTTATTGAATTCAGTTTCCTCTTTTTCTGAGAAACACTAATTATGCTTTCTTTAACACTTTTTTATATTTTCACAAACCATGTGCTTTCGTTCACTTTGATTTACCTTCTTTTAGATCTGTGCTGCCTGGTGAAACGCTCTTTAGGAATCGGCTTCACAGTTCAAGAAAATTATTAATATTTTTCTTCTTTCTGATTAAGCGATACTTTGAATACCTGCTGACTACTTTCTTGTACTGCACTACCTTTAGAATTTTCTTAAGTCAATAGGGTTAACAAGGTTTACTTTGGGTTTACTAACTTTATTTGTACGTTGGCTAATAAGTAGACAAGGAATAGTCTAGGTCTTTGAGTTGTTTTATTTCAAACTAGATCCGATTATATCTAGATATTAAAGAGAGCTAGGAATATATTGTTGTGTGATCCTTGCACAGATAGAAATTCATACACCAAACAACATCTAATAATACACCTACCGCTTTTATATAGCCCTGCACGTCAAGACGTAACCTTAACTTCAATAGCTTATTTCGGATTAAAATTATTTTTATATGTTTTGCGTTTCTAATATTTATTATTATTATTATTTCCAAATTTTCAAATCTCCAAAAGTAAGTTAATTAGTTTGAAGAAATATTTCGATTCTATAGATTATCATTGCCATTTAATACTTTTTTATTTTTTAAACCAGAAACCTTTAAGCGTTTGACTGTTTCTTCGAGTAAATTATTTACGTCTTGATAAAGGTTTTTCAGCTCCACTGTAGATGTATGTAGAGAGATTTGAGTGTGTACCCTCTTTTCAAACAATTGCCTTTTTTACTATCGGTTAAAATCTTCATATTACATTTAACCATTAATTATATTGTTACGTTATGAAAACATAACGAAAAAGATTGACTAGCGAGAGGTAGAATAATTAAAAAGCAAAGCCCATTTTAACATTATAATAAGTAAACTACTACAAAATAATAGAAGAACCTAATAACTCAACTATCAACTATGACTCACAGAGGTGAAAATGCTAAGATACTTATATCTGAGGCTGCTTGTAGTTTTTCAATAGTAAACTAGACTCGTTAGGGTGTATTTAGTATAACTGCCATTATTAAAACAGGTGATAGGTGACATTAATGCCAACAAAAAACTCCAAACAAATTTTTTCCTATCAGCATTACTTTTCGCGTTATTTGAATAAAACTGTCGAATGAAATGGCAACAGTGCACTCACTGAAAATCATTGGATTGACCATAAAAAAAATAAACAAGGTATTTACTGTGTTTTTTATTGACAAATGAAGAAGTTTGTTTACATACACATTGTGGTCGTGGTGGGTATTGTATTGTTTTGGGAGCCTTACAATATGACTATTAACAGTTCGTTTCTCAGACAATTTTACTACTGCTAAACAATAGAACAGCAAAAAAGGTGACAGATTCCAGAACGTCTAAAACAGTTTTGAGTTTCTTTTAAAGGAATTGGTAATACATTGGAAATAAAAGCATCCAAAACTTTAAACTTGTTGGGTTTCCCTAGCTTAAAATGCAAGTTTCAAATATTATGAGAATTTATTATCTCTAGGGTATCGACCTTTTCCAGTGATATTATTGTATGAACAAAAACACAGATGGTTGTCTGTAGTTCACCTAATTCTTGAAGGGTAATGTACTTGTACTAAATAATGAATGAAAAAAGAAGAAGCAAGAAAGTGTGTATTATTTGATTAGGTAGGGTGTTGTATCCATTTTTTCAGTATGAAATTGCATGTTGGTAAATAGTTGAAGTAGAAATTACTGATAAAACTAGCCTGTAAACTAATATTAATCAGAAAAGTTATCACAGGTTTCAAATAAGTGGAAACCGGCCAGAAATTGATAATTCTATAATTTTTGTATTTGTTTACATTAAATGCATATGATTGCATTACTTGAATTGAAGATGATGAAGATTTAGTACCGTTATGTCTTATTTCTTTTATAATCTGTTTGTTTACCTGAACAAAGGATTAAATTGCAAACTTACAATACATACCTAGACATTCCATTCAGTGTACACAAAGGGGTTGTACCTGGATTTATGATGTTCTATGATTATTTCTAACTAAATTTTAAAATTGAACTTTGTGTGCACCACCAGACATTTTCTGCGTCATTCGTACATAGTGTTCCCTTGTTCAGTTTGTCGATTTGTTGCTATCTTGTTGTGTTTGTGTTGTTATTGTTATTATTTGCTATTTGCTATTTGCTCCTGTTATCTACTGTTGGTTTTATTAATTTGTGTTGTTCTTTGTCCTAATTCTTTGTGTTTTTCTTGTGTTATTTATTTCGGTAAAGGTGCGATCTACTGCTAACCATGGACCGGTTTAGTATTCGGGAAATGCATGTTATGCTACTGATTTATGGTGTTAACAGCTAATAATTGAATGCATTTGCATATTATTGTAATCATTGACTCGTTGTAACCATAATTAATAGTAATTCTCAAATAATAAATGAGCCCATAAAATAATACGCACACATTCTTGTTTATTCTTTATTACCCTTTAAAAATTAGGTAAATTGCAGACAACCATCTGTCTTTTGTCCAAATAATACCACTGGAAAAGGTCGATACCCTAAAGATAATAAATACTGTAATTATGACAATAAATGTGTAAATTTGAACGTGAATGAACTTTCTAAGTGGGTTAAAAGTTGCACCCAATTGCAGGGTTGTCAAATCGATTGTGTAACAGAATGTGATTTATAAAATTTGTAATTTTGCTTAAACTATCATGTTTACAAAAAAATTGTATTGAGACTTTTTATTGTGATTGATGAGATACACCTTCTCTCAAAATCTGACAATCACAGTATACTTAATAACGTGATAATGTGGCATCAAAGTTTGCAACTTTACTATTTTTTTTTGCATAAACCTGCAGAGGTAGACCACCACTTTATAAGACTTTTTTGTTTGTTTTGATGTCCTCTATCACCTGTTTTAATAATGGCAGTTATACTAAATACACCCTTATAGCGAAATGGAGCGCTTACCTAGCATTAAGTTGTTGAGAAGGTAGTGTAAAGATTGCAGAGTCTTTAACTTACGTGCGCAAGGCATTTAACATGGTCAATTACTCTTTTTCGCTCTTGTATGCGGAATAAATGCAGTATCATGCATCGAGCACTTGGAGATGTGCTTGCGCTAGTAAGTGTGGGGGCGTACCTTGCTAAAAAGTGGTAGTACTGGAATTCAATTTCGAGCAAACGATTACTAGCATCATCTTTTGGCCGGCTACATCCGGCAGATGCTTGTTTGCTGGTGCGTCAGGTTGGCTATTTATAGGTTCTGTTCGTTTTGGCTTGAAATAAAGAGCTAGTTTAAAATGCATCAGAAATCAGCAATTTTTTAACATAAAGCGAATTCCATTAGTAAGAACTTTTCCAATTTTTGCTTACTTCTTAAGATTTTAAGCTTTTTAAAGCTCTTACCAGTATTTTTTTTAGTAGAACTCCTTTACTTGAATAATTTCTATAACTTCTCGGAGTTTTGACTTTTAATAACTTAGATTTTTAAACTTGATCTTAACAATAATGTAACACTTAAACTTCTATTTAACATGTTGCGAAACTAAGAAAGCTGCAGCTGTCTCCTTGAAAAAATTACAATACAGTTATGGTTTCAGCGTTGTCCTTGTCTTCTAAGATTTTATAGGATAGTCGAAAAAACAGTTAGAGTAGGAGTAACTTAACCAATACATACCGACAATAAGTACCTACCTATTTGAAGTAACCAAGAGAAGAAACAGAGTTTAATATATATATATACTATCTAATTTGGCTAAAAAGAACCACGGAGATAGAGATATGCGCTTTACTGACTAGAGTGGAAAAAGCTCAGGTTCTCTTAAATCGTAATGCTTGTAC
This sequence comes from Agrypnus murinus, assembly GCA_929113105.1. Lineage (NCBI taxonomy): Eukaryota > Metazoa > Arthropoda > Insecta > Coleoptera > Elateridae > Agrypnus > Agrypnus murinus. The sequence continues at coordinate 115,672,469 of OV816027.1, forward strand.
ATAAACACATAAGTTTATATACAAGTTAAGCACAGCACAGCACAGCACAGCACAGCGCAGCACAGCACAGTACAGCACAGCACAGCACAGTACAGCACAGCACAGCACAGCACAGCACAGCACAGCACAGCACAGCACAGCACAGCACAGCACAGCACAGCACAGCACAGCACAGCACAGCACAGCACAGCACAGCACAGTACATTACAGTGCAATACAGTACAGTAACCGTATTTTATCTACCCGATTGTCGGTATTGATATAACAAACTCAATTGTTAATTGTCTTAAACACATATAAATTAAATACAACTGGCAATGGTTACTACTGAGCTACTCGTTCCTCCCATTCCTTCCCCTCTTTCTTTCCCCTCCCAACCGGATAATTTGGGTTTAGAAAGAAAACCATTTATGACCATATTTTCAAGAAGCTTTAATTAAAAGTACAGTACTCAAAGACAGAGACAGATAGCGACGATACGTGAAAGTAACGTGAACACTACCTTGATCACTGAGTGATGTAAATGTCGTAGTCGTAGAGAGATCGATGACTTAGACCAATAACGTCATGCGCTAGACATCAATTTGACGTCTTTTTCAGGTTACATTTGGTATCCCTTTTACCGTTTTCAGAAATGAATATGGAACTAGTAGCACTTCTAATGTTATGTATTGAAAAATATATTATTATAAATTATAATAAATACAAGCTATGCTATGAATAATTAGCAGTAAAACAAAACTTTCCGTGTTTGCTGTTGACGCTGTAAACACAAGCTGTTTTTGCGTAAGAGTATTTGAACCTATACTTTATGAAGATTACTGAACTGATACTTATGAAGAAACTGAAAAAATCATCAAAATAATAACGCCAACGTCACTTATAACAACAAAATGTCGTTTCGTAACATTTAGTTTCTGTCTTTCGAAGCCGGTAAAATACAAATAAATTTATCACCGAAAAGAGACGACAATATGACGTGATATGTAGCATGTCATTTATGGGACGCCATTAGGTCATTGATCTTTGGTACAATGACGTCGTCGAATGAGTCATCACCAGATTTTGACGTTATTATGACGTATCTTTGCTACTTGGGTACTGTTTCTTGGTTCCAAGATTATTTTTACTTAGTTTAATACTAACTGAAGAATTCTATGGATTGTCGAAACATTTATTATCATGGTATTAATGTGTACTAATCTCAATTGATCTAAACAATGATATGAGATTTTATAATCTGAATATTACAAATTAACAATTCAAAATTTTATCAACAGATTTAGAGAGGATCAATGAATTTTACCATGTTAAAAGTGATTTTCGGAATATCATGATTAGTTAAAATCTATTATTCGCATTCTAACCAATCAAATTTATTAAAGTTGATCATAATAAGTGTTTAAATTACTAAATAGAAATTAAGAGAGGGACTTTCCAAGAAACATGATCATTCTAGAAATATTAGAAACTTCTAGTTCTATCTAGATTTAAAAATGGTTTTGAGTGTCAAGTTCAATAAAATAATGCATCTTGTTCACATGAACGCACGTTTTAGAGATTTTTAGCAAATAATTTATTTTTTTACTTGTGTAGTTTTGGTGCGATCTCGACTTAGTTATTGGGAGGAATTTCGAAAATACCGTTTTTTAAATCGGACCAAAGAAAGGAATTTTGACGACGATAGCGCCGTGGTTCCCCCTCCCCCCCCCCCAGTTGTAAATGACACAACAGCCGTCCAACCTAGTGTTTTGAGAACTTACATATGTATACCTACGTACCTATAAAAAGGTATTTCATCTGTACCAACTTATATCAAACTAACCAAACTGTAAAGATTATTAGCAATATTGGAGTCTTTCTTAGAAATCCACTGCAATACGTTCATGGCAGCTTGTATATAGTGAGGAAGCATTTTAGATCTCATTTAATGTTAATCTGATCCACTCACGTTAATGGATTCATATCTTTTAAAATATTATGTTATCCAATTGTTGGATTATATTCTGCAATATATAAGTATTAGTATAATTGTAGCAGTGCAAAGCGTGTAGGAGGGGTGAAGGGCAGTTCAGTTAGTGGTTATCGTGAATGACTCAAAAATTTTCAAGCAATATATTCATTTGAAAAACAAATTCAAAACAAAATACTATTTATTTGCAATCAACCTGTACTTGAAATAAATATAACAAATATTTAAGTAGTTATTAACATTTCGAAACATTTTTTCAAGTGGTTTAGGATTCGGAGTAATCGGGTGTCGCTAATAATGTAGAATAATCTTACGCTCAGGTACGGTGTGCAATAATAACAATTAATAACATGTATTGTCCTCAATTCACAGAAACGTTTATTATATACATATCTTCAGCTTAATGGTAGAATAAAACAGTTGAATAAATAATCTATAAGATTGGATGTAAGCCAAAAAAATTTCAATCCAAAAATCATACTGCTCACAAGAGTTGGTTTTGTTTATTAAATGTAACCCTAAATCTTTTGCACCTAGTAGTACCAAGAAAGAGATTTATTTTCCTTTTACTTTAATTTAAGAATGAAAGAAATAAAGAAGATTGTAACTCCTGCTTTAAAACAAAAACAAAAAAGGAATTAAATTTGTATTAAGTATTTACGGGAATACTTATCTAAGTAAAAGTTTCTTACGAGGTGATAACTAACTCAAAAGGAGTCAATTGTCAGTCAGGAGTCGGATATTGGTTAGCTATCTTTCAAAAGAATATAACAACTAAAGATTCTTTAACGGCTCCATGCCACTGGAGCCAGACAGTATATTTATGTAGATAAAAGTATACTAAGTAATTCACCAAAGTCAAAGAACTGATATAAATTAAATGCTTGAGGGTCTACAACAGTAGAAATTTTTAATTCCTAAAATGATTTTCGTTCTATACTTATCTGTATATTTAAAACACAAGGCTTATTTTTGTTCCAGTTTGTTTGAGAGTTCCACCGGGCTGATCTGAGCGATTCTTTTTTTTATATTAAAGCTTTCGCTGTGGAGATTAGTCAACATTACTTAGTTTTTATATTTTTTTAATGTTTATATTTTTAATTTGAAACGGACGAATCGAACATTCACTTGGGGCGCCCTCTCACTTCCTACGATGGTGAGTTTCGTAACTACTCCTGCTTATAAATATAAAAGGGTGATGCAGCCGTCCACTTCCATTATTAATAAGCAGTTAATACGCGGTTAACATTTAAAGAATTGTTTGGTTGCGTAGACAAAACTCGCATAGTTGAAAGTTCTGGACAACAGACGAATTATACATGTAATAGCTGATAGCAATTGCATATTCAGGGCAGTTTTATATTGTTTGTATAAAACGCAGGAAATTTGCCAACACTATGTTTATGTCATGTTTTTGAAATATGTATTACTAGTAGATGTTTTCAAGAATGTTTTAAACAAGATCGATTTTTGATTTTATTCTTATCATTTCATAAGGTAGAATTTCCGTATGTATGTATGTAGAATAAACCGGCGGGGAGGGGTAAGCCAGAGAGGAATATATGTCGGAAGAGAGGAGGGTAAGCTGGGAGAGAGGACTGCTAGGCTTAAAATTTTCAACTGGTTATATTTGGTTGCGTTTATTTAAATAATTACTCACTAGAATCCAAAGGATTGTAATCACATATCGAATGTTGTATATAGGGAAATCCTTCGATGCTTTTGACCGTCATGTCTTGACTAGGTTTCCCTAGTTAAGATTATTTCTTAAAATTTTCACAACCTACTTGAACCAAGATAAAGAGGAGGGTGCTTTTTCGGATTTGAGGAAACATTTTTTATTGAATAAAGTATACAAAGAAAAAACAGTAAAAGCGATTGGTTTTTAAAAATCCTAAAATATTAACTAAGCGTTATTCGGAAAAAGAATTTAAAAGAACGCGGGAGTAGCTTACTAATCATACTTCACTTTGCTTTTTGTTTTATTTTAATAGATGAATTAAGAAGATCAGAGGACAAATAACTGGAAATCAATTTTCTTTTAATTTTTAGTTATTATTGTTGTCAAAAGAAGTCACTGTGGCTTTTACGTTTGCTAAATACTTGGTTCCTACACCAGAGACATGCGGGCGATAATTTAATTTTAAAGTTTTTGTGAGAGGGTTGATTTTTATACAAATGACTTCACAGAATGTAATCTATAATATAATTGTAAATAAATATAAATTATAATGTACCACCATAGGCGAATGCAGGACAAACTAAATTTGTAATTACAAAACGCAAGTTCTAATCCCGGGTTGTGTAATTTTTCTTTATAAATAGTTAATGTTTTATAAATAAACAATTTTTCTTATTCAACAATTCAATTTTAAAACATTTTTTTGCGACTTGTATACAAATGACTTCACAAAATATAATTTACAATAAAATTACAAATAAACACAAATCATAATGTATCGACATCATAGCTGGATTCAGGTCACGCTAGATTTTTAGATTTTTTTATAAATATTTAATATATTTTATAAATTAACAATTTTTTATAAATATAATATTTATAATTATAGATTTTCAAAAAATATTAGTATCAGAGGTATACAATAATCTTAAATTCACTTTTGCGGGTGCAAGCCAAACTTGGTGTTGGTTTTTGCATTCAAGATAAGATTAATCTTTTAATTCATAATTCTTTTTTTTTTGTTTTTATTTAAACTTTTTGTATGAACTTATTATTCAAGCATATATGTTCGTGAAAAAATACTTGTTATCAAAAAATTTAAATAAACAGAAAACTAGATTGTATAACTTAGAATTAGTAATTTGCATAATATAATATGGGGTTGCATATACCCTCTCAGATTTATTAACTGGTTATTACAGGTATTCTAAATATTGACAATCTTAAGTTTTTTTTTTGTTAAAATCATTTAAACTTAGTTTACGTTATATTAATTTATATAAAAGCTTATAAGATTTCTATGAACTAGTTTTATATTTCAGATTTGAAGCCATTTAGTGGATTGATTGAGATTTTCTCGCTCACATTGTTCTAGTATCTACATTTCAATCAAAGAATTGATTTATTTTATTGATTAAAACACTACTTTTAATTTTATCATAGTGTGTGATCTAAGTGGTAGATTTCTACTAATATAGATTAGGGAAGAGTTGTTTTGAACTTGTTTTGTAAGGTAGTCTGTTTAAAGTTCTTGATAAAAATTATAATTTCCTGTAGGATAAGGTTTTAATAAAATCAGTCCGCAAAAGTAATTTTAGCATACAAAAGTTAGTTAAGTACATGTTCACACAAAAATTAATGCTCTTAGTTAACAAATAACGTAAATGTATTGTAATTCAAAAATGCACCTTTTTCTAGAAAAACTTAAGTCCTTTTCTCAGTGATTTTTGAATTCCGACAACAAACGTTAACCTTACGTAAAGATTTTTAACACATCACTAAAACTGGCGACAATTTGACCATAATATAACTTATTAAAAAAAAGCTGTTTAGTCTTTATCATCTACAAATCAAGCTTGGCCAAAAAGGATATGAGTACTCAAATTGTAATTCAACCGACAATGTACTATCTTAAGAGGTTGCGATTGTATTGCGAAGTTAAATAATATTTCTGTATATTAAAACGTTTTATTCTACAGAGATTGGGTTGTTCTATACGAAATATATCGTAGAATTAGGTCTACGGGTTTTCTGATACAAATTTAAATATAACTATTTAGATGTTACTCCTCTTAACTAATTAAACTATCGTTTAGGCTACTAAATATTGCCTTACTAATTTAAAACACTTACTAGTTAATAAATTAAACAATCGATGATATTTACAATTATAAACGGATTTAAGTAATAATAGATAAGAGAGGCTGATAAAATCTAAGAAATGAACGTTATCATTGTTAATAAATAATGAATCAGTAAAATAAATAGCTTGGATACTGTTAGATATTAGGACAAAATAAATAAAAATTCAAGCAGGTTTACTCATAGTAGTTCTTGAATTTAAATATAATTAACAATAATTTATTAATTATGTTGATTAATTAATTACTAAGTTGATAAGGATAGTATTGAAGATAAAGATTTCCAAAATAGATATGTATTTTCACTGGTTCGTCGTGCATATCATTCTTTCAATGAAATATAAAATATAAGGTATTACAATAGTATATTACAAGACTAAAGTGAGTCTTTTAATCCTGAGTGTGAAGCTTATTGTCCGAGTAAAAACGAGTCCAATAATCACACGAAAGTTTAGAGAATAGGAAAAGGAACAAACAATTGGATATAGCAGAGAAATTAAACATAGGGGCATGGAATACCAGAAGAGTGTATAACAAAGAGTAGGAGCTCAAGTATGAACTACAAGAAAGAAACATCGACTAAGCTGTCATACTATAGAGACAAGAAATAAATGTAAAGACTCGAAAGCATAAAAAAAGAGCAACTGCAAAAGTAGCAATGTTAATAAAAAAAAGGCAATACCCATTACTTCAAGTTAAAGTTCATATATACCTTAATATAACATTGGAGACTATTTTTCGAAAGATTCTAAGGTAAAGTGATTCAGTTACCTTTGGAATGCACATTATTTTAACTATTATTTTACTGCCTAGGCATTTTTATGAAATTTTATTGGACTTTATGCTCGGCAAATGTTTGTTTGAAAAAAATGTCTAGTTTTTATATCCTAAATGTGTACATTTAAAAATGACATTCTCTCTGCCTATAGGATAGAATAGATATTAGCATAACAAGGCAGAGAAATGGTATCTTACACAACGAGTCCTGGAACGACATATTCCTAAAATTCTTTCGTATCCGTATAATATATTGTCTGAAAGTGTTTTAAAAACAAAAAACCAAAATGCAAAATTAAAAAAAATTTTAAAAATCTGAAAAATAAAAATGTCAGCGAAATAAAACTTGAAACAAATATCATGTTAACATAGCTTAGTGTCTCCAAGGTGATCACTTTCTGTTGAGGCAAGGAAGTAGGCCATTACCGTACTAGTCATAGTCAGATAAAGTTTTTACCTAATTAAGCGGTGAATCTTATAACAGTTGCAGATGAATAAATTGTTATTCTAAAACATTTTCTAAACTTATTTTGCATACCATTGCCATATCGCAAAACCTCGAAAAAACAATTATAATAATATAATTTCTTGTTTAGTCAAACGGCGCAATGCGCATACTCTTCTAATGCCTTGCTAGCTACTACCAACTGTGCAATATAGAAATTGTTGAAAACCATTTTTAAAAAGAAATCGTGATATCCATGCGCCATTTAATCCCAAAAGATATTTTAAAAGGATCCAGTCCCCAATCCCTAATCATTTTTAATCCCAACAAATTAAAAAATCCTGGTTTAAAAAAGAATTAATAATCCCAAATTTCTGAAAAATCGATTTTTAATTTTAAAAAATATCTTTCGATGTATAATCATTGATATCACAAAATATTTTCAAAATATGTAGCCCCCAATCTCTAATCACGAAACATATTTAAAAATTCTTACTTCCTAAACGTAAAAATACTTAGAATATAAAAATTGAATTCCAATTTCAAAAACGTTTTTAAAAAATCGAATCCTTTATCTCTAATCCTAATAAATTCTTAAAAATCTGATTTCTGATTCCAAAAAATATCGAAAAGAAAATTTAATCCTTTATCTCAAATCCTTTTTTTTAAATTTCAATCCCTGATCCCAAAAACTGTTTTGAAAAAGATCTAACCCTTTATCTCTAATTCCAGAAATTTAATGCACAATTCCAAAAGTATTTTTAAAAATTAAATCACTAAACCTTTTTTTTTTTAAATTTAATTCCAATCCCCATTCCCAAAGAATCTTTAAAAAAGGTTTGGTTCACAATACTTAATCTCAAAATATTTTGAAAGATTCTAATCTTGAGTCCCTAATATTAATAGGTAGTGTTAAAAACTCATTCCCTACTATTCTTAGAAATTCAATCCCCAATCCTAATCAAAAATTTGAAAAAGAATCTAATCCCCCAATACCTAACCCCCAAAATATTTCTAAAAGATCTAGTCTCCAATCCCGAATCACCAAACATATTGTGAGAAATTCTAATCTTTTTTAGTCCCTTATCTTAATAGATATTGTTAGAAATTCAATCCTCAATCCCTAAGAAATATTTCAAAGAAATCAGTCACCAACTCTAAAAAATATTTTGAATAAAATTTAATTCTTTGACTCTAATTCCAATAAATAAAAAAATTCAAGTTCTGATTAAAAAAAATTAATACTCCCAATTTTTTTTTAAATTCACACCTTAATCCCAAAAATATTTTTTGGAATCTAATCCCTTATCATCAGTAATACCAAAAGATATTTTTAAAAGATCTAGTTCCCAATCTCTAATCACGAAACTAGAGATACAAACAAGATTCAAAAAATCTAATCCTTACTTCCTAATTCTCTTACACATTGTTAAAAGCTCAAGCCTTAATCTCTAAAAAATATTTTTTTAAATTCAATTCCAATCTCAAAAATATTTAAAAGAAAATCTAATTTTTTATTCCTAATCCTAAAAACATTTTTAAAATTTCAATCTCTAACCCCAAAAAATATATATTTTGAAAAAGATCTAACCCTTTATCTCTAATTCCAAAAATTAAATTCCCAGTTCCAAAAATATTTTTTAAAATTCAATCCCCAATTCTAATAACAAATTTTTAAAAACATCGAATCCCGATGTCGAATCCCAAAAATATTTTAAAACGATCTAGACCCCAATCCCTAATCACGAAACATATTTTGAGAAATTCTAATCTTTAGTCCCTTATCTTAATAAATATTGTGAAAAATTCAATCCTCAATCCCTAATAAATATTTCAAAGAAATCAGTCACTAAATCAGAAAAATATTTTGAATAAAATCTAATTCTTGTCTCTAATTCCAAAAAAATAAAAAACTTCAATTCCTGATTTAAAAAAAATTAATAACCCAAATTTTTTTAAATTCACACCTTAATCCCAAAAATAAATTCAATTCCAATCTCAAAAATGTTTTTAAAAATCTAATCCTTTTCCTATAATTCTAATAAATTCTTAAATATTCAATTCCAGATTCCAAAAAAATTTAAAATGAAAAATAATAATTTTTTCTTAATATCAAAAATATTTTTAAAATTTCAATCTCTAACCCCAAAAAATATATTTTTTGAAAAAGATCTAACCCTTTATCTCTAATTCCAAAAATTCAATTCCTAGTTCCAAATTATTCTCCCCCAATTATCCCCAATTCTAATAACAAATTTTTAAAAAACATTGAATCTCAATCCCCAATTCCAAAAATATTTTAAAACGATCTAGTCCCCAATCCCTAATGACAAAACATATTTTGATAAATTGTAATCTTTAATTCTCAAAAAACCTGATTTTAGCCGCCATTTTCCAAGAATGCGACGCCGGCGGCGACTTCTCGTGTTTACAAATTTCAGGATTTCATTAGGACCCCAGAATTAACAAAATCACCAAGTATAAACTTCCCCCGGGCTTTTGCAAGACAAAACTACCTATTGACTGGACTAAGAGCCCAATTCCCAATTCCTAATCCCAAAAGATGTTTTGAAAAACTTAATTCTCAATTCTTGTCAAAAATTGGGTGATTTTGTTAACGCATAAGTTAGCGTTGACTTACGTGTGTCGACTTAGCGTTTGCTAGAGTATTACCACGGGTGATCAATCAATCACACTGAGAGACAACAGATACCTGTCATAATTGGTGGGTCATTTATAACTAACAACGTCGTTATAATTTGTTCGTTGAGCACAAGTGTGGCTGTCTAACCAAGACAAGGTTAAATGCAGAAAATAACGTTGTAGGCAAAGGAGAAACCCATAATTCCTCTACATACTACTACTGAATACGTTTACACATTGGCAACGTGTTCCCATATAGTGATCAACAGTCTCGTAATGTTTTGTAACCTACAAAACAAACGTGGCTGTCAAGATTTCACATAATACCATGCTGTGTTATATGGCTTGGTGGGAAAAGTGTCCTACTAATTTTCAACAATTCAGATTAACCTGTTACATATCCAAGATTACTGCCCAAACTTCATATAGTTTAGCAACTGGTTTTGTATTTTTTAACCCTGTTAGATAATAAGCTCATTAAGGCATTCAGCTAAACAGAACAAAAGAGGTTGTTAGATTTACTAAACCATTACCGAAATTGTTTTGCTACTGATATTAATTAACTTGACATACAGGCCATACATAAAGACCGTACTACCTGTCCTATCCTAAACGTGAAAAAGTTCGTGGTATATAGTACAAAGTTGCTTGACAATGCTTCACCTTATGGTAGCCCAATTTTATTGATTAAAAAGAAAGATGGAGACGAAAGATTATGTGTTGATTATCGAGCGTTGAGCCGCAAAACTATAAAGGCAAACCATCTGTTACCATGAATAAACGACCTAGTAGACCGACTAGAAAACCGTCATTATTTCGGAAGTTTAGATTTGGCCTCGAGGTACCATCAAATTGCCATAGATGAAGATTCAGTGGCCAAGACAGCCTCTAGTCAAGGCTGAAATCAAAGGCATCAAAGAACAATCTACGAAATTGTCCGTTCGGTTTTGCCGGTTTACCGATTTTGTGGATGCCAATTGGTTGCTTTGTACATTTCCCTGCAATATAGGTACCTATCTAGTTCATAAATAGGCGACGATAGAGTCTTAAAGGTGCCTGAAATCAATATTTAAAAAAATCTGTATATAACTTATGCCAGTAGCCTTAAAGCACGCTCTGTACCTGTTTTGGTATCGGAAAATAAAATATTATGGCGGAATGTCCATAGTTCCAGCAGCTTGCAACAAATAAAAAAACCATTATAGAGGTTTAAACTAATCACGCTTTACTTCTGGCAACAGAAATTATCATCCAGTGCCTTGCTGAAAAATGTTTTGGCCGATATCCATCACTTTTTCTTTTAAATAAAAATGTTAATTTTCGGAACTTTGAGATATCGCTATACTACTATGCCTCGGCTACGCATCGTTTAACAAAATTCACACTCGTCCCAAAAAATCCACTGTATCATAATAAGCTTCGAATGAATATATTGGCAAGGTCAAAGGGACTGGATCTGCAATAAGTAATAGATCCTATAAATGAAAAGAAAAAGAATCAAATAAATGTACGAATGGCTTCCCAACTTTATTTCATTATTAAACTGTTTTATTACTTAATTTTATCTATTAAATACAATAAACATTGTCACTTGCATAGATATTACAGACATAGTGCAATATTGAATTAAAATATGATTATTTCTGTAGTAAAAAGATTCGAACAAAACAAATTGAAGTTAGATGTTATACAATGTCATACAAAGACAATTAATGTGTTTACATCATTATGTAACAAACTAATACATTTTTTTTATTATTATGAGTCACTTTATTATTCTAGCGGCAACATCAACATATCATCCTTAAATGATTATTCAATAAAAAAAAAGTAATAAAAATGTACTGGGTATAATACCTAAAGCTGTGATTCATATAAAATAAAATTTTAAAAAAGTTTAGTAATAGAGTAACGTCCTCCATAGAACGCAAAAATTATTTTAGAAGTTTTTTGTAAAAAGGTGAAATAACAAAATACTCAATTTGCTTACCTTTTGAATAAAATAATGTTCCAGCTAAATAGTGCAATTGTGAAAAACTCTACTTTCTACAAAACTGAGACTCTCTCAGGCGGGTCGCTATAACGGAATTCTAAATCCATATAATTATGGACAAAGCAATGCAAAAACACATACATAAATAAATAAATGTTCAAGATAATAACAACACAGATTTTTATTTTTATTAACATATATCAAAGAAACAACAAACAAAATGAAGATTGATACCAGCAAAAAATAATCTGACTACAAAATTCTATCTTTTTTATTCATTGATTAGCTTCAATTAATTTCAAAATAAATAAGTATGTTTATTTCGAGATAATTACTTTCCTTTCAAACAAATACTTGTTTTCTATAACTATAAAAAAACTAGTTCTTTCAATAAAGAATATAACTTGTTTATAATTTTAATTTATTTTTGGTATCATCAAATTTCTTATACTAATAATAAAATTAATTATTACGTAAAACTTCTTTTTTAAAATTTGACGCCACAAAAACATTAACTATATTTTTGTAATTCCCTGGTATCAACTGCCTGCTTTCTTTAATCTCGACAAAGAATTCAAGTAACATGTGTCGTCAATCCATTTATAAATATTTCCTTATAAAAAGGCTTTACAAAATGGAATTCCAAATCCGTACTAATATTATACATATATAGCAAGTAAAGAAATTTTATTAATATCCAAATCCAATTATAATCCAGTAAAATTTCCATAAGTTATTCTTGTTAGCAATAAACAATCGTAGAGTTCATTAAAGCTTGAAGCACTTAGCAATTAAACACATAAATTTATAAACTTTACAAATTAAAACACTTTGACGGTTCTCAAAAATAACTCTAACCTCAAATATATTACATTTAATTTGTTTACATTTTTAAACATAACCTCAAATTTCTTTATGCTCTACAACAGGTGTGCATTCTTTGCAAGTTGAAATTGAAAGAGACTTTGTTAAAAAAAATGGTTGTCCTTTTATACGTTTTGATCAAAACAAAAGACTTCTACGCCAAACTTCATGAAAACAAATGAACCCTGACATCATTTTTAACGTAACCAGATTATTCTAAAAAAACTTTTAATAATGCAAAAACTAATTAGACATTCTTGAAGAATTTAAAATTCTAATAGTATACGACACTTGCATGAACATACAAAAATTAACCTTACAATACAATGTCAATAAAACACAGTTTGTTTAAAACTATGTATTGGTTTGATTATCCGAAAACACCCTTTTACAACTTTCCTTCTTCACAAAATTGAACAATACATATTTTCTAATGTTGTTTGAATATTTTTATATACCAGCAACATTGAATTTCAAGCTGTTTTTCAACTTTCCACAAAAAGAATCTAGCAAAACGCTTTAAAATTCTGAAATACATCAACTAGGCCACATAAAAAAATCTCGTTAATAGAAAAATACAATCTTAACTGTAATTCGACAAGGCAAGTTGCTAAATACTTGCATACAACCTTAATACAATACACTTTGCGTGTGAAATCTTACATTGAAAATCAATCAAACTTATATAAGTTGGAAAAATACATTATCGACACCCAAATAGTCAAGTTAATAAGAAAATTGTGTATTTTGTATGGAAAACAAGATTTCCACTTCTTTTATCTATTTAAAGCGTTCTAGTATGCATGTTTCTTTTAATTACCTAGAATTATTTTTTTAAGGAAAATATTATCAAGAATTTTCATTTTGAAAGTGCGGTTGTGCAGCCAAATTAACGTTTAATATTTAAATTGCATAAAACTGGCTAATATTATAATACAAGTCAATTCTCTTAGTTTCATGATGAAATATCACAGTCAAATCTTGTTATTAAATATTCTTTTTATCCATCTCTTTAATGTAAACAAAGAGTAATGTAACCACCTGGTAACTGTAAACACCTAACTAAAAGTTGGCAACTAGCAATTAATAAGTAACAATTAAGCAAATGCTGCCGATTATACAACAATTATAAATAATAAACAATCATGCATTCGCAATACCGCCATAAAAAGTTGGACTTTTGAAGGGAACTTCATAATAATGTAGTGGTTAACCTGTTTCTTTTTTGGGAGATATACGCACTTACAATCACTTAAAATCTAACCTAAAAATTAAAAGTATACCGACCCACACGCATTACATTTATTTACTAACTAAAGCTTGTTATAAAGATGAGAAAACATGTTATAAAAATCACAAATAAGAGATCCCCGTGCCGTCCCTCGTTGCTTCTGCCCTTTAGTCGAATGATAAAAGGACAAGGTTCACACGTAAGTACCATGTTTTCACCTCCGCCGAAACACGAAGGGCTAATTCGCCCAAGCCATACCAATGTTGCCACATTGTAACTTTGGCGGGAAATATGAAATATATGTTCTATTATCGTGTCATGCCTTATTAATTATGCATAATGTTAAGGTTTAGAAAGGGCCAGGGTGGTTTCAGTTTCGTATTTAAGCTTTTTTAAGTGTACTCTGCTCATTAGTCATTTTATTTAATAATAATTGATAATATTAAAGTGGCACCTAATTTAAGACCTTTTCATCAAGTCTATTTGTACCTACGGAACTGACATATCTAAGTATAGTCTTCCGTCTCTTTTCAACTATTTTAGGAATAAATTTATGTCAAATAATTTTTTTTTGTGGTTTGTGGCAATTTAAATTTGAAAGCTGAAAAGCTGCGGCCAAGTTGCGCCATACAAATATTTAGGAATGTTCTAATTCATTGAATTAGCCTTAGTTGAAACAAACTGAAGAGATAAAAGACTGACTTGGGGTATTTCCACGGCTATATATAATTTTAGTTTTAAGTTTTCTTATTTAGGGCCAGTTTCATAATCACTCTTAAAAGTTCCTTTAATTTAAAATCCCTTTTAATAACCAATCACTTTTTTTATGTTTTCAGAAGGTAGGTATATATTTTATATAAATAGAAATATTTCTGTTTTAGGAAAGTAAATAAATTTTAAAACAAATTATACTTATTTATGTTGTTTTAACAAATATGTAATTACCTATAGTATAGGTATACAACGTTAACCTTAATACCTAGAATATTAATATGTAAGATCCTATCACTACAATGTTATATAAATTTAAAAAAAAATTAATACTGGTGATCATTTAGCGCCGATGTACTTTGCACAATGAAAGGTTCTTCTGGAGTATGCCTCAAATTCTCTTGAATCTCTTTTACTTCACTCACAGTAGCCCTCTTTAAACTAGTACTGGTCGAAACACGTCGTTTTTTGTAGAGACAAATCTTAGCTGAGGGTTGATAATCCTTTTGTTCGTATTTTTTTGGCATTTAAATTTATTTTCTTTGGTGAGCATGCTGGGGCACATAGTTAAATTGTTGACAACAAACAAATTTTGATGAATTTGAGTAAGTACTGAGTCATCAAGTTTCTCATAATTACAGTTATCTAAATTTGCGAGTAGATTTTTTATTTTTTCAATATTTTTCTCCTTGTTCAAATTTTTCCTTGATAGAGCGGCTAAGCTTTCAGACACTGACATGCTTTCAGTAACACTGTCATGGCAAACCAACTGACCACAAATATTCCCTTTTGATACTAATATATGAATGTGTTTACAAATCATTTTCCTCTCTTTGTAAAATGGACAGTCACAGGAGTACATGTGGCTACATATGTTACAAGATACACATATTTCTCGACAGCACTTTTCATTTAACAATTGATTAACAATATATGACTTATTTTCATTCTTCTGAATTCTCCATGTAGAACCATCATTTATTATATTATACCTGTGAGACTCCTGTACTGCTTGTTTATGATGTGTGCATTGTCGAGACCTTTTCGTATGCTTGCCTTTTGTTAGCCTTATGATTCTCTCAACACTTTTATCTCTTACATATCTAATTACTGCATGAAGTCCTTTATCCAAGCGTTTTACAGTTTTTTTCTCTAGATAGAAGTATTTAATTGTTTTATGCATAGATTCCAAATGCATATTCGTGTTTATTGAGGAGTTTTGCCTAAAACAGTACGCCCATTTTATTGTATTGTGGCTGTATGTGTTTTTGAAGTACTCTCCGAAGCGCCTAGTTTCAGTGTCATCTAGCAAATGGCCTATCGCATTTTGTAGTGATGTAAAGAAAATATCTTCAGATGTATGTTGCTGCAAGGTCTTCAAAATTTTATACGTTTCTGCACGTTTCTCCTTATTATTTATTTTTATCAAATTGGATTGCCATGCTCGATCGACATCCCATGAGCAATACAAATGTTCTGCGATTCCTCCCATTGTGTTAAGCCATGCTTTGAAAAAGGTTTCTTCCATGTCTGACATGAATATTTTGCAATTGACAGTTCCTGAAACAAGTTCATAAATTTTAGGCTCTAATGGAGTCCAATGTAAAGTGAGTGCAAGTAGTATGAAGCTATTACATAAAATTGACAAAAATAAAAAATGCTTATTGAATATTTAAATGCTACATACCTACTGATTCTCTAATTGAGGTAAAAAAAATGTTCTGTATAACAATGTCTTTCCGATTTGAAAACATTTCAGCTGCTGGGAACCCATGGTGAAATTCATCAATGACCATAACCGATGTCATTTCAAAATCATATCCATTAAGCCCATGTGTGCTATCTACAGCTATGATATTGGGAAAGCTTTGTATCATTTGCCTTTGGAATTTATTCATTAGAATTAGACAGAAATCATTCTTTTCTAACAAAATGTGATCCTGACCCTGTGGTTTGTATAACAGAATTGGATTTTCTTCTCCAGCCATGCACTCTTGGACCCAAAGATCGACAGAAAATGCATCATTAGGATGTTTTTTCCCATCTTTTAACTCAATGTTAAAACTAATTTGAATATTTCTGACATCTTTGGCAGTTAAGAGGTCTATGCGTTTCAGAGGATCTTCAATTTTATCTCGAGCACTCTCCAGAATTCTGTAAATAAAAAAATATTTTTAATTAGATACTGAGAAGAAGGTATTAGTTTTTAGCACTTGTTTAGTAATAATAATAACTTAAACTTACCTTTGTGTAGTTACTCCAGAAATAAGTTTGGATGCAATACAGTTTCTGTCAGGCTTTGGCAGTCTTATGTGTTTTTGCTCAAAATCATGACCATAATGAGTTTTCTGCCATTCAATGTGACATTTCCTGTTTTCACATGTTACTTTTATATAACTGGTGCACGAGTGGTTCATTTTACATAAACCTTGACATTTCTGCAGTTGCTTCATCTGTGCTTCATCTTTTGCACTATAACCTATAAGAATATATTATTATGACATGATTATTTTGCATGAATGCAAGATACGAAATATACAAACTTACTTGTTTTACTCCTGTTACAGTTGTAGTATAAAACTTCTCCAATAGTGCTTGCTGCCTTACTTTTTAGAACATAATAGCAGTCATTCACTTTTTCTATTTCACTTTTCCAATGTTCAAATTCTGAAACCATAATGAAATGTTTATTTCAAGTTATCTTCCAGAACAAAGGTACCTTACCATTCACACTCGCCATGACAGAATAATATGTTTCAAATTGTATGGAATGACTTTTTTCTAGATGGCAAATTAACTCTTTCCTATTTCTGAAAGTATTATCGCAATTTTCTTCCAAACAACAATTAGACCATCTACTATCTTCTCCATAAGACCACGGTTTTGGATCAGTTTTGTGAACTTCTCTCACATGTCTATTATGAGAAGACTGGTTTGCAAAGTTTTTTTCACATATGCTGCACATTACTGGCATTTTTGTCAAATATCCGAAAAGTAGTTAAAAGTTAACCCGTATTATTGCAATATTCTAACTCTTTTACTTTTACGATTACTCACGAAACAAACCAACTGAAAACTAATCCACATTCAACACAAAAGTAAACAAAACGTTGTATTGTAACCTCACTTTTCTAAGTTGATGACATCTGGCAACATTGGTATGGCTTGGGCGAATTAGCCTTTCGTCGCCGAAACCGTCCTTCGTTGGGATTCACATACAGGAGACTAGAAGAGATCAAGCACTCAAATGCTGCCCAGTGATCAGCCGAGACCACTGGTGTGACTTTATTCGCCTATCTTTCGTCTCCACGCAAACAGTGCGCTGAGCTGTTAATCTTACAGACCTCAATCAACATAACGTCAAAACAACAGCAATTCCACAAATTGCTAACAATCAACATAACATCAACACAATAGCAATTCTTATAAGTGCCATATCACAAACACAGTAAATATTAGCGGTACGCATCTGCGTTTTTGCTCTTGATATACGGCAGTACATTCGATACCGTTTAATTTTATGTTCGAAACCGACCGTTCGACTAACACAACCGCCCGTCTGGCATAATATTCCAGGCCGATACCCAGACCCGGATTAACACTGAAGCCTACGAAGCTCGGACTGCAGGCGCCACGTTTCTGAGGGTGCCAGCGCCAGACTTGGTTTGCAGAATCGCAAATTCTTAGAAACGTCTGGGTCTGAACCGACGGAAGAATAAAATTGAATTGAAAACCTGAAATTCCTGTTTTTATGATTTTTTTATTGAAAAATAGAACTTGCTTGAAATGTTTCTATTTACTTTAGTTACGATAGCTAATCGAAAACTGTAAACAAACTAAATTCAACGCTATTGGTGGGTGCGCTTAATGACTAATGACATTTACTTAAGCGCAGAAATGCGGATAAACGCCCACTACTAATTCTCGTGTTACACGGTTACACGTTTTTCAAAATTTTAAAGAAAAAACTAAAATTTAAATACGTTCGTATGCAGTAATGTCATGCTTGTTGACCTAAGTTAATTGTGGCGTTACCGCTTTACTAGCGGTAACGACTTATTATGTGATTGCAGCTTTGAACACTCAGCTGATCACTGTTTACATTCTCTGAATAGCTATCGCGGTCAGAGTTTAATTACCAGCCAATAATGGCGGTTGTTCGAACCTTAAAATGGTCGGAGAAAGACCTAGCAAATTCAGTCCAACTACGCTTAACGAATTGAAAAAAGTTGCCGCACTTTGTTGTATGCCTTGTTCAAGCTTCTCTTTCCACGGCGTAGTGGTGCCTGATGTTGCTCTACACTCTAGCCCCTCTATTTTAAATAGTAACGGCATCCTGGAGCAAACCTGACACAAACTTTAATAAAGAAAAAATTACTAATATACACGTTGTTACGGAAACTTAATAAAAAGTTGTTTAAAAATTACAACTTCAGCGGTATACCGATGGGGCCAAAATTATACATAACAGATGTGAGTGGAAGCGAACAAAGTGCATACTTAAGATATAAAAGAAAGAGATACATATAATGCATCTAATATTGTATTATATGTTTTGAAAATTTTAATGTCATAATAATTTTCAAAACATACAGTTTCGGCCTACTATAATATCAGATACATTATATGTATCTCTTTCTTTCATACTAAGTATGCACTTTGTTCGCTCCTACTTACATCTGTTATATATAATTTTGGCCCCATCGGTATATTAGATTAATCTGATCTTTTTTACAGAACATAAACGCTCACTCTTAAATTTATGTTAAATTGTGAATATTTGTGTGCATTATTATTATCTAAAAATATTTAAGTACAAGCATTGTGTTTTCATTCATTCATTCATTCATGTGTCTCGGTATATTTTTTACAGCCAGTACCACCTAGCGCTGGATGATCAAAAGAGAGGTGAGGATCCGAGCTTGAATTCTTTTTTCGTATTTCAACAAAAGCAACAATCAGTAAAAACAGCAGTGTTTTAAGAGTGCGTTAGTTAGTAAAGCTTACCCATTAGGGTAAGCAGTTGGCACCTAGTTATTATTAAACCTAGAATTTATTGTAAGACAGAATGTCAAACCTGGTAATATTCAATGTCGCCAACATCGTTCTGGTGATTTTGCTTCAGCGGGAGATAAATCGTCGATGCTATTTGAACATAAAGAAGCTATACTCTACTCTTCTCTAAAGCAAGATAGGTCAAACGGACGACGCCGTTTAGCATCGCTACTATTTGAAAATAAAGGAACTCTACTTTACACTTCTCCAAAGCAGGACAGATCGACCGGACAACGCCGTTATATTATAGCTACTGTTTAAAAATAACGGGGCTATACTATACACTTCTCCAAAGCAGGACAGATAGACCGGGTAACGCGGTTATAGTATACTATTCATTGATTGATTGATGATATATCATCAAAAGGCGCCAGCCGTAGAAGAGCTTCAGGGCGATACCCTGCCGATACCCTTATTTTTGTATACTTTTGAATATGCGTTTTCTACTGCTTCAGAGGGTCTGACAAGAACTGTTAGGGCGTAGGGTTAGAGGGGTACTAATTTATTGCCATGCATTCTTTCGTATTTCTTAAAAATACATTTGAGGTGTTTACAAAAAATTCAAAACCGTACATATTTAAGTGTCACCTACATTAACTATTATTATTTATTATTTAATTAATAACTAAAGATGTTAAATTTACATACAGAAAATAACTGTCCTACATTAAGGGTGAAAGGCGTAGCCAGTGGCAACCGTACGTCCTTAAAGACGCATGTTGTGGCGGAAGAGAGGGATAACCAGCCGCCACTGCTACTACTATGACGAACCGCAAAAGAAGTCAAAACATATATACATCTATACATCTCTGTCTGTGCTGTTTGTGGTTTTCCTCTGCGGTTTGGTGCTTTATCCGTGTTTAATTTCAGATGCACGACACAGATACATGATGGAAAAATAGCATCCAATTGATCTTATTATTGTAAACACATAAAAAGAATTTGTATGATTTTTTAAATTTTTTAATTATGAAAAATATTATAGTTGAATACTTTTTATAAATATCTGTGCAAAACATTTTTTGATAGGTTGGTACTACAAAATTTCTAATTACATTAGTAAAGCTAGCAATTTAATATTTTACAAAGCATTAATTCATTTGAATAAATAAAAATAAATTGAACTGTCAGAGTTGCTTCACCACAAAATCATGTGAAAATTAATTTGCTTTACGTATAATCGAACAATTTATATTCAAATCATGGTTTTTACTGTAAAACATGACACATTTATTATGGTGACCTATTTTCCGATTGGCACTAGGAATGAAAACGGCAACTAGATTAATATTCCAATCGTTACCACTAACCAGAAATTGAAATAAGTTCTCATGTCTTCGTGAAACAGAAAATGAGAAACGTTTCTTAACAACTGGAAGTAAAATCAAGCGTAGATTTCCTGGCCTAGAATTCTAGTATAGGCAAAATAAGATCGAAGAATGAAAAAATTATTAGAAAGCTAATTTCTTATGAAATATGTTCTTTAGGTCCCCCTGTACTTCCTAAGAAAAATCGCCAAAAATCCGGACTGGTGAACACTCTTAAATTTTGAAAAAAACGGCCGCCATCTTGGAATTTTCAAAAAATGGCCATAACTCGGGAATGGAGAATCATAGAAACATACTGTTGGTGCCATTTTTTTAATTTTCGAATTATAACTCATTTCTGCAGTAAAAGTAGAATAAACAGTTTATATATTATTAATAACATTTAATTGTAAAAAACAGGTTCGAAAAGGTACAACATTTGCAACTTATCTACAATTTTGTTTTTAAATTTATTAATTTTACGCAGTAGGTACTTTTTAAAATAAAGAACAACCTGAACAAAAGCAGACAGTGTGGAATATATCAGTCAATTTTGCGTCCTACATTAAATTCGTCTTCGTTTTACATAATCTTCTCTAGTGAAAGCGCTAGTGCGTTTTGCTTCGACATGATCTTTGGTGTCTCAGTTGTCTTCGATATCGTCTTCATTTTCGGAGTTCTGTTTCCTGTCCTGTGGAATCCCAGCCAGCACACTGACGTCATAATGTCGCCGTATTTTCGGCAGTAACGACGTCGAATTGTTGTAAAACTGACATCATTATGTGACAGCCCAAAGACGTCAATATAAGCCGTCATTAAAACGTCCTATACTAGGACTAAGACAGGAAATATATATAAATAGTTGTATATTGGAAATAACATTTAGTATATACTACAATCAAAACATCTCTATATTGTGACCACCTGCTTAATATGACCAGTATTCCTTGGCCCCTGCTAAAATAATATCTTTTTAATGAAACTTGTACGTATTGTATTGTACATCCAAAAGACGTCGTTTTGAAGATGTCTACGTACGTCCCATTATATGACATCATTTATTAGTCATATGACGTCGTCGACCAATAATGACTTAAAAATAACGTCATTATAACCTCAGTTTGCTGGCTGGGATATTCCGAAACAGGATTCTCCCGTACATTCGCTGCATTTGGCCTGCACTCACAATTTTGGAAGCAGTCTCTTTTGCATCCACACCGTACGAGATGAAGCAGATTGTCTGGCGCCGGGGGTAAAGTTAATATAACAGGGCGGTAGTGATTCTGATCGACAGTCCACCCCCAATATTTATCTGAAAACACGTTACCCTTCCACGTTTGGACTTGGTGATACACTCGCAGGCTATGCTGCCTGGCGGCAGCTAGAGTAGGACCAAGGCTTGCAAGGTTCATGACGTAGTTTGGAGGTTTTTCACCAAACGACCGGACATATTTTTTACATCTGATTTTGTCAAGTCTCTCTGAACGTTTCCCTCCGTGCAAATGGACGATGAATTTTTCAACAAAAATGATTCATTCATTAGTAACGCTCTTCTCTGACTACAAGACGCTTACAATTTCAGAAAGACCAAAAAACACATCTCTCACCTACAGATGCAACACAGTCCTGTGACTCGTTTGGGTTGGTAAATACTTCCAGGACACACTGCAGCTCACGGTCATGTTGTAGCTGGTTGAAGCCTGAACTTGGACTGTAGAACGCAAAGATGGTTACTGAGGCCTTCATGTACTCAGCCAGCACACTGACGTCATATTGTCGCCGTTTTTCGGCAGTAACGACATAAAATTGTCGTAAAACTGACATCATTATGTCACAGCCCAAAGACGTCAATATAAGACGTCATTAAAACGTCCTATACGAGGACTAAGACAAGAATTATAAATAAATAGTTGAATATCGAAAATAACATAGATGTTTTGACTGTAGTATATAATAAATATTTATTATATACTACAGTCAAAACATCTCTATATTGTGTCCAACTGCTGTTAAAATAATATCTTAATAAAACTTGTATGTATTGTATTGTACGTCCAAAAGACGTCGTTTTGAAGACGTCTACGTACGTCCCATTATATGACGTTTTATGGACATTATTTATTAGTCATATGACGTCGTCGACCAATATTGACTTAAAAATAACGTCATTATAACCTCAGTGTACTGGCTGGGTATTTCTCTGCTGCAGTAAAATTTTCTAACTGTGGTGGAATATCCCGGAAATAACATGTATATGTACACGGCGCATGGGGGTTGCGTCAGGGCAGCAATGAGTACGATAACTGATCGTCCTGACTTCGCTTCAGTTTTGCCCGTTTTAACAACTAGACATCCGCGTCACTAGGAGCCTGAAGAACGGAGAACTTTGCTTTCTAGAATTCTGTGCTATGGAATTTTAGAAAACTTTGTTTATTCTCATTGCTCCTTATCCTGAATTGCTCATGTGCAATGTTAGATACAGTTACATCAACTCTCGCAGCTGATTTCCCTACATCTCATCTCATTTCTTACAACACAGGAAATGCCGTGGAACCGCTGGTTAGGGTTGACCACTAAAGGCTAAATGATCCTTATTAACTGTTACAGTCTTTCTCATAGCGGCAATAACAATACTTGCTTCTTCCTCTTCAGAGACACATTTACAAATGTTTTTCCTATGATTCTTCTGACAGCATTTCTATTCAACTCCTCGGATGAGTCACAATTACCTCTTTCGTCGGCAACGATTGCTGAAGAAACTCGATGTTTCTCTAACATAACCACAGTAATGTCGTAGTGTTTGGGAAAAATTGCTGTTTTCTGTCGAAATTTGTATCAAATTAATTTTCTTCACAAGAAAGTGGACTTTTATAGTAAAAAAAGATGTTTAAATCGATTATTTTACACAAGCTAAGCATTTTAGTGCAACAACATGTTTCTCTGATTATCCATTCCCAAGTTATAGCCATTTTTCTAAAATCTCAAGATGGCGGCCGTTTTTTCAAAATTTAAGTGTATTCCTAAGCTGGATTTTTGGCGACTTTCCTGGGGAAGTACAGGTGGGTCTAAAGAATATATTTCAGAAGGAATTAGCTTTCTAACAATTTTTTCCGTCTCGACCCAAAATTAGGTCTAATTTGCCTAATGCCTATACTATACTGACACATGTAGTTGGAGAGGTACGGCAAAGGATAGAACAAAGTTCAAAGTTTTTACGAAAATTATCTGCAAGCGCACAAGAAGCTGTTGAAAATGAAATTCACAACTTAACACCAGAAATACGGATAAATGTGTTTGAAAATATAGGAAAACTAAATAACCGCGGTTACAGAATTTATTTAAAAAGAACAGGCTTTTCTTTGCTTATTTGTTTAGTTAATGATAAAAAACTTACAAGTATTACAATAAATACTTTTTTAGTGAAAGCTGTTTTATGAGAGCTTGGTCTAATTTCCATCACGCAGGATGGCGTCCGTCCGGTTGTTTCGTGAACCGATGCACGATAAATTATAAGGGACAGATGCAGATATTGATCCCAATCTCGTTGATGGTCGGAAACGTCTTCAGCCAAATATTTACCCATTGTCCGATTCATACGTTCTGCGGTGTGGTCCGAGAATTGCAAATGTCCAGCAATCGGCAGACGTCTTCAAAGAGTGTTGACTCAAGACTATGGCCTTTGTCCGAATGTAGTTCCAGGGGCACTCCAAAACTACTGAAGAACTACTTACTTCAGCTACAGTAGCTATTTTCTGATTTGATAGTGCGTCTGCTTCTGGTCATTTTATTGGGTAAAACAGTCCATCGCGAACAAGATATCTCTATTGTACCTCTATTCTACACAGCTTCGGTCTCGAGGCATGGTCCAACGATATCTACGGCTACACTCTTCAGAGGACTACCTAATTGTACTGTCTTGCCCTTTAGTTCTTCTTCCGACGCCAGTGCTTTTCTTGTTTGGCATAACGGTGTCGTATGTGCCCTTCGCCACAGTTCCAGCAGCGGAGTCATCTTGAAAATTCTTCTTGCGAACCTGTTCCTTCTGTTCGGATACACCCGTGCCTCGGGACCAGCCTTGAATTTCAAGGCGTGGGCAAGTGCATCATCCGTTGTTCTTCTCTCAATAACTGTTGTGTTTCCCAGTTTCTCAATCAATAAATAATGAAGACCTGCACAACAAGTTGCTCCAGAAAGGAATCAGGAATTGGCCCCTTCAAATTGAAGAGAAATGGTAGATTAAATAAATACTTAAATATTCCATCAAATTGGGGTGTTTATAATAGGTTGACCAAGGTATCTTTCTATCGAACGTAGGTGGTTTTATTTTTATTCCTGCGGTAGAATCCCTTTTTCTTCAATTTTCTTGTTTACTCCACCAACCGGGCTCCCATATGTAGTAACCGTAGTCGAGCCATTCTATCTTGAGCATTTTGACGATCGTTTCTCGATCGTTGTTGGTAGCTGCATTTAGACCAATCTTTTTCCTACCTTTACAATCTTTATTTCTCTAACTCGTTCCATCAATTTAATTTCTACTTGTTCTAACGCACTAGAATCTTGCAGTAATTCCTACTTAAGCATTCTACAATTCTCTGTGTACTTTTCCAGTAATTCTTAAACATTCTAGAAGTTTCGAAAGCTTTTCTTCCAACATCCTGGAATGTTCCAATAATTCTTAAGCATTCTACAACTTTCTTCGCACTTTCTAGAATTTTGCATCCTTCTTTAAGCCTTCTAGACCTTCCTTCGGATTTTTCCACTATTTTTTTTGAATTTTCTAGAATGTTCTTCGGGCCTTCTGGAATTTTCTACCAATGTTTTTCAAGTCATTGAAGTTTTGAAAGTTTTGTTTCCATTATTCTAAAATGTCTACAATCTCCTTGGTACCATCTGGAATTTTCCAGCAATCCTTTCTTCGGATTTGTCCATTAATTATTTTTGAAACCTTCTAGAATCTTCTTCAAATTTTTTAAAATTTCGTAGCAATTCTTTCTTAAACCTTCTAGGTTTTATTAGGAATTTTCTAGCAATTCTTCCTTAAACATTCTAGAATTTTCATCAAACTTCTCCAGTAATTCTTCTTAAGCATTCTAGAAGTTTCTAAAACTTATTCTTCAAACATTCTAAAATTTTTCAGTAGTCCTTTCTTAAGCCTTTTAAAATATTTTTCAGACTTTCTTGAAATTTTCTAATGATTCTTTTTTAAGCTTTCTAGAATTTTCTTGGATTTGTCCAGGAATTATTTCTGAAACCTTCTAGAATCTTCTTTAAAATTCCTGGAATTTTCCAGCAATTTTTCCTTAGTCTTTCTAGGTTTTCTTAAGACTTTTCTAGCACTTGTACCTTTAACTTTCTAGAATCTTCTTCGAACTTCTCCAGTAATTCTTCTTAAGCATTCTAGAAGTTTCGAAAACTATTCTTCGAACATTCTAATATTTTTCAGTGGTCCTTTCTTAAGCCATTTAGAATTTTATTCGGGTTTATGTGGAATTTTCTAGTGATTCTTGTTTAAGCTTTTTAGAACTTTCTTCGGATTTGTTCAGTAATTATTTCAGAAACCTTCTATAATTTTCTCCGAATTTTCTGAAATTTTCCAGCAATTCTTCCTTAAGTCTTCTAGGTTTTACTAGGACTTTAATAACAATTGTTCCTTAAGCATTCTAGAATTTTCCTCGAACTGCCCTAGTAATTCTTCTTAAGTACTCTAGAAGTTTAGAAGTTTCAAAAACTTGTTCTTCGAACATTCTAGAATTTTCCAGTAGTTCTTTCTTAAGCCTATTACAATTTTTTTTCGCACTCTTTTTTAAGGTTTTTAGAACTTTCTTTGGGTTTGTCCAGTAATTATTTCTAAAACCTTCTAGAATCTTCGGATTTTCTGGAATTTCCCAGCAATTCAGGTTTTATTAGCACTTTTCTAGTAATTGCTCCTTAAGCCTTCTTGAATTTTTTTCTCCATTAATTTTTCTTAAGCATTTTAGAAGTTTCGAAAACTTATCCTTCAAACATTCTACAATTTCCAGCAGTCCTTTCTTAAGCCTTTTAGAATATTTTTCGGACTTTTTCCATTTTCTAATGATTTATCTTTAAGTTTTCTAGAACTTTCTTCGGATTTGTCCAGTAATTCTTTCCGAAACCTCTTAGAATCTTTTTCGAATTTTCTGATATTTCCTAGCAATTCTTCCTTAAGCCTTCTAGAAGTTTCGTAAACTTATTTTTCGAACATTCTAGACTTTTCCAGTAATTCTTTCTTAAGCCTTTTAGAATTTTCTTCGCACTTTCTGGAATTTTATAATTATTCTTGTTTAATTTTCTTCAGTATTTGTTCGGCATTTATTTCTAAAACCTTCTCGAATCTTCTTCAATTTTCTGGAATTTCCTAGCAATTACTCCTCTAGCCTTCTAGAATTTTCTTCGAACTTAAGTAATTCGTCTTCAGGATTCTAGAAGTTTCGAAAACTTCTACAAATTTCCAGCGGTCCTTTCTTAAGCTTTTTAGCTTATTTTTCGAACTTTTTAGTAATTATTTTTTAAGTTTTCTAGAACTTTCTTCGGATTTGTACAGTAATTCTTTCTGAAACGTTTTAGGATCTTCCTCAAATTTTCTGGAATTTTACAACAATACTTCCTTAAGCCTTCTAGGTTTTCTTAAGACTTTTCTAGCAATTTTTCCTTGAGCGTTCTAAAGTTTTCTAGTAGAACTTCTCAAGTAATTGTTCCTAAAGCCTTCTACAGTTTCCTTGGTACTATCTGGAATTTTCCAGCAATCCTTTCTTCGGATTTGTCCATTAATTATTTCTGAAACATTTTAAGATTTTCTGGAATTTTCCAGCAATTCTTCCTTAAGCCTTCTAGGATTTTTAAGACTTTTTTAGTAATTTTTCCTTAAGCGTTCTAAAATTCTTAAAACTTCTTAGAACTTCTTCAGTAATTGTTCCTTAAGCAGTCTAGAAGTTTCGGAAACTTATACTTCGAACATTCTAAAATTTTCCAATAGTTTAGTAGTGTTATAGCAAAACATGTTTTCTGCCATTTTTGTGATTTTACAGGAGAAGCAAAAACCACAAGCAGATTAGCATATACCAACAGTACATAGTGATTTGCCAAAGTAACTAAAGTAAAAGTAACTAATCTCTTTGATCAACTTAAAATATACTTTATTTGTGGGCATTTAATGTCAAAAAGGCAGATAGCATGTTTTGCCATAACACTACTGAGTTCTTTCTTAAGCCATTTAGGCTTTTCTTTAGATTTTCTGGAGTTTTCTAGCGTTTCATCTTTAAGCCTTCTAGAACTTTCTTTGAATTTGTTCAGTAGTTCTTTTTGAAACCTTTTAGAATATTCTTCGAATTTTTTGGAATTTTCCAGAAATTCTTCCTTAAGCCTTCTAGAATGTTTTCTTAGGGCTTTTTTCTAACAATTCTTTCTTAAGCCTTCTATAATTTCTTTGGGCCTTTCCAGTAATTGTGTCGTAAGCATTCTTAAAGTTTGAAAAACTTTTTTTTTGGCATTCTGGAATTTTCCAGAAGTAATTCTTCCTAAAGCTTGCTAGAACTTTCTTCGAATGTCTGGAAACGCCATACATTTATATCATGTCGTCCCTAAGCGTTCACTCCACTCACACTAAAATATTAGACAATATAAAATAAATGAAATGCACAATCCGCCTTGTAATACGTTTGTATTGTCGTCCCTCTAGGGCTTATTAAACGACAGCTTTGTATAAACTTTTTACTTGCTATTGGAAGTTTATATTTCTTCAGAAGAGTCATTAATTATCAAGGTTATTATTGTTTATATTATATTTATTCTGTATCGACATGAGTTGATTGAAGTATGGTAAACGGGCGGATTAACAGGCACCAATGTTCCATAGAGCACCGGTTAAGAACCACTGCTCCACAGCATTACAATTTTTTTTAAACACTATAAATGAAATTGATAATACTAAATGTAATGTTTATAAGTTGAAATATTTTAGAATTTTCTAAGGTAGTATATTCCTAGAATTTCTGGAACATAATCGACTTTCTCGAATTCCTTTCACCTCTTGAGTGGTTATTACCGGATCCTCGACTACTCTTGTTTGTCTTTGGCTCTATATAAGAGCATGCAGGAAGACCCGATCCCTTTAGTTACCTCTGTTATTCTATTCAGTTAGAACTGAAATATACGTAGCTTCATAATATAAAAATGATCGACGCACGTACCTGCATACACTAGTGGTTAGTTAATAATGTAAGTTAAATTTAAATTAATTTGCAATTTATTATTTTTAGCTGTATTACATTTTTATTTACTTACCATTTTAAGTATGAACACCCTATGTATAAAGGGTGTAACTAATAGAACTAGAGCTAGTTTTCGAGAAAATCGCATTTTAAATTTTAAGTCAGCCCACTGTACTCACAATACATTAAAAATACTAAACAAGCAAAAAATTTATTTTCTTTCAAATTTCTTAAAATTTGTAAAAAAACTTTTAACATAAATATTAAAAACAATACTAAAAATTTATTACAAAAAGAACGAAGCATTTTTTCACTTTAACCGCCATTTTAGGGGTGTTCCTTAAAAGATAGGAAGTTGGTCACCGTACATTTTTTTCTACGTGCTACATGCTCTCTCTGCATCTAAAATCAGAATTTTGATATTTCAAAAACTGCTAGGTCGGACGGAGTTATGAATTTACGATTTCAGTAACGAGCTCTTAAGTTCGCTGAACGTACTACTGAGGTATTATTAGGCGCGCTTGTAAAAAAACTGATTCGATAAGCCTCTTTTCTCAATTATTACTTGTTAATTACACTACAATTTGACAAAGCGATTTGTTAAAAATTTAGATTTTATAAATAATACCATTCTCAAAACGGAACATGCGCATATTCTCTTACAAAAGGG
Source organism: Agrypnus murinus (assembly GCA_929113105.1). Classification (NCBI taxonomy): domain Eukaryota; kingdom Metazoa; phylum Arthropoda; class Insecta; order Coleoptera; family Elateridae; genus Agrypnus; species Agrypnus murinus. The sequence continues at coordinate 115,702,187 of OV816027.1, forward strand.
TCAGTAAAAATAGAATCGTGTAAAATACAATTAGCCGTCTGATAGGATACAATGAAGTATTGTATTCAAAACCAGACTGACAAATCCAATAGTACTGGTCCGAAAAGTCAATCAGCAAGTACATTTCGACCTTGAAAAACTTGAATATCCCGAAAGATCATAAAGCCCGAACCCTTCATCAAACACGAACTTAATACCTAGATATTTATTGTCCGTCCGGTACTCTAATGCATAATTATATCCATTGCCATAAACTGCTTTCAAATGTGTCTGATTGAGGCATATCTATATGTACGAGTATGTACTTTTAGCGCAAAGACTCGAAGTGTTCATAAACTGAAAGTTTTTGATGTAGAAGGTTTTACTTATAAATCACCTGTGACGATTTTATAATTTATCTATTGGACTTTTTAAAACCAAACCACTATATCTCAATAGGTCTAATCAATCAAAACAATGAGTAACAATTTCTCTCTCCTAGTAAGCACAGACACACACATCGAAACAACATAAAAATTATACTAGGACTAGATATGTTATTGACGTCAGAGTGTCATGATAATCAACTATGCATTTAACGTTGTTGTAACATCGATTCTACACGATTTTACTACGTCAATTTGATGTTAAAATTGTTACTTAAAATTTTTTTTTTATTTTTGACTTTTAAAAGTGATAGAGATATCACGTAATTCTACGCGACTTACACGGTGAATGTTAATTTGTAAACAACAGTTTGTCACGATTGAAACCGTTACTGTAAAACACGTAAAACGAATGTCTCATTAATACCCCAGGACAAGGTACGTCATAATGACGTCAATATCTGGTGATAACTCGTCATACGACGTCAGCGGACCAAGATTCAACGACATAATGGTACGACAATCCAGTAAATGACATTAAAATGACGTTTCCATAGTCAAAAACTAAAGTGCTTCGATATGGCATTTTGTATCGTAAGGAACATTAGCATTATTTCGTAGATAATTTTTTTTTGTTATATTATCCATAATAGTATATGTTTCAGTAAGGCTATTGAAAAGGCTCATTGTGTCTGAAGAGTATTATTGCGGCGAAGACAAACATTTATCTATATTATTTTCGTACAAATATTACAATTTTTAGTACATTTTTAATATTTTTTAATATTTGATCAGTTCCAACAGGAATTCATGATCTGTAATACGATGGAGCTACTTTCAAAGTTTAATCTTGATTTCAGTACCATTCTTTGTTTTGTCGTTTATATGGAGTTTGCCTTTTGATTTGAAAGTTTAAGATATGGACATCTTTGTGGTGAAAAACTTGTCAGAAATTAAAGTATAGCCTATTAGAGAAATATTTAGCAAATGCGTTGGTTTGGCTTATAATTTTTGTGGTGATGCCTATTATTCATAGTATTTGATTATCGTTGAAGTCTTGAAAGGAAACATTGTAACTTTAGATGTTATTGATCAAAAATAATGAGACGATGGCCAACTATGACGGTGAACGATATTATCTTTAATTTTAATGAGTAAATTCTTGTTTGTAATTTTTAATATTTTTTTTTAGTATATAACCTTTCAATATTTTGCAATATATAACCTTAAAAAGTACTATTAGTCGCTTCATACGTACTCCTAAAAATCTGGGGGAAGTGGAATACCAAATATAGCTTGAAAAGACGGCATGAAATTAACGTCTAGCATATGACGTCATTGGTATGAGACATTAGCAAGTCTTTGCCACGTCATATTTACGTCATACAACAACGACATTTATGTCATTCAGTGACTAGTTTTCTCACGTCATTTTCACGTGCCTCTGGTACCTGGGACGTTGTTTCAACATTCAAGTTCAACAGTATATTGTAGGTAAACTTGTTTTCAACGTGGTTTGAACGTAATCATAAGATGTAAACTTGCACTTCAAACATTCAATGGCAATGGGTTATCAAATACACCTAATTTAAGTTGACAGGTTGGATGAACAGTCTTGTACCAAATATCAACGTTATTTTTTCAGTTAAACACGTAATTTCAACTTCCTAGACGTGAATTCGACGTATCAAGGTATATCTGGGCGTACTGGGCTTATTTCACAAGTAAATGGCATTCAATTTGATACACTAATGGTGACAACTTCATACCCCATATACCATATAACACTGAATATCCTACGTCTGTTTGTCTGCCTGTTCGTCTATCTGTTTGTCTGTCTGTTTGTTTGCCTGTCTGTGTGTCTGTCTATTTGTCTGACTATGTGTCTGACTGTTTGTCTGACTGTTTATCTGTCTGTTTGTCTGTCTGACTGTTTGTCTGCCTGTTTGCTTACCTGTTGGATTCCCTGTTTGTCTGTCTGTTGGTTTGTCTGCCTGTTTGTCTGTCTGTTGAACTCCCTGTATGTCTATCTGGTGGTCTCCCTATTTGTCTGCTTGTTTGTCTATTTATTAGTCTGTTTGTACTGTATGTTTATCCATCTGTTTGTCTCTCGGCTTGTCTTAATCACTATTAAACAAACACGATATGTTTAACGTTTTAAACGCATAGACCTTCACGGCTAAAATTAATACACAAAGAACAACTTTCGGGTTCAGCCACAATTGCATGAAGCTTCTTCAGGAGGAAATGCAGATACTTTATGTACAATAAATCTGCAGAATAAGCACATAATCTGTTTTGCAAAAAAGAGAAAGGGAAGTAAAAGGACAGTAACTCAACATGTAAATTAGTATCAACATTATTAGAGGTAAAAACCTGTTGGAGTTTAAATAATAAAGCTTTCTTGATGTTATCTTTATTGTCAAGTAATTTTCCTAACCTAATCAGTTGGCATTATGGTAACACACAGTCTCGTTTTTAACCCAATTACATCTCGTTTTTATCTCAATGGCGTCTCGCTTAGGAGTTTCGTTTTATTTGCACAGTTCACTATACCATATGTATCTATATTAATTAATATAGGTATAATGATATCAAACCCCAACGTTTTCTCCAATATCTGTCGCAGGGAAACGATTTCGATGTCGACATATCGAATTGTTTTTTGATACCAAGCAATAATATTCGCTACATATGCCTTTAAAACAATATATTTGCCAGGATTTCATATCCTACATTTAGTAGTGTGATACCTCTGAAGTTTCCCCATGAAAGTTTAGGAAGTTAAAGGGCCTCCATATAAGACCTTTGTGCCATTCTTGCGGCATTTTCCCTAAATTTCAGATTCCTTCTAGCATGTAATGGATATAGTTCTGCAGTACATCTGCTCCACTTTTACAAAGTTCTCATGGAATGTTGTCTAATCCCGATGATTTATTGTTCTTTAATTTTTTAACAGCATGTAGCACCTCTTCGGCACTGGGTAAAAGCTGATTAAGGTTGTGTACTTCGTTCTCTAGCCCATGTATCATACTTCCAAAATGGCCAGACTATCTGTCAAGGATTTCTTGTTCATCGTTTAGTAGTGTATCATCTTTATTCCTGCATGCTGTAGTCGTAAGAATCTAAAAATATAAAACTGAACTTTTTTTTTCTTGATTTCTAATTCTTGAAAACTTCGAATGTGTGAATCTCTAAAACCTCAAAACTCTGGTTGTCTAAATTAAAACTTTATGATTCTGAAATCTTTAAACTGATAATATTTATAAACGTTTAAGTTTCGGAGGTTTAAAGACGAAGAAAGAAGAAGTTTACATCATAATTTTGCTAAATTTCAAAACAGATGAAAGATTGTTACCCCCAAAATGATCTGATAGATTGATTGACCTCCAGAGACCATCAAAGGACATTTACAACATAAAAATACAAGATTCAATAAAAATTCTTCAAAGTTTGTAAATTTCTATATTTGTAATTTATATATAATTTATATATTGAATAGATTTTAAATTACCCTAAAATCGATCCCTTGATCTGTGTGACCTTCAAAGGACATCAAAGATCGTGCATATGAAAATATAACATTTCATAAAATTTCTTCAACTTTTAGAACTTATAACTTGGCCACTTAATTAACCATTAAATTGACATTAATACGATCCGATGATGCATGACCTCCAGAGGTCATCAAAAACAGTGTGCTCAAAAATATAAAACTCCAGAAACCTTGTAAACCTTTAGAGATTGACAGCCTGGACAGATTTTAAATCGCCATAGAAACAATGCGGCAATCTGCTGACCTCCAGAGAGGAGGGGGGGTTTCTAAAAGATATACAAAAATAAAAATACACAACCGTATTTATACCTATAATAAAGTTTACAACCAATATTTTAACACAACCGTATTTTTTCACAACCGCACTTTTTCACAAAATGGAATATCACGCTCCGGAAAAATATTATTTAGAATCTTTTAATCGTATAAAGGACAAAAATATTTAACCCAAAAATGAATGTTGCAAGGAATAATTTTATACAACCGGAAATTTATACAACTGTACTTTTTCACAACCTATTCTGTAAAAATCCACAAAAATAATTTGCTACAACTGGGTTCTTATATAACCAGAAATTTATACAACCGTATTTTTTCATAACTATTGATTTCATATTCTGTAAAAATCCACAAAAATAATTTGCTACAACTGGGTTTTTACACAACAGGAAATTTATACAACCATATTTTTTCACAAACATCGATTTCGTATTCTTTAAAAACCTACAAAAATAAAAAGGTGCAACCTGGATTTTTACACATCCAGTTTTACAATTGTACATTACTAGTATTACGTACTGCAACTTAAACTTTATTAATTTGGCTTCAAAATCAATCGGTTCATCTATCGAACAATCCATTCTGCTGAGAATTATTAAGTCAGACCATTCTCATTATTAATTTTTCTAATACAATTTACAAATTGACAACATTTTAAAACTTATTCTTGTTTTAAAATGTGTTTCTTTTTGCAACTATTTTACCTACAAAATGATAATACTTATAACTTAGCTAACGTATCATAAACAAGTAAGTAAGTATCGTATTTATTTAAAACGTGTGTATCAAAAGAAAAGAAATAATTATTGAGTTCATAATAAAAGGTCAACTGAAATCTCTTTCTTTAATTAGAAGTATTTAGTATTATGCAGTCAATAATGTCTTTCATTGTGATAAAAACGTTTTAACGAAATACGATACTTTTATTATACAAACCGGCTCGAAGCCAAAAACTTGTTTATGCAATAAATTAAACATTGCATATCATTATCTGTACCACGTCCCCCACGTCGTTAGGAACGTGATGCCCATTACAAACAACATATAAAAACACTTCAAAACATGACCTAATAATAATTATAATACGAGATTTAAATTTGCAGCTAGGAGGAAAAGAGGAACATTTTAGAGGAATACTAGGAAAACAAACACTACATAAAAAACTAACTAAAATGGAAATATGTTATGCCAATTTGCAATACTAAATAATTTAGTAATTTAAGTAGTACGATACACCGATATAAAAAAAACATAAGGGTACATACTTATGTCCAAGAAATAAGTAACTTTTTCAAATTTACCATGTACTAATCTCAAAGAAAAGAGCATCAAACATAAAAGATGTTAAAATTCGCATAAGAGTATTCTGCGGAGTTGTTTCGAAAATGAAAGATAAAATAAGAACAGAAAAAACAAATAACAATAAAAAAGAAAAAATGACAGAAAAATTAAAAAAGACAATGAAAATTTATATAAAAAAATGTCTAATATAAGGAAATAGACGAAGAATGGAACATAACAAAAGAAACTATAACAAAAAATGCGAACGAAACAAAAAACAAACATAAGAAAAATAAAAAAAATGGCATTATAATAAATATATAGGACAATAGTTGCAAATAAAATGTGAAGAATGTACATAAATAACAACAACGAATATAATAAAGTATGAATGAAACAAAACGCAAAAAATATATAATGGAAAATGCAAAAATAAAAAAAATGGATAAATTATAGACAACGATAAAGACACTATAAAAAGATGGTGATTATATTTCTCTGAAACACTAAATAAAGAAGAACAAGATCAAGAAGAAATAATATCCACATTACAAACTGCTGAACCAGATATACAGAAATCCGATGAGAAAGAAGTAGACAATATAATCAGGAAAATGAATAATAACCAAAGCCCCTGGAAGTGACCAAATTATGGCTGAATTAATAAAAGGAGGAAGACCAGAATTGAACACCAAAATTTACAACCAAATAACAATGATATGGAAAAATAACTACCAGAGGAGTGGCAACTAGGAATAGTCCAACCGATATTCAAAAAAGGTTATAAATATGAATGTAATAATTATAGAGGAATTACGTTGCCAAATATCACCTATAAAATACCATCCATCGTAATCAACAAAAGGTTAACAACATATAAAAAGCAAGTAAACCATTGACAACATACATATAATCCGCCAAATAATTGAAAAAACACATGAATATGGAAAGGATGCATACATCATACATAATTTGAAAACCATGGCTTGTCACATTTAACAATAGTCAAATTGTAAATTAGTATTTTAAAATAAAAGTCGCATCGGTATCGGTATCGATATCGGTAACCGTATCGGTATCCGTAACGGTATCTGTATCGGTATCCGTATCGGTATCAGTATCGGTATCAGTATCGGTATCGGTGTCGGTATCAGTATCGGTATCAATATCGGTATCGGTCTCAGTATCCGTATCAGTATCGGTATCGGTATCGGTTTCGGTATATGTATCGGTATCTGTATCGGTATCCGTATCGGTATCCGTATCGGTATCAGTATCGGTATCAGTATGGGTATCAGTATCGGTAATCAGTATCAGTATCAATATCAGCATCATTTGATGCGCAATAATTTTCCCGTTTTATTGATACCATTATCTTTATTGAAGTTGAATCTGAGCTGGAATGTGCTTTGAAGCGAGCAGGAACCAAAAACGTTCAATACAATATTAAATGCATATGTGGAGTTTGAGAACGAACAGACTGTATATCCTCCCCCTCAGAACGATTATGATTTAATCAAAATTTTGTAGTACAAAATTAAATACGTCTAACATGTATTATTAAAAAACCAAACTTTACGATTTTCATACACAAAAAATGTCCACTTAGAAAGAGTTGATTATGAAGGACCTTTTATTAGATTAAAAAAATAGTATATTGCACAACTAGCTATGAAAGTCATACTTTTTTCACGAATTTGCAGTTTTAATTAACGAGGGCGAAACCCGAATTTATCAAGCAAATGAATGATAGTCAAGCAAAAGAGACTTTCATAACGAGTTGTACACGATATTTTTTGCATATTGTAAGTTGAGAAATTTGTCCTAAAAGGATTTATGCAAAATTTTAGAAAAATCAGAAAAACAGTATTCTTTGACAATAATCTCCGAGGAGACTAAAGTTTGTTTTTTACAAACATAATTAAAAAATAATTTAAAAAAGTGCTACTTTTATTACGATTTTTCGTTAAAAAAGTCAACTTTCACAAACAACATGCAAAAAAATAATAACTCCAACTGTCTTTCTGAAAAAGATAAATAGAAGTACCGGTCACTTCTGGTCAACCTATATTGTCCCTTTGACCGTCTGCACTTGTCAAGTTGTAAAATACTAAGGACACTATTGTCATTCACTTTAGAGTTATTTTTATTACTTCCTGTTTTGTAACGGTCTTTTTCTAAATCTTACAATCCTTATTTTTCCGCCATTTAGTACCCAAAAAATAAAAAACCACCTTGACATTAAATTTATAAATATTTTATTTATAAATTAAATAGGTATGATTTAAAAGGCAGCATTATTATAAAAGTTTGAGCGTATGTACATTTAGGTGTTAAACACTTCTTGGACTTAATAAATGATGAAAAGCAAGTATGGAATTAAATCGTGTATTTTAATTTTACAGTAAAAATCATTCAGGAAAAAAATTACTCCATATAAATAAATAAAGTTAGAGTTTCAAAAAAGGCGAAACACACTGTACGTATTGCGTTGGGTAAAAAAATAACTAGTACACCGAACTTTCCTAAGAATTAACTTGCCAATACGAAATTTCAGTGGCGGCTCTTTGATTTTTCAAAGGGTGGGCACAAAAACATAAATTAAAGACCGTAAAAAACTTTTTTTTATTTAAAGGTAAAGTTTCTCTGATGATCTGAACACATTTATCTTTACCACTCGTCACTGATGCACCATCATAACTTTGGGTAATTAATTTTGATCTGTCCGAAAGGGATTTTAAAATGATTTGCAATTCATCCAACAATGTTTTTGATAATATTTTAGTTGTGTAGCCACCCGGCTTATTAAAGGTCCAAAAACGTTCGCAAATTGTTCCACTAACAACATAGCGAATTATAATATAGCGAATTTGCTGCTGAATAGAAACGTCTGTTGTATCGTCGGCTTCTAAAGCCACAAAATTTGCAAATTTAACTTCTTTTATTATTTGGTCTCTATAAACTTCCAGTATAATATCCAATAATTCGTTTTGAATGGTTTTGAAACTGCCTTTAAATACTTGAGATTCTTTGATATGTATTGCAAGACCAGAATCTAATTCCGCAACAAAATTAATTAAACCAATATAAATACTTGGATTTTTGGACGAAGTCTTCTCGACATGACCTCACAAGGCTAATTCGAAAGCTCCACAAAACTTTACAACACCACAATCACATTAAATTAAAACCTCGATTAAAATTAAAAACTAAAAAAAACGACCAAACTATTTTGCGAGTTGCGACGAAATAAAATAAACAATACCAATACGGTGACCTATCAGTTATAGTATCGTAGATCGCAACGGGAATTCCCGCACGTGAACACCGGCGCTTAAACGTATCTGCGGTCTGCGTTGGAGACACGGAGATTTGTGCCACTGGTCGGCTTAAATCGGGGAATTTTACTTCCACCGAAGAATGTCGAACGTCGTAAACTGAGACACGTTTGGGGATATATTCTTGTGTGCCCCGGAAATAAACTTTGATATAGTTTGGCGCGTGGATGCTGGACGGGAAATTAGTTTTGCGTTTAGTTTTTCGCAACCGATAATAAAATTACAACAAAAATGTAAAATTATAATAGCGTCATATATTTCTTCGTGACATGCACAGTGAAGGGTGGGCACGTGCCCTTGTGCCCCTTAAGACTAACCGCCACTGCGAAATTTACAAAAGAACAACGATAATATCGCCTGATGGATTTTTAGAAAAGATGCGGCTAAGGTAAAAAATGACTGTACCACGATCGCATCCGGCTCTTAACGAATTTTTTTTAGCTACTTCAGGACAAATATCAGACCACAAAAAGTTATGTCCAAAAGTTTCTTGGGCAAATTGCTGATCCATGTATGACATATTTTCTTTCTTTGAGAAACAAAAAAATTTATTTTACCTATCCTCTTTCATCTCGATAAATCTAATAGTTTCCTAGAAAAACTACAAAAAACCGTTAAGGGGCACATCCCCTAACCAAGGTTTACACTCATTTTCTCTTCGAGCTCACTACCTACAAGTGGTAACTTTTAGGGGGTTATTTAACAGCCCTCAAGGAAGGCCTAAGCAAAAATTACCAAATTTATTATTATTCAAGGAATTACCTCAACTCCCCGCTATTTTTTCTAATTTGACTGCACTAAGAATGTTATTTTGTTTGGAGATTTTAATTATCCTAATAGAGATTAGAGCATCAGTTAATAATTTAAACAACCCTTCTTCTAGATTTTTAAACAAGTCTTTCTTGGGAATTCGTAAGTTATGGAAAAATATTTTTTAATAAACTTGAAGGTATAGTGAAAGCAGAAGTTTCTCGACTCTAGTCGACATCAACTTACTGATAAGTCTATCTATTTCAGAGCCAATAATGCTCCCTCAACTTTAGATTTGATTTTAAGTAACTGATTCAAATTTCTTTCTTCCGCGAATTTACAGAATTTGACATTCTGGGCTTAAATTTAAACTTCCACAACATTACTTCAGATCATAGTATTTGAAGATCTAGAGTGTTTGATCTCCTGAACAATTTTTAGATTACCCTAGAAATGGTCCGATTTTATTATCGGCTTGTTCTCCAGAGATCATAAAAATTGTGCACATAAAAATACAAAATTCCATGGGATTTGCAGACTTATAGATTCTGGCCTCGTAAATAATGTTTAAATTAGCTTAAAAGCGATCAGGTGATCAATTTTACGTCCAGAGGCCATTAAACATCATGTACCTAAAAATATAAATTTTTATAATTTTTTTTAAATTCTGTAACCTTAAAAACTTGACCTCTTAAGAAATTGTTAAATTAATTAAAAGAACGATTCGATGGTCCGCTTAACCTCCAGAGGTCACATAGTAGAACATAAAGTTATAACATTACATAAAATGTCTTACAAATTTTCGAATTTACAGAGCTCGAGCTCTTGAATAATTTTTAAGTTACTCTATAAACGATCTAATGATCCGTAGACCTCCAGAGGCCATCAAAGATTTTACACATAAAAATATAAAATTCCATAGTTACATAACTTGACTTCCTAAAATTTTTAAATAATTTTTTAAACGTCCGATGATACATTTGATCTCCAGAGATCATCAAAGACCGTGTAATCAAAAATTTAAAAATTCCTAAGAATTCTTCAAACTTTACGAGCTTTTAGAACTTGGCTACCTGAGCAATTTTTAAATATCCTTGTAACGATCTGATGGTGCGTTTGACCTCGAGAAGCCATCTCACGTTGTACACATACAAATATAAAATTCCATATTTCTTCAGATCACAGTATTTGAAGATCTGCAGGTTTGATCTCCTGAACAATTTTTTGATTATCCTAGCAATGATCCGATGATCGGTTTGACCTCCAAAGGTCATCAAAGATTGTGCACATAAACATATAAAACTCTATATGATTTTCTTAAACCGTGTGACCGTATAGACCTTGACCTCCTGAATAGTTTTTAAACTGGCTCAAAAGCGATCCGATGATCCATAACCTCCAGAGGCCATTAAAGATTATGTAGCTAAAAATACTTGATCTTTTAAGCAATTAGTAAATTAATAAACAAATAAGTAAATTAGCAATAAATAAGCAATTAGTAAACAAATAATGTTTGTTTAATTATTATTTATTAAAACAATTATTTTTCCAAAAATTTCCCCCTCAAAATAGTTCTTAGATCCGCCTCTACTAGGTACAATAAAACAACAGTGTTATAATTATTAAGCTTAAGACTGCCTATGCTAGTCAATGTAAACTTTGAGATCCAATTTATGGAGACTGGTAACCTACAATGCTGTATTTTTTTATAGCAATACATAAGAACATTTTCTCGGGCTTGAAGTATTTTCAAGCCGTTAGTGCCTTTAGTTTTTAAGAAAAAAAATAAAAAAGAAATTTTTTTCGAAAAGATGTCATGTGATGTCTGATAAAATAGTGATCCTGAAATTGCAAGAAAAATTTTTTTTTGAATTATCTTTCGAAATTTAGTTTTATCTGAATTTGGAGGCTCAAATCTAGGAGGCGGAGTCTTCGACTTCGGTAGAAAGCTATTAACGCTTAACGATCATAATGGCAGCGAATGGAACAGCCAAGAATAATTGTGCGACGTGTGACATCATCGAAACGTGATGACGGTTTTGAAAACCACTTTCTTATCCTTTCAGTATGAGATTTTCAAAAATATTATATCTTATAGTTATAAGAACTAATAAGGAGTGATATGTTGGAAAACGCATTAGAAAATGTAATGATGATAATCTATATAGAGAAGGTATAACTTTGTTTTTATCGTATACTAGGTACATTTCCAACTTTCAGGTACTTATAGAATCGAAAATATTCTTCTAATAGCTAAAGAAAGACTCGTAGGGAACTGGAAAGAAATATCAAAAATAATTTATTGTGTCTTCATGTGTCAGATTTTTAACCTCTATTAGCAAAGTTATTAAATTGTTTGTGTTTATTTGAGTTTGTTTTATTTTAATTTGAAGTCCTATAGTATAATCTATATAGTAATCGTAATTGTTTTCGTTTCCTTAATTTATCTGTAGGTACCTGCTGTTATTTCCAAGCAGCACGATAAGGAACAAAGGTATCAAATTTCAAAAATATTGTATTGTTATATACACTGCCGGTCAAAAGTTTGGAAACACCATGAAGTGAGCGATTTTTTACAAAAAATATTAAGTATTTATTTAAATAATTTGTATTTAAATAGTTATCAAGCAAAATGAAATATTCAACGACTAGCAGTTAAACAAATATGTACGAGGTAAGCGGCATAAATTTTCGGCCTGATACAGAAAAAATAAACTTGGTAAAGTATAATTTTTATTTTTCAATATAATTTCCCCTAATGTCAATACACTTATTACAACGTGGAATTAATAATTCAATACCCTTGTAAAAATAATCTAAAGTTTTTCCTTCAAAATGTTCAATTACAGCTGCTTGCAACTCGTTCTCGTCCTTAAAACGACGTCCCCTAAGGTCTTTCTTTAAATTGGAAAATAAATAATAGTTACTACGAGCCATATCCGGACTGTACGGTGGATGATCCAATGCTTCAAAGCCGCGTTCGCGAATGGCAGCTTGTGATATTGCGGCAGTATGAACGGGTACATTGTCGTGTAATAATCGAACACTTCTTGTCAATTTTTCTCGACGTTTTTCACGAATATTGTTTCTCAATTTATGCAATAAAGACGCATAATATGTACTATTAACAGTTATATTGCGTTCCTTAAAATCAATCAGTAAAATGCCGTCACAATCTCAGAATATTGTTGCCATAACTTTCTTTGTCGATTAAACGACTTTCGCCTTTTTGGGACGAGGTTCATCGGGTCGCCGCCATTCCATCGATTTCCTTTTAGATAGAGAATTATAATACAGAACCGTTGTTTCATCTCCAGTGACAATGGACTCCAAAGTCGGCTTTGGGTCGTCTCCACACAAGTTTAAAAACGAGCGTGCACATTCGACGCGACGTTGAACAGCAGAGAGAAGACGTGGTACCCATCTTGCACTAATTTTATTCATACCCAAATAGTCATGAAGAATTCGGCGAACACTTGTTTCCGAGATGTCAGACATCACTGCTAACTCCTTAACTTTCAAATGGCGATCTTCTAATACCATTTCTTCAATAATTGCAACTTTTTGAGGCGTTACCGCTTCAATTGGCCGACCGGTGCGCTCATCATCTTCAAGAGATTCTTGCCCCAAACGGAAACATTTTGACCACTTTTGTACGGTGGAATATGAAGGAGATAAATCACCATAAACGCCGTCTAAACGTTGTTTGATTTGATTAGGCGTGTGCCCTTCTCTTGTTAAAAATTTAATAACTGCGCGGTAACTCAATTTTCGTTAGCTGCTACATTTTCATGCACTCGTCACGATGCTTGAGTGGCTACTAAAACCTATTACGCTTCTAGCCGTAATATATATAGTGTAGGCCTCTTACATGTTCAACTATGACGAAACTGAGTTTGAGAATGTTGGCATCTGTAGAAGCCTGCCGGGCCGAGAATTTACGGCGCTTACCTCATATATCTAATAAATTAAACTAATTAGAATGCTACATAAATTGTGCTCCTGTAGTCAGCTGACTAACAAGTGATAGGTGAATCATTCATCTTGATTTATTTATTTTTTCCCACCACACATTAGGAGCTTGTTATCGACTATTCTTTTAAATTACAAGTCCATCTTTTTTCACTAGAATCAAAAAGTATTTGGTATTGAGTTCCACAATATTTGATCATAATGGGTGTCTGAAATAAATGTTTACAAAATATAGAAGACTACATATATAAAAAAAATCATTTTTAATTTCTTGTAACTGTTATATGCAGAATTCTAATCTGTGACTATTTTTGGATAAAACCATTAAAAAAAAGATTACCAACATTCGGTATCAACAAGATGGTGCACCACATTTTCCAGTTCCAGTTGCGCAATGTCTGGAAAAGTATTGTCACGTGGGGTTTGCGTGACTGGGGAACGTAGTCAGAGGTAGAAAGGAATCAAACACAAGTTGTAAAAAACAACTATATACTAAGACAATAATCAGAGTACAAAAGGTTTACATGTTGACAATAAACAGAGTACAAAAGGTTTACATGTTGACAATATGGTGAGGACGTATATGTCCTCCTAAACTACTACAATACAGGGAAGGTGGGAACCAACCCTGTTCAGCACTAGGTCTACAAACTAAGCATGTAGGAGATAACCTCCTGGTAACTAAGCCGGGGAAGCCTGGACACAACTCCCCATATTTCTGCATAGAGTGGGCGATTAAGCGCCGCCCACTCAAATTAGGCACTAAGCATTTATATAATTAAAAGAGTACTCACCAGCTTGCTTGTAAATGTAGTGTCGGAGTCATGGAAACTGACTGGTTTGAATAGCTCAAGCAAGCTGGTTATATACTGCCGAATGAGGAAGTAATTGGTATCGTAGTTGGAATTCGTAGGCAGAAGTTCTCAGTAAAGCTTGTGGGTTGGTTGCATGCGCGATGTCTGTGCCTGGTACGACGCTGCAGGTGGACGGAAGTGTTGGTGAGTTCACTGGAAGGAATGCACATCTGCAGGCACATCGTGTGGGAAGCCTCGCCTCGACAGAGTAAGTAGGCGTAGATATCGCATGCCAGTGGATGCGACGGTGGGCGAAGCGGGCGCGCTACTGAGAAGACCTTGCAGGTGGCATCGCAGCTGTTGAACTAGCGTGGCAACTGAATGTGGCCTTGCATGCTTTATGTAGTCCAAACGGAAGAGAAATTTAGTTTTAAATAAAATATTTAAGTGTAAATATTTCCGTTTGTGACAGTATTTTCCAACAAATGGATTGGCAGACATTGACCTCTGGCATGACCAGCTTGCCCCCCCCCCATAGCTTTATTATTGTTGGCATTATCATCCCTGTTGCATCTCATTTTGCTGTCTTGTTCTGAATCTTCTTATATGACACTACATGCATGGCTGAATTGTCTAATCTACTGTAAGTTGATAAACCTTACAACATCTTCTCCGCATACTTCTTCTAGAATTTCATGATTTATTTTCTAATGGTATTTACCATTAATGCTTCACTGGGTGCCAACTGCTTACCCTAATGGGTAAGCTTTAGTAACTTGTTGCTTTTGTTGAAATACGAAAAAAGAATTCAAGCTCGGATCCTCACCTCTCTCTCTTACATCGCGTAGTTCAATAGGGTTTGGGTCATCCAGCGCTAGGTAGCGCTGGCTGTCTCCACAGAAAAAATGTACCGAGACACATGAATGAATGAATGAAAACACAATGCATGTACTTCATGAGTAAGAAGATCCATTGACGTGTCTGGTGTCTTTTTACTAGCAAAGTACATTTTATTTCCAGCTAGTATTCTTTCTTTACTCATTTTGCTTCTATCATTTGCGCTATTGATATGTTGATCTCTTCAAACTTTTAATTTGGTCAATCGTCGTATACTCTGTTTGGTTATTCCTTTCCCTTCTGCATTTATACTTGGGTCATATATTTGCTTTACTAATCTAATGGTACCTGCTTCTTTCTCTATCTTTTGGAAAGTTTCTATTAATTTATTACGAGTTCTTTAGTCATAATCTCATAATTATTACATCATCTGCATATGCAATAACTTATACGCTTTATACTTTCTAGTATTTCTTTCTTTTCTTTTTCAGTTTTATTTGCTTCATGTCTTTGTTACCTATATATTCATTGCATAGGTTGTCATCTGACCATCCAGCTCTGCTCTTATATTGCTTCATAATTTTCATCTTTTTGTAATGTATTTTTTCTTGCTTGTGTTTTTATTCATAAAGACATCTATCGGCTTTATATAATATTTTGACTCTCTCATAACTCTTCATTGCAGTAAGTTTTGAAAAACCTTTTTGATCCCTTATCAATTTTCTGTAAGATTTTTTGTTTTTAACAAAACGACTTTTTGTTCACCGCTATAGGAAAGTTTAAAGAAAAGATCATATCTACGTCTTGCAGTAGATCACAACAGTCAGGTTCATCATTTAGATATTATACATTTGGTAATTATCTACAATTACCTTATTTGTTCATTTGTGTAAAATTCTTTTAAGCAAAAAATAAATTGAGTTATCTTAGAAATAGACCATTTTCAATTATACCCAGTTTGAGAATTGAGACAGAACATCCTCACCTTTCTGCTTCTCAAGCTCTTGAAAGTAGAGTTCAAAAAGGTTCTGTAGAGTTAATGTCTAGCAATTGCGATGGCCACGTCATGTTAATAAGTACGCCATCTGCTTCTTTCTTCTCTAAGTTACCCCCGTAAAAGACGGGAACTATGCTTCTGATCGTTATCCTGTTGTAACACGATACCACGGCCAATGATTCTAAGACAGATGGTATTGCGTGTTTAGCGAATATCTCTTTGTAACCCTCTTTCCTCATGTCTATTTTAGTAAAATATCCAGTATTTCTGTCAGAACAGCAACCCCACATCACAGCACAAGAATAACCAGCTGATTCAGAAACACTTTAAAGTTTTTCAGTTAGTCCAGAAAATCGCACACATATCACTATCAGTTCGAGGCTTACCGATCGTCATCGTATGCTGCGGTAATAACAAGGAGCGAATATTACAGCATAACTGTTGCTGCGTAACCCGCTAACAATCAACATCGCACTCGGTCGGCTGAAAATATTTGCGAGAGTGCTTTTATTTTGCAGAGCACTATTCTTATGCTGAGCTCATACCATAATAGAACCAGTCCAGTCTTTTACTGTGGGTAGTATACACTGAGGAGCCATGTCAGCCATGTTTTGAAACGAACTGCGTTTTCTGACAGAAATACGTCGAAGAGCTGCAAACACAGCCTCATCAGTCCAAAGTATATTCTTAAAGTGTGTTATTTTTATTTATTGTCCGTAGTAAAGGTTTCGACGGCAACAAAGGTTTTTAAACCTGCATCTCATAAACTTCTTTCTCCTCACTGCCGTGAGTGATACCGGGTTTAAGCGCGTTTTGTTGATATGGGCACATAGTTTTGATAGAGTTAATCGTCTATCTCGTTTGCTTGTCACCACAATATGATTGTCCTGCTAAGCGCTAGTTACTTTTGATCTTGCAATACGAGGACGATCATTATTATTAGTACCGATACTTCTGAATTCCGCAATAGTTGACTATTGCACCTTTTAGCGAAACGTTCACTCTTGTTGCAATTTTTCAACATGACAGACTTTCATTAAGTAGAGTGCTAATAGTACTTCGTTTTTCAATGCTTATTTCTGTTTTCCCATTTTTGCCTTGTCAAAAACAAACAAAACTATTACTCATTATCCACTCATTTTCTAGAAATTACCGATGTCTAGAAAAGAAAAACAAATCAGAAGAAATTGCAGAAGGAAAAAGAGCTTTTTTGTAATATTCCGAAGTTGGACTCGTTCTTCGCCTTTTCTAGACCTAGTACGCATCAGCCTTTGGCGATTGGAGTTACGACCGTCAATCGAAAAGGCAACTGTAACCAGCTACCTGAATATCCTCAAAGCTTAATTTCCGAAAACCCCCCAGCTATCATTGGAGAACATCTTGAATTTCACGCGAACATATGTTTTTGCGATTTCATCCTTTCCATCTGTTAGTGACGATCCTGTCGATTGGATACTTCGTACAAAATGGCATGAAACATAATATGAATGCCGATTTATCTTCGAAGCGCCGCCAGTACGCAGATACAACCAGATATCCATCTTTTTCACTCTTTAGCCAAACATTGCCTAATGGCAAAAAACAACCTCGGCCTTGAATAGTATTTTTAAAGAGTAAAAATACTATTCATATACGTGTTCTGTGACCCTTGTAAGATGTTTGTAAAATCGGGGTTGTTAGCTAATGATGAAATACAACGACTGCAAAAATGTAGGTCAGTTCAAACGATCACAGATCAGCATGTGCGACATTGGTCCGCTTAGCGAGGAAGAAGGTTGGCGGTAGAGTTGACAAGAGTCTTGTTCTTCAAACGAAAGAAGAAATAAAATACTAGCATGAGGTTTTGTGGTATATTTTGTCTGTTGTGAGGTCATTGTCTGCATGCGGATTGCCGGTCCACAGAAAGGATTTAGATCGAGAAACAGTGGGAACTAATATGTCATGTCCGTAGAACTTTTGGCTAAGTTCGATCCTTTTCTGGACACGCACATAAAACTAAGGAAACAAATGATGCGGGACAAAGTCATACCTTTCGTCTAGACTATGCGTAGAAATTATCAACATTGTGGTAGAAAAGGCCATCAGCACGATCTGACTGAGATAAAGCATGCGAAGTATTTTTCCATCTCTGTCGACTCGACTCTGACATCTACCAGGTGAATCAACTTTCACTCATAGTACAATATGTGTCGGCTGAGGGATTTCCTATCGAACGATTTATAAGATTCATACCAAACAGTAGACATGAAGTTGAAGACTTGGCTATCGTCGTTCTGCAGACCTTGAAAAATCACGTCTTGGACTCACTGAATCTTGTCGGATGTTGTGAGACTGCTATATCTTTCTTTGGTACTTTACAGGAATTGTGCAATTTTTCTAGGTTTCGTCACACAGATGGCAAGTTTGTTACCTGAACTGAAGCCAAATTCAACAGTTGTAAAGCTTTCTCAGACGATGGTTTGCTCGGGGCGATGCCCGAAGAAGTCTCTGTTGCTCCTGGAGTAAGATCATGCAGCTCTTCAGATAACCGCCACTGAAACAAATAAAACCATTTATACGTTCTGAAACTCCACGTCTTTTTTAATTCAATCGACTCCTTGGAAATGTGCTTCCTGACCCTGTTGTGGGATGATATCCTGGAAAGTTTAACAAAGTGAGCAAATGTTTCCAATCTGTGAACATCCAAATGGGTACGTTTGCTGAACTTTATCAGTCCTTGGTAACATACCTAGATATAAGATATAAGGAAAGTCGCTACCTTTGATGGTTATTAGTCGAAAGCTGTGCAAAAAGCGAAGAACAGAACTACGCATACTAGATGAAGAGGAAAAGTAAGCGAAAAGTCCAGTTTGACGAAGTAAAAGAAAAAGAGGTTAAACTCTCCAGCAGGGACAGATTCGGAATCTTCAACGTCATTATAGACAGGTTGATTGCAGAGCTACAGAGACGTGGCTCTATTTACGAGAAGTTAAGTCAAAGATTTGACTTTCTCACGAAGCTACATAGTTTGGAATCTCAAGACGTCCGTAGCGGAGTACGGAACCGTAAGCCTTCTATCCGGGGGATTGGGATGGTACTTTGGAAAACCAATGTCTACACTTGCGATCTCATTTGTTGTTCGCAGAGGTTACAGAGGAAAGGGTCATCATAACTGTAGCTACATACAAAGTACATCCTGGAAGAAGGCTTTTGGACATTTATCCAAACGTGGGAATAGCGCTGCGGATAATGTTGTGTACACCAGTCAAACTGTTCGACAGAACGGTCGTTTTCAGCACTAAAAAGAGTAAAGATTTATTTATGATCTACTACAGAAGAAAATAGACTTAATTCCGTACAGTCAGAAATAATGCAGTCTGTAGACTATAGTGAGATCATCCGTTTCTTTGCAGAAAGGTTGTATTGTAGAAATGTAATCTTGTAATTGTATGAAAATGTAAAAATTATAATCTGTAAAAAAAGTATAGTTGGTACTTTCATTTCATTTCTATGTCAGATTGTCTATTCTAAGTAAAAGTGAAGTTTTTTTAAAGAAAAGTTTTGCTTTTTTGCTAAACTACCAAAAAGGGGAGGCCCGTTAACTGCCTAGGGGCCCTGGGTCTCTATATCCGGACCTGATCATCAACATTCAGAGATCCTAGTAAAAATCTTATTTATACTAATAGTAAGTGCATCCAAACTTTTGGACGGCAGTGTAGCAGAAATATTCCAAAGCTATTCCTTATAGTTTTTGCCTTTCAAGCTATAATAAGACGGACGTTTCTCTCGTTTCTATTTTTTTAAATTACTATCATTGTTTTGTCGGGAAGCGTTATTTGTACACGTTTATGAAAAGTAAATTATATAATTACAGTTACATATATTATTTGCTATTATCAGAGACATTCGTATGAGATATATTTGCTTACTTTCTAGTTTCACATAAGTAAAACAAAGAATGGTTTTAACTTTATTTTAATTATGTAATATAATATCACAGATAATATAAGAGTCTGATAAACACAAGGTTGTATTTTTATTTAGAAGGCGTTGCTTGTTTACCGAACTGCTCAAACCGAATATGACCGATCCAAAAAATTTAAAAATTTCTACCGTCGCGCCATCTCCAGCTACAGATTGAAATTTACCAAGACAGACGCCAGCGTTAAAAGCTTTTCAAAGAAGAACTTTTACTCTTTATACTTATGGAATTTGCTGACTATTATTCTTTATTTTAAAAAACTACTACTATGTATTTATACTGCAACTCGATTTTCCGGTCTTTCTTAGCAAAATCCCGATGCAGGTTTTAATATTTGTTGTTAAATTTGAAAGTTCTGGTTTTGATTTGCCTTTCTTAATAATTTGTAATTTCTCTCCAAAACTGTATGCTACTTCTTTATTAATAATTTACAAACTGAACAAGAAAATCGTCCCGAGTCGGATATATCGGAAGTACTCGAACCTTCCACCGAAACAGCTGAATTTGCAGTCGTGACGATAATGCAATTTTAAATTTGCATACAGAGCAAACTAAATAGAATTATTAGTCTAAAAAATTCCAACTCCACTCCAACAAATTCTCATTAGATTTATAATACTTAAGTAACATTAAATTTAACAAGCACTAAATCGAACAAATAACCAAATTATAATGAACATTTGGGCATGAAGCACACTAAAAATAACGGTCAAACAATGCTAACAGCATCGTTTGTATCATCACGCCCGCTGATCCACACCAAGGCTACGAGAAGAGCAGTTATAAGCAACGCAATCAGTGCTTATATGCAGTGTATGTAACACATTTGAATCGGTATTACCTTTCCGCGCAAGTTTAATGAGCTTAATTTAAAATAGTACTCTAAATAATTATACTTTTTGCTGTACGAAATTGATATTGAGCTTTAAGTTGATTAAATATTACAAATTTAAATAAACGATAACCAAAATTTTATAAAAATATTTTTGTTAGCATTACTTTTATTTTTAATAAATTCTCAAGGGAAGCATTGCTTCCACTGCTTCCATGAACCGCACGCCACTGTAAGTTATAAATTTACATAACATTTCTTACAGCTTTATAGAGCTTCAGGGTTTGAACAATTTTTAAATTACTCCAGAGGCCGTCAAGAATTGTACGCATAAAAATATAAAATTCCATACAGTTATATAGTTTGACCTCCTGTACAATCGTTAAATTACGCATGATACATTTTACCTCCAGAGATCATAAAAGACGTATACTCAATATATAAAAATCTCTACGATTTCGTCAGACTTTGCAAACTTTTAGAGTGTGATCTCTTGAGCAATTTTTAAATACCCTTGTAATGGTCCGATAATGTCAAACATCCTGTACATACAAATATAAAATTTTATAATATTCTTCAGACCATAATATTTGGAGATGAGTTTGAACACATGAACAAGATTACCCTAGAAATAGTCCGATAATCGGTTTGGTTTGACCTCCAGAGATCATCAAAGATCATGTACCTAAAAATATAAATTTTCATAAAAACTCTTTTAAATTATGCAAACTTATATACGAGGGTGGTCTGAAAAGTTTCCGACCTAACAAAGATACAAGACATTTTTTCTTTAAATTTATTTTTATTTTTCTACATAGTCTCCTTGTAAGTCTACACACTTCTCCCAACGATGTTCCCATCTCTTTAACCCGTCCAAATAGTACTCGGCGTTTTTCTCTGCAAGATAATTGTTCACGAAGGTGATTACCTCCTTATTTGACGAAAATCTCTGTCCTCCGAGCGCAATTTTTAGATGAGGGAACAAAAAGAAGTCGCTTGGGGCTAGATCTGGTGAGTAAGGAGGATGGTCAAGCAGTTCAAACCGTAATTCGTGGATTTTCGCCATGGCAACCGCGGAGGTGTGAGAATTTCTGCCTTCAGCTTGTCAAGTAATGATGCGTAGTATGTAATGGTTTTTCCCGTTTGAAGATAATCGATTAAGATAACTCCATGACTATCCAAAAAACAGTCGCCATCACTTTCCCAGCCGACATAACAGTTTTTACTTTTTTTGGAGCCGATTCCCCCTTCGCAGTCCACTGTTTTGACTGTATTTTTGTTTCGGGCGTATAATGGTGTATCCAAGTTTCATCTACAGTAATTAATCGGCGCCAAAACTATGATCTATTGCGCCTAAACTGCGCCAACAGAGCGTTGGAAATGTTCATTCGAACACGTTTTTGGTCTAACGTGAGCAAACACGGCACCCAACGCTCGGACAGCTTTCTCATGCCTAAATCTTGATTCAATATGTGACAAACACGTTCTTTTCTTCGTCTTCGTTTAGCACCATTTGGTAAACTTTAGCGATGCTATCGTCAGTGGTTGCAGTTTTTGGACGTCCCGAACGTTCATCGTCTCCCAAGTTGGTGCGGCCACGTTTAAATTCAGCTGCCCAAAATTTCACTTTGGTAAATGATGGCGCAGAGTCCCCATACACAGATTCCAACTCATCTTTGATTTGCGTAGGCGTATTACCTTTCAAAAACAAATATTTAATGACAGCTCGATACTCGATTTTTCCATTTTCACAAAAACACTCACATCGACTCACTCAAACGATTGTCAAATAACAATTGCGCGTCCAAAATGGCTGGAATTTTGGTGAGTACCTGTCAAAAGATGCATAACTACATTCCCTAGGTTTTATTGACGAGTGCTGCCATCTTCACGTTAAGGTCGGAAACTTTTCAGACCATCCTCGTATAACTTGGCCACTTAAGCAATTGTTAAATTAATTTAACGATCCGATGATCCGCTTAACCTCCAGATGTCATATAGTAGAATATAAAGTTATAAAATTACATAAAATTTCTTACAACTTTATAGAGCTTCAGCTTTTGAACAATTTTTAAATTACACCAGAGGCCGTCAAAGACTGTACGCATAAAAATATAAAATTCCCCTACAGTTATATGATTTGACCTCCTGAACAATCTTTAAATTACCCATAATGCATTTGACCTCCAGAGATCATAAAAGACGTGTACTCAAAATATAAAAATCTCTACGATTTCTGCAGACTTTGCGAACATTTAGAGTGTGACCTTCTGAGCAATTTTTAAATACCCTTGTAACGGTCCGATAATGTCAAACATGGTGTACATACAAATATAAAAATTCCATAATATTTTTCGGGCCATAATATTTGAATCGGTCAATGCAGAAACTGAATATGTCTATTTTTTGTGTAAATTAAGTTGTACATGAATTCACTATAATTCAAGGGTGCCCGATCGAATGGAGCAAAAATTGAGTATTTCCTGCTTTTCTATAATGTAGAAAAACGATGGCATAGTACAGAAACTGAATAAGCCTAGGACATGTTCAATCTCTGTAGTGTATGTCTTATATATCTAGGATGCGCTGAAGTAAAAACAGCTGAACTGATATCAAATGAAGCCATTGTCGCGTCGTTTTGACATATGCAAGTGATTTTTTGTTGAGTGAAGTTCTCTATGCAAAAATGTGTAAATCAACTAGTAACAGTATTTACGAAGAAGAAAGTGAAACTGAACAACCTAAGAAACAGTTAAAGGTACTTCTCACTGACTCCACACCCACTCCAAAACTGAAAGGTTTCCAGAGCGTTATGAAGTATATTGAGTAAGAATTTGACAAAATTTACCAGCATATCCTAAAATGGCCTATGAAAGAGAAAGAGGAAGACAGTGCAGTGAACGCTGACAATGTTTAAAAATATTTTTATTTCTATTACTTTAGGATTTTCAGATTTCTTTTGTTAATATTAAGTTCAGTTGTTCTTTTGCCACAAAATATAGTATAAGTAAAAAGTAACTCTTTCGAATTTTGAACTTATGTGTATTTATAACATCAGAAAATTATACAAAATAATCAGAGTCGTTTGACAGTGACAGTTATAATTTTTTGGTATTATAATACACATGCGTTAAAAATTCCAAAAGCACCTTTGATGCAGTTACTTTTTGCTCATACTATAGTTTCTTGCGTATTCTTTGCATTTTATTTGCAATCAATGCAGACACTGAATATGTCCACGTCTTATATGTATTTTTTTTCTTAGAATACAAAACTTTAAGTACATTGAACCATGTGATCTTATCTAAAATGTACCCTTCTTTCATATTCCAAAAAGTCACGAAGGTCCATAAAAGCAATATTGAGTAATTCAGTTTTTTTTGTTTTTCTCAAAAGAAGGTGGTTGGGACATATTCAGCTTCTGCATTGACTGATTCATTTGCAGACGAGTTGAGCTCATGAACAATTTTCAGATTACCGTAGAAATAGTCCGATAATCGGTTTGGTTTGACCTCCAGAGATCATCAAAGATTATGTACCTAAAAATATAAATTTCCATAAAAACATTTTTAAATTATGCAAACTTATATAACTTGACCTCTTAAGCAATTGTTATATAATCTGACCTCCTGAACAATCTTCAAATTACGCATGATGCATTTGACCTCCAGAGATCATAAAAGACGTAAAAATGTAAAATTCCATAGAATTTCTTCAGACTTTTTTCATACTTATAAAACTAGGCTTCCCAGACAGTTTTTAACTTACCTTAGAAACAATCTGATGATCCGCCTGACCTGCAGAGGTCATGAAAGATCATGTATGTAAAAATATAAAATTTTATAAAGTTACTATATACGTTGCAGACTTTATAACTTGACTTCCTGTACTATTTTTAAATTACCTTTAAAACAACCTGATGATTCATTTGACCTCCAGATATTATCAAAGACCGCGTATACATACACAAATATATAAAATTACATACAATAGCTTACCTACACAACTTGACCTCTCTTGCCAGTTTGACAATACCTTGAAAACAATTTGATGGCCCATTCGACTTGAAGAGGTCATCAAAAGTTGACTCAATAATCATCTGTGATTTATGAACCAGAGAACCTATTTATAAAATTTTGTTTTCATAACTTATTCCACTTATTAAAATATAACTTAGTATTTCTTTACTAATACAGTAATTTTATAAAATTACATATTTTATTTATTTGACCTTTGGTGATTTGACGATGTTCATGATTTAACATTTTTCGGGAGGTCAAGGTTAATATTTGTCGTTTACTTGAAAATAACCTAAAAATTGTAAATAAAAAAATATAGCAACAACGATTTGTGCATGAAATATTAATTTGTCAAATGGTCAAGATATTAAAGTAAATAGAGAGACTGAAAACATAATGTTCAGTTATTCTTATTAGACTTGAACTTGCAGTTATTAGCACCTTTCCGAAATTAGGGGAAGCCCCGCTGTTTTACAATATGAATTCGTACAATGGTACAATACACGTAAAATATACAGAATATGAAAAGTCATTTTAATTTATAAAATATCAGATGATTAAAGTAAATGTTTATATAAACCATTTTCTTTTGCAGGTTATTTACACGTATTAAATATCAACAAATATTATTACATAACCCGGAAGAAATCTATGCGTATTCCAAGTAATGAATGCTAAATAGAGTTTATTAGTTCTTTGATGTTTATATCATGCAAACCGTACGAGAACATCCTGTATATTAATATACACGATTGTATAGAAATTATAAATTACCTCATCTTAAATGGCTTTACAAATATTGTTTACATGAAAAGAGTAAAACGTGAATCCCGCGTGCCAATAATACAACTTTTTTTTTATTGTGGAACAATTCCACCTGTCCTTGGTGCTCATGCCCATTATTATTGTATTAGTACAATATTGGCAAGGTATACACAATACGAGCACGACATTGGATTACGAGTTGTCACTTTTTCGAGTTTAGGAGTGTGCGTACCGCCACACATTTTGCCGCCAAGTAGTTCAGAAAGATATAGTTGCTCGATTTGCAACGTCAGTGACCGTCTACCTGTCAAACACGCTAGTACCATTAATAATAGGTGTACCGCCACCACCCGCGATTTTTTAAAAATCAATTAAACACCGGTATCATGGCTCAATAACGATTAATTAATTTTGGCAAAAAGTCCATTTTTTTGCTTTAAATAACTTTTAACTTCTAACATTCCAACTAATAAATCGTTTGGTATATTTTTTCCTACGTAAAAAGTAATTTTTGAAGAACATCGAAAATGGGACAAGGAAAAGGAACAGCCGCTGAAGCAGAAATAAACAACAAAGATCTTCAAACGAAATCTATTGAACCACCAACGTCTTCATCCCTTTTCGGTAAGTGATTTACTATAGATAATTTTGAAAGAAATATGATTTGCCCTTTTTTGGGTTAGTTTTTACCTGGCCGTATTGTGTACCTTCTGAGAATCAATTTCATGTAGGATTTTGACAGCTTTTTAAGAAAACCATGATAATTGCTCAAATAAACATTAAGGTATTAAAGATTTATGATTCAAAGCCTTTTTTTTCTAATAAAACAACCTTTGAGAGTAATTGATTTAATTTTTTCCCCGCCTCCATTTTAATTACAAACAAAACCGTTTTGGTTTCATTCTAAATTCGAGATTTAAATTGGGGATTTCTTCAATTAAAGAAGGCAGCAAAGCGTGGAAATTTGTTTACTCTAGTTTTTACATGCATGACACGAGGAAAATTATAAACGGCAACTTGTGTTATCGTCACTTTTGTTGAAAGTACATCGAGCCAAATTGCAAAACATAATAGAGAGAAGCACGAACAGTTTTCACACGCCAACGCTTTTCTTTCTGTTTTCCTTTTGATAAGAACGTAATTTATGGGAATGTTGCTCTTTTATTTTTAGTCGCAATAGTAAATGTATTGATCTCTGTTGTAGTGTTGTTTTTTGATAAATGAATTCAAAATAACCTCTTGTCGTATACTGAGATAATGGTAATAATTTGATCTTTAGTAAATATTGTACCTTATTTTTATCTTGTCCGTGAGATTCCCTAAGGGGACATTTTACAATTTTTGGTAAATGTAGAATTGAACGAAGGCCCATAGTACAGATAAATGTGCTCGTGAAGTTATATTTGGCGCGCTTAATAAACCGTTATGCTTAGCAATTCAAAATTTCACTGTTTCATACGTTTTGACCATCTCCCAAAAAGATTCTAAATATTTTGAAAAATTTTGGGCACTTTGTAACGGACTCATTTAATATATCCTCTATGTAGGTACAAAAAGTGCTAAACTTAATACAAATTTCTACTTAGTATATATCCGTCTGCAAAAGATTCCACGATAGTCAAAAAATGATGGATCTTATTAGTCATTTTTTCTAATGATGACGGAAAAGTTCAAAAACCAGCCCATTTGCCCTTATTTTTATGCTCCAATTACACTGTTTGGATCTATAAAGGTTTTGCTCGAGAAGGCTAAAGCTAAGACTTTTATAATTATAATTAAATAAAAACTCTAAACTTCTGTTTTGTTTTGTTACGATCTTATGATTCCACCATGCGTCAATCCAAAAAAATGTTATTGTCTTTAATTCTAAACAATACATTTTTGGGTGTGGGGTTCCTGTTCGATCAAAACAAAATTGATCCTCAAGTTACTTTTTTATAAAACCGCCTATAATGAACATTAACAAATATAAACAAAAAAAAATATCTTTCCAATAAAGATCTTAATCAAAAAAGCAGTTATAGCCTACTGGTATGTCATATTTCAGCAAAAACTGGTGTAATTTTCGTAATTCCGTTTTATTAGGCGCTCAATTATCACAATAAACACTTTTAACTTTTTTTTATCAATCTGATACTTGTTAGATGATTATCCAAAACGCTACAGTGTTACAGCCAAGTACATACCATAAAAATACTCCAAACTAATTGAGGCAATAATAGATAAATGATATGAATAAAGTGTTTTATTGTTATCTCTAACAAAGTTCAAGATGAGAATTTTTGAAAAGAATTTTTAAAGATAAAACAATTAGCATATACTGATTATAATATAATAAAAGTGCACTATCAATGGCGGACGTGATGTTTCCATGGGCAACTACGATATTGAAAGGAAGAAGATAACCTGGGCCTATAACCTGTTAGACTTCCGTTAACTATATTTTGATAGATTCATTCAATTTTTTAATCACATTATAACAAACTAGTGTGTTAATAACATTGAAATGTTAATTACTCAAAGCTTTTACCTATTAAGACGGCATAATAAACTACAAGGTCAATTTTATATACACATAATTACATTATTTTTTTAATATATCCGATGATAAGTAATACTGAATTCCTTTGGACGCATACCTTTCATTCCATAAACTCTGAAACCCATCGTAGGTCCCTCTATCAGAAAATTATTTCTAGTAGGTAAAATTGCCGTTCTGATTTAATTATTTAATCTCGTTTATCAAAATCGATAAATACAATTTTATATATATAACACAAAAATCTCCAATTGTGTTTTTTATCAAATTGAAAAGTATCATCATATCTATTGAAATATTAATTAACCATGAGGCGTAATAAAAATAATTTAATCCATTTGACTGCTTTTTTGGGTCTTGTTGGAAAAACCTAACCATACCGGATGTCCATACGTAGGAAGTCGCAATGTTTCAAGCTCTAAAACTATAGGCCTATGGTGTATGGCCCTCTCATATTTGACACCCTGTATGCCAATATTCATTAAATTCATATCAAGAAAAAATATACTGAAATTAAATTAAAACATAACAACGAAAGTCTTCTTTGGACTACAAAGCATAAAATTATCTTGGAATATAATTTAAAGGGTAATAACTAATAAATATTAGAAAACTGTGCTCGTGCTGTGCATCGTTATTAGATTTGTTGACGTTAACAGTGAGTGCACATTTAGTTTCTAAATTTACAATTTAACACTCTTATTGGTACTTGTTATTAATTTTTATTCTTACATAACACATCTTTAATTCAATTCCACTCTTTTAGTTAAGTAAACACCATTTAGGATAAAAGTTTTTACAGGTAAGTATTGTCATCCATAACAATGGATTTATACGTTGGTGCTCACCTGTAACATCAATAATTCAAGTTAGTTATTATTTTTTTGTTCATTGACGTTAGCAAGGGGCAACACCATAATATATAAAAGGACAGCTGGAATGTTATTTATTAGTTGTTAAATGAATAAACATCCGTAATTTTCCTTAACTTCTACTTTTCAAACTAGTTTGGAGCTTAAACATCAAAAAAAACTTTCGAATTTATGTCAACATAAAAAAACACATTTAATTTTTTTTTAACCAGGTTTTATAAAGTGTAGCCTTCAACTCGATATGGTCAAGTGTAAAACTGTACATACCCTAAATCACCTGCCCTTGGATCGATTGCTGAATTGGGTTAAATTCTATTACTTCAGTAGGAATTGGACTACAAGCGAGATTACTCAGTCCGATTTCCTACTGAATGACTAGAATAGAATTCCGCTCGGCGATCTGTTGCATGACAAATTGCTTAGCGTATGGCGCTGTGAAGCTTTCTTTCAACATTTAATTTCGTGATTATTAATTTTAATTTAATCAATTAGTCCTGACTTATCTATGTAGAAAATGTCAGATGACAAAAGAACATGTCACGCGTGGCGACATTTTTCTGATAACTTATCAGAAATCATATACGCGTTACGTGATTCACGCGTGAATAACTATAGTAGAATTTATGATCACGGGTTTTGACTATCTCAGGTGTAACGTGAAGACATGACCAGGTCTAAAAATTAGTTAGGTTGCTATCACCATTAGAAATTCAAAATGGACGCGTGAGTAATTAGAAGGCTCACAATGACTCACGTCGTGACGCACACCGTTTTGTTAGCTTTTACTTGAAAAGACGTGACAGTAAGTGTAAAAGAAGCTACACTGTAAATTGTCGTATAAAAGCGGTAAAATAGATACACGCTCGCAGACACATCTAACCTAAACTGACCTGACCTAACCCAATCTAAGCTAACATAGGTTCTATTTTCATTAGAATTTAACGACTAAAAATTTTAATTTTATTAGATCTCTGCAAACTTTTGATGAAATTGGCATTCAGTAACCACGTATTTTAAAGACCTGTTAAAAATAAACTATTTTAAAGCTATCCTCTAAAATGAGCAACAAGAATTGAACTAACCTAGAATTAAATCTGTGCCAACTCTGCCTCTTTAGTTATTCTTTAGAAGACTATTAATTATTTCGCGGCAACTGATCTGTGTGTTATTTTAAAATAATTCGGTAAGACTTTACTTTAACATTTAGCCGATAAGGCGCACTGTTATAGATAGCTAGGCTCACCTTTTAAAGTTGAGCAGAAGAGTTTAGAGGATCAACACCCGCAGACCATTCATTTATGAATTTGACATTTTTAAAATTTACTTGTAAAGGCTATAGAGAATAATCAATTCAGATTATAGTGGAACAAAATAAAATCAATTGAACCAAGCAAAGCCTAACCTAACCTAACATAACTTAACGGAAGCTAACCTAATCTACCCTAGACAACCGGTTTGCTGGCAGTTAGCTAAAGCCATTATGTTAATGAGGATATAATTAAGTTTAAATCTCAATCAACAAAAACATGTGCTTACATTTAATAGAGATAAAACAAACAAAATATTAAAGGCACAACAAATTGGCATTCTTTCTCAGCCAATCAAATGAAGTGATTTATTACCGTGGTGCCATCTAGTGCAAAACATGTCTCCATAGACTTTACATGTGTCGATAGAAACAGCATGGTCCATAGACTTATCGACAGATATAGAAATTGCTAGATCTTTTGAACGAAGAGTCTGCGGGTAATGATCCCAGAAGTCCAACGAGGTATAACACTGCCGCCTAGCGACTATACGCTAAAGTCAAGCCGCATTTCTATTACATTAGATGAGGAGAGGCTGATTATGACTATGCTCGTGCAGGCCGCTGTCGCGTGACAGCATTTCCTCGTGAATAGGAAACTTCCACCTACGTAGAGAGTAACTCTACTAACACACTAGATATAATTTATTGGGTTTATCAGTTGGATGGCTCCTAGCTCCATTGAACCTATGAGAACTGTACTTGTTACTAAGTAGAAGGTTGCGTACGTATCTATAAATTCTAGATTACTGGCATTGCGCTCCTGGCCTCCAAAACAGGCCCCTTGTGTCAAGGTTAGTATTGCCAAATTTCTTGGTCGTCAAAACATAGTGTACAATGACTCCTCAGGGGAGCTGATCGCCAACGAGTAAGCACGTAAATAGATAAATAGCACTGGCATGAGACTGGAGGAGCAGTAGAAGATGTATAGTAACCAGATGCAAGACACAATCTAAAAATACTGAATTTTGGATGTGAGAAAGAGCCATTTCATTGGACAATTTTAAAGGATAGTTAAAATTTTACTAGATTTTAAAATTAACGATTACAAAAGCCGTTGAAATTTTAAGGCCTTCTAAAATTTAGCTCACAACTTGCAGAACAGACTTTATAATCTATTTTTTTTAAGCAGGAGCATTGAAAATTACTGCCTCGCATACATTTCCAAATTATATAAGAAATCTCTGCTATTTTAATATCAGATTTCGTGATCTATAAATAGAACATTAGAATCGTACACGTTAAAATTTAAAGTTGGAATTATTCTAAATAGTTTTTTTACGAATTTATAAATTCTAATTATTTTTAGCTAGTATGACGGTAGTTCCACCAAAGAGCGCACTGTGTCTCGCAACCCGCATGCAAAGTGTTTAAATATTTCTTTTACAAAATAAAAGGACGAAGGACAGCGATACTTTGACAATTATTTTCAGACATAATATATAAAAAAGTTTTTGATTGCCGCAAAAATTATTAAAATCTATAAATAAGCATTTTGTAAAAAGGCTTCGAATTTTAAATACCTAATGATATAGATTATCTGCAATGATACGACTTCTATTAAATTCAGTCGCGTTCAACCAATACTGTATCTTTGTCAAAAATTTTGCCATACCAAAAGAATGATTGTATAGGTCTTTGATTTCAGGAAAATCAAACTATTTAAGATCTATTCGTATTTATTTATCTTGTGAGCTTAGAAAATATACAATTTAATAGAAAATCAATTGGTAGATAATTGGGCCAGACTAGCAAGAAGTAAGGGCTTTTTGCAGGTGTACCAATCAAATATTCTCTGTACAGGTAAAATAATTATCTAAAGTGGAATTTGTAAATCTAGAGTGACCACTATCTTTGGAAAAACAGTCTGAATATTAATTTACATTCTGATAATAATCTGTAATACAGTACTAGAATTCCTGAAATCTATTGTCATCATCTCCACAATTGAAGGAAATCAAATCAGATTGGAAATAATGGAATTTATAAATTTAATTATAATTTCATGGAAAACCACTTCTAACTGATTCTAGCCAAACAGAATTAGTTGATCTTCAAATTGATTTATTAATGTCAAGATCTTTTCAATCTATACCCCATTCCGATTCTAATCCATATGGTATTGACATCTAGGTGTCAAAAACGTTCTACAAAATATAAAGATCCATTTTTAAAACAATATCATCAAAGGCATTTAAAGGAGACTGTTTTTTTATGCAAATTCTAGGACAAGCTTTTTGTGTCACAAAAGTATAAACAAACATTTAATGATAATAAATGGGAATCCTATTTTATGTTTGCAAAACCCAGTAAATCCAGTTCCACACACTCATCTCGTGTCACGATAAGCCTTGAAAGCTGAACAAACTGTGCTGCTAATTGTTAAAATAATCTTCCTTATTTTTTCTCCTTCAAGTCAACAGAGTAAAGTTCAATGAAGTAAAAACAAACTCTTTTAAGTTATTTGTTGTATATACACCTGTGACTCCTTAATGTTCCTTAACTAATCAAGCGTTGAGCCTCTTAAATTATTGGAACCACTTTCACTTACCTACTCGACTATACCAAAAATATTCTCCAATCATCTTTTTATGAAGCGTTCTAAATATTTTCCAGTTCATTAACATTGGCTGGTTCTTTAGTATTAAACACCTACCACTTTCAAGAAGGACAATATTATTATAGTTGTCTAAAGAGAATTAACTTTTCCTGTTCCCATGCACTTCCTGTAATTATCAAATTGTTAATACAAGAGTTCATCAAATTTTAAATTGAATAAAAATACTTATAATCTGTACCTGTCGGTCTGTGTATGTATGTACTTGTATGTAGAAAATACTGTTTATTATTAGAAATTGTTATGTAAAAGAAATAACATTTTTATGGCCGTCATAGTATAAAATATTCCTCAGTGTCATTCATTAGGCATTCAATAGATAAAATCGAAATGTACAAGTCAATGTGCTAAGAATCTTAAAACACATGCAACTGGAATCCCCACATTAAAAACATGCAGCTAATTTTTATTTACCTAATTGATGTAGGTGTTTAGGTAGGTCAAGGTGATCTGGTGGGCATGGAGAGAGGAGAGCTACTGCTAAGAATAGCTTTGCATATAAAGAGTTCATTCAAAGACAAAAATAAAGTTTTGGTTTTTTTGTTGATTTTCTATCGGTTTGCTTTAATTTCCTATCTTTATATTCTTTAATTTTCAGTATACGGGAAGACTATGGAAAAATAGCTAATGGGTCTACGGAATTGTATAATACTGGAATATTGATAATTTTATTTATATTTTATTTATTTATGAAATAAATAATAATATAATCTACCTCTTTAGATGACTTATATGCTTAAAGTATATTTTTCTATAAGGGATTTATGAAAGATTTGTAAAAATTTATAAAAATTCCTTTACGATCTTCAATCATCTAGGTATAGGTATAATGACTATCATATGTAGGAGTAGGACACTGAATATTTAAATTGGTCCAATTTGTTCATATTGATTTAGATGTTAAAAAAATAATTCCAAATAAGATGTATAGAAATAATTGTATTAATTGATAACACTAACAGACAAGTAAAAAAAAGTTCTGTAACAATCGGAAGGGTAAATATAATGTAGGTGGTATGTTAAAAGTTCAAAAGCTTTTGGAAAAGTGTATTGCATTCAAAGCTGTATAAGTTTTATAAAAAGTAAGACTTTTATTAAATGAAGGTTTTACTTATTATCACCAAGATTGACTAGATACTACCTCATCGAAGAAACAGTAACATACCACTTATACCTTTCCGATTATCAAACTGTGAATAATTCATTTCATAATAACAATAAGATTATAGACCATCTAAAATAATAGCTGCTATTTATATAATATAACTAGCACATAATGTAGGGCTGTATTGGACAAGCCTAGTTTACAGCCGAGCGAGCTTGTAAACAAGGCTAATATAATTAGGGCGGTTTAGTAAAGTCTTATTATGTATAACTTTTATGTTATGTTTTATGTTAAAATTAATGGAAAATTTAATACGACTCAAGGTGTGCTTTTGTTGTTGTCATTGATTACCCATAAATCAAGTAGTAATAATACAGCTCCGAACATGCATCCTATTTCAGATTAGTTGCACCTAGAGTTCCTCATTGAAAACTTTAACTGTGTTTTTTAGAGTTGGAACACGGATGTCAAAATTTGTCTCTTTCTAGGCCAAAACTAAGCTGTCTGAAACACATATACTTTTTTCCCTCTTTTTACTTTAGTGACAACATTCAGCAGCTGTCAGTTATAAATTTTAGGTTATGCTGTCATGTTTATTTTTATGCATGTAAAATTTGTTAATGTGCACGTTATCATTTGTTTACTGTTTGTAGAGAATTTTTAAAACTACTGTAATACATATATCAATTTTTCGACAGCTTTTAATAAAGTATTAATTGTACCGAATTTCAGATTTATATAATTGTCGTACTGACAGTTTAATTCATTAAACCAATTTTTATGATCACCAACCTTCTAATAAATAGTTTCAAAATATAAAATGTCACTAGGAAAATTTGACATGCATGTCTTAACTCTAAATAACACAGAGCTCAGTTTATATTTAGGAACCCTAGTTGCACCTATAGTATATCTATCGTACCAATTAGGAAGCAACTTTCTTCTAACCTGCTTATCATTTAATTCTTATCAAAAGTATTAATAAGTAGCAGCACTCAACAAATTAATCCCAAAATAATAAATAGCTTAATTTATCTCGATATTGTAGGTATCAAGAGATTACATTCTTTTTTTTTTTTCATTTATACAAAAGATGGGCAAAGTTTTGTTTACACCATAATAATAATCCTGTTAATATACAACACTTGAAGTTTGTTCTTATCAATTATTACTTATGTATGTATAACTAATATCATAGCGTGTGCACTTTCCTTAAAAGGTATTTATTAAATCAGTACACACGCTTTAACGCTTATTATTCATACAGACAGCACGGATTTTAATGGTAGGTGGTATTAACAAGACGGTGTTAATTACATAAACATTATGAAAGACTCATTATTAAATACTGCCTGCTCTCTCAGACATGCCATTTCCTTAAACTGGTCTCTTGACGAAAACTGGTTTTAATAAATAATGTTTAAAATTAATTTATTGAAAGAACAATTGTAATAAAATGTCATTGTTCTTTTATTGATCACGGTTTTACGTTTCCTTATTGCGGTGTTACAACTTCGATAAGAAATTGTACTTATTTATATTTACCGTTTTTATTATCATTTTAGTCTCTGGATTATTCATTTTATTCTATTTTTTGTTTAATAACTGATTGTTTATTGAACTTTCTTATTTTTATTTGGTAGTCTGAAGTGGTGACAACGCAAGAAGTTTTAACATTTTATATGCATCGATTATATGATTGTGATTAATGAATATGAGACGCAATATGTCAGTCACTCTCATTGTTATAATTTTCCTTCTTTAGTTTACATTGAAAATTCTTGGAAGATCAATCAATTATCATGCCCAGCACGAATTTTTCATGTAGGTTTAAAATTTAAAAGTAAATATTTAATTACTTTAAAACACACATCGAAATTGTGTTTTTTTTTTATCTTAAATGATAATCACCGCTATTGTCATCATCATCATTGCTACTGCCTTCCCATTTCCAGCTCCTAATTTTGCTGTTCTCTCTCCCTGCCTACAACACAACCTATCCATCTTTTCCGAAGGTTTTCAATTAGATCATCTTTTTTCTAGAATTTCCTTAACATTTTTTTAGTACCCTTTGGCATCTTCCATTCTTCATATGTGTTCTGCCTGTTTGATACTGGATCGTTTTCTATATATACTTATAACTTCTGCGTGTTGCCTTCTCACTGGCCTTAGTCCTCTCCCCATTTGCTTTTGTCATTGTCAAGAAATTTATTTTGTTTGTTAGTAGACAGTCTCTGCCTCAGGCCCTTTTTAATTGTAGACACATCTGGTAGTGTACTCTGTTCTTGTATTTTAGACTTTGATTGTTCGAGCGTGTCTTTAACTAATGTCATTAGCTTTTGAAAGATCCCCAACCCGTGCATTGCAGTCCATAGTGCTCTTCTATCTACGAAGTCATATATGTGCTTGCTGAAAGTTCACAACAGATGATCAATGTTAAATTTCCAAGCTTTTTTCATTATTCGTTATAAAACTTGGTCCATTGTGGTTCTTGGCGTCCTAAAACCACTTTGACTGTTGTTGATGTTTTGCTATTGCCCTGTACGTGGTGTCCCGTTTAACAGTCTACACTCAATCATTCGGTGAAGCTTCTGGCTATGCAATGGACTTAAAAGGACTTGGTCTATTTTAACTTCTAATTTATGGAATCAATATTAGAACCCATTTTAGAACATTTACTGGTACGATTTTTAGTAAATAGAACCTTCTATTAATTGTATGTAGATTCTACTCAACATGATTAACTCAAGTTATAGCATTCGTCAAAAAATGCCTTCATGATATTAAATTTAAATTTACCCGACTGCTTAAGTGTAGACTGTTAAACGGAACAGAACCCGTTAATTGATTCTAACTCCGTTATTATGCATTTTAGATCTTTAGTACCTCAATACTTTTTTATTCAGAATCACACTTGTTATTGATTTCCCTACTTTAAACCTAACAGTTCCATTTAAAAAATCCGGTACTAAAAAATGTTCTAAAATGGGTTCTAATACTGATTTCGTAAACTAGATGTCGGAATATATAAAGTCCTTTTAATTTCGTTGTTATAGTCGAAAGTTTACCCGAATAGTTGAGTTTAGACTGTTAAACGAGGCAGAACTCGTTAATTGATTCTAACTCTGTTATTATGCATTTTAGTCCTTTAG
Organism: Agrypnus murinus; assembly: GCA_929113105.1. NCBI lineage: Eukaryota > Metazoa > Arthropoda > Insecta > Coleoptera > Elateridae > Agrypnus > Agrypnus murinus. Next base: position 115,739,524 of record OV816027.1, read on the forward strand.
TACTTTTATTACTTTTATACTTAACTTACACGAATTGTCGAGTGTAGACAGTTAATCGGGACAGTACCGGTTAATTGATTGTAACTCCGTTATTATTCATTTTGGACCTATAGTACCTTAATTCTTTTTTATTCAGAATCACACTTGTTATTGATTTTCATACTTAAAACCTAATGATTCCTTTTTAAAAAACCCAATGCGGGAATGTCCGGTACTAGCAAATGTTCTAAAATGGGTTCTAACACTGATTTCGTAAACTAGAGGTCAAAATATACGAAGTCCTTTTAATTCCGTTATTATAGTCAGAAGTTTACCCGAATGGTTGAGTGGAGACTGTTAAACGAGATAGAACCCGTTAATTGATTCTAACTCCGTTATTATGCATTTTAGACCTTTAGTACCTCAATACTTTTTTTTCAGAATCACACTTGTTATTGATTTTCATACTTAAAACCTAATGATTCGTTTTTAAAAAACCCAATGCGGGAATGTCCGGTACTAGCAAATGTTCTAAAATGGATTTTAATACTGATTTCATAAACTAGAGGTCGTAATATATGAAGTCCTTTTGATTTCGTTATTATAGTCTTCTGACGAAACTTACGCGAATGGTTGAGTGGATACTGTTCAACGAGACAGAACCCGTTAATTGATTCTAACTCCGTTATTATGCATTTTAGACCTTTAGTACCTCAATACTTTTTTTTTAGAATCACACTTGTTATTGATTTTCATACTTAAAACCTAATGATTCGTTTTTAAAAAACCCAATGCGGGAATGTCCGGTACTAACAAATGTTCTAAAATGGCTTCTAATACCGATTTCTTTAAACTAGAGGTCGGAATATATGAAGTCCTTTTGATTTCGTTATTATAGTCAGAAGTTTACCCGACTGTTTAAGTGTAGACTGTTAAACGGGTCAGAACTCGGTAGTTGATTTCAACTCCTTTATTCTGCATTTTTGACATGTAGTACCTCAATACTTTTTTGTTGCGTATCACACTTGTTATTGATTTTCATATTTAAAACCTAATAGTTCCATTTAGAAAAATCCCAATGCGGTCATATCCGGTACTAGCAAATGTTCTAAAATGGGTTCTAATACTGATTTCGTAAACTAGAGGTCAAAATATACGAAGTCCTTTTAATTCCGTTGTTATAGTCAGAAGTTTACCCGAATGGTTAAGTGGAGGCTGTTAAACGAGATAGAACCCGTTAATTGATTCTAACTCCGTTATTATGCATTTTAGACCTTTAGTACCTCAATACTTTTTTTTTAGAATCACACTTGTTATTGATTTTCATACTTAAAACCTAATGATTCGTTTTTAAAAAACCCAATGCGGGAATGTCCGGTACTAACAAATGTTCTAAAATGGCTTCTAATACCGATTTCTTTAAACTAGAGGTCGGAATATATGAAGTCCTTTTGATTTCGTTATTATAGTCAGAAGTTTACCGGACTGTTTAAGTGTAGACTGTTAAACGGGTCAGAACTCGGTAGTTGATTTCAACTCCTTTATTCTGCATTTTTGACATGTAGTAAATGACATGAAATGTTCTAAAATGGGTTCTAATACTGATTTCGTAAACTAGAGGTCAAAATATACGAAGTCCTTTTAATTCCGTTGTTATAGTCAGAAGTTTACCCGAATGGTTGAGTGGAGGCTGTTAAACGAGATAGAACCCGTTAATTGATTCTAACTCCGTTATTATGCATTTTAGACCTTTAGTACCTCAATACTTTTTTTTTTAGAATCACACTTGTTATTGATTTTCATACTTAAAACCTAATGATTCGTTTTTAAAAAACCCAATGCGGGAATGTCCGGTACTAACAAATGTTCTAAAATGGCTTCTAATACCGATTTCTTTAAACTAGAGGTCGGAATATATGAAGTCCTTTTGATGTCGTTATTATAGTCAGAAGTTTACCCGACTGTTTAAGTGTAGACTGTTAAACGGGTCAGAACTCGGTAGTTGATTTCAACTCCTTTATTCTGCATTTTTGACATGTAGTACCTCAATACTTTTTTGTTGCGTATCACACTTGTTATTGATTTTCGTATTTAAAACCTAACAGTTCCATTTAGAAAAATCCCAATGCGGTCATATCCGGTACTAGGAAATGTTCTAAAATGGGTTCTAATACTGATTTCGTAAACTAGAGGTCAAAATATACGAAGTCCTTTTAATTCCGTTGTTATAGTCAGAAGTTTACCCGAATGGTTGAGTGGAGACTGTTAAACGAGATAGAACCCGTTAATTGATTCTAACTCCGTTATTATGCATTTTAGACCTTTAGTACCTCAATACTTTTTTTTTTCAGAATCACACTTGTTATTGATTTTCATACTTAAAACCTAATGATTCGTTTTTAAAAAAACCCAATGCGGGAATGTCCGGTACTAACAAATGTTCTAAAATGGCTTCTAATACTGATTTCTTTAAACTAGAGGTCGGAATATATCAAAAGTCCTTTTGATTTCGTTATTATAGTCAGAAGTTTACCCGACTGTTTAAGTGTAGACTGTTAAACGGGTCAGAACTCAGTAGTTGATTTTAACTCCTTTATTCTGCATTTTTGACATGTAGTACCTCAATACTTTTTTGTTGAGTATCACACTTGTTATTGATTTTCATATTTAAAACCTAATGGTTCCATTTAAAAAAATCCCAATGCGGTCATATCCGGTACTAGCAAATGTTCTAAAATGGATTCTAATACTGATTTCGTAAACTAGAGGTCGTAATATATGAAGTCCTTTTGATTTCGTTATTATAGTCTTCTGACGAAACTTACACGAATGGTTGAGTGGAGACTGTTAAACGAGATAGAACCCGTTAATTGATTCTAACTCCGTTATTATGCATTTTAGACCTTTAGTACCTCAATACTTTTTTTCAGAATCACACTTGTTATTGCTTTTCATACTTAAAACCTAATGATTCGTTTTTAAAAAACCCAATGCGGGAATTCCGGTACTAACAAATGTTCTAAAATGGCTTCTAATACCAATTTCTTTAAACTAGAGGTCGGAATATATGAAGTCCTTTTGATTTCGTTATTATAGTCAGAAAGTTTACCCGACTGTTTAAGTGTAGACTGTTAAACGGGTCAGAACTCGGTAGTTGATTTCAACTCCTTTATTCTGCATTTTTGACATGTAGTACCTCAATACTTTTTTGTTGCGTATCACACTTGTTATTGATTTTCATATTTAAAACCTAATAGTTCCATTTAGAAAAATCGCAATGCGGTCATATCCGGTACTAGCAAATGTTCTAAAATGGGTTCTAATACTGATTTCCTAAACTAGAGGTCAAAATATACGAAGTCCTTTTAATTCCGTTGTTATAGTCAGAAGTTTACCCGAATGGTTGAGTGGAGACTGTTAAACGAGATAGAACCCGTTAATTGATTCTAACTCCGTTATTATGCATTTTAGACCTTTAGTACCTCAATACTTTTTTTCAGAATCACACTTGTTATTGATTTTCATATTTAAAACCTAATGATTCCTTTTTAAAAACCCCAATGCGGTAATGTCCGGTACTAGCAAATGTTCTAAAATGGGTTCTAATAATGATTTCGTAAACTACAGGGGTCGGAATGTATGAAGTCCTTTTGATTTCGTTATTATAGACAGAAACTTACCCGAATGGTCGAGTGTAGACTGTTAAACGGGACAGTACCCGTTAATTGATTGTAACACCGTTATTATGCATTTTAGAACTATAGTACCTTGATACTTTTTTATTCAGAATCACACTTGTTATTGATTTTCATACTTAAAGCCTAATGATTCCTTTTAAAAAAAAACCCAATGTTTTAATGTCCGGTACTAGCAAATGTTCTAAAATGGGTTCTAATACTGATTTCGTAAACTAGAGGTCGGAATATACAAAGTTTTTTAAATTTCGTTATTATAGTCAGAACCTTACCCGAATTGTTGAGTGCAGACTGTTAAACGGGACAGAACCCATTAACTATTGTAACTCCATTATTATTATGCATTTTAGACCTTTAGTATCTCACTACTTTTTTTTATTGAGAATTACACTAGTTATCAATGTTTTTACTTAAAACCTAATGGTTCCATTTAAAAAATCTCGATAACGTTATATCCGGTACCAGCAAATGTTCTAAAATGGGTTCTAATACTGATTTCGTAAACTAGAGATCGAAATACGTAACGGTTTTTTAATTTCATTGCTATAGCCAGAAAGTTACCCGAATGGTTGAGTGTAGACTGTTAAACGGACAGAACCCGTTAATTGATTCTAACTCCGTTATTACTCATTTTATCTCGCCTGTAGTGCTTCAATATGTTTTTATTTACAATTACACTTGTTATCGATTTTCATACTTAAAACCTAATGGTTCCGTTAAAAAAAATCCCAATGCAGTCATATCCGGTACCAGTAAATGTTCTAAAATGGGTTCTAATAGTGATATCGTAAACTAGAGGTCGGAATATACAAAGTTTTTTTAATATAATTGAATTGGTCCATTTCTCTTAGTTTTGGTTACTTTGTAATATGAATAATTAAAAACTTCAGCACAAAGTCCATCCAAAACAAGTTTTATTTGTTTAATTATACTGCTACAATTGTTTAAGCCTACTAAATTGTCAAGGCCATCTGTACTTTAACATGTGAGACATGTTCTCGGCATTTTACAAATGGAAAATAAAAAGTTCTATCAAAAAAACAATTATCGTATTAAAACAATTATATATAACAACAATGAGAATTATTTATATCTTTTAACGTAGTATTTAGGATGGGCCTATTATATACTCAAGTTTTTTCTTTGCATATCTAACTTTAATTCAATAAAATATAAAAACGTTCCACCAACAACAATGATTAGTTAAAGTACAGTTACCTGAAGATGGCCTTGACATTTCAGTAGGCTGAAACAATTGTAGCAACATAATTAAAGAAATAAAACTTGTTTTGGATGGACTTTGTGCTGAAGTTTTTAATTATTCAAAGTTTTTTTAATTTCGTTGTTATGGTCAGAAGATTACCCGAATTGTTACTGTACTATTCGTTTCCAATTCTATTATACTTATTTAAGTTATTTCTCGTTCTTCTTTGTTATTATTAGATAAATGTTTTATCTATCCTTGTTGCTGTTGGCATTCCTGATCAAACCATTTCTTTCTTTGTCTTTTTTATTCCTAATACTTCTTTCGTAGCTTTTACTACTATTTCTTCTGTTTCTCTTACCATGTCTTGTATAATCTCCTCTTCCGATCTTTCCCCATGTATCCTTTGTTTTATTTTTGTTTGGAATGCCATGCCGTTCCTAGCTTTTGTATGTTAAATCTCTTCCTTATTTTTTCTTACACTTATAAGTTACCCAGTTATCCTAACCATTGTGTGATCTGTTCTGTATGTTGTTCCTCGAAAGCTTCTGATATTTTATCGTTCGTTTAGTTTATGGTCTATTTGGGATCTATTTCTACCATCGTTTGACGTCCACGTTAATTTGTATGTCTTGGGAATTGCGTACTGTGTAGTACCATGCTGTTGCAAATTGTATAGCCCTAAAACCATATCGTTACCACACTCCTGGTAGATGTTTTTCTCTGTCATTTGTTATTTGTGCATATTTTGTAGTGAATGCCTATCATACCATTAAAGTCACAATAAGAAATTTAATGCATTTTGGACCTCTATTTTTCGGTGTGCCAACTGGACTATATTTGAATTCTGTAGTTCTCCATGTTTTTTAAAGTATTTCTGGACACCCAAGCTAAACAAACTTTTCAAATTTCACAACAGAAACAAAGCCTTTTTTCTTCTTCCCAGCTTAAGACGCCTTTAACAGTTTTCCGTTTTAAGGTAAGGGCTTTTTGGACCCCCAGACTCTGTCCAACCCTTTTTCGTAGGGGGGAGGGCATTCCAGCTTCTATCTATTTTGAACTCATTTTAGGAGAGCACTTTTTTGTTATTGTAGACATTCGTAGTAAATTCTAGGAAAGTAAAACATAAACATGTTTCGAAATACCGAAAATAAAGTGGTAGGATAAATTTTTAGAACAACATTAAGACATCTGACTCACAACCGGTTCTGCATACACACATATTTCACAATAAAAATATGTATACAATTGTGATTAAACCATAGAAATGAATGATTTCATAACATCAATATTTATCTAATGAGTGTATGCCTCATAGAAGATATACCGAGAAATATACAACAAAATATACAAGGTAACTGTACTGATTACCAGAAATGGCATGCCAACGGTAAAACAATATACAGTACATGGCGATTGTATGCAAACAAGTTCTACAGTTTACTTTAGAAAAATGCGTAAACGAATTCCAGTGTAGGAGGTAATTGAACAAATGAGAGAGCTACTGGAACACAATGTCATAGCATCTTGGTATCAGACTCAGTACTCCCTTATCAGATAAAGTTTTTGAATTTTAAATAAAAATACAGTAAACATTTCTCTGTACTTTTCTACCCCCCAAACAAAAGAAGTTCGTCGAAGGATTTGAATAAATAGATGCTCTTCTTTTTAAAATGCAATTAAAACGAATATTAAATATGTTGGCAGCGAGTACCTTTCTAAACTTGTTGGCATTTTTCAATAAGGTTAAATGGTCATACATTCAGAAATTGGCACATAATATTATTTTTACAAGTGACAGACACTAGAAATCGTACTTTGAAGATTTTTCTCTGAAGTCAAAGATGAGAAATTTTCCTGAAATTAACATCCATGAAGCAATCTCCAGTAACTGAAGTTCAACTCGTTGGAGTGCAGCATTTAATGATTGCATGTTCAAGATTGAATAGAACAACAATAGCCAATCCAACATTTCATCAGAATAAAACAAACTTAATTGTCTGGCATTTAAGATGAAAAATTCAACAGGTGAATTCATTATTGACACAATTTGGATTAGTATTTATATTTAGAAACATACATATTAACTAATAGAGTACAAACAAAAAAACTTGGCATTAGAATCTAGACATATGATTTTTTGGCTTAAGTGCCCTAGGGAAGTGGGCGGTGGATATTTTTAATCTTTTCAATTGCATATTTTATTATTTACTCATTTCATTTATGTATTACTACTATTATTTTTCAATCGATGCAAAAAGTGTCGAGGTGATTGAATAATAATTGATGTTATCATGAATGTCATCCCACCTTGATAACATTAATTTATATGTTAACACAATGCAGTCAATGTTCGAGGCTGTATATTTATTTACCTGTAGCTTTACTCTGCACGCGTTTCATAATGGATTTGAAGAGAAAGTAGATCATTGCCAACAGTTTCCAAGGAAAGATTAACTTGACATTTTGTAGTATGTTTTTATGATATGGCAACTTAACCTGGCTACTTATTGTAGCTACATATAGATATTAAAAATGTTTTCTATCTTTATGCATAAGTATAGTAGTACCTACCTACCTTCCATAAACGTTAAGTAGGTGATCTCCTATTTGAAGCATATCTCTAAATAAATAGAAACTAATTCCTGCTCTTGAACCAAATACAATTGCTAATAATAAGTTATGATTCACCAAGGAAAGAAATTCATTAATCAAACCAATTGCATATATTTTATAATATTATTTCAAGAGCAATTTCAATTTCATAAAAGAATGAGATGATACAGCTGCAATTTACTATTAAAATAAGGTCATTAACAGATAAGAAATATTTAAATATTATTATATAAATATTTTTAAATACATAGGTATATTTATTTACATACAACAATAATATTTTCATTTCCTTTGTTTTAATTGTGATCCGTATTGTATTTACTGCTATCAGCTTGTCTATATTTTATTAAAAAAAAATATTTTCATGAACTCATTTGACCATAACACTATAATACGCAGTATGACGTCATGGTGGAATAATTTGTGATACCATCCCTAAAAGTAAGTAGAAAATTATTGTTTGTTCTTAAATTTTTTTTTATCTAACAATATTTTGATAAGTAACGGCATCAAAATCAAAACAATGGAAATATTATCTGTTCGTAATGAATTTCTTGCAAAACTAACACTCTTGATTGAACTTTTATTTGTTAAACGTTAATTAACGACAAACACTATTCTTAAAGATAAGTACAAGGACTTCCTTTCAAACAAGGTATTTTATCATTATCAATTGTCGTATATAGAGCATTACATAAACATGTTATTTTTTTAAAGATAACTGCTAGTGCAATTTTATTTATAAAATCATCTAGCGACCAAGTGAAGATATGCAGGAAAGGTTTTATTGTTGTTGTCTATGAAAAATAGTTTCTCATACTTCTGTTATTGCTTCTCCTAATGAGTAACAACCTTAATCTCAATAAACAAATAAACACAACTTTTTACTTAGGTTAACATATCTTCCGGCAGAGACGTCTGATTAATTCAAATTATGCTCGGGTGACGTGAGTGTTAATCGCAAAGGCTTACAGATTAGAAATAAAACACAGGAACAGTTAAAATTACTAGAAGGCGCCACCCAAATCTTTTTATGTTCTTATTTAATAGCAAAAGTTGAGAAACAATTCGGGAAGAGATTCCTCATTAATTTATGTTAAATTCATCTTTCTTTTATTTTATCAATTAAACCCCAACAATTTGTCGTGTCAAATTATAACATTGATTATTAATTTTAAAATATGTATATTGAGATAAATTTAAGAATAAATCATTTACACAATACAAAAATATATAAAACAGTTGAAGATTATTAAAAACTACTCGCAGCCTAAATTACTATATATTAGCTTAATTTGGGATCCCATTTTATATACATTTTTTACTTAAATTTCTTATCTAAAAATCTTCACTATTAACAAATAATGACATTTTGACAAGAACAGTTATAAACAACTTACATAACACGTGTGAAAAAACATTCCCTTTAAACCAGCAACCCTACCAATTTTCTATTTTACTTTAACCTCACAAATAGATCCTTAATTCACTAAAACAAAATCCCAATGATCACACATATAAAATACCACTAACATTACAGTCCAAATATCGTTGCGAGAAGAGCTGACTTCTAAATCGTTTGCATTAAAAACTGAATTTTTGAACGTTGCAGTAATACGTTGCGTTAATACTAAAACGCGTAACTTTCAGCGTTTTTGCAATCTAATAATTTTGTAATAATTAATAATTTCTCTTCAAAAAACACTCATTAATTGATACAACCCAGCCAGCACCAACTCTTCAAATCTTCAAAGTGCACTAGGTCTTGCAGATTATTATACAGTATTTCTTCACAAAAAAATTGTCTCTACTTAGATCTACAATATGTTACAGAACTTCAGACAAACTATTCACAAAGACAAACCACACAATACGGAATTTACAATTCCCTTTACAAATAATGAAACTAATTCTACAATTGCATTCTGTTAGTGGAACACGGGCAAATTCTTCGCGATCGCAGACGATCGCACGAGGCGGCCCCTAAAAGTGTACACTGGACGTGAAGCGTCCACCTTGATAGACAATGCCAGACGATCTGAAATTCCTCCAAGAAGAGTATACTATTATTTTCTTAAAGTTCTAGGAGGGGCTATATTGATTTAACCACTTAAGTTGTTTAAAAATGACAACATGCATAGCCAATAATAAAATTGAACAAATCTCTCTCATTTATTTTAACAGCAGGTACATAGGAGCTAATAAACGCAATATCCGTAGCGATAAGAACTGTCAATCCAGATAAGAATAATTTCTTGAGAACACTCTGTTATGGTTATGGGATTATTTACACAAAATCAAATCATAAAATAGATTATAGGTTTAGTTTGTACTTAATTTTATTGCCTGCAAGTCAACATTTCGTTTATTTTTTAAATAACATTAGGCGGGATTTTTAAAGAATATGTGCCTAAAGATTTCAACCGTGAGAAATAAGATCTTATTCGTTCAAGTTTTGACGTAGTTTTAACTGAATACTACGAAATTAACATTAAATGAGACTTTCTGCATTCTTAAATTAAATCCTAAACATAGCGGAATAATTCATTTTTATAGCGTGGGTTAAAAAATTAAACGAAATGAACTAACTTCAAATTTGAGCACGTTACAAACCTCGATAACTGGTGCTGTATGTATCTTTTCAGCAACACGAAACAAAGAAGCACTAGGTACTTGTTTCATACCGACTTGGTAAATCTGTCATCCATAGATATTTTTTTTCTCGCACTTTTCTTTACCTCTGTTTTGCCCTGCATCATTATTTATAAGATTTTATATATTTTGTGTCGCATCAATTGGCCAAAGTGTCTTGATTTTTTTCTTTTATTAATAAGTTCTACTTTCATTTTTTTGCTTAGTCTTAACTGGATTTCTTCATTTCGAACTCTATTTTTAAGACTCTACAGTAAATCCACATTTATACCATACTTTATAAGGACTTACGCTGGACTTTATACCATAAGTCCACAGTCGGGCTGTAGAATGTAGATCATATATTAAGGATGTAGACTATGGGCTGTATATACAGTGAGATCAAGAATGATTCTCCTGATCCTACACTACTTTTCACGAGCTTGATATCAATATTATTTTTAAAGTAGCGCTAAGGAAATCTGTAATGTCATCCGCATGCCACTGCTTTTCTTCTAACCCTCATATGATGGATGCAAATATTGATATTGAGCTCGTGGAAAGTCGTAAAGGATCAGGACGATCATTCTTGATCTCACTGTATAATATAAACTATAAACTGCAGACTATACATTATTACTTTGGGACTATTTCCTGTTGACTATGATTTGGAGATTGTAGATTATGCATAATTCATTATATACTAGTGACTAGAGTACATCAGGAGTCGCATACCTCACAACTTTTCTTTGGCAGGCCTTAGAGCCGACTTAAGAAAAATCAACCTATTTTGTCACTATCTACAAACAAATACTCACTTTTAAAACATCCGTCTCTCTCTAGACTGGGTCAGACTAGAATCTCATCACTTTGAAAAGGGTAAACTCTATATCCTTTTTTAACGTCTTAAGAGTGACTGTATGAATTTAACCAATCAAACTTAAATATGACAATATGCATCACCAATAATAAAATTAAACGGGATTATCTATTTTATTCGAAGCAATAAAACTGTCTGATCAATCAAGAATAATGACTTGTGCTCAGTTTTATTATCTACAAGATAAACATTTTGTTCACTTTTTAAATGATATTAAACAGAATATTAGAGAATACGCAACTACAGCAAGATATTAACCCGTGGGAAATTGACTTTATTTGTACAAGTGTTGACTTGGCTTTAACTGGATACCATGAATTTTACATTAAATAGGACTGTCTGCATTAATATATTTTTTTTAAATTAGCTGCCTGTTGCGCCCAAAAACAAAAACATTTTAAGATTTATACGCCAGATTAGATTCTAGACAAAGCGAAATAAATGTCGGACATTATGAGCTCGTTACACATGCATTCAAACATACGGTAGATAACAAAGCTCCAGGGGAAGATTTAATATTTCTTGGCCTGACAAAAGAGGCAAGAGATAACGTCCTAGGTAAAAATATTTGATAAATGTATCACAGATGAGCAAATATGACAACAGTGGAAAAATTCAATCATAGTGCTGCTTTTCAAAAAGGGTGATAAGACCAGTTCAGTAAACTATAGGACAATTTCTCAGGACTTTCAATATGACTTTTTTCTCGGATGTTGTCACGAACTATTCAAATAAAATAACACTAATAGACCGAACAGAGAATTTAATAAGAGAGGATAATAATTATCCACAGCAAAACCATGGCGAATTATTTCGTGTATATTATTCGCCATTTGTCTTTCATTTCCGCAATCATCTAGTGAAGATGTACCTACTATATGAAAAATGCAAAGGAACTAAGTGAAATAATATGGTTCAGAAATGCAATAACTGATAACATTGGTCAGAAATGTCTGAAAAAGGTTAATGGAATGAGAGAAATCTATTTTCATTTAAGGTTAATACAAGCTTCTACCAACTAACCATAAATAATGGTTGTAACATATCTGTCTTTGTAGCAGAGGTTTGCTAATGTACACTCTTCCTGTCATTTATTAGATGTTGTTGCATAAAAAATGACAAAGACCATTTTTATTTACCTGTCCATACCAAATACAATACAAAAAGGTTATCTCAGTTTACATAATTTGAATAGGCCCTCCGTGGTCGAGTGGTATAGATCTTGCTTCTTGATCAGAGGGACAGGGGTTCAAATATCGATTGCGACTGAATTTTAAAAATTTAGTACAATCAGTTTGAGCTCCTTAGGATGAGGTACCTATGAGAGTTTTATGAGTGGTAAATCCTCAGAGCCCTATGGCATTGGTAGTAGCAACTTTTTAATCATTTCTGTAAAGAAGTAAATTGTGTTAAAGTTTATTTTTCTGCCCAGTATCATTAGGAAACAGTTTAGATGTTAAGAACATGTATCCATTACATAATATTCACATATCCAGTTCTTGGTCCAATCATTTATTCTAGTTAATATTTTAGGTAATTAAAAGATCTAATAGCCTTTACTACTACTCATTATAGTGCCATTATTCAACACTGCCAGTGCTACTGCATAACCCCAGTAGCACACAATATTTCTTTAATATTTAAAAAATATAAATATAATATTATATGTGTTTTAAATATTTAAAAGATTAGGAAGATATTTATAAAATATTGAAAATGAAATATTTAGAAATATATTGATATACATATTAAATAAATATGTTATTTTTGTGTAATTTCTAATATTTTGAAACAAATATCAAATAAATATTTTATTATTATTACGTCGACAGAATGTCGTAGACAAATATAAATATTATATATAAATAATATTAAAATAATATTAAAGAAATATTTTAAAAAATGTATTATCTAAATATTTAGGCGGATGTCGAAACATATATTTATTTAATATATGTGTGCTACTAGGGAAGTAACCTTATTCAACAAATTTAATAACACCATAACGTGTCACTTACTGTATGCCATATTTTAGCTTTAAGAATTTGTTGGGAATTGAAGTTGTTTGTATAGATATTGCATCTGCTACCCTTTCTCATTTAGGTCCCATTCATACTCTTCACATTGAACTGGGTCTAAATACCACATCAGAATTCACTATCTGTATTATATCAAAAAGTTGCAAATTTCATAAGTATGATAAATTACAATGCACAAAATGCAAATGTTAACAGTTAATCTTGGCACGAGAATCATATAAAAAGACACAAAGAAACTTTCCATAGTTTTTGTACAATTGGATTAGGGCATTTCGCATTAAATTAATTTTGAATATCATATTGCAGTTCTTAGAAACTTCAACTTCCTCACAACAAACCTAACTATTCATTAGCAAATTCCTGACATTTCCTAATTTGTATAATCTAACTAAACCCACGAAAGTGGGCTATTAAGTGGGCTCATTCATTGCCGTTTACAATAGAATGGTTTTCAGCACATTTTCTGTTTTTGCCTAATTTTCCGAAAAATTGTACCTAATGACATATAATGGTTTGAATGATGTGCTAATTTATGGTTTGCATGTTTATTCCGACAGTGCTCTATCTCTTTTGCATCTTTGTTGTAGAATTTTAATTTTGTAATTAAACCAAACAAAAAATATTGTTTTTGTTGTATTTTTAAATTGCAAAAAAATCATTAAGAATAAATAAAGTAAAATACATAATTATTAAGATACATTATCATAAAATTGTATGCGCATGACGATTATATAATTAATTGAAAATTATATTTTATATAAGAAATGCCTAAAGCATACATAAACAAGCTGTCATACTGTGTTTAATTGCAGCTCAGCTTTGATGTACTTATTTGCAATAATAATAGTGTTTCACATAGAGATATTACTTTCTTTAATAAGGAAGTAATTTAAGAAGGCGACCTTCTAATGTAGTGAGAAGTTATTTTTCTTTACCTTTTTCTTTAATAATTTTTTCAACATTATTCTGTTCCAGTTAGGTTTATAAACAAATCTAACTGCAGAACTAAAGGTCGGATTTGATTATTTTTATCAATTAAACAGTTAAATAACTGATTTTAAAGCTAACGATTAATTCAAGGTACAATGGCATATTTATAAACAAATTAAATTAAACTAGTTTATTTATAGATTTTTATGAAAAATATTTGAAATGTAGTAGTAATAGTTTACGGGTTAATTTTCACTGTCTTATTATCAGATAATACTTATCGGTATTGCATTTGCTATCTGATTGTGTTCAATTGCCTTGAATATTTATTAAAAATTCTTGTGTTAATAACTATAAATGGTAGTTATCTATATACAAAAATTTCATCAAAAATGTTTATCGTGGAAAGGACGCAGTTTATTATAATTTACCCAGGTATTACTAATATGAAAAAACAGTTTATCTTTTACGCAGAATAATAATTATTCTTATCATATTATTTATTTGTAAATTTTACTAGGAAAGACGACACTTGTCAACAATACCCAATTTAAGGAATTAATTAAGTATGAAGTAAACAAGTAGTCACATTTAATCCAAATAATTGTTTAAATAATAAACTCATGAAGCATACACTTACTGCATATATAAATATAATTGTTATTATTAAAGAGAAATTACACCTCGAGAATAAAAATACAAATATTTATAATTATGTGTTGCTAGAAAAAAGTAGTTAGACATTACAAAATATTTTTTCTTATCGTCATAAGAAGAGGAACAAGATTAAGGAAATAGAATGATTTTATTAAATGAAAAATCTATTTATGAATTAAAAATTTATTGACGCAAATTACATTTTTAATTTTCTATTTTCCTAGAAATAACAAGAATTACTTTTAAAAAAATGTTACGAAAAACTACAGTTATCAAGGAAATATTTCTATTAGACCTTCAAGTACCTATTGTGTTTAATTGTTTCGTTAATTGCTTGTAATATGAGTTAATGGTTGATTTTATTGTCGGTGTGATAAGAATGTAAGATAATTAATAACAATAAGAGAATAAATAATAAAAGAGGATAACGAATTTCAAGCCGAAGGTGTAGGCCACCCACAATACACTGTTGCTCAGAGGTTTACCTATGCGCTGTGGAAATGAGCTGCGTGCAACATTTTTCTCTATCAGTTTGGTCATAATAAGAAATATATTTAACAATAATTTTTGATATTAATTTAACTAAATGTTCTATGTTCATCAATTAAAAATGTCAGATGTAACTCTGTCAATCCATGATACTTGCAGGATATGTCTATAGGCCCACATTTTATATATGTTTATCTTCTTACATGGTTTTAGGTCATCTGTCAACATCCGAGCTTTCATTCTATATAATAATGTAGAACACACATAGCAATCCAAGAATCATTTCCTTAATTATAGTTTTAAACTACAGTTATGTAACAATGATTTTAATTTGTTAAACCAGCATCAAGCTAGTTCTATGCAGCTTCGTACTCCCAGTTGTTGTTGTTGTCTTAGAAGTCATTCATTGGCTTATTATCTTGTCCTGCAAGTCTTGGTTGGTTTTCATAATTACCATTTACTTGTCTGTTCTAAATATTACCTCTGAGTATACATTAAATTAAAGTGGTGATAGGACCTATTGTTGCCTTACTCGTCATTTTATGTCTGTTGCTACCATAAGCCCTTTTATTGCATGTACTTGTGTTGTTTGGTGCCAGTGTAAATTAGCGATAAGCTGTAGTTCGGGGTAGTCCAAATTTAATTGTTATAACATTTCTAAAAGTTAGATCTTGTCGAAGGCTTTTGTGTAATCAATAAAACAAATAACATGTCAACATTTGCATCTAAGCATCGTTCAGTTAGTATATTTAAGGCAAATCGTTCTTCTCTTGTTTCATATCCATTTCCAAAGCCCAGTTGTGTCTCCAACATTATCATTTTTCATTTACTATATATGTATGCATGTATGATTTTTAAAACTATTTTTAATAATAAGTCCTTAAGCTGATATCTCTGTATTCCTTGCATTTTCTTGCATGAGTTGCTACAGGCAATAATTCAGATCTGCCTCAGCTACAGCATCTAAATATATAGAGTATTTGCAGTTGAGAAATTTAATTTATTTACTATAAACAAACTATAAGAAGAATTCTCACACAAAAACAAAAAGGGGTTTTAAAAATATCAATTTTACGTTGTCTTTAATTTCATTTTAAGAATTTTGCACTTTTTTAATTTCAAATTATGAACCCACTCACACCACGTCTCTCTTGTATTATGTTCCGTCTCCTTCTTTCTGTGCTGTCACTGAGGTAGATCTGAATTCTCGCGAGTTGCTTAGTAGTGCAAACATAGATTTTAACCAATCGTGGGGTATATATTCACAGACATATACGAGTACTATATTACATTAATTAAATTTTACTTATATAGTATTTTATGTTGTCCTCATCTATGAGTTTTAGTAATTATGTAAGACTTTTATTTCATCGTTTTTTGGATGTTTTCTTAGCAAGCAGCAAACATATTACAAGTTGCCTTGCAGACATTTACATGGATACAACATTTGCCGCTTGCTAACATAACATCCAAAAAGGGTACCGAGTAACCGCTGCTGGTATCACCACTTTATTTGCTTAAGTATTTTTAATTGCATGCTGTATTTTTTTTCATTGTTATATTTGTTAAGACTTTGTCAAAGTCATCAGAGGCATCTAGTTTTTTTAGCACCTTAATTTCTTTGTATTTTTTGTAATCCACATTTTTTTTGCTTTGCAAATTTCTCTATTATAACACTGGTAATCTGCTTATAAGGAGGTGTCCAGGGAGTAAAGTCTCACTTTATTTTCAATTTTTATGCCATAATAAAATATCGAGTAATGCTGTGATTATGTTTTATGATGTCAAATGTCACATTGTTTAACATTTCCAGCAGTCCAAAAATGAAACATTTGCAAAGCATGTTAGTCAAGTTAAAGCGAATGCACATTTTGATAAGAAATTAACTTGTCACTATTTCATAGTTAAAGGAAAACGGAGAGAGGTAATTAATAAAGTAATTAACAGATACCTATGAGAAAACTGGAGAATACAATTACAATAAAATTCCTGGTCATCCAATCAAGATATCATCAATGGCTAATTAAAATAAAATGAAACAAGCTTCAAAGAAGATCCTTCTTAAGTGGCGTGAGAAAAGTTGCATCAAAACTTAATTAGCTAGCTATATTAACAGTTAGTGATATTGAAGTACATAAACTGGGAATAAAGACATGGAGATCACGAAGAAGACCAAAGAAAGGTCTACGAAAGATTTACAAAAAATTAGATGTAAGATACTTATAATTGACGATGAAAGTTTCTTCTGCCTTCTGATCCAAAAGAGGTATCTGGTAACGAATATTATTATTGTCAAGCACCTTTTGAATTAAAATATAAAGATAAATTTAAGTTAAAACCAAAACGCACAAAGAAACACATGATTTGGCAATTGATATGGCACTTTTCTCTAACCATTTTTCAGTAAGGGCTCTAGTAACCTGTAGTATTTATTTTGAAAAATGTATTAAGGCTCAATTAATACCATTTATCAAGAAGCATACTAATCTAAGATATCTTATTTTGGCCTGATATGGAAGTTTCCATAATATTGCCCAAGTGACAGACTCCCGAAGTTAAAATATTGAATTTGTTGAGAAAAACAACAATGCTCGTAATACACCTTA
Organism: Agrypnus murinus; assembly: GCA_929113105.1. NCBI lineage: Eukaryota > Metazoa > Arthropoda > Insecta > Coleoptera > Elateridae > Agrypnus > Agrypnus murinus. Next base: position 115,757,250 of record OV816027.1, read on the forward strand.
AACACAAGGTATTGAGATTTTGATTTTTGTGTAGGCTACAATATAAGTCCAGAAAATCTCCACCCAAAAAACGATTCAGGACTCAGGAGAACATTGACCAAAATAAATAAAACTGTTATCAAAAAAGTGGAAAAGTAATTATGGATCATGCTTGGAAAATGTGATTGGCCATGGGCTGTAAAGGTATCGACAAAGCAATATATAATAGAAAGTTACCTCCCTGACACTCCCTCATTTACTGGTGCTTGTGGTTCTTGCTTGTCTCTTTTCGTCCATTTGCTTTAGAATATTTAGTCTAACCCTATCGTTATGGCCTAAAAAAAAGTTTTTTGCCGATTTTTAGCAGTTTATATCTGTTTTAAGTAAGAAGAATTTGATCCAATTAACGAAACTCGTTTGTGAGAAAGAAATTTATTCTTAACATTATTTTCAATACAGTCTTTCTGAGGCCAAATAAATTGATCCAAATCACGTTCCATAAATCTTATGGAGGTTGTAAGCTCATTAATTTCCAAGACACGACTTAACTAGCATTCCCAATAAACACATACACGTAGAAAAAACGTTAAAAATATCGAGTAACCACACGTTGACGTATGGTTACTTGTTACAGTTCAATTTTAGTAAGGGATGTCGCTCGAATCAACGTTATGTGTAACCAGTTCCACATACGTTATATCACCGCAAAAATCAACGTTGTTACATACTTCTACGTTTAAATAATATTTTATCAAGAACTTTAATCTTACGTGTAAAAAATCAAAACTAATAACGTATACTTTAAACGTAATAAGAACGTATTAAAAGTACCGGCGGTTGATTAAAAACAAAAGAAAAACGTTATTCTAACATCTATACTGTACGGTTTTAAAGCAACCAGTTATCAACGTTACAATTTTCTACGTCTAACCTTTTTTCAACTGCAACAACGTCGAATAAACGTGTATTTAACGTGCATGTGTTTACTGGGTTGGGTATTGGGAGAAGGGTGATTGAACTTTTGAAACCCTAAATCCTCTAAGATGTGTAAAACAAATGCGGCTTTGTCTACTGGTGCATCACAAGATACTAACACTTTATCTTGTTATACCTCCCAAGTCTCAATGTATGGATGATGGGCCGGAAGAGTTCGGAAAGCCACCCCTAAAATGGTTTTCAACCAGGCAATCATAGTTCAGTCATTTTTTACCTGGACATTTCTTCAGGAGAATATATCAACAGATATTGTCGTTATTATTGCTAGTTGCTAGTTGGATGGTAATTTCGTATTGGCAAGGTAATTTTTGGAGAATACTCTGAAAGAGACAATTATATTTTATCGAACTCAAAACGTGCGGGTGTTCACTATCTTTGGGGTCGATTTTTGTTTTTATTTATATTCACAAATTCCATAGTTACGAAAATGCTTTTGTGGCAAACACTTAAAAATTAAAGGTCACTAGCAAAAATTACTTTAGAAACGTCATGTGCATTTTATTGATAGTTGAAGTTGCTTTCATTTGTATTAAACAAAGACATTTATTTCAAAAACATGGCTCCCACCTCCCACAACGGGAAAGAAAATCTGGAAAAGCATCAACTACATACAAGAAAAAGGTTGACTAGTCCTTGGGAGGTTGGTATAGATAAAAGGATGATGAGGGGAATACCTACTATTACTATGACACTACGTACCGCTAAGAACTAGATCCTTCGTCTGTTGCTGTGGTTGTCGACAAAGGTTAAATAAGAACCAATGGAATTGCGTCATAGGTGAACGTTTTGATGAACAAGAATCCGTATTAAGGAGTCTTGTTACTATAAATTCGGGCCATTTAAATAAGATATTCCACACTCAAAATCGCATCTGTAAATCATACCATGCGAAGCTAAGGTTTGATTTTCTCAGAAACGGATATATGCTTCATATAATCTGAACGCATTGCAAACATTAGATAATATGCTCCAAAATGATGAAGTTGAGGTGCAGATACATCAATCCTGATTCCCACTTCAACACCCAATCGCCAACAATGTCGTCGATATTATCACAGACGTCAAAAGATATGCAGAATACACAAGCGGTAATGGTTGCTTTAATATTCACGGTGGTAGTAAATTTGCTTGAATTTATCTTTATTACTATTATTTTATTCTAGATAACACCGGTAAACTCAGCTTGTATATAGTTATCCCTACTGTGACGAAGAGTCAGAGACGCTGCTGTCTTTGTCGATCGACAAATGGAACATCCCGAGTACCAAAATATGTCCTTGTTCAAGTACTCCGTAGCCACTTCATATATAAGTATACCTCTGACAAACCGAGTTTGTTCTGCACATTTGGAAAATGGTCTTTTCACAGATTAAGCCATGGCTCTCTTCATCACTGCAGCAAAAGAACGTTTCTTTTTATGTGGAGATCAACTAACATCTTGAGTTTTCTCCTTGTTGAAGCCACTAAAAAAGAATATGCCTCTTATGAGAGGCCGGTCATGAGAGCCAACTCAACGATGAAAATTACCAGTTGTTTCTTGGGGTGAGAACAAATGAATTCATGGAACTTAAGAGAATATGTAAAAAGCATCTACGTAACAGCATCAATCGCTCTGTAGAAAATGTAGTTGCGCTATTTTTTATGAAGATGAGCCTTAACCAGAAGGTTTGAGCATTGCTCTTTGCTCTTATCCTGAAATGACGCAGAAGCACACAATTCGGAATTCTTACATAAAATATTAGAAAAGAAAATAAGATGCAAGTCATCTCGTTGTCGACGTAACCTATTTAAATATTCAAAAGCCTTTTGGGCAAAAGCCCCAAAAAAAAACTTTGAATTGCAAAGAAACAGTTTTTCTTTTCACAAGAAAAGGAACCTAGTTAAACCTATGCTGTTGGTGTTTGCTAATGGTTATATGTTGCAGTTGGATGGGCCATATTTTACAGATAGCTCTAAGAATCATGGCGCTATTTTAATAAGGTACTCCAAGAATATGTAGTCCTAGAGTATTGAGAAAGTTACTTCAGCCAGGAGATGTCTTTTTGATGGACAGACACTTTCGTGACAGCAGAGACGTCGTGAACAAACTCGGGTATAGGTGGTTTATGCCGAACCTTCTTGCTGGACAGTCACAGCTTTCATCTGCGGAAGCTAAGCGTTCTAGAAGTGTTGTAGATGATTGGCTACACGCCACCCCCTCTATCATCTGTACTAGTTAGGGTAGCTTGGAATCTTAGACTAGTTCTTAAGAGTACACAACCAACATCTGTAGTGTAACAACATGAGTCTTTAATAGATGTACATATGTAAATAATCAATGTGTTTCATTACAATCCCCGAATAAATACAAAAACAATACAAAAAGAAGAACAACAATGCTCCGCCTTATTGTAGAAGTTGTGAAGGATCAACTGAAACAAAAGATTTTGATTTTTTTATTCTGTCATACAAGCGACCTATCTGCCAAATCTACTGATGTTTTTTAGAATTGTATGTACCGTCCATAATAAGTATGAAACAAGATTCAGGAAATCCCCTGAAAATAAAAAACTATTGTTGAGAAAATCATGACCAACATGGAAGGAGAGAATCTCTTACAAAAATACATTGACAAGTAGAAGCTTCTCAAGAAACGAGTTGTGTGGAAAAAAGCTACCCACTGTTGAAGAACTGAGAATGATTTTTATAAACTGGTATTTCACATTAGAAGAGTATTTAGTTATAGTTGGAAAGTCTTTCAAATCTAAGGTGAAATCTTCGAATTCATGATCTCACTCTTTATTAATTGTAACGTTATTGCATTATCTATTTTTGAATAATACTTTTTAAGAAAACTATTTTTTGCTGGGGAGTATTACACTTCAGCACTTAATTGGTATCGTCTTTGACTCCCTCTTGTCGGCCCTAACTCTCAATCAGTTATTCACATTTTTTCATGGCATAAATCAACAATAGATATTAGATATTTAGCATTTAAAATTGAAATTTGTTAAACATAAAGAATCCAATAAGCAGATACTTTAGATTTAAGGCTCCTGTGCTATTAAGGGTGATCCATTGATAATGTTAATGACAAATAACTATGAATCATCCTATAAAAAAGATGCTCCAGGCCAAATTTGTTTGGTATCAAAGAGGCAGGCCACAAGATGGCACCATCTGTAAGCTGCTGGAAGAAAAAGCATGTAAAGTAAGTATATGAGTTACATGTACACTTTCATTCTTAGGTCTACATAAAGATATTTGCTTTAATTTGTATAAGCCAAAAACACATATCGTAAAACATTTGTTTTTTCACAACATTTTGCATTTCACAACAACATAAATTTCACAACAAAAACCACAGTTTCAAATATCTTTCGAGTATCAGCACTACAAAACTAGCTGCTGTTGAATAAAGTCGCATAACTTTGTTATCTGTGACACCTTTTCTCTCAGAGCGTAAAATTTGTTTCAATATGAATAAGAATAAAATATTTAAAAACTAAACTTTATGATAAAATAAAAGATCAGTTTTACCACTAAATTCCAATCAATTGCTTCTTCATAAATGAACAGTTTTTATTGTGGTTTTGTTTGCCTTTTAACTTACTGCTGTATGGTTTTTTTCATAAATCTCACTTAGAAATAATTAATGAGGTGTATAATGGCTAGAAAAATATATGTTTAAAATAGATTTTTGTTGGAGTCATTGTTGATGTAAAAACATAGAAAGTTTTCTTTGGAATCTTTTCCTAAGCACTGCAAAAAAACAAATTGATGCTAGTTAACATATTTTATGCTTAAACGGCTCAAATATTTGAATACAAATTAGTAAAAAAGATTATAGGTGACGGTTTAAAAGGTTTCAAATTTCAAGGGAATTCCATTATAAATAAAAAGTCAACATACCTGAAATGCATTAATTTCAAGTTCATTGTTTCCATAAGGATTGTAAATAGTATATATTTGCATGAATTACAATTCATATTCACTATGCATGTAAGATGAAAAAGTTGTGAAACAAATTTAGAATGTGTAGAATGTGTTGCCTATCTGCACAGCTTTTAATTGGATATTTTTTTATCTTTTAATGAGCTATATCCTTTAAAATTTGATAACAGTTTTATAAATGAAGTGTTGTTATAAAAAACGTAATAGAGCGTTTAGATAACGATTTTTTTATAGTTATGTTGTTAAATATGTAATGTATACAGACGCGTAACTAGAGAGTATCTATATTTCGTTAGGGTTACACAAATCTAAGTAAATATTTAATTCCTAATATTCATTCAAAAACTAATGTTTCACAAAGCATTTTTCATGTATTTTCTGTTTGACATACTACGTATCTGAGTACCAGTCTGTGCAAAGCATTCATAACTTACGGCCAACTGATTTTACAAAGCAATTTCATAAGTTCATTTTAACAATATACTTTATGCATGTCCAAAGTCTCCTGTTATAAGAAAAACCCATCTATCAGTTAACTGTCGATAGGTCCATGAACAAGCCAGAACAATTGTTTAAGCAGCCAATTAAATCTACCCACGAACTGTTCGATACTATGCCTAGTTATTGGAAAAAGTAGAAATTCTCTCTTTTACTGTAGATTATAAATTTTTACCTATACTTTCTCAATATCTTTTGACCTTAAAGTATAAAAACAGACACATATTCTGTATCTCTAAATCTGTTCAGTTAAAGAATGGAATATTAAACTAGATGTGTTACGTAACATACATATAACAATAGAATAGTAAACTATAACAATAAAAAAGATTTTAATAAACTGTAATGGCAATGAAATACACAATCGATTATTATAGAAACGGTACAATCTAGCTCCTTATTGTTTATAACTCACAAACGCCCAATCTTATCAACAGAAATAATAATTTTTGTAAAGATCGCAATCTTCAGCCTCCAAAACTGTAAAGTTGCTCATAACATTGTTTATCGTAGTACTTGATAAAATTTTCCAAATTCTAAAGAGCACTTCCCATAATAAACATAAAAACTGAAAAACAAACACATGTTTACTCCAGACATATATAGTGATAACTTTAATTAAGCATTGATTTTTGTTTTGTTTTGCTTTACTTATGACATCCTTTTCCTTAAATATTTCATTTATATTTTACAGTAATCAAATAAATATTATTGATGCATTTATGAAAACACTGGAAATATTTATTTGACGTATCCCTTTTCTTCTGATTTTAGAATTGAATGTAATGATTCTCATGAATGAATTTGTATGAATCACTGGACTAGTGATGCAATGCAACTTAATTCTAATTACATTAAATTAATTTATATTTAAAAAACAAAACTTTTAACAGCTTTTCTTTTTAGTCAGGGAAACTTTTAATCGGGGAAGACCCAATTGATTAACTATTGATTTGTTTCCAAGTCTTATATATAAATTTATAACTAATAGAATATAGTTTAAATCTACCCAAACAAATTTCAATAACAAAAATCATGCTGCTTGTTGATAAAATATTTTTAGTCTCTCATGTTTCCGATGAATTGTTTTATCTTAGTTAAGTATATTAAAAGAAATTGTTTAGCTTTTACGCAATAGCTCCTGGTGTTTCCATGTTTGCCCAAAAAATATATTTATCTAACATAACGCTAAATTAAACATTTAGATAGATTATTAAGTAACAGTAGGTATCCTCTAGTACATTAATATAAAAACTATGTGCTATTGTAAAATATAATTTATGATTAATAAACACTTGCACCATAATAATATGACACTATAGCTGTACAAAATAAGGTTGACACTTGCACAATTTTTTCCTGAACTAGATTACATGCTACTGTAGAAAAATAAAAAAAAATAAGATGTAGAAGTTCAGCTAAACTGAATCAACTAATTGATTTAAGTCCAATCCTATATGTCTCCAATCAAATGACATAGCTAATAGATGCTTTTATTAACAAAATAGTTATATTAACTATTTTTTTTATTTATATGAGGTTTTACCTAACAGGATTCAATAACGCTAGATATCATGAATAATTAAATTAAAATGAACCGACTCAACTATTATATGTATAAAATTATCGTCCATCGTATATTTCCAACAACAAATGGAAATATTAAGGAAAACTATCGTCTCTACTGCCAATACTAAGAAAAGACTACATACATGTATTTTAGATTAATTTAATTGAATTGCTGTAATTACCACTGAATTAATGCATAAACTATTTTCTGTATTTTATTTTCAACATTTCTAGGAAGTCTATTTGCATATATGCGATATATGGTTGGTTATACCATTCGTACTAAGAACTGCTGTGACTAAAATTGTGCAATAATATACAGTCTGTAGATATCATAAAATTAGTGCCCATTTGTAAACAATACCTGTTGGTTTATTCAAGTTAATGTCATAATTAAACAACATCGTTGGAGCACAAAATTTGAATAAATTAGCAATTAGTCTTAGTAGAGCCAAGATATCATGTTAGGTTATTAGTCTTATTTCTTATATTGAAATAAGAAGACCAATCTAGTGCTCGTAGAGCACATTAAGAATCATGAGTAGGTTCTCTCTGATGCCCAGATTTGTGCTTCTAGTTATTTAGAACTCGGCTCTGAGTTAAAATGTATTTGTTATCTCTGAGTAAAAATCTTTAACTATATATAACTTTAAAAAGTTTAGAAAGGACAGTCTTCCAAAGCTTTAGCTCTCAATGAAATCTTAAGTAATAAATATCTTGACAAACTATGAAATCTCTTTTTGGCCAACGTTTACAACTTCCAAATGAATACATGTTACCATATTATTAAACAAAGTTGTGATCGCTATCCCTTTTATTTTTATTTACAAGACATTTTATATGTATTAAAAAAGACTTGGGCATTAGTTAGTACTACATTACTATATGGTTGCCATGTGTCTGAACTTTTGTCTTTTTCGTGACATCAGGAAGCATCCAGAAGAAATTTTAATTTGTGGCTGATATCTATTTTTCCATTAATTTCCCCCTTTTGAAAAATTAATGGCACTGTGGAATCTGTTTGTTTGTTTCTAAACGAGGAATCGGGATGGTAAAACATCTCTCGTACCTTATGGTACCGATTGCTTTGATCATGGCTTTTGTTTTTGGGTAGTAAGTGTTATTCACCAATTACTTATGTTTGAAAATTACAAAATATAGTTTTTTGCCCCTCAGACTTTGCATTTACGACCAGAATTATATTAACCTATTTTCCTGAAAATTTAAAATAAATTTAGTGCTAGTGAGCAAACTTGGTGTTACTTTTAAAACTCTCTAGAACTTTTTAAATTTTTCAAGAACACCCCAGAACTTTCTAATACTGTCTAGAATTCCTCACAATCTTCTAGAACTTTTCTAGAATTTCCGAGAACTTTTTAAAACTAAATCTAAAACTGTTGACAACTTTCTAGAACTTTCCAAATACTATAAATGCAGATGCCATATTCATACCAATTATTATTAATTTAGTTCCCTTAGGTCGCAGTCTCACTGCAGCCACTACCACCCACCTCCACCCACTACCATCGACCACCACCAATTAAAATAATCCCGTGCGGTCCCACTGAAGCAAGTAGTGACCACCAATATCATGTAAAATTTTAAATCTCGCGCTTGTTTTATGTTTATCTCTGAAGTAAACATATTGCCAACTTAGCAAGCACTGTTATTATTATTTTCTATTAAATGAGGTTATGTGCATTATTTGTTTACTATTGTCGCGTTGTATTTAAAGAAATAATAAACCTAATTATTGCAAAAGTATGATATTGTCAAATGAATCAGATAGCGAGAAAGTTATAACCATGTACTATGGTACATGTGGAATAAAATATAAAAAATCACGAAATGTGTGGGTACGGAAAATCTTTCTTCATAGGAAGCAGTTGGGAGAATTTTATCAATAAATAATAATTAGTGCCTCAGCTTATAAACAAACGAAGAGAAACTTTGTTTGAAAAGTTTTCACTGCCAATTACCAAAAACAGAAAACCTAGATATAAACAGGAAATTCAAGTTTTAGTGTCTATTTTCATCATGTCCACTAGCGCGTGCGCATTGTCAACCACCGCTGACCACCAACCACCAAAATTCGAACACTTCGGAAATTTCAAACTGGTGGTCACCGTTTGATGGTAGTAGGTGGCTAACAGTGGCTTAGTGGGACCAGCGCTATTGATTAATGTATGTTTAAATTTTAGTTGGTGGCGGTGGGTGGTTGATGGTGGCTCAGTGAGACTGCAGCCTAAGACTCTGCTTTTGCGACCAGAAGAATATTTTGAAATATGTCTATTTTCTTGAAAATCCGAAACAGATTTAGTGCTGAGTAAACTTCTAAAACTCTCTAGAAATTTTTAGATCTTTCAAGAACACTCCAGAACTTTCTAACACTCTCTAGAATTCCTTACAATTTTCTGGAACTTTTCTAGAATTCCCGAGAATTTTTTAAAACTAAATCTAAAACTGTTACCATCTAGCAGTTTCCAGTAATATAAATAGCAATAATAAGATAAATACAGAGACCATAAGCTTACTAATTTACTTTAGTTTCTTCTGACTTTGCTTTTGCGACATGAACAATATTTTGAAATTTGTCTAATTTCCTGAAAATTCGAAATAGATTTAGTGCGGAGTAAACTTCTAAAATTTTCTAGAACTTTTTAGATCTTTCAAGAACACTCCAGAACTTTCTAACACTTTCTAGAATTCCTCAGAATCTTCTAGAACTTTTCTAGAATTCCCGAGAACTTTTTAAAACTGTTGACAACCCTCTAGAACATTCTAGTAATACAAGTAATAGTATAAATGCAGAGGCTATACTCCTACCAATTATTAATCTAGTTCCCTCAGACTTTGCTTTTGCGATCAGAACAATATTTTGAAATTTGCCTATTTTTCTGAAAATTCAAAATAGATTGAGTGCTGAGGAAACTTCGTGTAACTTCTAAAACTCTCTAGAACGTTTTAGATCTTTCGAGAACACTCCAGAACTTTCTAACGCTTTCTAGAATTCCTCACAATTTTCTAGAACTCTTCTAGAATTCCCGATAAGTTCTACCAATTCAGTTTAGTTCCAGCAGTTTTTGTGATACATATCTACATTTTTGAAAGATGACATCAAGGGGCTGTAAGTTTATTTTTTGCGATCAATTTATCAAAATGCCTTTTTGCCCCTCGGACTTTGCTTTTGCGACCAGAACAATAATTCGAATTTTTTTTAATTTCTTGAAAATTCAAAATAAATTTAGTGCTGAATAAACTTGGTGGAATTTCTAAATCTTTTTAGAACTTTCCAGAACTTTCCAGAACTTTCTAGAACACTCCAGAAAACTATCTAGAATGTCCGGCAACTTTCTAAAATTCCTCAAAAACTTCTAGAATTCTCTAGAACTTTCTAGTAATATAAGTAATACTATAAATACAGAGGCCGTAAACCTACCAGTTCAGTTTATTTCCAGCTGTTTAAATGATACACATCTACATTTATGAAAGATGGCATCAAGAGGCTGCATGTATCCGGCAGACGTAGTGTGTGTTGATTGCGGCCAATTTATCAAGACAAAAGTGAAGAATTGTGAGAATTCTGTTGAAAAGTGTGACGCCTATAAGACATATTTCGGCATACCAGTCCGTGGTCAAAGCAAACCAAGACCTACTCGTTTCACCTGCAAGCAATGCAAGAAGGCTTTGGAAGGTAACTTGGATAAAATTGCTCACTTGGATGGCTGAAATTTATGTTATGCAATTGTTTAAATAGGTACAATGTGTAATCTACTACTGTTATCAGAGATATGTTTATACAGGCTCTATTTTTGTTTGTTCTGCAGCTCAGCATTCATTTGTTTGTATCCCCATTTGTTCATTGAGAAAGCACATCTGCTCTGATTGGTCTGGATGCTATTGAAGAAGGCCACTCTCGTCTTGAGTAATATAAACTCTTTCGTAGGGTTCAGTAATGAGATAGGCGTTTGTTCGAGTACCACGCGAAGAGCCACTAGATGTTTTCTTATATTAGTTTTTGTGCCATTTCTCTTGGAGAGTTCAGGATCGCAACCTTCTAGCAATTGGGTTATGTCAGCATATAGAGAAAGACAATCTTTAATTTATAATTGGACTCTTATTTCTTAGAGGAGTTGTTGGGCAACACCAGCCCCGGACCGAAATCCTGTTCCATGTGTTCTTGCGGCAGATTTTCTTCCACGGCATTTTTTATTCCATTTATATAATTTTTGTAAATTTGTGGTTATAGTGTTTGTGGATTTATATCTGTTTGTATCCCAAAGAAAGAAATAAAGAAGGCATTCTAATAATAATAATAATTTGTATATTACTCTAAGTAGTGATGGGTCTGTTATGTGAAGGGTCGCTTATATTTTTTGTGTTTTTAGTTGCTATTACTCGTAGCTTATACTTAGTTCAGCAATAGAAACATTAATCCAAAGAGCTCCAGGATCCTGTTGCTTTGAGGACTTTTATGAATTTAAATGCGGCTTCAAGATTTTCCATTGCAAAGATCCTATTGTATGAGTCATTTGGGTTTCTTAACTGCTTTTCTGACAGTTTCCTTTCATTCTTTATTACCTCCTATTTTATGGGTGGGGTGTTATGGGACTTGCATTTCTGTTGATAGTAAGGTTAGTACCAAACTCTCGAGGCACGAACGATTCTACCCACTTGTCGTTTTGACAAGAATCTCCGAGTATTTCATCAGTGCAGGTTATTGGATTGTTGGTGTTCGTCGAAAAGAGATTGGCATAATAATTGCTAGAATATGTTGGCTGTGAGGGACATTTACAAATACCGCTCGGTTTATCATTTGGACTCATTTGGCAACTTATTAGATACTATACATAGACTCTTGGGTTGTATACAAGACTTACATAGGTTGTTGTTCGAGATCCAGTCAAAGGGGATGTCTCCATTAGAGTCATTGTTGTTGTATCCCCATGATTGATAGTAACTATTGTAATTGCCTATGAAGAATCTTGGATATTTTATGGTGTTCAGCAGGTCTTTGATGCGTGTTGGTTGCAATACCGATAAATCGACGTTATGTTGTTTTTAGAATTTGTGCCAAATAGTAATATTTTTATTTTGAAATATCTTCCATGTTTAGTTGGCATATTCTCAAATTGTTGCCACATGTCTTAGGTGGGGGATCCTCACAAGGACCTTAGACATTATGTGCTGTTCAGTTGTTAGATATCTCCGTGAAACTTCAGGTGTTGGCAATAGCTATAAGTCGCAAAAGTTGCACACAGGGTGGACTCCACTCTGCGTGAACCCTTCAACAGCTATTTCAGATAATTGGTCAAAGAGATGTTTAGATTTTGAAGAAAACCGTAAAAACATTTTTTTGCAGAGTATCATTCTATACATGTAGTTACTACATTTTATGATGTCTACAAAAGTTTTCATAATTTAGAACTGTTTTATAAAATAAGACGGCTTTAAAATGTGCTTATATCCAGTAACTTCTAGAATATCCAGTTTTATTCCGTTTTTTTTATAGTAATGCAATCAAAAGTTTCAGAATCACTGTTTTGTCGGAAGAACGATTTCACAGTAGGGTATAATTAAAAATGGGCCGGTCTAAATTTAAATGCAAAGTGAGTATTTCTATACAATTCATCACCTGTTCACGTGAATGCATGCCTACCTCACTATAGTGTGGTCACGCTTAAAAAATTTACATTTTATGTAATAATTATTGTTCTGAGACAGTTTCCGTTTCGGACGCGCATTTCTAATTTATCTTAAGTATTTTTTTTAAATACTATTATCAGGAGATTAGAAAACCCAAAAAGTAAGCGTATTTAGATTACACATAACATTTAATTTTTGCAAGAATAATACTCGTGATGCCCGCTTTTCTGATATTGATAACAGTAAATACTCAAAAATAAGTCGACCAACAAAAAAAAAACCGATTCCTGCTATCATACATGTAGCGTACATAATAATCACGTGGTTTAAAAATGCCGCGCCGTCGCTCAACTGTTTAGTGTATTTTCATCGAACCCGTCGCCGCACACCGCGATGTTACAGTAATCACGTGTTACAAGGAGTAAATAAAGATCAAAAGCAGATAAAACTTCACAGTTTAACTAAATAAAATGCACTTGTCGTTTTTCCGTCTCTGATTATATTTAATCGAAAGGTTGTGATTGTGATCGATTTTTGAATTTTTCGTTTTCGTAACTTAATTTATTTTAACTTATTTTTTTCCCGCGCAACTCGAATATTTTAAATTTAAAAACCATGTTCGGTAGATTTTGGTGTTGAAAATCGGCAAAAATGAAGCGTGTCAATAATATAATTGTTGTTAATCTTGGATAATTTTTTTTATAATAAAGACAAGATTAAAAGAAATGTGTGCTGTACGTACTACTACAGAGGACAGAAATAGAAACGGATACGTTACGGTTTTTAATCCAACCACAGAAACTTATCAATTACATCCACAAAAACCTCCAGGTATTTATTAATATTATTAATTACAATTTTTATTTAAAGCTTTTAATAAAAATGTGCTTGGGAAGCACATGTCTTGATTAAGTATTACCAACTTGCAGGAATTAAAAAAGAAATGTTGGCAAAAAATTATCATTTTTGAATTTTGATAAAATGGCGCGTAAATATATATATATATATATATATATATATATATATATATATATATATATATATATATATATATATATATATATATATATATATATATTTAGTTTTTGTTTTAAAAAAAGAACTTGTGAGAGATAAAGATAATAAGAGTAAATTTATGTAAAAGATCGAGGTTACATTGCGCTGATTGTGTATTCTAACATAATATCAACAAGGTGAGATATTGGATCAAGGTTATCAGTGGTAATAACTTTTAATTGCAAGCTTTAAAATATTCGCGCCAAAATGCTTTTTAAATTTTGTTGTTTTTAACGTCTGTAAATTTATGTAAAACTGTAAATTTATTTGATACCGCTACATCTTCATAATCTTTATGAGATAAATAATTTCTAATAGGGTGTTTCGACCTCTTTAAGATCATCATCAGCTTCAATCGTAATATATTTTTATTTACAATTTACAAAAAGGAGTCTATAGCCAATTTTGGCAGTTTCTATACATTTGGACAATTCATATACTGGTGCCTAGGTCAAGTTTCGTGACTCTAAAGTCATAGTCGTCCTCTATTTTACTACCTAATTATTTAATTTGTTTTTCTTTGGGTTATTAAGTTCTTCCCATTATTCTTAATTGCTCTTATTTGGACGCCACTACAAATTTTCCATTTAAAAAAATAAGATCATTTTTCCTGTTAATGTATGCCCACTATCATTACGAAATATTTTTGGCAAACCATCTACGCGTTACATGCGGAAAATAGCTGATTTCTGATGGAATACCCCCAATCCCATTTAAAAGCAATATTTATCTCGTAATAATAATACACAAAAAAATTATGCAACAATTCTGTTTCCTTTTTTTTAAATTCTTCAAGACATTGTAAGACAAACAACTGACTAATAAGTTGTTTTTCTCGGTAGCCAACATAATAATCTCGTCGTCTTAACAATTACATCCATTCACATATGTAAAGGTCGTTGGTTTCTATTTTATCGGAGAAAATAGTTTTATCGAGTTCCTGGGAAACGGTTTAATGACGATGATTGGGAAAATTGAGGCCAGTATTAGTTTAGATACACAAACATCGTAAATATCTTGAGATTGTGAAGCATCCTGTGTGTACATCTTAGCAATGACGTTAATCAAGGGGAAAAGAAATTGCTGCTGATTGTACTCATAAGTGGAAGTTAAATAGAAGTATTGTAAATTATCGCTTTTGTAGGTAATGGAATTTTTGAGGCATAGTTTTATCAGCAGAATAATGTTAAACAAATGATAAAGACATAGGAAATAAAGAATTGTGCAATTGTATATGGGATGATAATTTTATGTAATTGCTATTCGGCTTAATCTGTAATATAACACATTAATAATATGACACACATGGTAAAAAGTGGCACTCCCAGATGTCTGATTGTTGTAAATTATCTGAATGAGATAGTATCTTCACTTACGGAAATAAAAGATTAACATTTTACGCACGGCTACCAAATCCAAACAGATGTGTCATTTTGATTTGCGTACAGTTCATTTTTTTGCAAGTCATGGCACCAAAATATTTGGAATCCTCACCTGTACACACTTACCTGTGCTGTTTAATAAATGTATTTATTACATATAATTCACATTTGAAATGCTTTACCGTGTTTGAGTCAGATTGTCTTAAAAAACTAGCAGAAACCTTTTTTTTTTGATATTTATAGGTTATACTCCAATTCAAAAGATAGAGCAGTCTTGAATTTTGGACTTAAGATTGCTTCAACAGTATAAACAATCCGGTTTCGTCACCGCCAAATTAATTAGATTGGTTCAGTTTATCGTTTTTTCAGCATTGTTTATACAAAATATCTCAAGTAGTACTTTTTTGACGATTCTTATCCGTAAACAATAAATAAACACAATATTGGCCTTTCCAAATAAATTTGAGTGACAGCTTATCTTCATTGAGAATCTATACTTCCCCGTAGCGGCACTGAGATTACTCATTTGTCTTTTTAGTCAGTGTTTTTGCAATATATTTGTTTTATTTACATAGCCTACAGTCATCACACATCAAGGATTGAAAAACCGATCCTAAGGCTCAGTTTCATCTAAGTATGCTTAACTTTAGCTTAAAGGTTAGTTGCCATGGATATGATTGTTTCAACAAATGTATTACATTAGTCAATTAAGTTGGTGCAATCCGCCCGTAATGACACATTTTGCTTTGAATGTCCTAGATAGTAATTTTTGACATACTAGATCTTCTTTGGATTTTTAGTTATTATTGGCGTCAAAAGAGGTCCACTACATTTGCTAAAACTATAGTCCCTCTATTTCAAATAGTAGCGACAACGATTAAACTCGCCGCTGGAGCAAAAGCACCAGAACGATGTTGGCGACGTTGAAAGTTACCAGATTTGACATTGCGTTTTACAATAAGTCTTAGGTTTAATAATAAGCATGCACAAAAATATTTACTATAACAACATGCATGTATTAGTAACTTTATCTTTATTAAAGATTGTGTCAAGTTTGCTCCACGATGTCGCTACTATTTGAAATAGAGGGGCTATGCTAAAACCAAAATTGGTTCCGCCCAGTGATACCAGAAACATGTCGCGAGGGCACAGCGTCTCTTTTCCACTGATTTTTTCTCTTTGTTACACAATTCCAACACGACAGTGAACTAAATTTTAGATTTTAGCGGATATTTTACATGCGTAAATGAATTAATATTAATTGTTGATTAATAAGCATTAAAAAGTAATTAATAATAAAAAAAGAAATAACTAAAAACATAATAAATGGCATTCATTAAAGAAGCAAAACATAGCAACAGTCAAATGGTTGAATGGAAGGCGCGTTACATTTCCAATTACAAAACGCCG
The DNA here is from genome assembly GCA_929113105.1 of Agrypnus murinus. Classification (NCBI taxonomy): domain Eukaryota; kingdom Metazoa; phylum Arthropoda; class Insecta; order Coleoptera; family Elateridae; genus Agrypnus; species Agrypnus murinus. Next base: position 115,773,719 of record OV816027.1, read on the forward strand.
GTTTTAATCCAGACTGGACTAATTTTTTTAAATAAAGTATTTAATATATTTTATAAATAAACAATTTTTTATAAAATATAATATATACACTAATATGGTACGTATATAATTTTAGTTTTTTAACATAAATTTACATAAACAGCTTAAACAATGGCTAGAAGATTAAGAAATAATTTTATGTGATTATTCATTTTTATAAATATTAGGTATAGATAATTAGGTAAAGATTTATTTATTTATAAAATAAGCAATTAATCAATAAAAAAGGATTGTAAATGACATTAACATTAATTAACATTAAATAAGCAAAATATATCAACAACCCACATGGTCGAGTGAAAGGCGCATTACATTTTCAATTACAAAACGCGGGTTCTAATCCCACCTGAATTAATTGTTTTTTAATACGAGGGTTGCGTTGAAAATTGTTAGTTATAAAAAGACCGTTGCATTTTTTAACAAAAAATCTTTATTGTTTTTCAAAATAATTTCCATTCAGACTAATACACTTGTGCATTCTTTGAAACCACTTTTTAAAACATTCGGAAAATTCATTTTCTGAAAGGTCCTCAAAAATTCTTTGAAATTCTGTAACTGCTGCATCTGCGCTGGAAAATCTTTTATCTCGCATCATTTTTGTAACAGTTGGAAACAAAAAAAAGTCGCATGGCGCCAGATCTGAGCTATACGGAGGATGAGTTACCAATTGAACTCCCGTATCTTTCAAAAAATCCAATGTTCTGGCAGCAGTGTGGGAGGATGCGTTGTCATGATGGACTAAGATGTTACGCAAGCCGGTCCTTTGGCGACCTGTCTGTAATTTTGCAAACATCTGTGGAAAAGCCACTTTGCAGTACCATTCAGAATTAACAGTTCTGCGATCTTCAAGTGGAATAACAGCAACAGGACCACTTCGGCGGAAAAAACAGCAATCATTTTCTTATTGACGCTTCTGCCACGAATTACTTTTGTGGGCAAGTCTTCATCTTCGAATACCCAAACACTAGACTGCTATTTAGTTTCAGGGTTGTAACTGTATACCCAAGATTCGCCACCAGTTACAATGTATGCCACTTGCTTGGAAGCTCCTCCGTCAGATTTTTGCAACATAAATTTACACCAGTCTACTCGAGCCTGTTTTGACATTCTGAGATCAGATGCGGTATCCAACGGTTTGCTAGCTTTCTTACCCCAAGATGTTTATGCAAAATGGTATTCACCGCCGAGGATCCAATCTTCACTTCCTCCTGAATATCCCTATAAGTAATATTTCGATTGGACTAAATCAAGCTTGCTACACGATGAACATTTTTTGAACAGGCAGCTTCCGCAGGTCTTCCAGGTCTTGCTTCGTCTTCTAGCAGCTCTCACCCTCGTCGAAATTCGCGGAACCAATGACTAACAGCGGATAATGAAGGGGCAGCTTCGCCAAAAGCTGCTATCAAATTTACATGGCTTTGCTGGTATCTTAACTGTCTTTTATAGTCGTAGAAAATCATAGCTCTAAAGGCAGTTCGTGGAATGCTCATCTTAACTGAATTAAGAATGCACAACTACTTATCTTACAAAATAACTACCTTTCACAAGGAAATCGGAACGTTTGACAATTGTGAGTAACGAATGTCAACTAATGCGACATTCAATTGTTGCAATTGTTTCTAGCCAATTGAGCTTCCATGGCCTGCTACTAACTATTAACAGAGCTTCCCTCGTAATAATATATTTTATAAATAAACATTTTTTTATAAACATCATATTTATAAAAAAGAATTATTACATACAATGATCCCTTAATTTTATAGTCATCGTTTAAATGTATATTTATATTAATTAAAAATAAAACTAAGTAATTATACATACCATATTAGCATTCAATTGTAAATTATTCCTTTTTATAAATATTATATTGTTAGAAAAATTGTTTATTTACAAAGTATATTAAGTATTTTTTATAAAAAAATTCCCGCATCTGGAAACAGAACCTGCGTTATGTAAATGGAAATCTAGCACGCCTTCCATATTATGGCCATCCTGGCTGTTGTCTACTGCTTGTTTAATGAATGTCCTCTATCATGTTTTGTTTTGTTTATTTTTTTTATTATTAATTACTTTTTAATGATTTTTTATAATATTACTAACTACAAATCTAAAATTTCGTTCGTTTTGGTGTTGGAATTCTATAAAAAAAGGAGGGGAAATGAGTAGGAAAGAGGTGCATGATTGAAAATTGTGTGAAGGTTATGCCAAAAACGATTAATAGTATAGGCCCTTAAACCCATGTAACCGTCTAGTCAAGCATCCTTCAAATATTTGGAGACCTTCAAAGAATTGACCTAATGTAGAAGTTGATTCACTTTTGTTGAAAATTGTGAAAAAAGGAAAATGCAAAAACACAAATATATGGGGCTAGATAAATGGAGATCTTGTAAAATAAAAAATTTGTAACTACGACAAATATAACCTCAACGCTGCAGGTGAAGCTATTTCTCCCTCCCGTATTTTCTTTATATGAGGGCGCTTTGGGGATGACATTTTTTATCAGTTTGGTTCATCATAACTCATCTTGGGTTCTTGGGTATGCCGATAATAATACAACTATAATAGTACTAAATATCACTGAAATGAAGGAGCTTTTGCGCAAGATTGAAAGCGAAAACCGTAGAAACCTTAGAATAAAACTCAACAAAAGCAAAGCTAAAATAATAAATTATGATCGATAGAGAAAGTGCACAAGACATCTATGTAGGCTGTAAGTAAGATCGTTTTTGCAAAAACAACAGCTGCCAAAACTAATTCTGATAATTTTGACGTGTTCGATTATTTTGTACCCTCAGAATCCTAGACCATTATAGAAGACTGCAAGAAACGAATAAACTCAATAAACGCATTTAAAATATGGTACTGGATAAAAGTACACATACAGGGTGTTCTGTTTAATAGACTACACTCAATTATTTGGACAAACTTCTGGCCATAGCAATGGAATTAAAAGAACTTTGCGTATTTCGACCTCTAGATTACCACTATTATAACCCATCTTAGAAATTGTACTGGTACCGAATATGACTGTCTAAAATGCATGATAACGGCGCTAGAACCAATTAACGGATTCTGTCCCGTTTAACATAGGAACGGAATTGGCTAGAAGCTTCTCTGAATGATTGAATGTAGACTGTAAAACGAGACAGAACTCGTTAATTGGTTCTAGCTTCGTCATTATGCATTTTATACCTGTAATACCTTTTAATACTTTTGTATTCGGAATTACATTTTCTATGGGTGTTCATACTTAAAACCTAATGGTTTTATTTTTAAAATTCACCATGACGTCATATCTGTCTGGTACCAGCACAAGTTCTAAGATGGGTTCTAATCGTGATTTCATAAATTAGCGGCCGAAATAGAAAGATTTCTTATAATTTCACTGCAGTGGCCAGAAACTTGTCCGAATGATTGAGTGTAGACTGTTAAGCAGGACGGTACCCGTTAATTGGTTCTAGCTTCGTTATTATGTATTGTAGACCTGTAATACCTTTTAACATGTCACATTTTCTATGGATTTTCATACTTAAAACCCAATGGTTTCATTTTAGAAATTCGCCTCATATCTGGTACCAGCAAAGTTCTAAGATGGGTTTCTAAGCGTGATTTCGTAAACTAGAGGTCGAAATATAAAAGTTCCTATAATTTCACTGCTGTGACCAGAAGCCTGTCCGAATGATTGAGTGTAAACGAGGCAGAACCCTTTAATTGATTCTAGTCCCGTTATTAAGTATTTTAGACCTGTGGGACCTTAGTAAGGAAACCTCGCTATTCGCGCGCTTGTTAGGTACCGTGCTCTTACATACGGTGATGGCGGCGTTTTTCGGTGTTCGGTAATGCTCGACAATCTTCGGCTCGTCTGGACAATGGCGGTGTTTTCGGGTGTTCGGATGTTGCCGGGATGTCGTCCAATTGACTAGTCTTCGGCTCGTCTGGACGATGGCGATGTTTGTGTGTGTTCGGTAATCTTCTGTTAACTTCGGAACTGTCGGGATGTCGTCCAACTGACTAGCCTTCAACTCGTCTGGACGATAGTTCTAAGTAACGGTCTTGCAATGTAAATAAATATTACGCACGTTTTATGTTGGTTTAATTATGTTTGCGCCACCAAGGTTTCTGTATAACGAAATTTACCTCCCTAACCTGCAATTGATCGGTGCTTATTGGAGACATCGGGTTAAGTTATATTCTTATGTACTTCTTTGTACTTTTGGAACAGAACCTACCACCATGTGCCAGCTGAATTAGGCAATTAACTCAATCGAAATAAATAATTTACTAATTTTTGACAGAATTGCTACCTGATGAGCCAGTTGCAGTTCACTTCGTTACCTCGAATCGTTTCTGAGACAGATAAAAAAGTTGACGTCCTTTAGCGGCTGTGTTTGTTACGTTGGCGTTGGTTACCAAATGGAAGGATTAAAAGAGTCCGCCATATTGTAGCTCTGTTATTTATTGAGGATGCGGTTTACCTACTTCGTATGCGGTCAAACTGATAAAATAAGTAGTTTCTTTTACTGGAATCATACCAGAAGACATCCTTTAAAACTGTCCGTTTAAAATAAAGAAATTTCCAGAAAAACAATGACTCAACTTTTCCAAAATAAACCCAGTCATAAAGTTTATTACTCTCCAATTTCCCTAAATAATTAATTGAAAACTTCAAATCACTTCACGGTGTTAACGATGCACTTCCTGTTATTAGATGTCGACGGAAACAAACAAGAAAAAGATCTTAGCTTACAATTCATAATTACATATCTTTTCAGGGTCAAAACAGCGTCATTACTTGGTAAATAAATTATATCAGTTGTGTTGTCGCGACAGTATATTTATTAATAGAATTTTTTTTATTACTGTTAAAGCCTTTCAAATAAGCCGAACTTTTATTGAGTTGATATATTTTTTATAGCGTCTTATTTTAAGGATGTAATATTATAAAATTAATGTTAACTGAGGCGTTTTTGATCAATCATGGTGATAACCAGAGGTCAAAGATTAAAAATATATCATTTCAGTGGTTTGAGAGGGTTTTACCCATCAATAACTAGAAAAAATGAGTTGATTGTTGACTAATCAATGTCATTTGCTTCAATTTAAGTCGATTATTAGGATAGGCAATAATTTGTCTTACGTCTTTAAGTTGTTATTTTATTACTACCTGGTCGATTTCATCTACATCGATATGTTACTTTGATTATAGTATAAAACTGTTACAAACAAATCTAGGGTGATCAGATTTCTTGCAACTAAAACCGGAACGCGGACTAAAAAACCTACAGGAGTTGTGATCACATTGATATCGCGATGCTAAAATGCACGTAAAACCGTATTGTACGTGAAACGATACTACACCCTGTATATTTAGCGATAATGGGTCGATACTTGGATTTTTAACGGATTTAGCGATAGTTGGCCATGCTTAGTTGTTATGATTAAAAGTGCGATAATTGCTCGTATTTCGTTATTATCACTGTAGGACGAAGGCAAAAAGAAATGGTAGGAGTACGACATTTATTTAAAAAAAAGACTATTGGCGCCATCTATTGGATGGCGATATTTAGCAAAGTCAAGCCATGTCTGCGAATTATTCACATTTAACGTTGCGATATCACATTTACGAGATTAACTTAAGCGGTGACTAGCGAATTCTCGCGTTGCGCCGCAAAAATATCGCAAAATTATGTGATATTATCTAACGATATATAACTAATAATGGCCGCATTCAGGGCCGTTGAATAGCTGACTCAGCTGTTTCCCTAAATGAACATGATTGACAGATTGTTGAAGTCAGCAGCTGATAAAATATTTCAGCTTTACATATTTTTTCGCTTATTGGTTGGCGGAGTTAAAGTAATCCTTGTCCACCATTTGTAATACTCCATTAAACGCAAAAGTCATCACTGTGTAATTGAATTATCAGGAGTCATCAGAATGCAGTAGTGGTGTTCTCTTTCCAATAGAACATCGATGTGTCATACAGGAAACCGTCAGCTGCTGACAGGGTGGCGAATGCTCGTTGTACCCATGGAGAAATTTTGTGGAATGCAAGTCCCATAACATATACCCATTGCCCGACCATTTCTTAATTATAAACAAACGAAATGCGCTTTTGCGTTTGCGATTGTTTTTTTTTATTATTTAGATTATTCTATTTTGTACCCTACTGAAAAAACAAAACTCCCCGCCCTTGGTTGCTGGCATTTACCACTTTAACTCGCTGAATGTCAGAATTTAGCCACAAAGCGTCCCTGAACACGCCCAATATGAAAAACAAGTATCAAAACATTGAAGTTCTTTAACAAACAAACAAAAACAACAACAAAATTTCATAATTGAAAAACGTAATGATAATGATCAAAACAAAACGGTAGTGTCCTCCCTATTAACGAATATCAGATATCTACCGATCGCAATCTGTAATATCAACTTCTACATTCAATAATTAGTTATCGTTTTGTTTTTTTTTTAAATTGAATTGTAAAAATCTGGACAAAATAGCGCCCCGAAAGATTGTTCGTGATTCCGGCATAATCCTACTAAAAACGGGACAATCTCAGAGAATCGAGACGCCTGGATACCCTAATTAAATCTATAAAGAGTAAAATTTCCCGAGAAAGAGAAACATAACCATATGAGTCATGTAGGGGTATTATCTAGGTTAGGTCAGTTACAACAGAATTTGTTACATTTTTATTACTGTCATGATTTTAGCGGGCCACAATCGTTATTTTGGCTGTTGTGGTAACGGTGACCACAAATGTTTATGTAATGGCATCGCTGACCACATCAACGGCCAATTGTACAAACGGTAACTATTTAAAAAAAAGGCTAAAGAGTCCACAACGGCCAAAGTGATCACAACGGTGAACAGTTGTCCGTTAGGTTAGGTTACGTTACAGTTGGCCGCCAATATATAAACGTCGGTGATCGTTGTGGTCAAAATGGCGGATGGAGCGGAGTTTCGAAGTAGCCGTTGTAGTCATGATGGCCGTTCAAAGGTCGAGTTGGACGATATTGTCAAATTGGCCGTTGTGGCTGTGCTCGCGATGTTGGCCGTTATGGTCGCAACAGCCAAAACAGCAATTGGTCGTTGTGGCCACGATTCATTTTAGTAAATCGATTCATGTTAGAAATCTACTTAGCAATGGTCGAAAAGTTCGAGACTCCTTTAGATAGCTTTTGTAAATGCATCCAAAAAGTTGTGGATTTGTAGAGCCACATGATCTATCACTCGCAAAGAAGAGAGTGGCAGATCAAGAATGCGGAATGATCAGACTCTTGAAGCTGCAATAGCCGGAAACATCAATTTTGTTATTTGCAGCATCAAGTGAATCAATCGATCTTGTAATACTTGCTAGCATGTTGTTAAACTGAATCTATCGACTACAAGCGTTCCATGAAGTACCTACTTCCTTATGTTAGGCCCTTAAAAGTAAAAATTAGGTTAATGGTTTTTACATAATCGTTTTTACATACTGATGATGAAATTTTCTTCTGATGAAATTTCTCGATACGTGGATACGTCGTTTCCCTATACAAGGTGTAATTTATATAATACTAACATCGTAATGGGGCGGGGGTAGGGGAGGAGCAATTGTATCAAAAACTAGCACATGATAAGAAAAATATATTCTGAATCATTACAGCTACTCCCCCATTACGAGGTTTGCGCTTAAATATTTTAGTTACATCCTGTTTATAAGGATGTGGAATTCAGACAATCCTCATTTTTATTGAAACTCCACCATATCCAAAAGAAATAGGAGTTTGGGCAGCTATGAGCAAACGTATGATTATCGAGTTAATATTTTTTCATGGTAAAAATTCGTATCTTACTGAATAACTATCTTTAGTTAAAAGTAGAGTGTTGACATTTTAGGAAGGTTTGATGCTCAGAGATATAGGTTAGAGTTTTTTGACTCCGTTTATGGAGATGTTATATGATGGAGGAATTGAGGCAAGGGTATTTCGCACAGGGTGGGGCACGAATTTACACTGCCCGTGGAAACATGAACTTTGAGTCATACTTAAGGAAATCGATAAGCTTTTGCCCATAAAGAACGGGCCTGGCACGGGTAGGCTTCACTTCGGGCCAATGCCCGTTTCGATTAAAGTCCTTGTGAGGGCGGTCTAGGATGTATCAGGTCACGGATGGGATCACATTCTTGCTACCGGGGCATGTCCTTGAAAATATTCATTGGATACGAGCCGGACTGGCAATTCAAAATCTGATGCCCTCTAATTCGAAGGTTATGATGCGAGTGAGTAGTTCTAATATTTCAGATTTAATCAAAAGTGTCCTTTTTTTCGGCCTACTCTGTTGAAGTTTTTTTTTAATCACCTCCTTATAGTATTAGCACCAAGAAACAACCCACGACAAATAATACAAACAGACATTAAAAATATTTTAAATATAAATCTCTTCTTAAAAATCGTTTGTATATCTTTGTATTTGATACATTATAACATAAACAAAACAGTGACCTTATCGAACTAATAATTTTTCAAAATTATCTTCAAAGAGATAACAGCTTCTAGTATTAATGAAAACAAAGCAATCCATCAACATCATCTTAAAGATATACAAAAAATGACTTGTAGACTTTAGTGAAGACCGAAATCTTCATTCTTAAAAGGTTACATAATGGTTACGTTTGGAAAATTACCCAAAAAGTACGTGGACAAACATTCTCTCTATATGGTCTCATTAGAAGGTTTGATATTTATCGAATTAATTATGTGTGTTTGAGAATTAACAAGTTTGCACGGATACAATTTATTTGTTCAAAACGGTTTTGAAGGTTAATAAGAACAGATCGAAAATATTTGATTTGTTCATAATTTCCTATTAGTAGCTGTGGATAATTACTTATAACAATTTATAAGAAAATTATTGAAAAAGGTGATATTTTGGTATCACCTTTGATAACTATAACCTATCTTGAAAGAAATCCTAACTTAACCAAAACACATTGGGCGCCAAATATTTCCACCATTTTATTTTCATACAAGTCTTATAAAAAACCATAGGTTTCCGTTATTTATGTATTATTATTCTTATTAAATGAAAACAAAAAGAATGCGTTTATTAAGATAAATTAGTAACTGACGCTGCACTAATAAACGATTAAGCGAAAACAAAGTCCAGCAAAAAAGAAGAGAATTAATAAAGAAATAAACGATCAGCAAATTTACAAAGTTATTATTTTAAATAAAATTTTCTCATAGCTTCAGCCATTGAATTTGATATTTTCCACCTGATTTTGTTAATTTCTGCATTTCTACACTACCCACTAGAGGACGCTCCGACATAAATACTTAACTCAACATCACTCCCATGGATCAGGCGTACTGCGCAACCTCTCTATTGTCTATCAAACTTTCAAGTTGTGCCCACTGTTGTTCAAAACTTTGGTAGGCAAATAGATGGCGCCCATATCAAAAGAGTGCAGAGCAGTGTGGGTGCACAACGATATCTTTAACCGTTTCCAAAATAGTTCAAAAATTTCATTTTCATTTTGGTGTATGGTAACTACACATGACACCCAAACCGCATTATAGTCTGTAGAAAGATACAAAAATTTTTAGAAATTCTTGGATTTTTCGGATTTTTGGATTCGATTTTGTTCGATTCGGAGTTCGTCAGCCCCAATGTGGGGGTTTATTCGAGTTAATTCGTCATTTTTTAAATGATTGAGCTCAATAACGCGAGGTTTATGAGCTCCAACTTGTAAATATCTGAAATGGTAACGTTCAGTAAATAATGACACAGGCATTTTCACTGCTAGACCCGTCAAGCTAAGACTACGTTTTAATGTCTTGAAATTTTATTGCTCTACTTTTAAACAAACAACTGGATCAAAATCCATCCAGGTTTGGGTAGTTTTTGCAATCGATCTGAATCTGAACAAATCACCATGCCAACTCAGTCCAAACTTTTGCGTAGTGGTGCACTTCAGGTCAGTAGCTCAGGCATGCCAAGAATTTATTTATTGAATTCTATGGCCAAATGTTATTTCTTGATTTGACTGAAAATAATTATTTAGGTACTTTGTTTTTCCGTTGTCAGAAAAGTCTTCATCAAAACAATAGTAAACTAACTGCAGGCCCCTCTACTACGTCAAATCTACTAGCAATAAATAGCAGAAAATGACAGTTACCACTATATACCAGCACTCCTAAAATCGTAAACATTAAGTTCCCTACTCACAAGAGAACTGAGGTCCAAGTCAGATAGTGATCGTGCTCGCGCTAAAGTTGTCAGTCAAGCTTTAACATTTCACTCTCAAGTATTCAACGCTCTCCCAAGCTTCTTCCACGTCCAAGTTACCTGTGATTTTATTTCTTTTGTTATGTAAACAAAATTCAAAATGTAAATCATTTTTTTGTATAAACACCTACCTAACCTAGCCTAATCTATAATATAACTTAACCTATAACCTAACCTGTAACCTAACTTGTAACCTAGCATATAACCTAATCTTATAACCTAACCTATAGCATAACCTATAACCTAACATAACATTCAAATAAATAAACAGGGAAGCATTTTTTAATAAAATAGTTTTCGGCAAAGTTGTCCCGTCAGTGGCGTCAAATCGGGGACGTCAAGTTAGCCGGCGTCAAATGGTCCGTCGTCAAGTTGTCCTGCTTAAGTGAGATAATGATCGTGCTCAGGTTAAAGTTGTAACTCTAGATTTAAGATTTCAGACTCTCAAGTCTTTAACGTTTTGCCCAACCTTCTTGCACGTCCAAGTTACCTGTGATTTTATTATTTTATTTATTTGTTATCTAACCAAAATTCAAAATGTAAATAAGTTTTTGTATAAACACATAACCTAACCTGTAACCTCACCTCTAATCCGACCTGTAACCTAACTTGTAACAACTTGTAACCTAAATTATAACCTATCTAATAACCTAACTTATAACCTAATTTATAACCTAACTTGTAATCTAACCTATAACGTAGCCTATGACCTACTCTATAACAGAAACTAACCTGTAATCTCACCTGTAAACTAACCTGTAACCTAACTTGTAACTTAACCTGTAACCTGACCTGTAACCTAACTTGTAACTTAACCTGTAACCTAAACTATAACCCATAACAATCAAACAAATAAACAGGGAAGCATTTTTTAATAAAATTGTTTTCAGCGCCAAGTTGTTCAGCATCAAGTTTGTGGCGTCAAATTGGGGCGTCAAGTTTTCCGGCGTCAAATTGTCCGTCGTCAAGTTGTTGCTCCAGTTTTCTCGTTGTTGACTGAGTCAGTGACTTAAACCTCAGTTCTCTCGTGTTTCGGGAACCTAATGTTCACGATTTTAGCGCTGCTGATATATATATATATATATATATATATATATATATATATATATATATATATATATATATATATATATAATAGTAAGTTAAGGTAGTAGGGATATGCGTTTTAAGGGGTGGCAGTAATAAGGGGTTGATGATTTAAGGGGTAAATGTTAGTACGGGATCCATGCGTTTAGTGGTAGTTGTTTAAGTGGTCATGGTATAAGGGTTCATTGTTTAAAGGATTGCGTCGGCACACACTTGATCTCTTTAGAACTGAAAAATTTGATGAAGAGATAAGCATCTAGCAGCTAATAACCAAAGAAGAAGAAGGTATCACATGAATTGGTAAATGTCTTCTTTTTATAGAACCATGACTATGTACAGATGATACTGCTACTGATGGGCAATTGTTTTTAGTTGCAATGGCATTTGTCATCCAGACTTGCTTCGTATAAATACGAAGTTGGAGTTCTTGAGAAGTTCAACGAAGAAAAGTATCAAGATCCTCAAACGTTCCTCTTCCTGGAGAGAACCTCGATTTGGCGCATTTATGAACCTTATATATAATTGCCAATCTTGGAAAACATTTGGAACAGTTTCATCAATTGGAGCGCAAACTGACTACAGCCAATTCACGTTTCGCCAAAACGAATTTTCGTTCTAATTTTTATCCCATATATCAACGGATAATAATGTGCAGACAAACGATCAAAAAGATTAAAATAAGTTTCCTATAAAGAGCTTCTATGGTTATGCAATCTTCAAACTAATACAAACTAGTTTAGAATAGTTTGAAGAGAAAAAAGATATCAGACATAAAATAAAATTGACTGTTTAATTGTTACAACTCTTATACTTACTCAATTTCCTTTCTTGGTGCATTTTCAAGTGATCAAAGTTCAAAAAGGGTTGTATAAGGAGATATCAAAAATTAATTATGGCTTTCTATGAAAAAGCGAAAAACTATTATTTATATACATGTGGAAACATTTCAAACGTAAACTACATAATGTTGCCAAGAATTTTTGAAGCTTAATGTCCTTTCCCTCTGAAAATAACTTGGAAAAGATACTCGTGTTAAAAAAGTTTTCTTTACAGCAGCTTCAACTTGAAATAATAAAATAAATTGGAAATATTTTGGGATTCCACCTAAATACTGAACTTTGCACAGAAGAGCTACTACAGAAACCCACAATTAAAACGTGTCGCTCTTGGGAAAGTCCAAAGTATATTTTATTGTCTATACCTAATTATCATTGGATTTATCGAAGATCGCGTTTGCTGATTATTACTTAATAATGTGACTAATCGAATTTCCTTCTAATAAAAAGGAAGAAGTCTTAATACTGGGTCAATACCGTGAACGCAATCACGTCATTGAATTTCTTTTATCTTATCAAAATTATAATGTAATGTCAAACAGTTACCAGGCACGATTCATTTTTTATCTTTATTTAATTACCATTAGCTCCTATATTTTATTTCTTTTCAAACAGGGTCTATTGGTAAAGAGCTTATTGGCTGATGAGTCTTTAAGAAATTTTAAAAATGAGCAAACCATTATCGCTGATAACGGTTTGTATTTTTTCAATGAAACAGACGCTTAATTGATATTACGTCAAGGTAGCAAATTATGCTTGCGCGCGAAATGAATTGAACCAAGTTGACCTTATTCAATTTGTTGATGTCAAAGAACCTTTTAAATGTTCTAAATATAGTACTTAGAAGCTAATATAATTGATTTGAGAACTCATTTTTGTTTTTTATTTTCAGGATGGATTGGATCTCGTCACATCGTTACCTTTATGTTGTTCCTTGGTATGGCAAACGCCTACATCATGAGGACAAACATGTCAGTAGCAATAGTGGCTATGGTTAATCATTCAGCAATCACTCCAGAGGATATAGCTTATGATGATGAATGTGGTAGAGAAGAAAACGAAGTATGAATCTTCTTCCTCCTACGGGTGGAAACACAATATTGCAATCCTTACTTACAAATTTATCAATTTCAGACAAATTCAGAGTCAGCAGATGGAGAGTTCATATGGGAGACAGATATTCAAGCATACATATTAAGTTCCTTCTTTTATGGTTATGTGATAACTCAAATTCCATTTGGAATTTTAGCCAAAAAATATGGATCAATCAAATTTTTGGGCTACGGGATGTTAATAAACTCGGTATTCGGATTGCTTGTCCCAATCTCAGCGCATTGGGGCTTAGGATGGTTAATTACTATTCGATTTATTCAAGGACTGGGCGAGGTAAGCAGCTGCATACAAGCAGTACAAAGTGAAAAACCTCATTTTTGTTTCATTCGTCTACCTCTTAACATTATTTATTTACAAACCTGTTTCTCTATTGATACCACCTCTCCCAAAAACCTTGACAAAAGACGAAACAGAAATGTGCGTGTTTCACTCTTGTACCTTGTTTTATTATTCAAACATGCATTTCTGGTCAGGGTCCTATTGTCCCATGCACGCATGCGCTGCTGGCTAAGTGGATTCCTCCTAATGAAAGAAGTCGCATGGGCGCATTCGTATATGCAGGTATATGTTTTTTATTTTTATTTTTGTTTCACGTCCGACATTATCATCATATAATGTTTATTCATGCAATCATGTTTAGGTGTGAATATTATAAATGGAAATTTAGAGGTAAACAGAATATCTTTGAATATCATAATCCATAAATAATAAGTTATAATGTATTGTTTTATTGAATACATCCAACTGAGGTTTGCAGTTTTACAAAATACAATGCTTTGATATTCAGCACGAACCTATGCTAACTAATAATAATAAATAAAGATAAGATCAAGTTGCTTATTATCCAGCTAAGAGTTTAAAATTGATTGCAGTTTAAATATTTGACACTTATTATTTAAAAAATTCATAACTTATAATACCTCTTATAATAAGTTTTAAATAACTAATGAACATTAAAAATATTTAATTATGATTAATAGAAAATTGATTGCTACATTTCCAAGTTATAAAGTCTTTACTAAGATTGAGTCAAGTTGATCAGGTTGTTGTTAATGCCATTAATAAAAAAAAGACAGAAATAGTGATTTGAGTGAATAATCTGCTGTGTTGGTCATTCCAGAAGGACCAAGGCATTGCAAATCAGAACCTTAAATATTATGTAAAAACAGAATAGTTTACAAAAACATGTACAGACACTTAGACCGTATAAAAGGGTAAACAAGTGGTACAAGAAGTGCTATCAAATCAATGGAAAAATTGTCGAATTAAATACTATGTCGAAATACTATGTGCTGGGATTCTTAGAAGTAGGGAGAGAAAAGAAAAGAGAAAATTTATTGCAGTCTAAATATTTGACACTTATTATTTAAAACATTATTGACTTATCGAACGCGCCTGCCTTGGAGTTTGTGTAATATAACACAACCTTTTTATTCTATAGTATTGAGAGGACTGCAAGTGTTAATGGCATAATATTAATGAAATAATACATTGTTTATATTTACACTTCTAGCACATAATCACACTCATTTTCTTGCCATAAATACTCCATTATAAGATATTCTGCTTACTCAATCTTACCTCAAAGATCCAAAAATGAAAAACAAAGCATATAATCAATATTAATGCAACATAGAAAACATTTTATCTCATTGTGTAAGTCTTCTTTTATTCTTCTCCGCATACACTCATGTCAGTGATGAAATCTATTTATTTCACTCTGGATCACCTGAATCATTTCAGAATTTCTTTCTGATTCAGTGAACCTCAAGAAATATGAACTGGCTCATAAACATCTTAAGATTTCAACACTGCAGCATATTCTCATCGTAGCTATGCTCTGTATAAGGTGCAGTAACCCACTTTACAGACACAAAATTATTAGCTACACCTTGTATAGTGCAAACATTGCCTCAATACTATTCAATATGACATCGATGTATGACATAAAATCTTATAATATTGAGGGAGCCATTTATGATTATACTATATACTTTATATTATATTGTTGATTTTTTTACAATCAGAATAAGTTAATGTCAACATACCTGTCTTGAGGTAATCTGCAATTACATTTGGTACAATTGTTGCTTACACTTCAAAACACTAATTGCACAATTTATTTTCAGGTGCCCAATTCGGTACAGTAATATCAATGCCATTGAGTGGATTGCTATCAGCATCGGACGCTGGCTGGCCTTCAGTTTTCTATGTGTTCGGCGCTATCGGTACTGTTTGGTCGATAGCCTTCATAATATTAGTATTTGAAGATCCAGAAGCACATCCTCGAATAAAGGAAGAAGAGAAAAATTATATTCAAAAATCGCTTTGGGGTACAGCCTCGGCAACAGTAAGTTAATTTTTTTTATCCTTTTTTCATGTTTTTTCATTATAATCAATTCATTTTAGTCCCCACCAATTCCATGGAAATCAATTGTAACATCGTTACCTTTCTGGGCCATCCTTATAGCTCACATGGGACACAATTATGGTTATGAAACACTAATGACTGAACTTCCCACGTATATGAAACAAGTGCTTCATTTCAGCATAAAAGATGTAGGTTATCAATATTTCAAATTCATCAAACTGTTATTTATTTTAATATTTTTATAATTTCAGAATGGATTTTTATCTGCTTTACCTTATCTTGCCATGTGGTTCTTCTCAATGGGCGTGAGTCACGTTGCAGACTGGATGTTATCAAGTGGTCACTTCACTCATACAGCTGTAAGAAAAATCTTAAACAGTATAGGTGAGTTACTTCTTTTATAAATAAACAATCATTCAATATTAAATTATTAACTTTTTTTTTTAGGACAATATGGTCCAGCAGTTGCACTTATCGCCGCATCATTCACAGGATGTGACCGATGGTTAACAGTCGCACTCCTAACTGTCGGTGTAGGCCTTAACGGTGGTATATATTCAGGTTTTAAAGTCAACCACTTGGATATTTCACCAAGATTTGCTGGTATCCTAATGGCATTCACAAATTGTTTGGCAAATCTGGCGGGCTTGCTTGCACCTATTTATGCGGGAAATATAATTAAACGTGAAGTAAGTTTGATTTGATTTTTTTTATGAAAGATCTCTTGTAAATTGTGTTTTAATATTTTAGCCAACACAAGCCAAATGGGCAATAGTATTCATCACAGCAGGTGCAGTATACGCAATTTGTTGTACATTCTATAATATATTTGGTTCCGGAGAACGACAGCCCTGGGATAATCCAGAGAATGATGAAAAGAGAGCCTCGCAAATAAATAATGATGCCAAACATCCATCCCAAAGAAATAACAGCATTGTAACTATACAGGTTACGCAGACATAGTAATTTTCAAATTGTTGAAAACTACAGTTATTATTATGAAAATATTTATTTTGTAAATTAGAATTTAGATATTATTGTGTACATTATGTTAACAATAAATTTTTACACGATAAGAAATGTGTGTTACTTGCTTATAATTAATTTTCAAAATCCAGTCAATTTTCAATTTATATAGATTTTAGACTTAGTTTCAATCCAGAAGGTTTAAAAGATAGGAATGTTTCTAGAATTAACCATAAGATGGCGGTATGCGCGCGTGCTGATCACTTGTTTTGAAAGCGCCATTGTTTGTACAATCACAATATACAGTTGTTAAATTTTCAAACGGATTGGGTATAAACACACGTCATTACTAGCAATTCAAGTAAACAATTTGTGCATTTTCTGAATCATGAATAAAAACGAGTTCCGTGTAGTGATAAAACATTTCTTTTTTAAAGGCTTAAATGCTAAACAAATAAAAATGGAGTTAGACGAAGTTCATGCGGTGAGTCTTTGCCTTCGTATGCAACAGTTGCAAACTGAGTTGCTGAATTTAAATACTTGCTTATAATTAATTTTCAAAATCCAGTCAATTTTCAATTTATATAGATTTTAGACTTAGTTTCACTCCAGAAGGTTTAAAAGATCGGAATGTTTCTAGAATTAACCATAAGATGGCGGTATGCGCGCGTGCTGATCACTTGTTTTGAAAGCGCCATTGTTTGTACAATCACAATATACAGTTGTTAAATTTTCAAACGGATTGGGTATAAACACACCTCATTACTAGCAATTCAAGTAAACAATTTGTGCATTTTCTTAATCATGAATAAAAACGAGTTCCGTGTAGTGATAAAACATTTCTTTTTTAAAGGCTTAAATGCTAAACAAATAAAAATGGAGTTAGACGAAGTTCATGCGGTGAGTCTTTGCCTTCGTATGCAACAGTTGCAAACTGAGTTGCTGAATTTAAACGCGGCAGAACAAGCATAGAGGATGCACCACGTTCTGGCAGACTAGTGGCAGACCAAAACAGCTACCGATGACGAAACAAGTCCATGAAATCGTGATGAAGGATCGCCGAATAAAGTTGAGAGAGATAGCAGAGAAAGTAAGAATTTCATACGACCTTGCGCATATCATCCTACATCAACATTTGGCCATGAGAAAGCTTAGTGCTAGATGGGTGCTGCATCTGCTAACAATCGACCAAAAGCGAGTTCGAATGACCATTTCTCAACAATGTCTAGACATGTTCAAACGTAATGAAAAATATTTTTTGTGACGTTTTATAACTGTTGACGAAACGCGGATTCACCACTACACTCCGGAGACCAAAGAGCAGTCAAAGCAATGGACAAAACGTGGTGAGCCAACTCCAAAGAAAGCAAAGATTCTGTCTGCTGGGAAAGTTATGGCTACCGTATTTCGGGATTCCCGAGGAATAATTTTTATTGATTATTTGCAACACGGGAGGACAATAACGGGCGAGTACTATGCGTCGTTATTAGACAGACTGAACAAAGAAATCAAAGCTAAAAGGCCTCATTTGACAAAGAAAAAGGTCTTGTACCACCAGGATTACACTCCATCCCACAAGTCGGCAATTGCGATGGCGAAACTGCACGAACTACGATTCCCGTTAATTGAACATGCAATTCGCCAGACCTGACTCCGTCGGATTTCTTCTTCTTCCCAAATCTCAAGAAATGGTTGGCTGGAAAGAAATTTTCATCGAATACTGAAGTCATCGAACCTGTAAATGGATATTTTTAATATTTCGAAGTGTTTGTCCAATATATACCGAACTACAAAAAGAACAATTTAAACGGTAAATGCCCGATTTCATGATATCATATATATTGGACAAATACTTCGAAGTTTTGACATAAGATATAAAGAACACGTACGTCATTACAAAAATAAACATCCTGAAAAATCGAATTACGCCAAACACCTTTTAGAACAAAATCACACAATGACTCCTCAAAATAATATTAAATTCCTACATCTTTGTAATAACAAACGCAAATTAGACATTTTAGAGCCTTTGAGATATACAAACACAAACTCAGGGTACCTTTAATGAATGAACAACTTGAGCTCAGTAATTCTCCGTTACTGGAAGTATTAGATATTTAATTCTGATTATTATTATTATATTATCTAGTTACCTATTTTTGTATCTACCTTAGCGACGTGTTTGTTTATAATTATATTACCTTTGATAATGACAGCATAGCTGTCGAAACAATATTGTCAGGTTGTATTTTAATAAAACTGTGAAACTTTTAATAATCTTTATTTATTTCATGATTATGGAGTTCCACAAAGTAAGGCTGGAAACAATAAACAAAAAAATAAGGAAATAACTATAGATAGTATTGTACGTATTATAAAAGATTGTCAGAATATAATATGAAAAAGCTTTTCAATGATAGTGTAGTTAGTTGAGGAGAATGGATCAAGGTGATAAGATGGATAAGCTCCCAAGAGCTTAAAATAGGTCTGGAACAGTTGTTATTATTTATAATTCATAATGTATGGTTGAATTTTTAAGAAATAGTCCATTTCGTTCTAGCAGTATTTTCTACTTTCCAATTTTAAGGTTTCCATGGATGTAAGCCCCCTTTATAGGAGTGCACATATCAATGTCTTTTTTAAACACTGTTATCTAACTTCTACTGCTCAGGTGATTTACTAGACATTCATATGAAACATAGAACAAATTGTGCATTAAAAATCTTTAATGATGGATTGTTAAGAGTTACAACAAAAATGTTATATATCTATGTTGTGCCTAATAGAGTTTGCGCAAGGTAGTTTTCGTTATAGTTATAGAGCTATAGCGGAGGAATCATAATCGTAAGAGCGATCTTCCGTTTCGTTGTTTGCGCGTGACGCAGTATTTACGTTATATTTTGACAGTTAAGAAGACACAACCGTCAACCCCTTGAATAAAATTGAGGTTATCTTAGAAAAATACTTATGTAGGTATATGTATTACAACAAGAACTACAATCCTCGCTATTGTAAAATTGTTTTGATTGAACAGCGTAGAAACGACTAACAATATGGACAATAATACTTTGGAAATTCTTGTGGCATGTCTTAGTACAGAAGAGGTAAAGGAGTATTTAATGTACGTATTCCTGAACATGCACATTTTAACTCTTTGCTTTGAATTGTTTTCAATAGGACCTACCTTTCCTCATCATGACATAACACTGCATGAAGATTTCCCCACAATTCTTCTTCCGTTGTTACAACATCTTCACACAAAATGTTAAATAATTCCTTTAACGCTTTAATTCGTTCGGTCTCGGAAAAACGAAATCTTTTTTGCTTGGAGGACACCGTTTCCACTGGGGATAATGAACCCTGAACTTTTTTTTCCCATTCCTTTTGGGAACACATTTTACACGATACAACCAGAAAAAACAATAACCGATCACGCATTTAAAGAGGTTATGTTTTTATTATGTTTGTTGGGCTTCACGTGTTTACTTTAGGGAGTTCGCGTGCCTTTGGTTGGCAACTTTGAATTAATTTACCGTTGTGTTTTTTGATTGGTCAACGTTATTTTATAAAATAGCGGAAAGAAATTGCTCGTACGGTATGATTTTCGGTGTCGTTATAGATATAACTATAAGGACAGAGTTTTATAAGGGAAAACATCCCCTTGCGCAAACTCTATAATGTCTCTGGCACTCTTAAATTACGTGCCAAGCAGCATCTAAATAGCAGTAACTGAAATCGGAACTTTCGAGTAGTTGTTACTGCAACTAACTTATTACTTTATAGGTTTAATTACTTCAGTTTGAAACATTTTAGTAATTATGTAGTTGTTTATACTATTTATTGGAACTATGCAGTTCCATTACTTCTACGTAACTTTTAAAGTAGGTGCCACTTAGTACAATTACTTTAAAGTTGTTGCAACTTCAAAGTGGTATTATGATTGTACCAGTTTAAAGTTTTTAAAACTTTAAAGTAGTAATAAAAAGTTCCTGCCACCTATCTGAAACACCTTTAAAGTAACGAAACCTTACCATGTAGTATTGTAAATAAAACTTCAGTTTTTCCTACACAGGATAGAATCACTTTAAAATGATCTTTACTACTTGTTTTGCATCAAAATTACTACAAAGATCCAGTTAATTGCTATTAGAAATTACCATGAAGTGACAGTAACTTGTATTAGGCAATCCAAATCAATGTGGTTGCTGTGGGCAAATATTCCTGTCGGCTCCATAAAATCACCATTTGATAGACTTTTGGATTATCAAGTAAATTAGCCTAATTGATCCAAATAATGATGGCCGCTGTGGGCAAACATTCCCGTCGGCGCCACAGATTGGTTGGTAATTGAATTGCCTAATGGAGGCATAACTGCTGTAGGTTTTTTGAATTTGAAGGTTAATTGTGTTCATTAATTGTGCACTGGTAATAGTTGGGGACAATACAAAATATTATTTTGCTCCCATTTACAGGGAACAAGGGTGAAGTATATTATCTTTTTTCCTTTGGTTGTCACAACCTTAAAATATGCCATATCTAATTATTATGTAGCAGTATAAAAAATATAATATTCATGTGTTCATTAAATAAATAAAAGATTAATAATGGGAACTTTGCAGTGACATTAAGAACTGGACACATTTATATACATTATACGGATTGTGTGTGGTAATATCCAAAGGCACTGAGTCGACAAGGCAGCTCGACAGTGAATCATATCCACACACTAAGAATAATGCAAGAAAAGTGTGAAAAGAAGAAAATCCCATTACATATAGCATTTATCGATTTTAAGCAAGCTTACGACCGTTTAAAAAGAAGTGAAATAATAACAGCTCTAAAGTTCTTAAAATGTCCTGTGAAGATCGTACAACTAATTAATATGACATTAAAATATACAAGTTCACAAGTAAAGATCAATGGGGAAAAAACAAAAGAATTTCGTACCAACCTGGTTTAAAACAAGGTGATCCGCTCTCCACCACGATTTTTAATCTCGTGTTAGAAGTAGTCATTAGAAATTGTCAGCAGATCAGAAGAACAGGAATGACACTCAAAACCGCCCACCAATGCATAGCATTTGCAGATGACCTCGCATTCATTGACAAGAACAAAAAAAGGATTAAAAGCACATTTTGGCAGACTAAGTACGGAGGTAACAAAATGGGAGCAAAAGTGAATGCGGAAAAATCTAAATATATGGTCATAGGAACAAGCAAAAAAGGCTACAAGGTAATTTAATATTTACAGTGGCAAAAGAAACGTTCGACTTCGAAAAAAAGGGAAAGCTTCGTGTATCGCTAGGATCAGAGTTATGCAGCTACGGAAATCCAAGTTGTGAAATCGAAAGAAGGTCTATGCTAGGGACCAGAAGGGCAGGATCAGTAATGAAGATAATAAAAGCAAAGAACATATCGTCAGCTACACATGAAAAGTACAGAAGTCCAAAAATATTGTTTACAAGACATGTAACACTTTTTCATGTTGCTGTCAAGGCTTTTCCACGTGTGCCTGATTTTATTTTGCTATTTAAGCGATATCTACTAATTATTTTCGGGATTTCTTACATTTACTTTATAGAAAAAGTAATATTTAATCAGATAATTCTCAATTTTTTCAATTTTGGCACTTACACACTTTTCATATGAAGCGTCCTACAACGCAAAAATTCGTATATATTGCGGTGTATTTAATTAATAAAAATTGCGCCACGTTCGGGGCAAGCATAAAATATATGCGATGATCTGTAAAAGTAAAATAAAATATATCCACCGTTCCAAATATAAACATAAATTATATACGGTGGATTAAAATGAGAATACACCACAGATATTTCTTTATGCCACTCAGTTAGCTCAGGTTTACTCAGTAAAGCATAAATTATTTGAATTACGAGACTCTTATTAATTCTTATGCCTAGAAAGGAAGAAAAACTTATGGTGTAAACACTAAACCTCCTGCAAGCTGGGCAACCACTGCTAAACTCTGAATTCAAAAGAAAAGAACACTGGATGCTTGTATTTGCATCAATTAAACACATATGTAAATTTGAAAACACATAAACTTTATTTAAAAAACAAAATAAAAATTCGAATGGAAGGTCAATGTAAAAAAAATGTTATTCAAACTAATACAATTAATAATTGAGAAATAAATTCTCAGGCTTGCTCAAACGTTATTAATAGTAGTAATGGCCTGACAGTCATTCATTTGAACAGACCAACACAAATCAAAATTTATTTATAAATAAAACTGTTTATCAAAATAAAAATAAGTTTTAATTAAAAGAAATTTAGTTGTTTTATTTAATTGAAATCAAATAAATTCTCAAAAGAACCTAGTAAACTAAACCAAATAAGTTTATATTATTAAGGATGAACTTTATAAGTTACTTATTATTAATGAGATTAACAAAAACCATTTATTATGATCAACCTGGTATGTTATAAAATAGTTTCCTTTTATATACCTATTAATCCTTTAGTGGTAACACTGCTGTCATACACATCAGCTGACTTCCTATCTTCAAAACATCAATACATAGATCGATGTCAAAGGAATAGATTCAACCAGAATTTATTTAAACAATCACGTTCACTTTATATAATTGTTGCACAATAATTAAATCTTCTTTTAATCCTTAAAATTATTCAGGTAACACTTTAGTTTGATTCAAACTTTATTTATACATGACATTTACGTCAAACACATATGGTTGAAGTATCTAACCTCAAATTAAATTACAGATTTTATCCGGAGTCGGGCATAGGTTTTGCCTTGAACGTTTTGTCGACTGATTTTGTTACAATTTGCTCCTTGATGCCAAAACAAAAACCGGCGATGACATATTTTCAAAATAAAGGCACATCAAGTAAGCTTGGTGACGTCACTAATCCAGCACAGCTGTTATTAATTATCACTAATCTTAATTCTGTGATTACAGGATTGTAGTCCTTAAAACAAGGGTCAAAAATGTATCGTACCGAAGGTATAAAAGAAAAACGATTGACAATATACAAATCTCGTTACGATCTAAATACATATAAAACTCAACAAATCAAGGTTCATCCTTTACAAACTAGTTACAGAAATACACAATTCAAGTAATACAAATTTTCCATAGGAGCATCTTTACAATTTACTACAAACATAAATTTTTACAGTACGAACTACAATGAATAAACCAATTAATGCATTTACAAGTTCCAGCTTAAATATTGATTCAAAATTAATCAATTTCTGATCAAAATGTCCAGCATACAGTACTCCAAGCACTTACATAAAAACAATGGTGAGGGAAAATAGGATAAGAGTCAATAAGAGTCACAATGTAACAAAACGACACGATTTAAACCTTCATCAATTAGAATGGTCAGAAATTTTATAACCAATTTCAAAAGTTAATTGTATTATATAAGTCATGATAAGATTGACCTAATTTATCTGTTTTTAGTTAATTAACAACGTGAAACTGAGCTGGTCTCCTGGAAAATAGAAAAATTTCCCTAACGTTGAACATCGTAAACTCTAAATATGAATAAGGAAATTACTTCTTCCTAACAAGTGGAGAGCACATCCCAATGTGTAACTTCGGTTGCATAAACATATTTATGATCAAGCAATCTAATTAAATGATATCCTTTTTCTAAAAATGTGATCTATTTATTATGCATAAGAAATCTAGGTTATGTTTGCATGAAATTTTTATTCTTAATTTTTAATTTAAGTATTAATGAACCTAACTGTGGTCCTATACAGGGTGTTTTGAAAAAGATGCCTTTCCCGTTAAAGAGCAATAGAGAAACATGTGTAGAGTAACATCTTACTAACAATTTTCTGAAATGCCCCTTTGAAATGACAACCCCCCTTATAAAAATAATAGGCACGCCACTGCAAATAGTAGATAAAGCTGTATGAAATGAAAATTGTGTCTACTAATACATACTTTTAAATGTCATGGACAAATAAGCCATAAACTAACCCAAGCAGGTAGCAGGATAAATATTTATAAATTCTTCGGAAGATTGTAATCAACACCAAATTGCAGTACGTGCTTTTAAAACGTTTTTAACTATAAATAATAACACTCATTTTGAACATCTGTAATAACTGTTACTTGCTCAGATCTTTGAGATTTGTAACTGCAGTATGCAGTTTGTCGTCAACCTTCTTTGTGTTAGGTGTTGATAAACTTGAGTTTCCATTAATACACGTTTTTTAGAATTAATAACTTGCATTAGGTAGTGTTAAGTGTTTGTTTTAGTGATATGTAAGATAATTAGCCAGGTAAATCAAAAGCCGATAATCCAATCTTTAATGTTTAATATAAAAATGTATCAATACATGGACCGAATCCGACCAGTGTTAACTAATAACTAAAACTTCCCTTTCTTTTAATAATCGTCTTGCCGTTACATGGCAGACGTTCAGCATCATTAAGCATTTACGACCCTTAAAAGTTATGTATAAAATCAGAATGTTTCAGACCAAACATTAGTAAGCGTGAATTAAAAATAACCAATGGTAGAAATATAAAGGGCTTATTCATTCTCGTATCCCTACAGATAAGT
Source organism: Agrypnus murinus (assembly GCA_929113105.1). Classification (NCBI taxonomy): domain Eukaryota; kingdom Metazoa; phylum Arthropoda; class Insecta; order Coleoptera; family Elateridae; genus Agrypnus; species Agrypnus murinus. The sequence continues at coordinate 115,798,976 of OV816027.1, forward strand.
AGTTTATTTAAGTGTATTTAGTTACTGTTTAAATTATGGCAGAACCAAACACGCCTGTTGAATGAACGGAACTTTTCAAAAAGTACACTTATACCGCGAGTGCAATTTTGCCAATGACTATTGGAACGCAAACAGGAAAATTCCCAGTTTGCACAAAATTTTTTACTCGTAAACGGTAAGTAAGTACCTACGAGCAAATAGAAACAGGAGAGAACATTTCAATGGTCGGGGGTAAGGAACCGACGCGACGGAAGTCGGCCATTATATAAACCACGTTGAGCAGGTCGGGGTTGTTGACGTACGACGTTCGATATTGTCCGTGTCAGGTCGGGGTTGTTGACGTATACAATCGATCGATATTCATCGGGTGCCGGTACCCTCTCTCACTCACTCGTACCCTCTCTCACTCACTCTTATAAACCACTTTTTCTAGCAGTTCCGTCGCGTGGAATATAATGCAATGTTCTCTCCTGGTTCTATTTGCTCGTAGGTAAGTACTCATTTTGTTAAAATGACATTCGTAAAATGAAAAACAGGCAATGTTTCCATCACAATTAGGTCAACGAATGTATGTTACATTTTATTTACCGACCTTAATAAGTGATCAAGTCATCAAGGTAGTGAGTCACTCGGCAACCGCTGCTGAAATTCAATTCTGTTGTTTCTGTAAATTGATACGTACGTAGCGGAGGTCAGTTACTATTGTTTGCTTTATCAGTAATTCAGGGTCAACAGCTTACAAACAATCCATAGTCGACTCGTGACTTGTAAAAAATACGGAAAAATCCGAAATTTTTTTTATTTTTTATTTTTATTTTATGAGTTTTGGGGTCTCTATATGGTCTTTCACCCCTTTAAAGCATTGCATATTTTTCCGGAACACCCTGTATATAGCCTTTATATTAATTGTGCCTATGACATAGCATGTCTCTTTTTTAATTTAAATCTGATATATGAAAGGTCTGTTTTAACGTTTCCGTTCTGTCATTAATAAAATTTTCAATAAGGTGATTTGATATCACCGCAATATATACAACTGTAATAAGACAGGTAGTGACCTACGCGTGTGAAACATAGGTTCAAGAAAAGAAAAGAAGAAGAAAAAGGCGTGAGAGAATAAAAGTGTGGGAAAGGAAAATGCTCAGGATGATATATGGAGGAGTGAAACAGAATGAACTATGGAGACGAAGAATGAACCAGGAACTTGAAGATCTTTATAAGAGTCACAGCTTAATAACTTTGATAAAGCAAAGTAGAATTAAATGGATAGGTCATGTTGTAAGAATGAGAAATACTAGAGCACCACAAACGCCCTAATGGACGAACGACATGGGAAAAATCGTAAAGGTAGACCAAAAACAAGTTGGCAACAATATGTTAAAGAAGACTTGGAGGAATTATGTACAACTGACTGGGAAAATAGAGCAAAGCAAAGAAACTTGTGGAGGAAACTTATCCAAAATGCCTTAGGCCATAAAGGCCTGTATTAGGGTATTAGCCTGTAGTGCTGTCATTTATATATACTGGGTGTTTGAAGGTAGGACATTGCCCCTTAATGCTCCCCTAGCTATGGCTTTGTCTTGAATTCCATGAACGGGCGTATGTTTTGTAAGGCATTAATCTGGCCATACAAAACATTTCCCCATTTGTTACAACACGCAGGTCGATACCAGAAATCAATATGCCATAAAAATTGAAGATCACAAATTTGACGGATAAGCCTCTATGATCTGATGCCCTTGATATAAAGAGAATTAAATGTTTCAACACGACACAATTTACAAAACTATTGGACACGATGTTAACAACAGAGGGTAATGCACTGGTATGCGACACAAAAACTTTCTGTTTTGTATTGAATTTGTTATGTACTGTAGTATGTACCTGTAGTACAAGCAGTAAATGGAACGGTCATGATCCGGCAAGTGTAAGACTTTGCCAACAGAGGGATTCTGTTCTCGAAGTTCATTCAGCAGTCCAAATTTATTTCTAAACACTACTGCGATCCCCCTGGACATGCGGAGGTCCTCGGAGACACAGTGGGCAATGGAATAATCACCAGGGACCCGGGAGAGAACTTGTTGCATCTCGGTCGTGACTCCGAATCGGGTTTTTCTAGTTCCGGAAAACGCAGCCATAAATTCTCCAAAGGTTGGCTGATCATCTTCAGGCCTTACGGTATTAACAGCTACCTCAGCGTCATCTCGATCCGGGACTACGTTATTGTTTCCCACATAGTGCGCCAGACGATTGGAGTGTGCCACCTTTGGTTTCCCTCTTGGCAATTTCTGGATGCGATAAATCAAGTCATTTATTCGTTTCTTCACCTGGTATGGACCCTCCCAATTTCACTGTAACTTTGAAGAATAGCCACGACGTCTTTGCGGGTTATATAACCAGACAAGCTCTCCAGCTTTAAACCTTCCTTCTTGGGCTTTCACATCGTACAAAGTCTTCATTCGGTCACTCGAGATTCGGCTAGTGTTTCGGGTTCGGTCGTGAATATCCACCAACTTCTTCTTTAAGTTGACATAATCATTTCCGGCTACCTCCTGTTCTGCGGGCGGACATCCAAATTCCAGATCACACGGCAACCGTAGCTCACGTCCAAACATCACAGACGCTGGTGACTGACCGGTTGTTTCGTGAACCGATGCACGATAAGCCACCAGAAACAGATGTAGGTATTGATCCCAGTCTCGTTGATGATCGGGGACGACCTTCGCCAAATATTTGCCCATTGTCCGATTCATGCGTTCTACCATTTCATCGGACTGCGGATGTAACGGTGTTGTCCGAGTCTTGCGAATGCCCAACAATCGACAGACTTCTCCAAAGAGTACAGACTCAAAATTGCGGCCTTGGTCCGAATGCAGCTCCATAGGCACTCCGAAACGACTGAAAACTCCTTGACTAGTACGTCAGCAACAGTCGCGGCTTCCTGGTTTGGTAGGGCATATGCTTCTGGCCATTTGGTAAAATAGTCCATTGCCACTAAAATGTATTTATTCCCATCGTCGGTCTCGGGAAATGGTCCGGCAATGTCTATAGCTATTCTTTCCAGAGGACTACCCACATTGTACTGCCTCATAGGTGCTCTTCGTTTTCCCAAGGGTCCGTTACCAGTGGCACAAAGTTCGCATTTTCGGCACCACTCTTTCACGTCTTCTTTACAATTGACCCAATAAAAACGCTCTCTAACTTTCTCCAAAGTCTTCTTCACACAAAAGTGTCCTCCTGAGGCACCGTCATGGAGATGTCGCAATACTGTATCCACTCGGCTCCTTGGAACCACAAACTGAGACCTAAAATGGTGGTGCCATCTTCACTTTCCAGCACTCGCTTCAGGAGATCATCTTCCACCTTCAAGGACTCCCATTGGGCCCAACATGCTTTTAGGGTTCTGTTGAAAGGGCTGACAGCTTCCCAGGCAGGCCTTTCTCCCACACGCTTCCATTCCAGTACCATTTTTAATTCGGGATCAGCCTCCTGCTGTCGTTGCAATTATTCCGGCAACCATTTGTCGTTGACGATAGTAGTTCTTAATACTTGGCAAACCTTCTCTTCCAGACGAGAGCAATGACGGCAGTCCGTTGGACAGGGTCTTCTTGAAAGAGCATCGGCATTTCGATGACTAGTGCCCGCTCGATGTTCCGTGTCAAAGTCATATCCTTGTAATCGTTCGATCCACCTTGCGACCTGAAGCCATTTCAACGCTGCATGGTCCGTCCTCAATAAAAACTTCCGTCTGTACAAGTATTTGTAGAAGTGCTCAACGGACTTCACGATAGCCAATAATTCTTTTCTGGTCACACAATAATTCCTTTCGGCTTTTGACAAAACCTTACTAAAATAGCCGATGACCTTTTCTTGTCCATCCTGTATCTGAGAAAGTACACCCCCAATGGCCAGATTACTTGCAGCTGTGTCAAGTATGAATTTCCCTTCTGTCCGTGGATAGCTCAATATTGGTGCTGTTGTCAAGGCACGCTTCAACTGTTGGAAAGCTGTTTCGCAATCCCCGCTCCAAATATACTCGCGCCCATCTTCCGTTAACCTTGTCAGGGGCTTCGCTATATTGGCAAACCCCGGAACGAAACGCCTGTAGTAGGTACATAACCCAAGAAAACTACGAACTTGGTGTTTATCTTTCGGTGTTGGCCACTCTTGGACTGCACGGATTTTATCGGGGTCGGCTGCCACTCCATTTTGTGATACGACATGCCCGAGATGTTTCACCTCGCTTCGGAATATGGGGTACTTTTTCGGACTCATGTTTTTTCAATTTCATGTTGGCTGCACGCAGTCTCCGGAACACTTCCTCCAGATTTTTCAGATGTTCACTGAATGATTTTCCAACTACGATCACGTCATCTAGATAGACCAGGTAAGTCTTCCACGACAACCCCCTCAGGATGGTCTCCATTAGACGCTCAAAGGTGGCCGGAGCGTTACATAGACCGAAAGGCATAACTGTAAACTGCCATAGTCCGGAACCAATAGTGAACGCGGTCTTCTCCCGGTCTTCAGGTTCCATTTCAACTTGCCAATAACCACTCTTCAAGTCCAAAGTCGAAAACCATCGTGAACCAGACAGGGTATTTAACGTATCGTCGATGCGTGGTAAGGGATAGCTGTCTTTCTTGGTCACGTTATTAAGCTGCCGATAGTCCACACAAAATCTCGTTGACCCGTCCTTACTGACCAGGACCACCGGTGATGCCCATGGACTGCTGGATGGCTCGATGACCCCTTGTTCTTCCATATCAGTAATGATTTTCTCGGCTTCTGCTCGCCTTGCTAAAGGTAAACGTCTCGGTTGCTGTCGGACTGGCCCAGAGTTCCCTGTATTGATTTTATGTCTCACAATATTGGTTCGTCCCTTCTGGGTATCATCAAGAGCGAAAATATCTTGGTATCGGTGAACCAAACCCTGTACCTCTTTCACTTCCATTCTGTTAAGGTCTTCACACGAACTTGTAACCATACCCACTAATTCTTCACCCTGGTCTTTGGGCATTGGTCTTGGAACATCAGCCATACACCTGGCTACTCGGAATACTGGCACACACCGTCCTACAAGGGTGCTTTTCTTTAATGTCACCGGATCCATATGGATTCATAATCCTCACCGGTACTGTCTTTCCAACCTTGATCAGCGCTTTTCCCACCAGTATGCCACTATGGATCTTCTTATCAAAGACAGGCTCCATCATTCGCACACATCCTACCCGAAGATCTCCATCCAAACCTGCCTCGACAATTATCTCGCTCCGATCTGGTAATATCACGTCTTCTGTCAGCAACACCCTTACGACAGGGTCTTCTCGTGGGTGCAACGTAAGTTATTCGTTACCGACCTTCAAAACACCCTCCTTCAAATCCAACGTAAAACCAAATTTTCTCAGGAGGTCCATTCCCAAGATGAAGTCGTCAGTGATGTCGGCTACCAGCACCTCATGATCACGTTCTTCACTTCCAATGCCAAGCTTCATCTTCACCACTCCGCGTGTTGGTATTACTTCACCCGTCGCTGTACTTAGTTGAGTAGTTGTCTGTAACAGCTTCATACTTGTTCGTAGAACGTCAGGGCGTATAATTGATTTTTGTTGCCCCTGTATCAATAAGTAGTGGAACAATTCGGCTAGCAATCTCCCCATCTACGAACAAACTGCCGGTACTATTCTTTGATGTTACGGCATGGATGGTGATCTCCGGGGCATCTTCACTCAAGGTCAACGTTCGCCCCTCTCGTCGACCCCCTTTAGTTTTCCGACGGCTGAATTTGTTTTTGTTTAGGGCAACGGCGTCGTAGGTGCCCTTGTTGGCCGCAGTTCCAGCAACGGGGTCCTCGAACTTCTTGAGGATTCCTCTTATGACTGTCTTCCTCCTGAAGAACTCTCATTAGTAACTCCTCTAGGCGGTCTTTCGAACCTTCTTCTTCTTCAGCAACGGTTCGAACTCGCCCGTGACCTCGGGACGCTTGCTTTGCGGCTTCAAATTCTAGAGCATGGGCAAGCGCATCATCAGTCGTTCTTGGTCGTGCCAGCCTTAATGACTGCTGTGTTTCTCCGTCTCTTAACCCATCAATAAAGGTCTGCACAGCTAGTTGTCCCAGAAATGAATCTGGTGCCGCAGGGTACGCCAATCGGACAAGCCGCGCAACATCGGCTTCAAACTCCTGAAGGCTTTCTCCATTCTTCTGGACACGATTCTTCACTTGCGCGTGATACACTTGTTGAAGATGCGCGTCTCCATATCTCATCTCCAATCTAGACACTAACAACTGGTAATCATTTTCCTGTCCTGCTGGGATTGTTTGCAGGACGTTCAACGCGTCTCCACGCAAAGCCACAGTTAAAGAAACGGCCTTTTCCTTGCCTGTCCATCCGTTGGCCCCAGCGGCCGCCTCAAATTGTTTGTAGTAGGTGGACCAAGGTATCTTTCCATCGAACGAGGGTGGTTTTACTTTTATCCCTACGGCAGGACCCTTTTCTTCTTTAAATTGTTTTTTTACTTCATTAAACGGCCACTCAGATGTTGAAGGAAACCGTAGTTGACTCATTCTATCTTCCAGCATTTCGGTTGTGTCGTCTTTCTTAGTTGTTGGTGGTAATTGCATTTGGGCTATTTTCTCTTCTACCATCTTTATTATCCTATCTTGTTCCGCCAATCTACCTTCCAACTCTTTGAAAACTTTATCTTCCAACGCTTTGACATTTTCCAGCAATTCTCCTTTAAGCCTTCTTCAGACTTTTCTAATAATTCTGCAAACCTTCTAGAATTCTCTTCGTGTTTTTCCAGTAATTCTTCTTTAAGCATTTTAGAATTTTTAAAAACTTTTTCTTTCAGTTCTTTAGTATTTTCCATTAGCTTTGTAGAATTCTCTTTGACTTTCTAGAACTTTCCAGTAACTCTTCTTTTAACATTCTAGAATTTTCTTCCATTTTACGTAACAACAAATTAGTATCAATTGCGGGTCCAGGTATTTCGAAGCGGTAATTTTCAATGTCTTCCTTCTGTTCTAAAAGCCATTCTCTTAACCGATTTATCAACACGCTTTTAAGGCCCGTTGTGTCCAACTCTCGTTCCCCAAGTTCGTGTTTTAACTCTATTAATTTAAGATCTTTTAACAATCTCATCGTCATTTTATTATTAGTTGGAATTATTTTTAACACTAAAAGATTATTCTCACAGCACTTTATTTATTACACGATTTATTTATTTTAAAACTCCACACCTGCAACACCACTGTAACGTTCTTTTTTAAAATAATAACAAAAATGCTGTTGAATCGTCGATTAATAAAGAAAAGATTATTTACAATGCACTTAATTAAAAACACTATAACTATAAACTATTTAACGAACTATTATCTAAATGCTAGGTATTTACAAATTTATTTGAAGACTATTTATATGGAAACTATTTATGTATTACAACAATTATTAACTAATTATTCAGAGTACATTTCAACACGACGCTGGTTAAACATTAACTGCCCCCTTCTACTCACGATCTTAATTTATATCTTTGTATGAGTATGAGATGTATGAGTATGACTCATACATCTAGAATGTTCGATGACGTGTTGATGAGTCATACATGCAGCTGTTGATAAATTATGTCAATGAGGCGTGTCGATGAGTCATACTTGCAGGTGTTGATTGATGAGTCATACATGCAGGTGTTATTGATGAGTCATACAGTTGATGACTCATACATCTAGAATGTTTGATGACGTCATATGTGGGTTTACTATTCGTTACAATATGAATGTGCATATGTACATCATCTTTTTTTTTAATTCTAATATGCAAATCTACTTACCTACTTTGATATGAAAGGGTTAAACATGATATTTTTATAGATGTTGTTACACAGGTACACGAGTATATATTATCAGGCACAAAATGCAGTTTTAGCGTAGGAGCAACCCAGTAATTCCGATAAAAATATTGATATACTTTCCTAATAATTTTCTGAAAATATCAAAAGCATAATTTGCATATTTGCATCTATTTACAAGAATACTAGAAAAAAGGCTAAGAGACTATGTGGAGCATAAAATGGAGGAGGAGCAATCGGCGTTTCGTCCAGGAAGGCAAGCGAATGAAAATATATACATATTAAGAACCATAATACACAATACGATAGAGGAAGGAAAACAATTATATATAGTATTTATAGACCTAAAGGCAGCGTTCGACACGGTAAAAAGACAGGCATTATGGGGCATATTAGAACAGTTAGAAGTACCACACCAGCTAATAAGAATAATAAGAAGTGCAATTAGCACAGCAAAAGGCAAAGTACGAATAGCGGGACAGCAATCAGAAATATTTGAGATGAAGAGAGGCATAAAACAGGGGGACAGCTTAAGTCCATTACTGTTTGTGTTGATAATGGATAAAATAATAAAAATAATCAAGAGAAAAACAGAACTGAAGACGGTAGTGGGATTCAAAAACCTAGAGCCAGTAACAATTAGTAGCTTGATGTATGCAGATGACGTGGTCTTAGTAGCAAACACGAAAGAAAAAATGCAGAATCTAATAGACACCTGGGCCAATGAGATACATAATATGAAGATGGAGATCAATATAAGTAAGACGAAGCTAATGGCAATTAATGAAAAACAGGAAACAGAGATCACTTGCAGGGGAGTACCGATAGAAAAAGTTACAACGTACGAATACCTAGGATCTATATTAACAAACGATGGGAAAATAGACACAGAAATAGCCAACAGAGCAAATAAGGCAACGAGGATTTATTACTCAATAAATAAAACAATTCTAGGAAACAAGCAAATTGAAACAGAAGTGAAAACAAAAATCCACAACGCAATAACGGTACCGACAATTACATACGCAGCTGAAAATTGGACCCTATTGAAGAAGCATGTAGAGAAATTAAACGCGATAGAAATGAAACATATGAGAAAAATTACGGGAATAACCAAGTGGGAACATGTAAGAAACGAACAAATAAGAGAGATTGCGAAACAACCACCGATAACGCAAGGAATAGAAAGAAAACAAATAAACTGGTTTGGACACCTATCTAGAATGAGAGAAGAGAGCCTGGCAAAAAGAATAATGGAAATGGGGAAGGTGAAGAGAGGAAGGAGGGGAAGACCAAGAAAAAGCTGGATAGAACAAATCGAAGACATTGGAAAATCAAGAGGGAAATCCCTCACTGAGATGAAAAGATTAACTACAGACAGGAAAGCATGGAAGGAATGGGTTGGAAAAGGACTGGACCCGCAATCCGACGCCTGAAAGGGCACCAGGAAAAGAGAAAGAAGAAGAAGAAGAAGCATAATATAACTAAACCATGAGCAAAAACTTTTACTTAAAAACTAAAAATTCTCGAAAATTACTTTCATCATTTGATCATAACTTCGGCATTTCTACATAGATTTACATTGTAAATACCGTTTTCTCTTCGTAAAAGTACAAACTCTACGTAAAAAATAAGAAACTGTGTACATTTCTATGATTTCTGCTTTTCCCCAGAGCTAGAGTAAATTTTTAATTTTCATTTGAGCCAAAAAAACATTTTTTTTCATACTATGGACCATTGCACTGAAACTACTGAAGCGACTGGAAAACAATGTGACTAACATTTATCAGTGATCTGATTATCTTTAATTTGATGTGCCGAACAACGACATTGGTCGTTACTAACTCGAGGTATGCTCCAAATAATCAAACTACCTCCGAGAATCTAAAAAAAAGTTCAAATCTCGAAAATGTATCCATAAAAAAATTTTTAATGTAATTTTCGAGTTTAGCGGGCCAAAGTTCATAAGAAAAATATAGTGGCACCTAGTGCACAAAATGGCTGTAAACTAGTGTTATAAGAATCTAAATTGCTATCTCCACAGAATATATAATTGGAGAAGGCTTATAAATATATTCCAGTATTTCATAAATATTATTGATAAACACAATAAAATCATGAGATGGAGAATGATACGACTTTATAATAACATAATTACTATTATTAAATTTCCATTCAATAGCGCATAATTCACAATGAAGTTCAATGCAATATTTGCACAGATCAATAGATATCAGATTTCATCCATATTCTGACACCATCTTTTTTTAGATTGGGTCTACAATAAAAACTACTTAAAACATAACCATTAATACGTAAAATGTTGACTGTATCAGCTTTTGAATTTGTTTCACTTAAACATAAAAAATATAGATAAGCATAATCAGTAATATCAATTTCAAGCTGATTAATTTTATCAGGAGTCAAAGTGTCTACATTTAATAAAAAAGGAGTTGGTTTAAACAATATCACTTCACCATTGTGCAGAAGGAAAGTTTTCATTACTTCTGTGCCATTTTCTGTCGCTGCTGAAAAAATTTGTTGATTTAATTTTAATTTATTTGTAACCAACCACTGATTTGCTTCTGTAGTCATATTTTCGATAGTATTATTCACAGTTTCTAGAGATCTTTTGTCCAACGTGGTAACAAGGGTAGTGTCATTGGCAAAAAGTATTGAAAGATGTTTACAACAAGATGGAAAGTCATTTATGTAAATCAAGAACAATAGGGGCCCTAAAACATTACCTTGTGGCAAACCTGTATTTACTGGTAACCAGGAACTCATTTTATCACCTAGACTTACACATTGGTATAGATCAGACAGATAGGAGTCAATTAGTGATAATGTTACACCTCGAAAGCCATACAGCTATAATTTACCTAATATATCCTTATTTACATAATCGAACACTTTGCTTAAATCCATAAATACAGACAAGGCAGAATTTCTATTTCAAAATATTCCATTATATAACTAATAAACTTTATGATTGCTGCTATTGTACTTTTTCCCTGCCTATATCCAAATTGAGACTTGGTGAACAGATTTCTTTTCTTTCAAAATACTGGGAAATTCTTGTAGTGACAATCCTTTCAACTTTATTAGAAAGTATGGGAAGGAATGCAATCGGCCTGTAGTAGAGTTTTATGGTCAGATATGTGAAACTCTTTTACTTTTCTTTTAGCAGAGAAATTCGTAAAGATATTATCGATACAAGGTTGCTTCCCATTCTTATCTCTGGTGCTAACAAAAATGTCTTTCAGATCTGAAAAAATTACATATATCAATAGGATGCCCAATAGCTTTCATAAAGTCTACATTAAAATTCCCGCCAATTACTCTTTGACAATCATTGTACACATTTGTTAACTTGTACTTAATTTGTAAGATTGTTGGTAGACTTTCCATTGTGAGTAATCTCTTATCAATTCAACGTTGGTTTCTTCTATATCCACTAGTTGTTTAAGGTCATCTATTTCAGCTTTTAGAATAGTCATTTGTGTGTTACAAATATTGGTTATATCTTTAAAGATTTGACTTTTAAGAATATTTTTGTCAATGTTTTAATTTGTTGCTCTGGCCGAAGATTATAAGCCATGATTGATTTGTAATTGTTAAAACTAAATACAACTAAAATTCTTAGGAACACAACTACGTGCACACTGAATACTGAGAGAAATATAAATTTGTAGGTACAATAGCAGTAAAAATATTGCCTTAATGCCAGTCTAGCATTGTTAACGTGCATACTATCGTCTTATACGGCATGAGAGTTTAACCAAATCTGTATAACTTACCGTTAGAATTTGCAAAATCAATTCAAAACTCTTTTAAATAATTTTAAAAGTTTATTGTTAATATTTAGTGATATGTTCTTAATACAGTTAATGTCAAGCTTTATAAATTTTAACACCTAATAATAACTATTAGTTATATTCAAATTCTTATGCTTGATATCTCAATGATGCATTACTATAATAAGAAATCTTTCAGTACATCTTAAAAAATCATACTTAAGATATTTGTAATAATATTTCTGAATAAAGAACTAGTTCAGTATCTCGTCTTTAGAAATTTCTTAGCTGATAAGCACATGACTTTTGTAGAGCATGTCATGTAGAGCACGTTCACTTTACGTGCTGGATATCAGCGAGTTGTAGAAAATCCCACTGATGACTAAACCAGGTGTTTTACTATCACTCACCACTCTTAACTAAATAACGCAAGTGATCTTGAGCTCTTACGATTTAACTGTTCAAAAAATGATAATACGAACAATATACAGTAAAGTCATATAAGCACATGATATTGGGAACCTCAACATCAAGCACCTGAATTTAAATATATCTATTTTTCTTAAAACATAAAAAATTCCTAAATAGATACTAATCGTGACATTAACTTCACACAACAAACAAAATATACATGTACTATAAACTTGCAAATATTTGTACTTATAAACGTTACATATAAAATATCAGAACTTTTTTTTTGGAGCAAAAGGCAATATCAAAGGCACATGTAATAGCATTTTTCTTTTTTTTTTCCAATTTTTCAATTAGATCTGGTTATACACAGCCACATTCAATTTTTTAAATAAAAATCTTTCTTAATTAGTAAAACTAAAAACTGACCAGAAAAGTCCGAAATAACATATTTCAGTAGTACTTACATTACTGACTTAAATAACTCATAAATATATGTAATAATAAACAATAATAATAATAAACATACTTATACACATATTGACAATATTGATGATTAGTAGATTGTAAATCACAACCATTTAAAATTCGACATGAGAAACAACAAAGGCACATTATCGATTAAAGATAGAACACTATTGAAGTTGTAATTTAAATTCTAAAAGCAACATTAAATATTGTATAAAATATCATAAAGAACCACAATGAGTATTTGATATTTTCAATTTAGATCATTAGGTGTAATTAAACCAAATGAAAATTTCAACTTCAAAATGCCCTTATTTTACTAGATTGTTCACAACCCATTTACATAAACATTTAATATTACAGTTAATTACCCTAATCGATTACATATTAATAATAGGAAACATTGAATTATATAATATTAATAATTATATATAAAAGATAGTATATATTTGAACTATTTATTCGCACAACCAATCACAAGGCAGCTTAGGCATTTGGCTTGCGGGCCATGGTAAATAACCAGCAGTTTTAAATACCCAATAATCGTAAGACACTTTGGCAATAAGGAACACAAGCAGTAGCACCTCACCAATTATAATGTAATAGATATAGTCAGTCCAATCCTGTTGGCTCTGACATAATTTAGACGGATCTAGATCAATTACTCGAGTACTTTTTATGTTATCGCAGTAAATTTCTTCATAATCTGGTATATGTTTCTGTTTTGCTAGAAGCCATTCCTAAAACACAAGTTCAGTTTTTAATGAAATTGTTGTATGAAAATCGAATCATTTTGACCATATACACTGCTCAAAAGAATTAGAGGAACACTTTTTTCAAAATCTATAACTTTATAAATAAGAGTTCTAGGAAAATCAAATTTGGTATACTTTGACGGCATATATTTAACTAAAGAAAATTACAAAAACATTGTTACAACTCTAAGTTACTTCTAAGTTACACTTACAAATGTAAATTGATAACACAAAACAAAATGAAAACGACTGCCATAGTACCGATGAGAGTCAGGTTTTCTGTGGTTTGGTGAGGTTTAGTACCGTGTATGCCCTCCACGGGCACGAATCACTTCCTCACACCTGCGTGGCATGCTTCGCACTAGTCTGCGAAGAAATTCTTGTGGTATGTTTTCCCATTCCGCAATCAGGGCTTGTGTCAGTTCCTGTATGGTTTGTGGTGGATTAGGACGCTTGCGAATACATCGGTCAAGATAATCCCACACGTGTTCAATGGGATTCAGGTCAGGACTTAACGCCGGCCATTCCATTACCTGAATTCCACGTTCTTGTAAAAAGTTTCTGGTGATGGCCGCGGTATGTGGCCTTGCATTGTCCTGCATTAGAATGAAATTGGGACCGACGCCGTATGCAGCAGGCACCACATGATCCTCCAAGACATTTTCGATGTATCTCATTGCATTTAGTCTTTCAGGAATCACAACAAGATCAGTTCTGTTGTCTATACTGATTCCAGCCCAAACCATCACAGATCCACGACCAAATCTATCCACTTCCTGTATAGTAGCGGCTGAGTAGCGTTCACCAGGACGCCTATACACACGTACTCGGCCGTCGCAACGGGTTAAACGAAATCTGGACTCGTCTGTAAACAATACAGGCGTCCAGTGACGAAGTTGCCATTTTGTGTGATCCCGAGCAAATCTCATTCAAGCTGCTTTGTGATGCCGCGTAAGGCGTGGCTTCCGGACAGGTCTTCTTGGTTTCAAATTCGCTTCTTTTAATCTGTTTCTAACAGTTTGGTCAGAAATTTCTATCCCATGTGCTCGTCTTAGATCGTTTAGTAGGTCTCGTGCTGTGGCAGTACGCTTACGTAGAGAGGAAACGACAAGAAATCGGTCTTGATTTCTAGTAGTTTTTCTCTTTCGACCTTGTCCAGCTCTTCTGACATATTGGCCGGTCTCCCGAAACCGATTCCATAAACGCTGAATAACAGAAGAGGAAACTCGAAGGTCTCTGCTAACATCTCGAATAGAGTGGCCATGCTGGATAAGAGCGACAGCACGGGCAACTTGCACTTCACTAAGATGCCTCATTTTACTTCTAATCAACGAAAATTGACAACTGAATTCATTTGTTATCTTTAGTAGGCTTCCATACGTAAATTCAAAGACTACTTGCCTTTTTTTTCGTTTTGGTTTGCGTTATCAATTTACATTTGTAAGTGTAACTTCGAAGTAACTAAGAGTTGTAACAATGTTATTGTAATTTTTTTTAGTTAAATATATGCCGTTGAAGTATACCAAATTTCATTTTCCTAGAACTCTTATTTAAAAAGTTATAGATTTTGAAAAAAGTGTTCCTCTAAATTTTTTGAGCAGTGTATTTAATAAATTTATTTTATTATACCGGGTGGGGCAATAGTGTGGGGAAGTCCGATAGCTCCTAAACGGTAACAGCTAGAAAAATCGTTCTAATACGGATGTAAACAGTGGATAGAGGTGCATCTAGAGAAATTATTTTCAAATATACAGGGTGTTGCAGAAAAGTGTGGCACGCTTAAGGTATTTTTTTTTAAATAGAATGCCCCAAATATTTTTGCATATTTAACACCTCTCTTGGCAGGTTTATTCATATTTAAAATTTTAGCGCCATCTAATGACCGGTTTAGAAGTTATAAATTTTTTTCAAAAAAATTGAGTTTTACATTATCCCACTTTTTACCGCTTTCACGCCCGCAACTATGAAGACAAATTTAAGTAGGGGTTTTGTTGCAGGGGCTTGTAGGGTGCTCTTCTTTAAAAGGAAATGGACCCACCATGTACAGGGTGTTCGAAATTAATTTTTAAATTTAGAGAACTTCAAAGCTAAAATTCACAACTTTTTCAAATGGAACACCCTGTATATTTTGTATCTTGTGATTCAGAATTAAATAACGAACATTTTTTGTATGTACATCCATATAGCTATCTGTAATCACTTTTGATTTATTGAGAAAAAACTGCAAGAAGTACACAATTAAAAAATTATTTATTTAGTTGTCAAGTGTGTTGGTTGTTATTGTTCTACAAAAAAGCATCTAGCAATTGTTGTGCACGTATGCAAAACGTACATTTCTCGCAGTTATCGACCATCAGTGTTTAGTTCTAGTAGGTGTTTTAGTTTTTCAAAATGAATTTTAGTAATGAAGAACTTGTAGACATGACTTTTGTTTTGGCCAAGTCGGAAAAAAATTGTTTGCTTGCCCGCAGAATTTACCACCAACGGTATCCTGAACAGCGGCTCCCTAAAGTTCACAGCTTTCAAAACCTGCTCGATAGATTTGTGAGGACCGGCAATGTACAGTATGAAAAATGTGAACGAATTAACAATGTTGTGAACGAAGAATTTAAGTTATCTGTTGTGCTGGCAACGATTGAGAATCCCCATGTTAGTCAGAGAGAAGTGAGTTCATCTGTAGGAATAAGTAGCCGTTCTGTTGGTCGAATCTTAAAGAAAAATAAGTTTCATGCATATCACATTCAAATGCACCAGGAATTAACTGATGACGATTTTCTAAAACGTTTACAGTTTTGTAATTGGGCCATAGGTAAAATGCAAGATGATGCTACATTCTGCAATAATGTTTTGTTCACTGATGAGGCAACGTATCATAAAAATGGATTTGTTAACAGGCACAATTTCCATTATTATGCTACAGAAAATCCCCACTTTTTCAGACAACTTGATAACCAGCACAGATGGCCCATAAACGTTTGGGGGGAATTATTGGAGAACATGTAATAGGGCCACATTTTTTTGATGGTACATTAACTGGAGCTATTTATCTTCATTTTTTGGAGAACTATCGGCCCCAATTATTGGCAAACCTTCCTCAAAGGATCCGAAATGGGATGTGGCTTCAGCAAGACGGTGCTCCACCGCATTATTTATATGCAGTAAGAGACCATCTAAATAATATCTACCCACATCAATGGATTGGAAGGAATGGACCCACTAAATGGCCTGCGAGATCGACTGATCTTACAAAAATGGACTTCTTTTTATGGGGATATGTGAAAGAAATTGTTTATACAGAGACACCAACAAAAAATCCAAAATATAAAGGATAGAATAATACATGCTTTTAGAAGTATCACGCCGGCAATGTTAAGAAACGTACAAAGATCGTTCCAAAGGTGCATCGAAATGTGTGTCCATGCAAATGGGCAACATATGGAGCATTTGTTATAGTTGTTTATTTTGTTTTATTTGAAAAACCTAGATTTTTTAAATAAATAATTTTTTAATTGTGTACTTGCAGTTTTTTCTCAATAAATCAAAAGTGGTTACAGATAGCTACAGGGACGTACATACAAAAAATGTTCGTTATTTAATTCTGCATCACAAAGGTACAAAATATACAGGGTGTTCCGTTTGAAAAAGTTGTGAATTTTGAGCTTTGAAGTTCTCTAAATTTAAAAATTAATTTTGAAGCCCCTGCAACAAAATCCCTACTTAAATTCGACTTCACAGTTGCGGCAGTGAAAGCGGTAAACTGTTAAGTGGGATATGTAAAACTCATTTAAAAAAAAAAAATTTATAACTTCTAAACCGGTCATTAGATGGCGCTAAAATCTTAGATATGAATAAACCTGCCAAGAGAGGTGTTAAATATGCAAAAATATTTGGGGCATTCTATTTAAAAAAAAATTACCTTAAGCGTGCCACACTTTTCTGCAACACTCTGTATATTTGAAAATAATTTCTCTAGATGCGCTTCTACAGGGGCGGCTTAAGGCCCGGGCGAGTGCCCAGGTCGCCGCGTTTGGTGGGGTGCCAAATCGGCGGTGAAGAAATTCAAAATGTGAAAGTTCAAAAATGAAAAAATAATTTTCTCATTACAACGATTATTACGTAGTATTAAGTACTGTTACGGTGCCCGAAACCAATTACCGTGTGGTCGTGCGAAGAGTCACTGTTTTGTTTGGAAATTTCCACTGCGCTCGCGTCATCGCCAAAAATACCTATACTCTAACAAACAAATGAAGAAGTCAGGCCCTGCCGGCATATGAAAAAATTAATATAAATAAAAATATGGTCGCAAAATAAGTCAATAAATCTGATTCATAAGGTTTTACTATTAAAAAGTACCAAATCACCACCATATTACTTACCTTTAATACCTTCGCAGTGTTGCAGTCACATTGCAACTTGTTCAATCCGAGATTGACATGTTGAAAGTTATTATTCCTATCAAACACATTTGCTAATATATAAGTTGGAAGCTAAAAAACAGTACATAGAGCACTTACAACAAAGAACTATCTCAAACTTAAGTTACCGATTTTAATTTATTGTTTTTAAGGCTTAAAACAATAAAATTTGTAAAGAAATTTGTACCCTCTAATGGAAGAATCGATGTAATTTGATTATTATCTGCATGCAATTCTCGTAAATGTTGATAAGATGGTTCGTCATTCATAACATCTAGTGAAGATATCTATAAAAGTATGTTTACAATTAATTCTATATTATTATTATCATATATTCTTACATTGTTGTTGGAAATGTTTAATGCGATAGTATTTTCAGGTAGAGTTGGTGGCAGCGATGTAAGTTGTAATCCAGAACAATTTACCGAAACTGAGAATGTAGGTGGCTTTCCTGGAACAATATCTAATCGATAAGGTTCACAAGAACAATTGTAACTGCATTTTCCTCGAAGCTATAAAAAAATTCTAGTTATCGTATTATATTTTATATCAAGTGGATATCAATATGGAAACAATAGAAAAGTATAAAGCATCAAGTTTTCTAATTATGGAGAGTTAGACAACAAACTATTGGGTTGATTCATAAATAAGTTCCGCTGTTAGTAATTGATTAATATCGCTGGCGAGAAACGTGTTAATTGCAATTCAGTAATAGTAAGTGATCATGCAATACGAAAATGGTTTGCAAAATTTCATTTGCGAGATATGAATTTGCATTTTATATGCATTACTAACTTTCAATTTAACAGCAGTCCTTAAAACGTTTAAATTCATTATAATAGCCTTAATCATATCATTAGAGTATCATGTGGGATAATTATTACAATGTTTCACAATATAATGTGGAACATTAAAATCAAACAGATCGTACAATATTTTATAAAACTTATCACATGCAATAATTATACATCACATTAATAATTATGTATTTATTAACCATGGGAGGAGACAATAGATTTAGTACAAGAATTATTTTAAAGAACACAGTAAATAATAATTTATCATAATAATAATTGCTACAACCCATCACCTGTGAACCAGGCTCCAGAAGCTATGAAGCTTGTGCGGGTAGGAGGGGGCGATTATTATCATTACGCAGGCCCAACATGCAGCTGCAGCTGACTTACTACTTACTAAAAAATGCACTATCCGAGTCGAAGAAAATAAGTGAAAGATTGAGCTATCTTAGATTAAGAAAAATTTAGAAAAATAAGTGTGATCAATATACGAAGAAGACGAAGAAAATACTAAAGAAACTTTTTATGAAGATCCAGAAACTACCTACGATTCCATCCCAAAATTTGAAATCAAGCTTTAGAAGATTTTAATCAATAATTAAATAGTGGGTGACAGGCCCTACAATAGTTATTTGTGTATCTAGTATGCGAAAATGCTTATTTTTATTATATTTATTTTAGCGCAAAGTGGACAGTTTCATTGTTGTTACAGAAACAAAATTGTCCAAATATGCATAAATCGCGTAACGATTTTTCACTTTAGAGCAAAAAATATTTCGTGTATGTTGTCACATAAACAAGACCAATGTGACATTTTGCACATGGATATTAATGAAAAAATGTCATCAAATGTTGCAGCTGTAGAAAAAATACATTTTTCAAATGATCAATGACAAATTAAAGGAATTAAATTAAAATCAAATGCTATACGCTATACTTACCATGTTACAACAATCTACTTTATGCTTTTAAAGTATCTTGGATCATGCTTCTTGCAATCTTGTTTGTTGTTGAAAGGATGGCCATGATAATGACAAATGGTAAGTTCGGCATTGTAACTTTTTTTGCTCCAAAAGCTCTATTGTCATGGTTACAATTATTTGCAATAATGGATACTATGGAAACCGTGCTCTTCGAGTTAAATAAATTTGAATGCCGAACTTACCCAAGAGTTTGGATGAAAAATATATGACAGTTATGCAAGTTGTCTCTATTTTTAACTAATTATATAAAGGTACACTAGTTAGCATGACGAAAGTTATGATTTATTTTCCGTGTTCGGATGAAGGGTTATAGTAGTCAAACACTACACAAATAATAGCCAAATTTAGAGAAATGCTGGAGCGGAGAGAATGAGTGTTTGACTGGCATATTTATAAATTCATATCTGACATTTTACATCTGTTGCCTTGGATACTAAATTAAGGCATGCTAAATCACTACCGTACCAAGCACTAAAAAAAAGAACTGGAGAACCAGGAAGCATCAAAAGATCAAAACTATCAATCCTGTTCATGTGTTGTATGCATGCTATTCTTCTATTGGTGTTTTGCATTCGTAAGGTAGAAATCACTTCATGAACAAACCAATTTGAGTTACAACTCATGAGGCATGTATGTGTTGGCTGAAACAACAGTATTTGACCAAAACAACCAATAGCAGGTTCGTGATCTTCATACCGAAAAGCTATAGAAAAATTATATGAATACCTTTTTTGTGTTGTACCGTGTAATTATTCATTAACAAACAGATATAGTAATTCACAAAATGTATGGAGACAAACAAGGAATTTAGTAGAAATGAAGAACCTGAAGGTCAAATTGAAGATAATAATTGTGATGAACAAGAATGTGTAAGTTTTTTGTGCTATAATAAGTGTTATGTTGAAAATTCTATGGATGAATTAAGTTTTGTTATTGATTCAGAAGTCATCTTGTTAATACAAAAAGACATTTGTATCATTTACAAATTTAAAAAAACCAATCAAAATTGCGGTGAATAAAAACAAAGAACATATCTATGCAACAGGTATTGGTAATTTATAGATTATATGCAAATTTGAAGACAAATGTGTTAAAGCTGAAATTAAAAATGTATGTCCCAGAGTTAACCTACAATTAGTGGTGTTTGACAACTCCATGGTTAAATTTTATAAATACACTAAAGGCGTTTTCAGTAGGAGCCCGGATTGCTCAATTGTAGATTGCTCTGCGGTTGCTTGCAAACCGGATATGATGTCATTGTTCTTATGTAGATTGACCTTAAATTGGCCGAAGAGTGATTCACAATACACAACCGAATAAAATTTTATTATCAAACGTAGTTTGCAAAAATGAGCAAAAACAATTAATAAAATATTGTATTGCATATTATAATAGCAAATCTACCGATTCATCAGAAAATAAGTGTATCGTCCGGAAATTAGGAACGTTTCCATAGGCGCAGACTTTTTAAAATTTTAATGAGGGCTGGCAGTTGTGTACCAACGGTATCAAACACAGCCTACACACAACACTGTTGCATGACAAAAATTGGGCGAATTAAAATTTGAACTAGTTTTTCCTCCTCTTTATTCTCTTGATCTTACTCCCTCTGACTTCCATTTCTTCTAAAAACCTAAAACTTTCTAGCTGGTAAGGATCAACTGAAAAAGTAACAAATGCTGTGAACAAGTTTCAGGAAGGAATTGTAAGATTAGAGAAACGTTGGGGGTAAATGTATTGAGTTTAGGTGAGATGACGTAGAAAAATAAAGTACATTTTAATCCGCTAAAATTTGTCTTTAATACCAAACCAAGTTAGTCTTCAAACTACTCTCATATTAATCATGTTAATGAGGGCTCAGCATCATTAAATTATTTTAATGAGGGCCACAACCTATATTCATCAAATCCAAAAAACTGAATTTTGGTTTTTCGGATTACATTAATGGGTGCATTTCTAATGCTTATTTAACAACAATGTCCACATAAAATGTATTGAAATAGAAGGAACCAGTTTTTGAGCAGTTGACCAACTGTCTAGGTCAACGGTCAAATTCTGAAGAAAAACGGGGAATTGCCTTCAGCAGGGGATTTGTTTGCAAAAAACCGCGTCAAAATTCGTCAACCCTAAGACTGGGTAAAGTGGTTCCTCTTTTTGCCAAAATGGCAACTTTGCAGAGCGCTGCTGCTCCCCTATGCCATATTTTCAAAAATCCTTTGGGGAATCTAATGTGTGGGTTAACTTAAACATTTCTTACGAATTTCAACTAAATTGATCATTTCAGATGCAAACCTATGTTGTTGATTATAAAAAGACTTACAAGAGTAAGTCGTTACACACACACAAGTACTGTAATGATATTCATTCATAAAAACAGTCATTACATAGATATTACCTCAAGAAGGCATTGGATGCTAAGTGATTGCCATAGTTACAAAAATAAATAAGAAGTAATAAGAGATATCTAAAATGAACACGTTTTTTATTAACTCCAAGATTAAATATAACTTCTGGTAAACACCCACCGTTATAACTGGTGACCTTTCGACGATAAGTAATCAACAAGAAGAATCGAACACATCAGCAGATCTGAATCAAGCTATAGTGTGTCCTGCTTCCAACACGTGCTAGTCAGTTCCTCTGCATACAACTAACAGCACTTAGTTCTGCATCAACCAACTACGGCATCTACAATTGGATTGATTGGACAATCGCTAGCTTATCGATTCTGAACCAATATCGGAATATATACCTTTTTTTTAATCAAGATAAGTATAACTTAATTCAATTTCATATTAAATATGGCTGCTCATATTCCATTTCCGACATTTGACAATTCAAATATAGAATCCTGGTTTACTTTATTAGACCGATATTTTATTCATCTCAATATAAACGATGAACGCATACGATATGATATTCTAACCTTGAACTTGCCAAATGATGTTATAACTAACCACCAAGATCTCATAGTAAACGTACCTCACAGACAACCGTATTCTGTTTTGAAAAATGCCATAAAAAATTTTCATGTAGGCTCACGCCTTTCGCGAATTTCAAAACTCCTGGATAGTTTGACATTCAGTGGCAAAGTCAAGGAATTGGTGGCTGACATTAGAACACTGTCAAAGGACTTGAACTTTGACGATGAAATTCTCAAAGATTTTCTAATAGCGAAATTACCAAACCATTTAAAAATTCAAGCAATAAATTTATTACATTTACCTAGGTCAGATCTTGTAGAAAGACTTGATATGATCAACGAATTATACGAGACTCCAAAACCTGAGCAATTACATACAAATTTACAACATAAGATTGACCAACTAAACGATCAAATACAAAACCTTTCTGGCAAACTAAGTCAAATTCAAAATGTTCGCACGTCAATCCCTGGTGTTTCAACAAATTATAAACCACGAGTTAATACTGCTACTAGTGCTGACTGCTCAAAGGTATCTAGGCTGTCCTACTACCATGCTAGGTTCCAAGACAATGCCCGTAAATGTACAGGCAACTGTTCCTACAGAAAAAAAAACTAAATGTCAACTTTGCTATTTCAAATGACGCTAGCAAAGTTTGTCCTAATGCTTCGTCAACTTTCATTAAATTAACAGATACAATAAACAATATTTCTTTTATCGTTAACACTGCATCCCAATATTCAATAATAACACCAAAAATTGCTAAGTTATTCCAAAATACAACCAAACAAAATTTTACTGATAACCTAAAAGCTGCAAACAATACGAACATTCCCATATTAGGTACAGTAGATTTGACAATTGACTTTGACATTTCTTATATACAGCGCCAACCCTGGAAATTTTTGATAGCTAATGTCACATTTCCTATCCTTGGTTTGGACTTTAAACAAATAATTTAAATATTGATTGTGTCAATAAAACTGTCACATCTCATTTGACATCGACAAAAGCCGCAGACACGTCTTCTAATGATCATGGTGACCAGGTCAGTACCGTTGTTACTAACCTTTCTCTACCTACACAGGTATCCTCAGAAATTGGTAACAATAACGATGATCGCAACGTCTACATAAACCTATTACACAAGAAGTTTTCTGAATTACTACAACCCTTTAATTACGACAGACCTATCCAACATTCGATTACTCATAAAATTGACACAGAAGCTAATTCTACTGTTAGAGCTAAGCCTAGAAAATTAAATCCTAATCAACTACTCTTTCTAGAAAAACACTTGAACGAGCTCATGGAAGCAGGTGTTCTTGAACGATCAGCTAGCGATTGGTCCACACCGATCCACTTAGTGCCAAATAAGAAGAACACACCATCAGCGGAACCCCTTATCGAATGGTCGGAGATTATAGGCGGTTGAATTCAATTACAGTTCCTGACAGATATCCAACACCATTCTTAAGTGACTTCACCCGGAAAATAGAAGGCGCTACCATTTTCTCCAAAATAGATCTGAAGAAGACGTACTATGCAATCCCCATTCACCCTGATGATGTTCACAAGACAGCAATTAGCACACCGCTAGGCCTCTTCCAATTCAAAAGGATGTGTTTTGGTTTAAGAAATGCAGCAAGCTCGTGGAGCCGATTCATGGATACAATATTATCAGGACTATCTTTTATATTTTTTTACGTAGACGATATTTTAATATTTAGTAAAGATGCTCAACAACATCTTGATCATCTGCAACAAATCTTTTCACGATTGAGAGACAATGGGCTTCTCGTAAATGTGGATAAATGTAAATTTGGTGTCTCAGAAATTGACTTTTTGGGACACACTGTAAATATTAGCGGAATTAAACCACAAACTACAAAAGTTGAAGCAATTGCAGAATTTCCATTGCCTACTAATCAAAAGAACCTTAGGAATTTGATTGGCCTTGTTTCGTATTATCATAAATTCATTCCGAACTGTGCTGAAATATTAGCACCACTAAATAATCTCGTTATACCAGGCAAAGCCTCTCAAAAACCTATTATTTTAAATAGCAAGCAAGTACAAGCTTTTAACAATGCTAAAAATGCTTTAATCAATGCTACACTACTAACTCATCCTAAACTCGACGCTCCAATTAGTATTGCAGCTGATAGTTCATCTACCACAATTGCAGGAGTACTCCAGCAACTGGATAATGGCATGTGGAAACTATTAGCATTTTGTTCACGTAAACTAACCCCTACGGAACAAAAATATAGTGTTTTTTCACGCGAACTTTTAGCAATTTACTTTTCGCTAAAAAGATTCTGGTATTATGTTGAGTGCAGAAACTTTCATATATATACTGACCATAAACGTTTATGTACGGCAATAAAGAACAATAGTGATGCATACTTGCCACGCGAATTTCGTCAACTTGAATATATTTCCCATTATACTAGTGACATTAGACATATTCAAGGACAACAAAATATTCCTGCTGACGCATTATCAAGAGTGCAACTTATTCATATGCCCGATTCTTCAATTAATTACGAGGAAATTTCTCGTGCCCAACAAACGGGCAAAGAACTGCAACATCTTCGAGAGTGCAATAATTTCAAATTGGTTCAAATTCAAAATACCGGTCAATCACCTATTTGGACGGATGTAAGCAAGAAGAATCCCAGACCTTACATTCCTCAACCATTTCGCTATAAGTTGTTTCAACAACTACATAATGTAGCGCATCCTGGTATAAGAGCTTCAAGGAAAATGATTTCCCAACGTTATCTATGGTCTTCTATGAACCAAGATATAAAAAAATGGGTTATTTCCTGCACTGACTGCCAAAGCCACAAAGTGATTCGTCACACGAAAGCTCCTCTGCAACCAATTATAGAACCAGAGCAACGTTTCCAAAAAATCCACCTGGATCTAGTACATTTGCCACCTTCAGAAGGTTATAAGTACTTATTGACCATAATAGATCGCTTCAGCAGATGGATAGAAGCTATTCCTTTAAGGGATGCTACGGCAACTACAGTAATAACTTCTTTTATCAACACATGGATAACACGCCTTGGAATTCCCATTATATAACAACAGACAATGCTCAAATATTCCATTCTCATTTATGGAAGCATTTCACAAATACATTAGGGATAAAACACATTACTTGCACCGCGTATCATCCCATAAGCCAAGGGATAATTGAGAGATTCAATCGTACACTCAAACAGGCCATACGCACCAGTGGTATATCTTCTTGGTTAAAGAACCTACCATGGGTGTTACTTAGTCTACGAGCTACGATAAAATCCGAATTAGATGTTTCACCTGCAGAAATGCTGTATGGAACTGCACTTCGTTTACCCGGAGATTTCTTTGAAGAAAAGAAACCCGATGAAGATTTCCGCATACCTCAATTTCTTCGTCGAATGAAATATCAAATGCACAATCAGAAATTTTTTTTCACAAGGACATATAAATCAAATTCTTTCGTTCCCAAAGAATTACATAAATGTACACATGTTTATGTTAGAAATGATACACATGACTTAAACATTAAAGACACCTATGTTGGCCCTTATAAAGTGATAAACAGAGCTGCAAAGTATTTTATGCTAGAAGGACTAGATCAACCCGTATCAATAGACAGACTTAAGCCTGCTTATTTTACATGAATAAAATTTTCATTCGCATTCTCTTTTCATTCTAGAAAGAATACCTTCAAGAGATGAACTGCACTTGATGCTGAAACTTAGTGTTATATGTTCAATTTAATTATTCAATTTTAATTCAAGTGTTCAATTTTATATTTGCCGAGTTGTTTTGCTTAGGTTAAGTTTGTCATATTACTTCACCTTCAGCAATACTTTTTTACTATTAAAAATAAGGACTTTCAATTCTTTGAATATTAGCACCTGATCCTTAGCATAAGTTTTATTGTCATAGCATGTAGAGAATTTTATTGAAAAGATGCAAACGACCTCAATTTTTCTGTAGCTAGTATACATTAAACATGCCGCTACATACAAGTACGACATTAATGTATGCTATTTTTTTTGTTGAGGAATGCATTGGATGCTAAGTGATTGCCATAGTTACAAAAATAAATAAGAAGTAATAAAAGATATCTAAAATGAACACGTTTTTTATTAACTCCAAGATTAAATATAACTTCTGGTAAACACCCAATGTTTTAGTACAATACACATACAAGAGTATGTGTATTGTAGTGATGTATGTGGACCCCTTAGACAAACATCTATTAATGAAGAATAATATTTTGTAACATTTCTAAATGATTTTTCACACTTTAGTATAGTTTACGCAATTAAATCAAAAACTGGATTTTTAAAATACTTTAAGAAATATGAAGCGAATTGAAAGTTTTGTGAAAAAAAAATCTTCAAATAGTGTGCACTATAAAATATACACCTGAACAAAATGGAAAGGCTGAATGATTAAACAATATCTAGTGAATCAAAATGCCAAAAAGTTTCTGGGTTGAGTTCATTAAAACAGCAACTTACATTCTTAATAGGAGTCCAACCAGAATATTAAAAGGCAATACCATACCAGCAGAAATTTGGTATGGTACTGTAATGATCTTCATTCATAAAATAACCACAATCAGTCATTACATACATATTCCATCAAGAAGGAATTGAATGCCAAAGGTATTGCCATGACAACCAGAATAAACAAGAAGTAATAAAATAACTCATCAATCTACACATATTTTATTTACTCCAGCTAAATATATAAATCTATATAATATAACTACTGGTAAACCCCCCCCCCCAGACTGTTATAGTACTAAACCAAATATTAAACATCTGAGAATCTTTGACTGTTTAGCATATTCCCCCATTCCTAAACAGTTACCATATAAATTTGATTCAGAAAGCAAAAAATGCATAATGTTGTCGTATTCCACAAATAGATATAGATTATGGAACATAGAGGAAGGAACAGTAATAACTGCAAAAGATGTAATTTTTGATGAAAGCAGATTTCCTGCAGCAGAAGACCACATATTTACAGTGGTGGAAGGAATAACAGATGAAGCTGAAGATGAGAGAATGGAATCAGAAAAACTAAGATGGCATGTAAGATGGGATGAAAAGCAAATTGAAAACAATGAAGATAACCAAGTTGGAAGTAATGAAAGCGAAAATGACAGAGAATCTGAAGTTGATGTAGTCAATGATGAGAGCCAAGGAGCTGAAGGATGTCATAATGATGCAGAGAAAGACGTGAATACAAGTAATAAAGATGAAGAATGCGAACACAAACGTAAATTAGACATTGTGACACAAACTCAGGGTGCCTTTAATAAATGAACAGAAGGAGCTCAGAAATTTTCTCCGTTATTGGAAGTGTTTTGAATTTAATTTTTATCTAGTTGTCTATTTTTTTGTATTTACCTTAACGACGTGTTTGATAATATTTATATTACCTTTGATAACGACAGCTTAACTGTCGAAGCAATTGTCAGGTAGATTATAATAAACTTGTGAAACTTTAAGATGGCAGATTTTTAAAATTTTTTGATTCCTTACCTAGAGATGTCGCATCGTTCATTTTAGCTCCATTGCAAGGAGGCGGCATAAAACCAAATTGTTTCGTCAAATTTGCCGCACAAATGGGAATACAGATTATAGAAAATGGTTTTGATATTGTGAAGATTTGCACGTGAATATAAAATATCAAGTAGTGGCATGACGGAGTCTAACTTTCTAATGTTTTTACAAATTGATAAAATAACAATTAAATTGTTTCGCATCATTTTCATATTTTATCCAAGGTTCATAAATGTCTAAGCAAGCTTAAAAAGTAGAACGTCTCATACATTTCCACTATTGAATGGGCATGAAGATGGCGGGAAATTTAAAATTAACGCGTATCGTTATAAATTTTTATTTTGTTCATTAAAAATGAAAAAATAAAATACCTTCAAAACAACTGTTAAATACAGAACAGTACACTATAATGTTTCCTTTTTTATTAAGAAGTATACAAATTTATGTACAAACGTCTTCAAAAACAAATCTAACTTCAAAAAGTTCTAAACGCACCATTGAACCATGATCGAAGTTTCTTTTTCTGCACATGTATTTGGCCTTAAAACATTACGCATTTATATGCTATGTTTAATTTTGATTATTTCCTTTATACACATAACAATGCCTACTTACCATGATTACTGTCACTTTAATAATGAAAAAAATTGAAATCTCAAAATTTAACCGCGATTCAATTTCTGTCAAAATTTTATCGCTCCTCGACTAATCTTGAACTCGTTATAAAAGGTGCTTAGACAAGTGAATGTGCAGACAATGGAAACATATTTAAAAATTGTAATCATGCCGAATATAAAACAGCCTGATTAAATTTGACGATTTTTTGTTAAAATGTCTTGCTCTAAAGAAATACGTCTCGAAATCTTTCTGCCTAAAACCCATCCTGCTACGCACTCGGGATTTTGTTGCGTGGATAAATTTACTAGACGTATTTCTGAGCAAAACATTCTGACACAAACCGTCAAAATTTATGCGCCTATTTTACATGCACTTGGAATATTACTGTTTATAATATTTACATACAGGGAATGTTATTTAATTTTAATGACGCATTATTTGTTATTACATTAATGAATCTACAATCGTTGCCAGTTATCATTGGCATATACATACTTTCTTTCAACAAAAAACTAAATATTTTGTCAACTTGGGATGATTTTTTACAAATGCGCAGCACAAGCTAGATACGTAGCCAATAGGTTGAGTTCTCGTATTATGGCTTGCACACCCGAGTACTGTCCTGATATATTAGCAGCGTTGTCATAACTCTAGCCACGGCAGTTTGCAAGGTCAATTCCCATTATGTTCAAAAAGGCATAAAGAGCATCAACAAGCTGTTGGTCTATATGACCTGTGTTCGACAAAAATATCAGGAATCGTTCCACTGGAGACCCAATCTTATTGACGTATCTCAAATTAACAGATACTTGGTCGATGTGGCTGATATCAGGTGTTGAATCGATTATTATTGAATAATATTTAGCATTTTTATTTCATCTTTAATTTTATCCCGTACTTGTTGTACCATCTGAACGATTAATTTATCGATAATGTGATGGGAAAGGTAGGAAGGAATACCTTTACCCTAAATTGTACAATATCGTCTGCCATGAATATGTCGAATTGGGCGATTAACTTTATTATGCCCAAGAAATTTCCATTCAACACGTTGCCAATTGTTTCACTATGTCCGCGTATTGCTAGACCACGTGAGGGCAACATTTTGATCATTTCTACAACCCTCAGTATCAAATGCTGTATCAAAAGACTGTCAATGCGTATGGAAATTCTCCCGCGTGCAATGAAGGCGGACACGCATTGACGGTGTTCTGGACTAGTTTCATGATCGTCAAATCTTTTGGGATTCCTCCAGTCACTAAATATAACTGTAGCAAATTTTGTGGAGCCCCCATAAACTACACTTACCACGGGTTACCATATTAACCAAACTCGCTTGCATGTTTCCCCGTTGGGATGACGTCTTGAGAACAGAGACTTTGTGCAATGTCTTGTCGTACCATCAGCGTACTTCATCCTCGGTGATCTTCCATTTAGCTGGATCATGTTCATTTTCTTTCTAGAGCTTTCCTGTGTGCACTTAATAAGAAGAGTGGTGAAATTAGACCAGTTGCTGTGGGAAATACTTTCAGAAAACTTGCCGCTAAAGTGATTTGGAATAGTAGAGACTTAAATGCCCTGATGAGGCCAATCTTATTCCAGTTGTCCCTTTCTTTCAGAATAATTGGGATCTCATGAATATAAAACTACCCGCTCAACTTTTAATTTTGAAAATAAAATTGACAACGCTAGATATTTAGCTTCTTGTGAAAATAAATCCGGTGCATGGTTGAACGTCATCTGCTCAAAAGCTATTAGATCATTACTAGATAACAATACTTTCCGAATATCTGTTACCTTACGGCTTGAATGTAACATACGTATGTGTTACCCATGGACTTAATTTCTCCAAAAGTACTGGTCGGCAAGCCCATCATTTCAACTTTAAATATTTTAAAAAGGAGCTTGGCATCAACTGGACTTACAACGGACGAGGGAAAGAGACCTGATGGAATGACTCTTATCCCATGGATAAATGGACAAATTTTTATTTGGGATACCACTTGCAGTGATACCTTAGCTGCGACATATTTTCCTTCATATCTGCTAGAAAAGTTGCAGCTAATGTAGCTTTGAAGAAGTTAAATAAGTATACGAATATAATAAATCAAAACTATTATTTCGTGGCCTGCGTGAAGTTGGCAGCCCCATATAAGAATTTCGAGAAAACAACTATTGCATAATTTGGCCCAAGTTATGCCTAGTTTTGACCAATAGTTGCTTTACTTTGCCCAGCCCCCCCTTAACTCGTGAGTCAAAAGCCGAATTTCTATACCCCCACAAGCGATTGCAATAAAATAAAGTAGGCCAAGTTGTGCCCAATTTTGCCCAACCTTATTTTTTTACATAAACCAAACCAGATCTTCACGAATTCAGGGTTCTAAAAGCATTACAGGGTATCTATAACTCATTACACACGTCTTAAGCAATATCTGATCTTGGGATTAACTTTTGACTCACTACCTAACGATCTCCAGGAGTGGATTTTAAACATTTCTAAAATTTACCCAAGCTTACTGTTATTCTTGAACCTGTAAAACTGAACCAGTTGAGGAAAAAGGTTAAGCAAAACTTGAAAACCCTTTGAATGACCTCTACAAGGTTTAAAATTGTTAATTAGTGAGTTTTGTCCAAAATAAAAATTACTTCTACGACGTTCAGACAGAATTAGTGACATTGAACTGCAAATTTATGAATATGTCACCGGATTTAAATTGAAAAATAAGTTTGGGAAAAACTTGAAAACTCTTTGAATGACCTCTACAAGGTTTAGAATTGTTAGTGAGTCTAAAGTTTTGCCCAAGATCAGAATTGCTTCTACGACTTTCAGACAGAATTAGAGATATTGAACTTTACATTTAAGAATGAGTCACCGTGTTTAGATCAAGAAATAAGATTGGGCAAAACTTGAGAACCCTTTGAATGCCCTCTACAAGGTTTAGAATTGTTAGTTAGTCAGTCGAAAATCTTGCCCACGATCAGAATTACTTCTACGACTTTCAAACAGAATCCGAGATACTGAACTTCACATTTATGAATGATTCACCGTGGTTAGATCAAGAAATAAGGTTGGGCAAAACTTGAGAACCCTTTGAATGCCCTCTACAAGGTTTAGAATTGTTAGTTAGTGATTTAAAGTTTTGCCCACGATCAGAATTACTTCTATGGCTTTCAAACAGAATCCGAGATATTTAACTTTACATTTATGAACGAGTCATCGTGTTTAGATCAACAAATAAGGTTGGGCAAAATTGAGCATAACTTTCGCAAAATTATGGCCTACTTTGTTTTATTGCAGTCGCTTATGGGGGTGCCACACCATAGAAATTCGGCTTTAGACTCACGAGTTAAGGGAGGCTGGGCAAAATAAGGCAATTATTGGTCAAAACTGGGCATAACTTAAGCCGAATTATGCAATAGTTTTTTTCTCAACATTCTTTTATGAGGGTGCCAAAAACTTACACCATAGAAATTCGGCTTTTGATTCACAAGTTAAAGAGGGCTGGGTAAAATAAAATAACTATTGGTCAAAACTGGGCATAACTTGGGCAAAATTATGGCCTACTTTATTTTATCGCAATGGCTTATGGGTGTGCCACACCATAGAAATTCGGCTTTTGACTCACGAGTTAAGGAGGGCTGGGCAAAATAAAACAACTATTGGTCAAAACTGGGCATAACTTGGACAAAATTATGCAAAAGTTTCTTTCTCGAAATTCTTATATCGGGGTGCCAACTTCACGCAGGTTATTTCGTGCCATTTGCAGTGGGAACTATGTGCCCTTTGAGCATAGAAGCTTTAGATTTTGTGGATTCTATTGGAAAACGGCTGGCTACAATTTCAAGAGAACCGCGCCCGAAAGTCTACCTAATTCAGAAAATAAGCATTTGCAATTCAAAGAGGGAACGCGGCTTGGGAACATTTCCTCCTTCGGTGGCTATGGAGGAATTTTTTTAATTTATTTTAATTTCACTCAGTAATTTGTTAAAGCAGTTATTTATTATTTTTTATTTCAAAAAAGGAGTCATGTAACACTTAAATATTTAGTTATAAGTAACTATTAAAAAATCTAAATATTGAAGTTTTGACATTTACATATATCTAAAATTCAATTAACATAGTAAGCTTGTGTCAATGCCACTGTTATGAGTTTATTTTTATGTGTGTATTGTGTTTATTGTAAAATGTGCGATGTGGAGCAAACCTGACACAAACTTTAATAAAGAAAAAATTACTACATGCATTTTGTTGCGTAAATATAATAAAAAGTTGTATAAGAATTATAATTTCGTAGGTGTATATTGTATTAATGTGATCGTGCTTACATAAAATGAATGCCCATTATCAAATTAATATTACATTTTCAATATTTTTGTGCATTGTTATTATTAAACCTAAGATTTATTATAAACGGAATGTCAAATCTGGGTACTTCCAATGTGGCCAACATTAGTTTTACTAATTACTTAGAATATAAGTCGCTATTAGAAAGTAATATTGAGTAACAGGATTTAAATTTTCATTTATTGAATCGATGCGCCATCTGTCTAATTCATTTCAAATTATTGATTTACATTGCTTTAAATGGGTAAAATACAAACAACGGTTAATTAAATTAATAAAACCCTATATTTATATGGGATGAACATAAATCATTAATATGACCTACAGTGCTTGTCATATTACAATATGAGCAGTGTAAGCGATTTCATTTCTATGAAAAATACAATAATTACATCGAAATTTCCAGCGAAATCTGCAATGCTTAGTTAATTGTATTTTAACATAATTTATGTTTGTTCTTTTGTTGTTAAATTATAATATGTTGTTCAGAAAGGATCAAATATTATACTGTTAAATTCTGAACACTTTGTTTGCAATACATTATGATTTTAACCGGTTTGTTCTTATGGAGAAATAACCACCTTAACTAATCTGTTTTATTTCATTTTTATAAATGAAATAAAAAAATATTTTTTAAATAAATATTTTAGTGAAGTATTTTTGTTCATTGCTGTTTGAGAAACAAATTAAGGAGAATGATACAAGATAGGACTGTAGCTGTGTTAGCAATTTTATTATCTAATCATTAGCTTTTGCCTCTAAACTTTCAAGTTTCAAATTAACAACTTTTTTCATTAATTTTTTCAAAAAACTGAACGTAAGAATTACAAAAAAAAAAGAACAAAAGCATTAACATTCTTGCACACACATAAACCGACTTACTTCATGCACAGTTAAAACTTGCTTCAATGGAACAAGCTCTGTCGTATTAAACCAGTGAAACGTTCTGGGCTTTAAGCACGACGTTTCATTTTCATTCATAAAATGCAGTTCAGTTCTTTTTAAAGCATCAAATAAAGGATCGCAAAGTAATTGTTCATTATCTGTAATTTCCTCAATTAATTATTTTCGATAAAAATAAAACATTACGCTTAAATAATCTACCTGATACATCTAAGGTGACCGTTCCATCCTTTCTAAACCGTGGTATAGCTGTTAAATTATTATGAGATAAATCTAATATACTAAGATGAAGATTTACAAGAGATCTATCTGCAAACTTTGTTATAGAATTGGAAGAAAGATTAAAACACGAAATCCTAGCATGCCTTCCAAATTCACCGATCACTTCTCCGATGTAGCCATCAGTAATGGCTAAAGATGTGTAGAGGCGCCAAGTTGCATCAGTAACTCTTAATACTTCAAATGTAGAATTTCGTATGTGTAATTTTTGTACTGTATTGGCTCTAATACCTAAAAATTAATAAAAAATGTAATTACGTATAAAAATAAAATCTGTTTAAATATAAAAACATACCCCCACAATCTAAATGTGCTTTTAAAGAATCAGTATCTACGTTGCAACACACTCCCTCAGATTTATCAACCTTTTTGCAACGACATCCTCTTGTAAGTGTTGAACAAACTTCCGAAGGTTTATGAAAGCATGATTGATCTACTGGAGGTTCATTTGCCCTCGCTTCCGTAACTTCTTCATTTATTCTACACCAGCAAAATGAAATAAACCCACAGTATAATAAAGCACAAAATAATTTCATTTTCTGGTATGAAAATTTCCTTTTAAATCATAATCAAGACAATTTGTTTACGCCTTGTATACAGATTAAAGTTCTGGAATGACCTTGCTCATCATCAATTTTGATAACACTCCTATTATCGTATATAAACGTATTGAATTACAATACAATTAATAATAAATAAATACTGTATGTTTATACAGTTTAAATGTTTATATAAGTGTTTATAACCTTACTTGCAAATCACAAAATGTGTTAATTAAATCATTGCCACAAAATTGTTTGTTTAATTCGTTAACCTATCGATTTTATAAAGCAAATTATAAACTACTATAATTCTTGAGCAAATAGTAAACAAATAGTAAAAAAAGCTATAATTGAACTACGTAAACAATTACGTCACCAATAACTTTTTTATATAAAAAGGTAAGGAAGGTATTCTTCTGGAAAGGTTAGTCTCAACGCCTTTTACACTATGGCCTTGATACATTTTGTTCAGTTCCTGTTTCTGTAGGTATTTGTTG
This sequence comes from Agrypnus murinus, assembly GCA_929113105.1. Lineage (NCBI taxonomy): Eukaryota > Metazoa > Arthropoda > Insecta > Coleoptera > Elateridae > Agrypnus > Agrypnus murinus. Next base: position 115,834,143 of record OV816027.1, read on the forward strand.
ATAAGAGATTTATTAATAAACATCTGAAAAACAAATGCCTGTAGAGCTGGGTACGGGCCAATGTCCGTTAACTGTTAGATGGAAGGACGAAGCAAATACGTCAGAAGACGACCCGTCAACCTTTGTATTCACTTGCACTAATTACACTGTACTTCACATCAAATACACAAGACTTTCTACCTATATCAACGGTTTGATATTGAAGAATAAAGACTTTTTCTACTCCTACCTGTAAATCACCCGTTTTCTTCACGTTTCGCGCAATGGAAATGTATCAAATACTTTAATATTATTAATACCGGAAACTTATTTCGAAAAATGGGAGACAAAATTTAATAGTGCCCCTTGCGGTGTGGTGTGCAAATAAACCTGACATTTCTCAAATATTGGGAAAGTAATTAAAAAATCGTCATTGTAATGAAAGATTGAATAGTTTAGATAAATTGTAAAATTTTATATATTTTAGCGTAACAGTAATAAACCATCGTTTAACATAAATAGTGCTATTTTTTAATTAGATGCAGGATTCTCACCGAAAAACGATTTGTTAGTTGCACACCCATCTGCGAAGATGGCGCCACAAAAATGTCGCCTGTTTTCATATATGGTAAAGTATATGGAGTTTCCGGTATTATAGTATATTACATTCCTAGTGTGGAAAGTGAAACTTTTCGCACGCACGAGTGTGAATTGACGCACGAGGCGTAAGCCGAGTGCGGAAATCACACGAGTGCAGAAAAGTCGCTTTCCAACGTGTAATGTACAATATTTTTCCTACGACCTCCCAAATTTCAAATGTTTAAAATATTTAGATTTTTTAAATTTTCTAGAATATAATTTTTGAAGATTTTAAAGCAAAATTTTTATGGTTAGGTTTAACAAAGAAAATCACACTTAAAGCTAATTTTCTTAAGCCATTTATTTTTAGGATATAAAGTTTAATTTTTTAAACAATTTAGTTTTACAATATGAATAATTAGAACGAAATTTCTATCAAAACATTTCCAGAAAAATAAAATTAAGTTATCTTGATAACTTAATTTTATTTTTCTGGAGCTGAATAGAAGTTAAATGTAAAAGTATTGTTATGACAATTGTTAAAGTGAATGGTTGTTTGTTAGCATTTTATTAAAAGATTCTCTTACTAAATATAAATTTCAATTTTAAGAAATCATATTTTCATAACTTATTTAAACATAGTATAAAATTAAACCTTGGGTTTAGCAGCAAAGTTAATTAAATGAATTACTATTACAATTTATAATATAATAATTTGAAAGGCACATAATTTATTTTTTATTTATATTTAATATCTTCATAATTAACAAATATAACTTCAACTAATAACATAATGCCAGGTGTGAAAGAGGTTGCCTAAGTAAATTATTACTTTTATTTTTCTCCCATTTGACATCGCTGATTTTAATCTTGGCAAACTTGCTTCAATAATTTTCGTGTATTATAGTGAGGTTACGGTAGGTGTAATCTATTAGATATTTCTTTTTGATAGCTAAAATAACTAATTAAACAATAATTAAAGTTATATTTATAAGAAAAGAATAAATACTTAATGGTTAAAATGCTTCTCAAAACTGGATTAAACATTAATGTCATCATTTTAATGTAAAGAAAATTCGTGGATTTCTAGGTATTGCTTAGCGTGATCTATTTTCCTAACACACACGTGTGTTATGTTCCTAACACACACGTGTGTTATGTTCCTAACACACACGTGTGTTATGTTCCTAACATACGCGTGTTATATGACTCACTTTCTTAATGTCGGTAGCGTTTGCTATTGTTCACTTTCGTATGGGGTCGTAGGAAAATAATATTAAAGTATTTGAATGTATGCAATTCCAGTAAGGTGTACGTATATAATTTCATATCCGTACAGTGTACGGATATGAAAACAACCAATCAACGTAGTCCAATTTGACACTTCTTTATTTGTAATTAATTTATTGACAACTCCTGTCATAAATACAGAAGTAAAAGTAAGTTAAATCAATGTTTCCTTCTTTCAATAACACTTAAAGCATTTGAAAATAACGTGATTTGTGAAATTGTAGCTTTAACAATTATACTTCTATAATTAAAAATACATAAATATTATGAAATAAATAAAGATTATTAAAAGTTTCACAGTTTTATTAAAATACAACCTGACAATATTGTTTCGACAGCTAAGCTGTCATTATCAAAGGTAATATAATTATAAACAAACACGTCGCTAAGGTAGATACAAAAATAGGTAACTAGATAAAATAATAATAATCAGAATTAAATATCTAATACTTATTTAAAATTAACTCAAAATTATTTCACTTTTAATAACATAATTTATTTACAAAAGGATGGTTTACCTATGTGTAATTCTCTAAGTCCTCTATTAGCTAACATATTTATGGACAAGTTTGAAGATCAAATAGGTATTTGAATTAAACCTCTCTAAACACATTATCTTCTGGTTTCGTTATGTTGATGACATTTTAGCTTGTTTTGACAGTTCTTTTGAGGTTATCAATGAATTTTTAATTCTTATTAACAGTATCCACCCTAATATAAAATTTACACTAGAAACAGAACAAAACAGGGCTATAAACTTTCTAGACTTAAATATCAAGATTAACGCAGACAATCTATTTGAATTTTCCATATACAGAAAAACAACACAAACAGACATAACAATACCAAATGAATCTTGTCACCATAATACACATAAAATAGCAGCCTACAGATCATTAGTACACAGAGCTTTAACTATTCCACTAACAAAATCAGATTTTAGCAAAGAGATATCAACCATTAGACAACTAGCACATGCAAATCATTACAATCCGAACATGATTGACACTTTAATTAAACAAAAAGATTATAGGTTAGCTATCAAAAGAATATCCCATTGACAATCAAACAGAAGACACAAATTACATATCTATACCATATTTTGGTAAAATATCAGAAAAAATTGCACATATACTAAGAAAAACCAACAATTATAAAATAACATTTAAAACCAACACTAACACTTTTTCATTTTTATTTAATGCTAAAGACAGAACACATGATATCATGAAATCGGGCATTTACCGTTTAAATTGATCTTTTTGTAGTTCGGTATATATTGGACAAACACTTCGAAATTTTGACATAAGATATAAAGAACACGTACGTCATTACAAAAATAAACATCCTGAAAAATGGAATTACGCCAAACACCTCTTAGAACAAAATCACACAATGACTCCTCAAAATAATATTAAATTCCTACATTTTTGTAATAACAAATGCAAATTAGACATTTTAGAAGCCTTTGAGATATACAAACACAAACTCAGGGTACCTTTAATGAATGAACAACTTGAGCTCAGTAATTCTCCGTTACTGGAAGTATTAGATATTTAATTATGATTATTATTATTATTTTATCTAGTTACCTATTTTGTATCTACCTTAGCGACGTGTTTGTTTATAATTATATTACCTTTGATAATGACAGCATAGCTGTCGAAACAATATTGTCAGTTTGTATTTTAATAAAACTGTGAAACTTTTAATAATCTTTATTTATTTCATGATTATGGAGTTCCACAAAGTAAGGCTGGAAACAATAAACAACATAAATATTAAATCATTTAAATAAGTACAACCTACTTTTATAATAAGTATAATAGACACAGTTTCTGACGGGGCTTGGTAGTTCAGTGTGTAGAAACTCTGTATAAATAAACTGAAGCTGACCGACGCAGGTTCAATTCCAGCTGGGAGAATAACTATTTTTTTATTTTTTTTATAAAACAAAATTTAAAATAATAATTTTCCCTTCGAAAATGTTAATTTCTACAAAGTTTTAATAATTCTCTTAAAAATTTTACAATGACAGGAGGATTTTACAAACCATATTTTAGCATGGATAAAGCATAGGTTAATCCTTATATTCAATTTCTCAAGGAGACATGCAATCTATTTTGTAATTGTTTTGCTTAGTCGAAGAAAAAAGATACTGTACAACTTGGGTGGAATGCCTATATCGCCCTCGAACGATTGAGGCACTTCGCCTTCGACGTCGTGCCTCAAACTTCGTCCTCATGCGATATAGGCATCATATCCCTTGTTGCACAAACTACCTACTATTTCATACTTGTAGATTTTTCCCATCACTTTGAGTTTTTTCTTTCCTAGCCCCCTGAATGTACTTCACCCAGTTTTAGTGCCTTGCACTACTCTAATGACCAAAACTTAGTCATTTGTAGTTACATTTTGGAAATCTTTTCTCTAGTGGGAAGATAAGAAGTGTAGCTTTACAGAAGTAAAAAAATAATAAAAATCAGTAAAAAAATGACTGAGTTATAGCCTGAAATAGTCACGAAAAAAAGTTTTTTTTTTGGAAATGATTCAGCGGTTCAGAATGATATTTACTCAACAAATAAAATTTCCTTCTCTTCATTTATTGAAGATATATTTTTATAGATATATTTCATTTCTAGGAAATTTTTGTTTTTTTAAATTGGTTAACAAATGACCGAGTTATGGCCGATAATATGCAAAACAACAATTTCTTTTCATTATTTTAATCTGTCATTATAGTCCAGTGTCCAGTCAATCTGTACCTCTTACCTTGCAAAAACTCAAGTAGTTTTGGTTTTTAGATATGTTTTGTATGTTGGGGCCCTTTATTAAATATCCAAGCTTTCGATCAAGGTGTTCGCTAATCGTGGGCTAATATAGTATTGAAGAATTGAGAAAAATCTCGATTTTTCTTCGGTTTTCGCATAATATCTCCTAAGCGATGTGTTTTACGACAAACATGGTTATATTTATTTTTTTTAACGTAAACTAAATTTGCTACAGTTTGAATGCAGAATGACTTTGCGGAACCTAATAGTTGCCAAGATATAGCCTCTTCAAAGTTTTGGTAATTCTGATCATCATTAATGATCAAGCAAGTTTTGGGAAATGAAGGGTGTTGATAAAACCAGTCTCTAAGCTTATCCATGTTCTCATTATCTCGTGTAATGTGAGAAGGCTTTATATCTACAAGTTGCTCAGATGTTACTGAGTTAATATCACAGTATCTCTTAACTCCATCAAAGATGTTCTGAAGATATACCATTTCTAGAGTCCCATCGAGCATCGAGTAAACACATTGTCTATGATTCCACGATCACGGGTCAGTCCCCCAGAGCTTTTCATCGTCTTCATCAGTGTTTGTTCTATGGTCAGATATGACCATAGAACAAAACCTGATCAAAATTCTTTTGTACATCTGATGGTGAAATATTCTTCAGCTGTGAATTATTTAGCAGCGTCCATTCTTTCTTCCAATTATGTCAACATGTCTTGCAAATAGAGATGTACATCCTCGACATAAAAAAGTGCATGAATGAATGGCAGCATTTAATTGGACAAAAACAAGATGAACAAGTCCCGTATCCCATTCTCTCCTAGCTGTATCTCGGCAACACTCAAAGTGTAGCAAATCTAGTCTACTTTAAAATTAAAACTAATCACTTTCGATGTAAAACACATCGTTTACAAGATATTCTTTGAAAACCGAAGAAATGTCGAAATTTTCATTTGTTTTTCAATATGACGGTGGTGCGCCAATGTCGTAAACTTAGATTTTTAATAAGACTCTTTAGTTTTGCACGACCTAAAGGACTTAATCGCAAAATCCCCGAATTTTTCAAAAATACTGTTAAACGTGCCAATTGAAATTTTTTAGCATCAAAATCACATAATTTTAGCATAGTAGGATAGGTTTCCTTGGATATAACGCGATTATTTTACTTTACTCCATAGGGAGTAAAACAGCTACTTTAATCCTTCTTTTAAGGGAGTGAAGTAGAGCTTTACATATAGGCAGTACAAAAAAGTTTTTTCTTGTTTTTTTCTAGGCTACAACTCAGTCAGTTCTTTACCGATTTTCATTATTTTTCAACTTTTGTAAAGCAACGCTTCTTCTCTTCCCAGTAGAAGATGTAACATTCTGCGAAATGTCCAAAATGCCGACCCTGTTTCAGGTGGGCGTTTTGGAAACCTCATAGGTGCGTTCGTGGACATTTTGCCGTATGGCCAAAGCGCCGCACGGATGTGCAGTCGGCGGTTTGGGTCAAATACAAATTTAGATTCGTATTCGGTCCCGACGCCATGTTCACGAGCGATGTGACGTCGTTTAGCGCCGTTCGGCGTTTTGGACATGGTCGGCGGAATGGGAGTCGGCGTTTTAGGCAGTCGACGTTTTGTCCCGAACCCCTTCTAAGTTACAAAACCTTTTCCGGAACTAATTTTGGAAACAAAGAAAAGCGATTAGCTTTAGCTGAAGAACTTTTTGAAATTCATACCATTAATAAAAATCCGGCCTGGATTGCATATCTAAAATTCATTCAAAAATTGTTCGAAAATTTTGCTTAATAAATTATTTATGGGGAAGAGGGGCCATGTAATGTCCCGCTTTATTGATTTAGAAATCTGGCCACCTTAAGCTATATAAAGCATTTAAGTTTCCCGATAGTTTGTTGTAAAGCGACGTTGTTACAATGCGAGCTATATCAAGCGTTCAATCGACAAATTCTTGGTATTATTTTTTTTTGGCAAAACTATCTTCCTAACAAATTTTTACGTGAGATGTTTTGGTGTCAAATTTTTTTCTTCATTTTTTTATGAAGTTATTTATAATCATGTATAGCCAGCCTAGGTGGATTAGTGGTTTGCATGTTTACTTTATAATCCAAGGATCGCAGGTTCGATCCCCGGCCGAGCTGGTAATTTTTCATAGCGGAGAAAAATTAAAAACATGCCTTCTTCTCGGATAGGAAGTAAAACTGTAGGTCCCGTGTCAATGGGATTTTTGGTATGATAAGAATCCCTACTGGGGGTGGGATTCCCGCAGATTCGGCTAAATTCTAGTAGAGTCGGCCAAATGATCATAGTAATCGGTGCCATGTATTGTCTGCAAAAATATAAGAAGCTGCTTTCGTACCACCCAAAAAACTTGAAATACATTTATGAAAGTTATTGATTTAGGGAAGTCCAGTGATAACTGGAAAAGTAGATTCTCAAATCTGTGATGCAATATCAAAAGCTAAAAAAGGTAGTCGCCGAAATGTTATATGGGACAAACAATGGTGCTATGCAAGCGATATAAAAAAAAATTGAAGTTTTGATTGTGAAAAGTATCGACTTATTATTTTTCAACAATTTACAAACCATTGCACTTTTCCGGAAAATGAAATCGGCATACGTTCTTCAGGAAATGCAACAACATTAAATAATATCAAAGTTATTTATTCTCAAAACATTAGTTTTTTCGAGTAAATTCAATATAAAATAAAATAACAAACACTGAAATTCTAAAACTGAAAACAAATCAAAAGAATGCAAATTGAACATTTGAATCTAAAACGATGCAATCAAGCGAAATGAAGCTGCGTAGGAAAGTGAGATGTACGATAGTGGCAAGCGGATTGGCCAAGAGACAGCGGTTTTTCGAAAAGTAACATTTAATTGGATATCTTCTTCACAATTATGCCTAAAATATAATTCATTCTTCACCGTCTTCTACATAGATAGGCCACAATCATATTAAAGAATACTTTTGGCGATTTAGACTTTCGTTTCGAAGATAGGTCAATATAAACTGCAGATTTATTAAAATTGAAACGAATTTCGAGACAGTTCAACCTAGATATGCACTTATTTGTAGTATTTTGTGCAATAAGCGCCAATGCTATTTTAAAGTTTCAAATCATTATAGAAATGTATACGCTACAAAATTATTTTTAAATTTCATACAACACAATGATTTTTTTCTCTATTTTACGGCCATGTACATATCTCAAATTTTGAGTTTAGTGCCCTTTTCCATGGTTCAATTTTTGACAAGTTTCGGATTTAGAACCATTATAGACGGAGAGCCAGCAACGTATTTCGAGTTGTTATTTCAACAGTCGTGAGAATTTGGGTACTAAATCTTATATACCTGCTGAACACTAAAAGTCGATTCTGGCAGCCCCCTGCGGCCGGGTTATACTACCCCAAAATTACCAAGAGGGTGAGAAATAAGATTCAATTTATTTAAAGTAACAGTCATGAAATTTCTTTATTTATTTCTTATTTATAAATATTTCCAGAACATTTCCTTCCCTTCTAAATGTTGCCAGAACGCTGTAAATGTTGATTTAAAAAAGTGACATTTTTGTTATAAAGTCTTGAAATTTTGACACAATAAATAAAGTAGGTATATGTAGGTTTACATGTTAGTGCGAGCGAGACAGATATATAGCAGCCTGCGGGTTAGAGAATCTTATTTCTCACCCTCTTAGTAATTTTGGGGTAGTATAACCCGGCCGCAGGGGGCTGCCAGAATTTACTTTTAGTGTTCAGCAGGTATATAAGATTTAGTACCCAAATTTTCACGACTGTTGAAATGACAACTCGAAATACGTTGCTGGCTCTTGGTCTATTAGGACCTAAGATTCATTTGATATAATTTTCAGCTTCCCAGTAAACAAATCTGTGACATTTACTTGTCTGCTATATAAGAATCAAGTAAAATGAGCTATATAATAGTTATTTATGTATTAAGGGCATAATGAAGCTTTTATGGCCAGAAGTTAATACAAAAACAAACACCACTTACCTTTGTGATGAAAAAAAAATTTGCTCCGGCTATGATTTTAAAATCCAAAGACAAGCTCAGGAAAATCGCATGAGAATATTTCAGGCGGGTCGCTCTTTGACAAAATAATAAAATATTGTTCAACTTATACCTGTGAAATTCTGTTAATGGACACAAAACAAGAAAAATACACAAATAAATCTCCTTTTTAAAATTTAAAAATATAAAAATAAATAAAAAAAAATAAAACTGAAAGTTTATAAAAAAGAGAAACGAAAACAAAAAATTCTTACTCTCTAAAATGGATTCAATTGGTGCCAATTGGATTTAACAAAATATGAATCAAGAGACAGTCTAATTCTCTTTGTTTTAATACATTTTTATTTTATCAATCCCACGATCTTAAATTATAATTGAAGAAAGAAACGAATAGTCCAAGAGCCAGCGACGGATTCCTTACAGTATTTTTAACAAGCGTATAACTGCTATGGAAGGTCTCTTTGAATATACTGAGAAGGGAACCCGACGTCTGACAACTCTGCGGTGGTGGTTTTAGCGCCCTCGCGCTTCTGAAGGCTGTAAAAAAAGGACTAAAAATATAGTATAATAACAAGTCTGACGCTTTGCTATGTTGAAGATAATCATCTGTTACATAAATAAAGAAATTTACAGACGTGTTTGCGAGTGGTAAGTTTACGGCAGATTCTTATAATAACTAATAATAATAATAAATAACTAATGCGTATCGACGATCACTCCCCGTACGCGTGCTTGTATCCGGGTGCCCGCATAAGGCTTTCTCGCTCGCACTCACGCGTTTGCATAAGGCTATCTCTCCGATTTGACTTATGTCAAACGTGTTTTATGGTCTGTCGCTTTGCTTCCACTGCTTTGTTATTTTACTTTAAATACTTATTTTTATTATGCAACTTTATGCAAATCTGGCGGAAATCTACCACCCGCAAACACGTCTGTATTTATCGTTTTTATTTATATAGCAGATGATTTTCTTTAACATAGCAAAGCGGCAGACTTGTTATTATACTGTTTTTTTAATACTTTTTTACACCCTTTAGAAGCGCGAGGACGCAAAAACTACCACCGCAAAGTTGCCAGACGTCGGGTTCCCTTCTCAGTATATTCAAAGGGACCTTCCATAGCAGTTACACGCTTGTTAAAAATACTGTAAGCAAACCCGTTGCTGGGCTCTTGGACTAGAAACAAAAAAAATAAAGTTAAAGTTTGAAAATAAATTTTTCAAATTTAAAGATTTTGCGCCACTTGAAAATTTTTGTACACACTATATTATTTGGCAGTTCTCTGTAATAGTCAGTAAATTTACCTGCTTATTTGTTGCGTTGGTAAACACGCATTTTCATATAATTGTTCTTGTGGATCTTCTTTTGTAATTTATTACAACTATTAAATATTGAACAATTTACCTCCAATACGCGAGTACATAAATCAATTGTCTATTTCCCAAAATTCTTATTTCATCCAGTTTTAATTTCCTTCCATCCAGAAATAAAGTTACAATACGTTTTCCAAAAAAAATTTTTTATAAATAAATTGTCCAAAAACCAAATTAACACTTCACTTTACTTTTTATTTAAATCACTTCAATTGTTCAATGTTGTTTTCATTATTAAACACTTTTTTAAAAAAATTAAATTTGGTTGACATTTGTCATAACCTCACTTTTCTGACATTTCATTGACGTTAAGCTTGACACACATAACGTCAAAATTTTGTTAAATTATTGCGTTATCTGACATGGCTCCTGCTTTACAAAAAAATCAACAAGCAAGTAACCAGATTTTCAACCTGCTTTTATATTTTTTTAAAAACAAACGACAAATGTAATTTCTCCACTAACAAAATTTGGTAAGTTACTAAAAACAATTGAACATCTAACCTAATAAGATCTACATAACCAAAATATGGTTGAAAGATTAAATTAAATGTTTAAACAAATTACATAATTGGAAAGAGGATAATCTTCTCTATATTTTGGTATATTGCATGTCTAACAAATAGCAAATTTAACTCCAGGATTCAATGGCAACCCCATCTTGAATTTCCTGACAAACATGGTTTTTACAAAATTAAGGTAATAACATTTTCACGCCTTATTACTTCCTTTTTTAATTATTAACTGAATCCACACATCCTATTTCACAATATTTACATCAATTCTGGCACCAAAACTTTAAATATTCACTCTATTTTACCATTTTAACAGATCAGGTTCGAAAGATACAAATCCTAAGCTTCAACAGGCTAAACCTTCTCTATATAGAGCTGCCCACTTGAAAATTCTCTTGCTAAAGGTGCACTAGAACCTAATTAACAATATTGCAGCAAAACATTTTGGCTGCAAGTGCATAGATTAATGAAGATTATACATTTATCATGAAATTTGATGAATCGTTAAACCAGCAAGGGATTTGCTTGAAATTTAACAACAAAAACTGTGAGTATTGTGGTGATTGCTTGCATACACCTTTCCATCTATGCCTTTTATAATTTCCAGGTGAGACTACACCTTACAATGGCTTCAATTATGAAAAACCAAGTCCAACGACCTAACGCTATGCAAATCGTAACTTGTCAAAATAATTTTTCAGTTTTAAGTGAAAAATCCGTTTAAGATCTACCTCATATTATTATCAAGTGATGTAGTGTAACCTTTACTTATTAAGTAACAATTTAATTTATTTAATTAAGATTAGTTGAAGTTGAATCCAAACCCCTAAATATATAGGCAACCCAAATGACATATTCAATTATGAGTGCTGGAATCACAGCAATATGTATAACAATTCAAGAGTGAAATTGTAGATATTACAAGAATATAATATATTATATTATTATCAGACCTATTCAGTTTTATATTATTTACGAATTATATTAACCGTATAACTGTTACAGTACGAATGTGATCACTTTCAATAATACTTAATTTAAGTTAATTTGTCTTAAACTGCTTTTAAAGATAGTTAAAGTTACTCCAGATAAATTCAACTCAGGATAGAATTTGTTTAGTAATCGAGCAATAGTATTTTAGTATTTACTAGTAATCTTGATCTTTTAGCATTTTGATTAATGTTGTTTATACATAGTTTTTAATTTTTATCTATTTTACTATATTGCATACTATGTAATGATATAATAATGATTTTCTTTCTATAGTAATAAGTTGTTAATTGATAACTGTATCCTTTCCTTCTTTTTAATAAAAAAAAATAAAAATTTATTCCAACTTTTCTTTTTCCCCTAATTTTACTATTACAGGAATCTATTACTATTTTAAAGAAATAAGTTATCCTACAGAAAGTGAAAAATTTGAAAATTGTTGCTTTAACTTTAATCTTTAACTAAAGATCCTGTTGCAAAGAGATTGCAACAGTTTTAGAATTTGTATCTTTTAACTGCTTTAACAGAAATTAGATTGTTCTCTGTGATTTTCTGTTTTATAGATTGAAGAAGTGATATAGGGTAGCACTTTGGTTTTTCTTTCAAAAGATATTTACATACAAAAAGTTAATGAATTTATTAATAAAGAAAATTTTGAAACGTTAAACAAAAACCCAACCACAAAATTCCAAAAAGAAATAAAACAAGGTTTAGAAAACTGCAATATCTGCTTTTCAGAATTAGAAAAGCAACAAATCATTAATAAAAACCCACAAATTCCTAAACTGTATGGATTAGTGAAGACCCACAAACAGAATATGCCAATAAGACCAGTTGTATCATACATCAATGCACCTAATCACATTTTATCCAAAAAACTAAACCAGATTATTAACACGATAGGTTACAAATCGAAATACTCTGTTAGAAATTCATTAGAATTAGTAGATAAGCTGCAAAACATACATCTTCCACCACATTCAAAACTTGTTAGTTTTGATATTTGCAACATGTTCTCCAGAATACCACCACAAGAATGTATTCCTTTATTAGATAGTTTCTTGATCAATAGTAATATAGAATTAGTTAAAAGGTTAGAGTTAATTCAATTATTTGACCTTTGTATAAGTCAAAATTATTTCACTTTTAATAACATAATTTATTTACAAAAGGATGGTTTACCTATGGGTAATTCTCTAAGTCCTCTATTAGCTAACATATTTATGGACAAGTTTGAAGATCGAATATTTGAATTAAACCTCTCTAAACACATTATCTTCTGGTTTCGTTATGTTGATGACATTTTAGCTTGTTTTGACAGTTCTTTTGAGGTTATCAATGAATTTTTAATTCTTATAAACAATATCCATCCTAAGATAAAATTTACACTAGAAACAGAACAAAACAGGGCTATAAACTTTCTAGACTTAAATATCAAGATTAACGCAGACAATCTTTTTGAATTTTCCATATACAGAAAACCAACACAAACAGACATAACAATACCAAATGAATCTTGTCACCACAATACACATAAAATAGCAGCATACAGATCATTAGTACACAGAGCTTTAACTATTCCACTAACAAAATCAGATTTTAGCAAAGAGATATCAACCATTAAACAACTAGCACATGCAAATCATTATAATCCGAACATGATTGACACTTTAATTAAACAAAAAGATTATAGGTTAGCTATCAAAAGAATATATCCCATTGACAATCAAACAGAAGACACAAATTACATATCTATACCATATTTTGGCAAAATATCAGAAAAAATTGCACATATACTAAGAAAAACCAACAATTATAAAATAACATTTAAAACCAACACTAACACTTTTTCATTTTTATTTAATGCTAAAGACAGAACACATGATATCATGAAATCGGGCATTTACCGTTTAAATTGTTCTTTTTGTAGTTCGGTATATATTGGACAAACACTTCGAAATTTTGACATAAGATATAAAGAACACGTACGTCATTACAAAAATAAACATCCTGAAAAATCGAATTACGCCAAACACCTTTTAGAACAAAATCACACAATGACTCCTCAAAATAATATTAAATTCCTACATTTTTGTAATAACAAACGCAAATTAGACATTTTAGAAGCCTTTGAGCTCAGTAATTCTCCGTTACTGGAAGTATTAGATGTTTAATTATGATTTTTATTATTAATTTTATTATTATTATTATTATTTTATCTAGTTACCTATTTTGTATCTACCTTAGCGACGTGTTTGTTTATAATTATATTACCTTTGATAATGACAGCATAGCTGTCGAAACAATATTGTCAGGTATATTTTAATAAAACTGTGAAACTTTTAATAATCTTTATTTATTTCATGATTATGGAGTTCCACAAAATAAGGCTGGAAACAATAAACAAAAACATACCTTAGTCAATACCAGAAATCTGGTCCGTTTTACTATGCAACGACACATATTTTCTTGAAATAAAACAGTTTAGAAACTGTTTAAATATCTCGATTTTATTTATTAAAAAAGTTTTTAAAATATCATTAAAAGGCAATACATAATTCAATTTTTACAATTACAATAAAAATAAATAAAAAACATATATAGTACATTAAATATCATTTAGCCTGTCGTATAGGGGTATCCAGCAACAGCAAGCACTGCTTTTGTACTCTTCTTGAAATAGAATCGGTCTGTGATTTCTTCAGACTTTTAGGTGTATGTAGTACGCCTGATCTATCCAATTTTGGTGTGGTTAAGATCCCTTTGCAGCCTATTCTCAAAGAATTATAAAAATTTACAGCTTTTTCTAAACCTTTATCATCTAATTCAATATTATTATTAATTTGTTTATTGTTTGTGGAATTATTCAAATTAAAAACTACATTCTTTTTTTTATTACTTTTTACTAAACAGTTTTCTACAGATAAACCGTTTAAATCAGTGACTTGCCATCCATTATTGGTTGCAGAATTTTCTTTAATACTTTCCAGGTATTCCATTAGTTGTTTTGTATTTTGTTTATGACACTCTTTATATTCTTTAAATTGTTTTTCTATCATTTCAAAGTTTTCTTGTTCCAATTGAATGAATCTTAATATAACATCATGCGTATTATTGTTAGTATTGCTTTTAGCTATGCAAGATTTTAATTTAATTGCAGAGTCTATTATTTGATTCTTTACATCACAGATCTTTTCATTGTTTATAAATTCAAATTCAGTTGGTGACATACTATTTGTGGTGTTATTTTCTTCGGATAAAACAAGTGACTCTGGTGGTTTAAGACATTCAGTGTTAACTTCTAAAGATGGCAATGCGTTGTCAGTTTCAGTGTTAAATTCTTTAGAAATTTCATTTAATTTCACTACTTCTGTAAAATCAACTTTCTTGTTTAACGATAAACTGTTGAATAGCTTAAAGCAGTCTGACTTTTGATATAATTGAATTTCAGCTTCGGTTATGTCCATCAGGGGCTGGGTATTATCCAACTCAAGTTTAAATTGTGGAATATCCTATAAAACAGAACAAAAATATATGTTACAATTTGTAAGATATTATAGTTATGTCAAACAGTAGATATTATAAGAGGCGAAAGTTGGTAGAGAAACCTCAATTCCGAGAGAGATAGAACAGCAAAACCACTTAATAGTATTTTATGCAACAAGTTTATAAAGCATGTCTTTTTTTTACGAATGGGAAATTTACACACACGAGAGAAGCGAGTGTTGTAAACCCACGAGTAAAAAAAAGATGCTTTATAAACGAGTTTCATACATAATTTTTTGAAACACCTCTTTGTTAATTAATAAAATTCACCACTTTGTATATATTTTAAATTTCGCGCCGGTTTTGACTTTCAATAGTTGGTAATGCTGTGCATGGTTGTCATGAGAACCTTGTAAAAAACATAACCAAACAAATGTGTTTAAAAATCTGTGGCTATAAAGGATACTATCGGCTTTCATCGAAATCTCGGCCCCGGTTGCTATAGTTTCTATAGTATTTGCATTAACATTTCTCGGCCCCGTTTTCAGGCTGGGAATGTATGCAAATTATGATATTTAGCACTAATATTTATTGAGTTTCTTACAGCATTTTCGTTAGTTTTTAGTTATTTCTTATTTTTTTATCATAAATGGTGAAAAACATCAATTTTAAAGACTTTAATTATTCGGATACTAGATGGAGTTAATGGCACTTAGATCATTCTTTTACATAAGAAATACCCATCCATTGACAATTTGATTGCTAATGTCACTTTTACATTTGTCAATCTGACATATAAAATGTCAAAAATGACATATTATACTAATATTGTCAACAGAGTGACTTTCGTATGTAGAAAATAAATTCGATGTTTTTGACACCATCTAGTATCTATCTGATAATTTATATGTCACGTAATGTTAAATTCAGCCAATGAGAGTTAATTAGATCTAATGAGAGTTAATTTGCTTAGTTACAAAGCTATCACAGCAATAATAAAAAACAAGTGATCATATTACCTTATGTTGGTCTCTTTCTAAGAATATAATTCAATTGTCCAACTTTGAAAGTTATTCGTGTATTGACGTAATTACCATAAAATGTAATTTAACAAAAATACAGAAAAAATGTTTATTAATCGATGGGAAGACGCCTATGAAGGTGAAATAAATGATGAGTCACTCAATTTGTTAGAAAAATACACTTATGTAGCAACAAGACATTCTAGTAGCGGCAATATGAATTTCTGTAAATAAAGAAATTATACATTTGACGGGAATATAACTCCTGAACTAGCTTTAATCTTGAAAGATTGCGCATTTAACTGATTACAAAGAAGAGGTAACAAAGCTGTCTATGCAAATATTGCATCACTTACAAATTGAAGCATCCATTTGTGTAATATCAACAGACTGCATATAATGTAATCCAATACCAATATTCTTCAAGATAAACCATAGAGGTACTAAGTTTTGTAGCAGTAGTAAATAGATGATTTAAGATTCAGATCAAGATATTTGTCCAATTTGTCTCTATAAAAAAAAACTATGGAAACTTATCCCAGAATTGTAATAATTGATGGTATTTCCTAACTGCGAATCTAATTTGGTGTCTACATCTACATAATTCAAGCTAGTTCATGAATGACCACATTGAAATAAATAAACTATCATCATGCAGCATGGACAAAGGAAAGTATTGAAACAATTCAGTTGGAATAAACCGCAAAGTAATTCACAAATCATAATAACAGATCTACTGCAGTATCACTCCTTGCAAACGCTAATGTTCCAACAACAATTACTAAAAATAATTGGACACACGAATTCGAATTCTGTTCAACCATACTAGTAAATGCAACTGAATCAGCACGAAGAATTTAGCACCTCAATGGGAGACAACGGTTGTGCAGAAATAATGAGAACACATAATGCAACATTTATACAAATAGAAATATATACCAAAACTGCGTTTTTAATGTACAAAATATGTATTGTGGTCAATAAATTATTTTTATGACTCTATGTTATTTTATTCTTAAAGGTACAGTTGATTCATTTTGATTTGATAAGAACCAACCGTCAAAAACTTTAATTCTTCTGTGAGATTGGGGAATTCCAGAATATCATTCTGATCTGCAAGCTTCCATATCATTCTTTTCAGTTCCAGGTTTTCTTCTTCAATACTACATATAATTCGTTTATTTTGAGTGTATAATACAGACTTCTACTGAGCCACGAACAGTGTACAGTATACACTAACACACAAAGTTGGTAATCTGAAGGACATACTACTCACGTCACTGTAGAATATGTGTGCAATGCTTAGAATATAAAACTGTAGGAAGGAACATAATTATCTACCACATACGACCAGGATGGGGTCTCAATATGGCGGAGTAGGTGTCTCCGGTTTTGTAATTAGATATTTCTATTGGCGGTTCTCACTGTCTCGAAATGCGCACATAAACTACATAACCTCAATTTTAAAACATAGTGGTTTGAAATTAATCTTAGAATATAAATTTTATATTTAATATTTTAAACAAACGAATACTTACTTATGATATGTTATTCCCTTCTTCGTATTTGTCAGAGTTTAAGAGAAAAGGAGATTTAGGTGGTGTCTAATGGCGGCCAGTGTGACGTCGCTTTTAAAGCTCATTGTGTAGAGTAGTTACGCTCCTTCCTACAGTTTTATATTCTAAGGTGCAATGAGTATTATCGTATTCAAAACATTTTTCGTTCTTTAGAAAGAAGAAATGTGGTTTTACTGCCTTTAGAGAAACAAGAGAGTACGCATTTATTGAATAGTTCGAATTAAAAAAAGAAGCTAATTTAACATAAGTATTCTACTACATAAGAAGCATGGAGGACCACTGCACTGGTTTAAAGTTTTAATCAGCTTTGGTTGGTTATTCTAGCGTAATTCACAGTAGCGTTCCAATCCTGCCAGAAGTACCCAAAGCTGCTTCAGCTTAAAGACTGTAATAAAAGGCTGAAAACTAGGATGTTGCTGCCATAAATCCCAAGAACACCTACTTTAATTTAATCTATTCCCCATTCCTAAATCCTAAAGATGTTTTCCTTCACATTGAACCGTTAGATTGAGCTCGTTTGAGTCACAATTTTTGTGTTAAGAATTATTAAATCTTTGGTCATAGTATATCCTGCGAAATTAAATAATGGCCTGCCTTCGTAGTTTAATAGATATCAAACATATACAATTATAGATAGTTTGTAACCCCAGTGTACGGGTCTGCTATAGTACGGAACGCGTTGGATTGAATTCCTATTTTATTGAGGACTGGTTTTTCAATCTTTGGTTAACATTAACTGGAGGTCAATCGTTATAAGATACTTTATCAATATAATTGTACCCGCAACTACTAATTTCCACTTAGCCCTACCCAGAGGTATAGCATAGCACACATTGAAAAATCGACTTTTCGACATTTAATTATGATACAAAATATGGAACCGATATTTATTTACCTTATATTGGTAGTACTGTATCTATGGCTTTCTATCGATACTACTTTGTTAGGCTATAGTAAGCTGTTAACCTAAGTTCAGCTTTATGACATGCGTTTTTTTACCTTATTTTTATTCTACCTAATTCTCATTTTACCTTATTTTCATACTACGGTTAGATGTGTTGCCTATACGAAAACATTCAGGGGTAGCGCGCAGATAAAAAGATACTTGCAGCTTTAAAAGAAAGCAATGATGCTATTACATCTCCGTTTTAGTAATTATTGTTGAATGTCAACAATAAACTTCATATATTTCTATTCTTAAATAAAGAAAATGGCCTAATCTTCAAATTGGTTGAATTGAAAATGGTCCACTTCTAAGGTAACTCAAATAAGATCCTTTTTTTTCTTAAAAAAAAATCTTACACAAATGTACAAATAAGGTAATTGTAGATAATTGTCATACATATCATAAATGATGAACCTGGCTGTTGTAACCTACTGCAAGACGTAGATACGAGCTTTTCTTTCAATTTCTCTATAGCTTTCCATACTGATCAAAAAGTCTTTTTGTTAAAAATAAAAAATCTTACACAAAATTGGTAAGTTGTATTAGAAAGCTTGTAGTGTTTCCTACAAGGGATCAAAAAGGTTTTTTCAAAATGTACTGCAATGAAGAGTTATGAGGGGGCCGAAATATCATATAAAGCCGATAGATGCCTTTGCAAAAATGAATGCAATTCCGTGCATTAGCAGTGATGATGAAGAAATCATGGATATTCCATTAGAGATTAAGGAGAAAGCTGAAGCTGCAAGTTTGGGATTGTTATCGGCTAAATCACGAAAAATGTATGAAGCCGAATATGAACTTTTCATGGGATGGTGTAGGAAAAACCAAGTAAGGATCATTAATGAAAAGGGGCTCTTAACCTATTTGGACGAATTATCAAAGAAATAAAAATTTAAGTTTGTGGTCAGAATTTTCAATGATAAAAGCTGTTCTCTCTGTGAAAGAAAATATAGATGTAAACAAGTTTTTAAAATTGAAATCGTTTCTTAAGAGACACAGCACTGGATACAGGCCTAAGAAATCAAAGGTTTTTGAAAGACCACAAATCAAAAATTTCACACAAGGAGCACCAAATGATAACTTCTTAATGATGAAAGTTGCATTAATATTGGGGTTAGCAGGCGCTGTCGCCGGGAAGAACTTTATCACTTGAAAATGAAAGGCATCGAGAGAAGAGAGTCCATGTTGATCATCAAAATCCCTGATTCAAAGACACACACTGAAAGAATTTTCACAGTTATGGATGTCCCAATCAAAGGAATCAATCCTTTGGAAATTTATGACAAATATGCTGCTCTTCGTCCAGCTCATACGAATCATGATAGTTTTTTGTACAATACCATAAAGGAAAGTGCACTGTGCAGCGAGTGGGCATTAATCAATTTTCATTAATACCAAGTGTCATCGCTACATATCTTCAGCTTCCTAATCCGAAAAGTTATACAGGACACGCATTTAGAAGATCTTCTGCTTCTCTCCTTGCCAGTACTGGGGCTGATATCTTGAGTATCAAGCGTCACGGTGGATGGAAATCATCCGCCGTAGCAGAAAGTTATATTGAAGAGAATATCGAGAAGGGCAGGTTATTATTGAAAATATATCAAGAACAGAGCGTGTACTTCCAACCATAAATATTAATAACATTAATAATAGTAACATCCAATTACATTTTCATTGATTTGTTGATGCTTTGAATTGAATATTAATAAAATATGTTTTTCTAGTGATTGTTTTATTTCATAGTTATTTTTTTATTTTATAGTTATATTTTTATTTCACACTTTTTCATAATGACATATTTTAGACATTAAAAAGTGTCAAATAACAATTACTTATCAATGAGGTGTAGCAAAGAATTTGTTGCGATGCCATTGGACGGGAGCACAGAAAGGCCAAAGATGGATGCTTATTTTCATTCTTTTATACCTGTAAAGTCAATTCGTTATTCCGTATGTGTTCCGTGAAAGTGTACCCATATTGCGACAAACAGTTAATGTGTAGTGTGTTTTTTTGGTGATTATGGGAGTTAAATAAACACACAATTGAACATTTATAGTTGAACCAAAACATGAATGGAGAAAAACGTAAACACTGCGGGTGTTTACAAGAACTGTAGGAATTACATTTTATTTGGATAATAACGACATTCACTTCTTTCGATTTCCAAAAGACGAAGTATTGTGTTATTTAAGTACCGTATTAGTTTAAGATTATTTTTTTTAATTCTGTAACCTCAAAAATTTGAGTGTAATTTGTGTGACTACAAATGTTTTCAAAAGTGACTCAAAGTGTTAAGTCTTAAAACACACATGTGTTGGTGAGAACCATTTGAGTGTAATCTATGTGATTATAAATGTTTACTGTTTAAAAGACATGTTAAGTCACACTGGTGAAAAACCATTCAATAAGTAATTTATAGTTTGTATATTAAATACATACTAAATATCATTCTATAATGAATTGCAATTCATGCGAAAAGTTATCATTAGTTGATTATTAAATATTTTATTTTGTTGTGAGAGAATACCATATATGTATCTACCAATCACTTGTAATAAGCTTTTTACGTTTGTAAAACGTTGTATACAATAAAGATTTGAATTAAATTGAATAAAGACAACAATTGGTGCATAGTTTTATTAAAATCATCCCTTATATACTGCCCAACTAGTATACATACAAAATTAACAACCCTGGACGTTAGCTGGTTGAGTTCAGGCGTGGTAAATATTTAAATTTGGCGCGCATTTCTGTGATCCAAGTTAAAGGGCCAAGCGTTCCAAGGTCATTGAAACTGATGACGAGAAGATCAAAGACGCCGCGCGAAGTTTCGCCTCTTATAATATGCTACTCTTTGGTTATGTGTAAAAGTATAGTATAGTGATGTATGCAGGACACCATACGTCAATGATGTACATACTAAAGGACTTATCCAGTTTTCATATTTTACACATATCTGAACAAATAGTGTCTTGTAGGCCCCTCTTTAAAGAAAACAAGCAAAAAATATAATATACAGCGAGGATTTAAAAGGAATCTGTAAAAGCCATAATGTGTATTTATGCACAGATGCACATAACCGTCTATGGCCCAAGCGCCTCTTTATGGTCCGACGGGTAATAAAGAAACATCAATTAAATGTCAAAAGTGGTTTTTGTAGAACTTGATTGGTTCTTAATGTAAAGTTATCACAAATGAAAATAAGCTGAAATTAAATATTTTGGAATAGTAACTATAGTAACGTACTTCGTATAAGCACACAAGTACACGTACAGCGGCTTGAAGTACCTACGTACTCATTTAATTATATTTTTTACAACATAATAGATTTGAGATAAAAATATTAATGTGTGCATAAAATAGTGTACGTATAGCGTGCATAACTTGCTTTTATGGCCCTACAGCCTGAGGAGGATGTACCACGTTCTGGCAGACCAAAAACAGCTACTGATGAAGAAACGATTCCATGAAATCGTGATGAAGGATCGCCGAATAAAGTTGAGAGAGCTAGCAGAGAACGTAAGCATTTCATACGACCGTGTACATTGCAGCTTACATCAACAATTGGACATGAGAAAGCTTAGTGCTAGATGGGTACCGCGTCTGCTGACAATCTACCAAAACCGAGTTCGAAAGACCATTTCTCAGCAATGTCTAAACATGTTCAATGTAATGACAAAGATCTTTTGCGACGTTTTATAACTGTTGACAAAACTTGGATTCACCACTACACTCCGGAGACGAAGGAGCAGTCAAAGCCATGGACAAAATGTGGCGAGCCAATTCCAAAGAAGGCAAAGACGATTCCGTCTGCTGAGAACGGTCATGGCTACCGTATTTTGCGATTCCCGAGGAATAATTTTTATTGATTACATGAAAGTCCGTGCGGTGCGGCGACGCGAGTATTGCACATGCAACTTCGTCCCGTTAAAATTAGTTCTGTAAAGTGAAATAAGCAAATTTAAAACATCATAGTACGGAATTATAGAAAATGAAAGTGCATTTTTGGTAATTAAACGTTAAAACACGAGTTATATAAACGCGGCAATGATAAAAAGTGTGAAATAAAACAGGACGCAATTTAATGTTATGTCTTTAAAGATAAACAATCGGCGTACGTTTGCATGTAAACATAGTTTTGTGCGAATTTCGTATAAAAATTAAAAAGAAAAAAGTTTTGTGCGAGAAATTTTGGAACACAAAAAGTTTTTTCAAAACAAGAGGTTTTAAGTAGCAAATAAACGTAATTAAAACTTGGTGAGGATAAATTAATATCACGACAGTGCGTCAAGATATAAATTTGAGTGAGTAATAATAGTGAAATAAAATAAGACGTAGAAAAAGTCACCCAGCTGAAGGAAATTTAAAAATAGTAGAATTTAAAATTTGGTTCAAACAAAACATAGCAAAAAAAAAAGTGTGTCCACTCCTGAAGTCAAATGAGTGAAACACCTAGAAAAAAAAAACAAACAGTACAAACTCGATAAAGGATTTTTTAGAACAAAAAAGAAAAAGACAAAGTGAGTCACCAGAACAATTCGATAGGTGGGAGTTAAGCGAAACAGCATTCCAGAAAAGTAAAAAAAATAACAAGATCACCAGTAACAGAAAAAACGAAGAAACAAAAGAAAAACCAACAAACACTAACAACACTAACCTTAATCCAGCCGAGATGGACGAAATATTGAAAGAGTTAAGGAAATGGAAAGAAGAGATAAAGAAAGATAACAAAAATAATCACGAAGAACTGAAAAGAGAACTTAAAAAGGAATTTAAAACCAACTTAGAAGAAATTGTGAAAATTAAAGCAGAGAATGAAACTCTAAAGAAAGCAAATGAAGAACTAAAACAAGATAACATAAAAATAAATAGAGAGCTAGACAATATTAAGAAAAACATAGAATGGCTGGAAAAAGACAAAAAAAAAATAATGTAGTCATAACCTGACTAAAAATAGACAGAAACGATCCCGATGAACTAAAAACAGCTATGCAAAATTTTATGAAAACTCAACTTGGAACAGATATCAAAATCAGAACAGCACATAAAATGGGAGAAACAATGTGTCGCATAGAATTAGAAAACGAACATGAGAAAACAAAGTAAAATTAAGGGAATACGCAGGTGAGAAAATCTATATTAACGATGATCTAACAAAAACAGAAAGAGAAAAGCAAAGATGCATAAGAAAAGTAGCAAAGGAAGAAAATGAAAAAGGAAAGAATGTAAAAATTGGGTGTAACAAAATCACAGTAGAAGGAGAAGTATGGAGATGGAACGAACACTCCCAACAACTTCAAAAAACAGATCCAAAACCACCAGCCTCACCAAAAAACTAACATAAAAAGATGGGGCAAGAAGGAAGTCCCACCATCCTGCCCTAGTAAACCCCACAGGGACTGAGACGACAAGCAACCAAACAAAGCCTATGGAAAACCGAAATAAAAAACAAATAATAAAACTGGCAACATGGAACCTACAAGGACTAAACAAAGAAGGAGCCATGAAACAATTAGCACAGCAATTCAGAAAATATGATCTAGACATATTGGCCATACAAGAACTAAATATAAAAGGAACAACAATATCAGATTATGAAAATCTTACCTGGTGTATAGGTGGAGGGGAAAAAACAGATTTGGTACAGGCTTTATACTGAACGACGAAATTAAGGAACAGCTGCTAGATTTCAAAGTGATCACAGACAGAATAAGCACAATAAGATTAAAAGGAACATTTAGGAAAATATCAATCCTTAATGTGCATGCACCAACGGAAGAAAAGGACGAAGACATAAAACAAGAGTTTTACGACAAAATAGAAGATGCTATAAACCAAATACCAAACTTTGACATAAAAATTATAATAGGTGACCTGAACGCACAAATCGGAAAGGAAGAACGTAATACAGAAATAGCCGGAAGAGAAAGCCTACACTATAACTAATACAAATGGACAGAAACTAATAGACTTTGCAGCTAGTAAAAAAATGATTATCAAAAGTACTCAACAAAAATGCAAAGCCATACATAAAGCAACATGGATAAGCCCAAACAAGAAAACTTTCAACCAAATTGACCATCTACTAACAGAAAAGATACGTGAGAACCTAATTTTAAATGTAAGAACTTACAGAGGGGCCGACATCAATTCAGACCATATGCTAGTAGTAGCAAAACTCAAACAAAAAAGGCCCATTCTGTCACATAACAAAAACAAGAATCAATTTAACCGGAACAAAAAATATAATAACACAAAATATAAAGAAAATATAAACAAAATACTAAATTCAAAAGAAGTGACAAAAGATGTGAATGAAGAATGGTGCAACATTAAAAACGCAATAACATTAAGCACGAAACTAGCCTTAGACCCTTCAACATACAAAGGG